>CM077079.1:238663149-239263149 GCA_039513925.1 Platanthera zijinensis | reverse complement strand
TAAAGGATAGCTTAGAAAAGCTAGTACACCCAGAATACAGCTGCTCTTGGCCTTCCTCCACTAACTTATAAAATTTTTTTGGCATCTTCATTTGGCCCTTCCCTTGCTTCTCCCCTATCTTCTTGAGGCATAAGAGAATCTTGTTCAATGTTTCTATACATGTCATGCAACATACCATCAATGTCATCATGGATGAACCCACCATCATCATTTCGATTGTTAATATTTATCTCATCACTTTCCCCATGGAAAACCCATTCATCATAACCATCAATAAAGCCATCAACAATCAAGTGATCCCTCACGATATCCTTGGTATGATAATAATGAAAAACACACTTGTTGCATGGACAACAAAATTCTTCCCCTTGAGTTTCTTGGACAAATGTTGTTTGAAGGAAATATTCAACCTCTTTAACGTAATCATGATGCCATCTAGGAAGGGTCATCCAACTCTTATCTCTATCCATTAGCAAGATCACAAATGTTTTTTTAAAGAAGAAGAAAAATGCATAGTGATAGTTATTGAACAACTATTGGGAAGCAATTCTTCATAACAATTAAATTAATGAAAACATGAAGAATTATGACATAAAATATGTAGAAAGCTGTGTTAAAACGTAAACATCAAGAATTACCTGCACAAAAACTTTTTCTTTAAGAAACTCTGATCATCAAAATAGAAGCTCCTAATTGCATAACAGCTTTCTCTAAACATCAAAATAGAAGTAGAGGTTAGGTCATCGTTGTTGTTGTTATTGTTCCTGTTCTTAGATATGTGAACTGTGCTTCGTGTGCGTATATCATATTTTGATGCTAATCCCGATCACTTGCGTGTAAATGTTCGATGTTCATAGTTACCTCAAGTTTTAGTTAAAACTTGATCATGAAATTTTGAATTAGGAAGTTATTTTTCCTATTGATGGTAATAATCACTATGACTATATGACAGTGGAATAACTAGGTATTTAGCTGCCTCACCCATTATCATTTCCCCCTTCAAATCCATTGCTTAAACAAAAAAACAAAAATATCGTCATTCAGTTGCTAAGAGTTATGGAAATGAAATCAATGTGGAAATCGCCATTAGAATTTATTTGTGTAAATATATTTTAGTTTGTGCAAATATATTTTAGTTTGTTTTATATAATAACTAAATAAATTATTTATATACATATAAGTAATAAACCACGTATATAAAAGCAATAAACCAAATAGTAAAACTAGGATTCAGTATGATTGAAAAACTCAAATAAATATTTTACTTGATCCAACCATGTTGAGGAAAAAGTCATATTTTTTTTCAAAGGGATCCATGAATTTAATCTCCAAGCTCTTTTATGTTATAATGCCTAAAAATGAGAACTAAACCTAATCAAACTAAAGAAAACATCATCTAGTTAAAAGGGGGCAAGTAAGGCAGAATATAGCAAAGAAGTTTTGATTTAGAATGGATGAATTAGTCTTGCTCATCCATACTACTAGTAGATCCACTATTTTGATTTTTTTTTAAAACGACAGTGGGAAGAAATGAAGAATTGAGGTTTTAACTTGTAAGAGGCGCACTCACGAGTCACATATCTAAGATCTTGGGAGCAGACGAGCGGCGGAGGAGAAATACGGCAGCGAGGAGCGGCGGAGGCGAAGAGCAGCGGAGGCGTGAGGAGCGGCGGAAACCCTAATGAGAGGCCAAGTGGGGCGGCTGTGGAGAACGAATGATGATGATCGGGACTCGGGAGATACATTTAAGGTTATATATTAATATTATATTGTATTTAAATATTATTTTTAATAATAATATATATAAGATATTATTTAATAGTAATAAAAAATATTCCATCAGACTCGCAAGCTCATGAACAAAGCTTATTACGCTCAAGCTCGACTCAAAAGTAAGCTCAAACAGATATGTTTGTTGTGGGTCGTCGACCATTTTTCTAGTAGTGAGATATAATGTCTCTCAAGTCGCAAGAATCTCAACTCTGAAGTCTCCTCAGTAGCCAACTCGCAGCTCGCCTCACTCTGGCGACTGCGCAGCTGCACTCGGTCGGTCGTTCAGTAAGAAAGCAAAAAAAACTCTAAAAGTGGGATGGCGATGAGATGGCGTGAAATGAAAAAATTTGAACTGAAATGCACGTAATATATGCAGATCTGGATGGAATATTGATGGCCGAATTAATTAAGGATATATTTTATACATTAAATGAGTTGAATATTTTATAAATTAGGGTGTGGTAGCGTTTATAATATCTAATAGTGGTTGTACGCGCAACAATAAATTTCTATTGGTAGCGTTTTTATAACCGCGACAAAATAACTGATACTGTAGGAATGATATGTTATAGTAGCGTTTATTTTTCTACAGTTGCGATTATGAACGCAACCATAAATATCTTTTGGTAACGTTTACATAACCGCTACAAATTAAGCGCTACCAAATGCATGATATGGTGTAGTGACAATTGCACACCAATACAAGCTTTTTGTACACTTCTCATGTAAATTGTGATCTAGTAAAATATAAGTGAATTCCTATCAAAAGTGAAGTGCATAAATGTAAAAATGAGCCCAGATGAGTCCAAAAAACACTATAAAGTCGAACTCAACATGACTACCTTAAAGTGTAGCGAAAAATTAATTAAAGCAATGCAAACTTTGTCCATGGAAATAAAATTTTTAAAACAACAACATTTACATGGCAAAAAATTTGAATCAACCCGCAAAGAGCGGATCTAGAGGAACTTAGAACATATTAAAAAAACTTACAAAAGACCCTCGGGGGGAGAAAAAATGTGATTCTGATACCAGATTAGTTGTAGCCCTGAGAAAGAAATTATTCCTGGCTATAACTTATCTGGTATTAGAGCCACATTTTTCTCACCCCAAGGATTTTTTTATGAGTTTTTTTAATATGTTCTAAGTTCATCTGGATCCGCTCTATGGGGGTTGATTTAATTTTTTTGTCATGTAAAAGTTGTTGTTATAAAACTTCATCTCCTTAAACAAAATTTGTGTTGTTTTAATTTATTTTTCGTTGTGCTTTAAGGTAGAAAATGATTAAAACTGTGCTCCCTCTTTATGAAGCGGTTAGATAAGCATGTGGTATGAACTTGTCACTTTACCCAATCTGAAATCCACGGATGGGGGTTTGTCGTTCAACCGTAGAGAAAAGGATCAAAACTGAGAAATAACTTATGAATGTTATAACTATTGTTGTTCTTGTCACAATTTTTAATTTGGACATTTCACTTTAAAAAAATTACTTCTACTCTGCAAAAAAATATTTTTTTGCATGCACACAGTAGGATCCCTTACACAAAAATGTCACACTCGAATCTTTCACCAATTATTTCAATCGCGAACAACTATTGTTGTTCATTTACTTTAACTTGCCCCCATATTTGATTTATAAAAATACGAAAAATTATGAGAATTTCTGCCAACACTTCAAACTCTACTTCTCCCTTATTAGCCACACTTATAATGACACTTGACTACCACCTCCGCAAGACCACAAATATACCAGTCACTCTTTTTACTCATGTCCAACTAATTTCCATGTGGTTAATTTTTCCATTGATATCATCGATGAAGAATTTGAAGCGTACAAAACTAAACTTAAATATGACGTTTATATTGAATTACAACAAAAAGCATCCTATGAAATAATTACAATCCTTGAACAAATCCTTTATCGATTATTTTCAATATAATAACCCTACCAAACCAATTTATAATAACAAATGAAAAATACTCATAGACTCCTATAACGAATGGTATATCGAAAAACAAAAAATCTTGTTCAATCCATACAATTAATTTAGTTAATCTAAAAAAATGAGCTCAAGTCCATATCTATCTTCCACTCACACTCAAACTACCAAACATTAAAAAATTCACTATCCATGCTCTACTTGATACTGGAAGCTTAATTCAACAAACTTTTATCTCAAGTGAATACCACCGTTCGTTAGATAAACTTGGACTTTTAAATGGTTTTATGGGATATTCTACAAAGATAACACATAAAACTATTGATATCCCTATCTCGATACATGATCTTTATGGCATTGAACATCATTTCCCTTCAATTTTGTTATTCTCTCACCTGGCCTGGAGCAAGATTGCATACTCAGAATGGACAATCTCTACGCGTTCATTCCTTTCAATTGTTCTTTTATTGAATTAAATAGGCATGAGTTTCCTACATTTTTTCTATTCAGATTGCCCAGAACTATGCATATATACCTTTCAAAACTAATTATGTCATACTAATGGACTCTATACAAAGCCAACTCATCCATTCAAAAATCTATACATACCTGGTACATCAAAACTCAGAATTTGAAAATCTATTTTATAGTATGCTCGAACCTTTATACGATAATAACTCATTAAAAGGATTCAATAAAGCAATACAAAATTGTAAGATCGAACTCTTAGACCAGTATAAAGATACTAATGTCCGCATTAATAGTATAATGATTTTTCTTGCTAATAAAATGGAATTTTCAAAACAAATTATCGAACTACTAAACTTAAATCTAATTCAAAAAAGTTCTAGCCTGCATAGTTCTCCCACTATTCTCACGCGGAACCACACTGAACTTAAATGAGGAAAAGCTAGGATGTTAATCAATATTCACAAATTAAATAGTTATACTAAATTCAAAGGCTATTTCATACCATCAGCTGAAACCCTTATAGCACAAGTACAAGGCGCAATTTTTTTTTAGTAAATTCGATGCAAAATCTGGATTTTGGTAAATGAAATTAGAAGAAAAAAAATCAGTAGAATTAATAAATAGCGTTTAGTTGCCTACATGACACTATGAATGGTTAGTAATGTTTTTTAGTTTAAAAAATGCCCCACAAATTTTCCCAAAATGGATAAATATATTCTTTGGACACTTAACGTCTGTAATTGTCTATATCGATGATATACTAGTTTTCTCCACTTCTTTAGCAGAACACAAACAACATCTTCTACATGAAATACAATTATTACTCGGTAATTGTATACTTCTCAGTACAAAGAAAATTGAGCTATGTAAACACAAAATAGATTTTTAGGGAAAATATATAAGGAACAGACGAATAAAATTACCACAACATATTTACTCAAAAATAAAAGATTTCCCAAATAATTTTTGAACATTAAAATAACTACATTAAGTTTTCCTCAAACTTTTAAATTATGGATGAAAATTCATCCCAAATCTTTCAAAAAGAGTAAAACGTTTCCAAACAAAGCTTTTCGAATTTCAGGAAAAATACAAACTCGAAAACGGAGAACAAGCTCGATAATGGAGCACTGATAAAATTTCAATTTTCCTTAACAATCCAAAACGAGAAGAAATATAACAAATAAAAAAGGAATTGTTAAAAGAAGCGTACTTTTGGCTATGTGCACATTTTTGTTGAAAGCACCGTGGTATGCTTAAAGCCCACAAAAATATTATAGGCACCGCATAATTTGTTAAAAGTAAACCAACTAGAAAAAGTTTTATATGTTAATAACTTATAACATGAAATCATAAAAATATGTGGGGATCGATGAAAAAAATATGAATATTACATTATTTACATACAAAATTAGGAAACCTAATGACAAAAAATAACATAAATGAACCATAACATGATTTCATCTAAAATGAATTAATCAAAACATCACTAGTTCTCGTCATTTGTTGGTAAAAGTTTCTTCTAGTTGATCCTTTTGATCTCCATATGTCCTACAAAAAAGTGGCTAAATATTTACACAAATTATTCAAACTAAATTTCATATAAAGTATAGTCAGAAATCACCAAATTATAGTATGAACAAAGATTAATACGAATTAAGTAACAATGCATGTCATCCAGCCATCCGCATGTCCTATCATGAGCATAACAAAAAATCTCATGCTAATCACCAATACTAAGATATTTGAAATTAATCAATTAGACAATTAGACTCATTACCCTATATATAGCTGAGTAGTTGTACCTAAATGACTAAATTCATTACTAAAACATCGTAAAAATATTCACCACCAAAACATCATAAAAAAATTCACCATGAATATTGAATAGTTGATTAACAATATGACATTGCCACGGTATTGAGTTACAAGGATAGATTACATGCATCCCCAATGATAACAAATTAATAGGATGGGCTGAACAAAAGTCTGAGTGCAATGAGAATTTTTCAATAAGAATGTATGAAGGTAGCAATAGGTAATAGCAGGTGGATCTGAGGAAGGAATTTAGAGATACATAGAGAGAGTTTTCAGTTATAGCTTGGCGAGTGAATCCGAGGAAGTCTTTGCCTGTGAGGAAGAAGACGTCGATGACAGGATGCATGACAATGTCATATCTGAAGGAATGCAGGGGAAGCACTGACGAAAGGGTGGGGATGCGTCGGCTTTAAGAAGGGTGTCACTATAAAGAGGATGCGTCGACAAAAGTGCATGGATGCGTCGGATATGAAGAGGAAGGCGTCACTCTGAACAGGAGGGAATGCAGGGGAGGCACCGGAAGAGGGTGTCGAGGAGACGGAAGCACCGACGAAGGGAATTGAGGAGGCGGAAGCAGCGATAGAGGGCGTGAGGAGGCGGAAGCACCGACGGAGGGTGTCTAGCACGGGAACGACAGTGACGTTGAGGAGCTAAAATTCTAGTAAGGGAGAGGTGAAAGGTTGTTGTGTGGTGCGCTTAGTTATTTATTTAAGGATCCTTTTAGATCTAAATTAGATGAATTTGATGTACGCATAACGAAATTTGCGGTGCACTTAACAACTCCCTAAAAAAATTAGTTGTCGTTCAAAAGATCATCTGCCCTCTGTCTACACAAAATCAAATATCATTTCAAATAGATACGCCTGCAATTTTTCTAGCAGGAATGATAATTGCAAAATACACTCATTAAAGATATTGAAATTGTTGCATATTCATCTAGTAAATTTGGGAAAATTGAACAAAAATAATTCGCATATGACAAAGCTATTGAATTAGAAATCAAAAGTCTCAAAGTACATCTCTTGGATATACATTTTATTATTAAAACAGAAAACAAAGCCGTCTCCCAATTTTTAAGAAAATTAATAGTTAATGATTTTGAATCCAATCTTAGAAGGATTCGAATTGCAATATATTTAGAAACTTATGTCTACGACATCAAATATATTCATGGATACACTAACTTTGAAGCTAATCTATTTCCAGATTATATGAGGAACCGATCTTATCAAATGGCTCAAATGTTTCAAAATAATAATAAAGCTAAAACGGGTACTAATGATTGGGAAATTATTACCTCCAAACGAGGGAAAATATCAAAAATATCTTCCATTGAAGAAAATAGAGACCTTATCTCTACAAAAACTCCCACATGAGGCATCAAAACAATTATTCCCATCGAAATATATGACGCATCTATTCGAGATATGACAATATATATATATATATATATATATATATATATATATATATATATATATATATATATATATATATATATATATATATATATAACTCTCCCACTAAAGAAGCGTAATAATGAATTCCCATAGGAATTAATCCTAGAACACCCATTGGAGCAAATAACCAAATTGGGCTTCCAATTACAGCTAAGCCCTACACATTACAAAAAGTACAGATGCTTAACAAAATGCCACAAATATTTGCAAAAGCAATAATCAAAGATTGGAATAATGAATCACTAAATGAAACTGTCCCAAACGATTATGCTTTATTTAACAAGTATAAATCATACAGATCGGGAACTCCCAAACATCAAACAATCACCTAAGTATACATGGAAAGGCATATATAGCCAAAGATCAGCAAAATAATTCGATACAAAAGGGCTATCACACAGCTAAAGGGCTTGTCGAAAGAATGACCAAATTTTTCTCACATACTCAATTAGAAGCATTGTCAGAAATGATTAACACTATATTCAACACAAAAACTACAGAACAGTGAAAAAAGTATAAAATCTTTTCAATCATTGAAACCGCTGATCTTATAAAATTAGGCATCTCTGCGTTTTTAGAATTAACCAGATTCTTAAAAACTAAGAATGACTTGTTAGAAATTTTCCGTTAGGTGGACTCGATTCATCGAGGCAAACCGTTAAAGTCGTACGCGTATATTAGGTCTATTTGAACTCCTACGAGCGCGCGTTAATTCAGTCTCGCGAATGGTCGAAGCCTGTGATAGGTGGGCCAGATCGTCTCGTAATTTCAGTCGCGAACCTGGTCTCGCTCTTGGCATATGAATGGACATGAAATTTAAATCTCAATTAATTTTATGAGATTTAATTTATTTGGAATTTATTTTGGGAGTTATGAGGTTTGATTGCCCTCATTTTGGTAACTCCCAAAGGGCCTCCCTATTAAGCCTAATATCCAATTTTTCCATTATTACCGTTTTTTGTGAACAAGAGTGAATAGCCGGCTAGGGTTAAAAAAAATCCCGATTCATCTTCCTCTTCATCGCGAAACCGTCCCTTTCTCCCGTTGGATTTTTGGGAAAAGAGATTGCTGGAGGATTCACCGATCAGGTCTTTTCTTTCTCCATCAAGGTTACCGGTGGGTGGCTCTGGTTCTCCTTCATCATCGCCGGCGAGAGCCACGGTTCTGGCCTCAGTTTTACGGCATGTTTCTACTCCTACAACCTTTACCGTGAAGCCACAAAATCAGAACCCCACTGAGGAGAGATCGGGCTCTTTTGTCTCTGGTTCTTGGGTTTTCCCACCTCGGCAACAACTTCAAGGGTTAGATCTGGGAGATAGCAGATCATAGTTGTTCTTCATCACACTCAGTGAATGTGGGAAATCAAAGCTTGACTTGGAGTACACGTTTTAATTCTTCATCTTCAGGACCGAGGTATAGCTCCTGCACCGTTTCAATTTTCCTCATTTTAAGTTGGGAAATTAGGTTGAATTATTGCTTTGTCATTATATTCAAGTGTTTTCCTTGAATCAGTGAAGATAATTGAGATCTATACAGGTCTAAAAAAACTTCATATACATTTTGGCTTACAAATATTGTGATCCGTATACATACACCTGTTTTGTACTAACTTCTTTTATTGTAGAGATTCATTTTGACAGTCGTTGTATGTTAGCGAGTTCCGCCAACGTCGCGGAGTTCATAAGGAACAAGACGTCGCAACTGTTGCGCATTTCCGCGATCATGAAGAACGAGCAAGAATCCAAGAACGGTATAAATTAATTTCCGCACTTCAGTTACCGTTCGTTCAAGTTCTACTTTATTTCGTGTTCATAAACTTAGAGAAATAATTTTGTTTGCACTCCAATTTGAGTCTAATGAAGTTTAGTTAAATAACGATCCTAAAGGTTAATGCGTCGCCGCATTCATTAGCAATTTTGATAATTTTAATTCCCCGTAGCGACACGTACACCATAAAACTTATGAACAGTTGGTATCAGAGCGGATTAACTCAAACTTATTAGTCTCTTTCATAACTTGGAGTAAATTATTTTTCTGATTAATTTCATTAAGAACGCAATATCAAAACCCATTAAGTATTTTGAGAGAGCAAAATAATTTGGGATTAAAATTCTAAAGTGCTTTTCATTAATTAATCCCTGACAAAAGTCTCGTGTTTCCTTCAGACGATTAAGAGCCCACACGTCATTAAGTAAAAGAAACACGGTATTAATCTAGGGCAATTTTCAGATATCCCGGTGTGAAAGAGTCTCATAGATTGATAAGAACTGTAGCCGCCAAAGTGGCCTTTCGAGTCAGTTTGTGAGATTGCAGTTTCACATGTTTTAGGGAGTTCTCTGAGACTAGTGCGCAATCATTCACCCAAAGGTGGTGCTTGCGCAATAGGTTCAGAGGGATACACACGAACATTTGGACGGTAGTGCGGGGCTCTAGTATTCTATTCGCCCAAAGGTGGTAGATTTACGAAAGCTCAAGCATAACTGTTGCTAGTTCGTTGTGTGGAGGATTTCTAATTGCGTGGCGCGTAGTCTGCCCAAAGGTGTTGCGCGCTGACGCGCCTGGATTCTCTACCTAGTGTGCTATTTAGGGTTTTATAGCCACTGTTGCTCTATTTGTCACTAATTTTTCTTTTCTCTCTATTCAGTCACCTTTACAGTTCACAACAACATGGCGACCATTGAGAAACTCACTGGATCGAACTTTAAGAAGTGGAAGTCCGACATCATGTTTGCTCTCGAGATGGCGGACATAGAGATGGCCATGAATACCAACCAGCCTGCGGCCCTCACAGCGACCAGCACTCAAGCTGAGAAGGATCATTACGGTGCATGGAACAAGTCGAACAAAATCTGCTTGTTGACTATGAAGCGTTCCATTCCAGAGCACCTGCTGAGTGGTCTTCCTGACACGACCGTCGCTAGAGATTTTCTGACTGCCGTTGGGCAGAGGTATAAGGTGTCTTCCAATGCTGAGATCGGGACACTCATTCAGGACCTCTTCTCCATGAGGTATACGGGAGGAGGCGGTGTCCGCGACTACATTCTGAAGATGGTCTACTTTCAGACCAAGCTGCAGGAGTTGGAGATTACTCTCCCTGAAGCATTGATCGTGCACCAAGCACTCAATACCCTTCCTGTAGAATTCAGCATTTTGAAGACAACCTATAACTCTCAGGACGAGGCGTGGAGGATCAATGATCTAATTACTCGATGTGTAGCTGAGGAGGAGAAACTGAAGAACGAGAAGACAAACACTGCATTGCTCGTTGTCAAGCCCTCTTTTAAGAAGAAGAAGTCCAAAGCTCCTTTCAAGCCTCGGGATGGACAGTCTTCAGTGAGCAAGGACACTGGTGGAAAGAAGCCTCTTAGCTGCTTCTTTTGTAAGAAGAAGGGGCACGTAAAGCAAGAGTGCCTAAAGTTCAAGTCTTGGATGGAGAAGCGTGGATTTGCACTTAAAGGTAATCCCTTAGCTCTAGTCCTTTGTGAATCCAATTTAATTGAAGCCCCATCAAGTTCTTGGTGGCTCGATAGTGGAGCAACTAATCATGTTGCTTACACACTGCAGGGGTTCATCAAAAGGAGGAGGCCAAGCAAGGGTGAGTGCAGACTCACAGTTGGCAACAATGCTGAGGTGGAGGTGGAGTTCATCGGGGACATTTGTTTAGTCCTTGATTCAGGATATGAACTTGTTTTAAAAGATATTTTCTATATTCCTTCATTTAGAAGGAACTTGATTTCAGTATCTGTTTTAGATAAACTTCATTATGGCTTTAACGTTTATGATGGTTCTATTGATATTTCTTATGAATCGCATGTTATAGGTCATTGTTCATTATCTAATGGATTATATAGTTTATGTCTTGCACCTGTTAATTTTTATGCCACCTCATATAATGTAGAACGCGTTGCTAGTAAAAGACCTCTCATTAAGGAACAGTCCTCCATGTTATGGCATAAAAGGTTAGGTCATATCTCTAGGGAAAGAGTAGAAAGATTAATTAAGGAAAATATTCTTCCTACTCTAGACTTCAGTGACCTAGAGATGTGTGTAGACTGTTGTAGAGGTAAAATGACCAAGATTAAGAAGAAAGGCTCAACTCGTAGTTCGAGTTTGTTAGAGGTTATTCATACAGACATCAGTGGTCCCTATTCCACTACCCTCTGTAAAAACACCTATTTCATTACATTCATTGATGACTACTCCCGTTTTGGTTATTTGTACTTAATTAAGGAAAAGTCTGAATCTCTTGAAAAATTCAAGATTTTCAAGACTGAGGTTGAGAAACAAATAGGGAAAGTCATCAAGATTGTTAGGTCTGACAGAGGTGGCGAGTATTTTGGTAGACATGATGCCTCCGGGCAACATAAAGGACCATTTGCCAGATACTTGGAGAGCTGTGGCATTGTTGCCCAGTACTCCATGCCGGGTAGTCCTGAGCAAAATGGTGTGGCCGAAAGGCGAAATCGTACCCTTAAGGAAATGATGAGGAGCATGATGAGTAGAACTAATCTTCCAGAATTTTTATGGGGTGAGGCACTTAAGACTGCAGTGTATATCCTTAATAGAGTCCCGTCTAAGTCAGTATCTAGAACCCCTTTTGAGTTATGGACTGGTAGACGACCCAGCCTTAATCATTTGCGTGTCTGGGGTTGTCCTGCAGAAGTTCGTTTGTACAACCCATCAGAAAGTAAGATTGCCCCTAGGTCTTGTCGTTGCTATTTCATTGGTTACCCAGATCACTCCAAGGGATTTAGGTTCTATTCCCCTTTAGGAGGACCCAGAATTGTGGAGTCACAAACAGCTAAGTTTTTAGAATTGGATGTCGCTGACGAACCTAGTTGCTCTCGTCCTATTAGTGAAGTCGAGGAAGTTATGCCCATTCATTTATCTCTGCCCTTGACTGGAGATCCTGCGGTGCCTGAACCTGTGATTGAACAAGCGGAGGATATGGAAGCGGTTTTACCACCGATTCCAGTTGAGGTTCCTCCCCATGTTCAGGAGGTTCATCCACCCGCTAGGAGATCTATCAGGCAGAGAAGGCCTGCAATTTCCTCAGACTATGAAGTCTATTTAGGAGAAAGTGATTATGATATTAGTCAAGTGGTTGACCCAGTGACGTTTAAGGAAGCTGTGTCTGGACCTCAAACTGATCTTTGGTGGGATGCGATGAAAGATGAGATGGAGTCTATGAAGCTGAATAAAGTTTGGGAATTGGTTGAATTACCCAAGGGTTGTAAACCCATTGGTTCTAAATGGGTGTTTAAGACCAAGTTAGACTCTAAAGGTAAGGTCGAGCGGTTTAAGGCCAGACTGGTAGCCAAGGGATTTACGCAGAGAGAAGGAATCGATTACCACGAGACCTTTTCTCCCGTTTCCTCTAAAGACTCTTTCAGAGTGATAATGGCATTAGTAGCTCATTATGATTTGGAGCTACACCAGATGGATGTAAAGACCGCATTCCTGAATGGCGATCTTGCCGAAGAGGTCTATATGGTGCAGCCTGAGGGATTTAAGTCTGGTCATTCCGCCCAGCTTGTGTGTAAACTTAACAAATCCTTATACGGTCTAAAGCAAGCTTCTAGACAGTGGTATTTGAAATTTGATGAGGTGGTCACTTCATTTGGTTTTGTAGAAAACAAGGTAGACCGTTGCATATATCTCAAGATCAGTGGGAGCAGATTCATCTTCTTAATTCTTTATGTAGATGATATCTTGCTTGCGAGTAGTGATTTGGCATTGTTGCATGAATCTAAGCAGTTTCTGTCAAAGCATTTTGATATGAAAGATCTTGGAAAAGCATCCTTCGTTTTAGGAATTGAGATCATTAGGGACCGATCTCACCATACATTGGCACTCTCTCAGATAGCCTACATCGAGCGTGTACTTGAGAGATTTAGCATGCTCGATTGTAAGCCTGGTGACGTACCTGTACTTAAAGGTGATAAGCTCAGCTTATCACAATGCCCCAGGAACGATATAGAGAGAGAGCGCATGAAGGATATACCTTACGCTAGTGCGGTAGGCAGTTTAATGTATGCCCAAGTCTGTACCAGACCGGACATTGCCTTCGCAGTAGGACTTTTAGGCAGATATCAGTCGAACCCAGGACCTGATCATTGGGTGGCTGCCAAGAAAGTCTTAAGGTATTTGAAGGGAACTAAGGATGCTAAGTTGGTCTACCATAGAGTTCAAGACCTTGAGTTAGTGGGGTATACGGATTCTGATTTTGCTGGGTGTGAGGATGATAGAAAGTCGACTTCGGGTTATATATTTAAGTTTGCTGGTGGGGCCATTTCATGGAAGAGTGTCAAACAGACACTCATCACTTCATCCACAATGCATGCGGAGTTCGTCGCTCTCTTTGGAGCTTCCACTCACGCGGTGTGGCTTAAGAATTTCATTACGGAGTTGAAGGTCGTTGATTCAGTGGCTAGACCCATCCGGATGTACTGTGATAACATCTCTGCAGTTATGTTCTCAATGAACAATAAGAGTATCACAGGGTCGAAACATATGGAAATTAAATTCTTGACTGTTAAGGAATTGGTCAAGAAAGGTGACATTTTAGTGGAGCATATAGGGACAGATGACATGTTGGCTGATCCACTTACTAAAGGACTTCGCCCTAACGTGTTTCAGAAACATGTTATTAATATGGGGCTTAAAGAGTCGATCGATGCGCTTGATTAGTGGGAGGCTACATGGAGCTCCAATTCGGTTTTCTGTCATCTATGTTGCACTTTATTTGATTCATTGATAATTAAGAATATTAATTCAGGAATATCATTAAGTTTTGATATTCGTTGGATTTATGTGACACGTCACACTTCATACAAAGTCTCATGACTTGTGTCAGTCAGAGCATAAGGCTAGGGCACTTCATTTGAATTATAGCCTTTCGTATGTTATAGACACATGAATTCAAAACCTTAAGGTTAAGACATACTTGTTCTTTTGAACACTTAAGAATTTCTCGCAGCATGGTTTAGTGCATTCATTTGAGAAGTTTGGTTGACCACCAAATTAGAACAACCTTCATGTGCACACTTTTAGTGTGTTGTTCTATGGTTTATATAACTGCGCTTTGTCCATGTCGATTAGATCTGTAAGCTACTGTGACCATGGAAGGTCCCGTGTCGCGCAATGATGCGGTTGCCGCCATGATTCAGAGTGAAGGATTTGATTGGACCGGATTGACGTGGGAGTAGACTCAATAACGCGATCGCTAAACGGTACCCTTAATTTTAGTGAAGATTTTATCGGAATGTCATAAGTTACGATGAACACAAGTCCAAGTGGGAGAATGTTAGAAATTTTCCGTTAGGTGGACTCGATTCATCGAGGCAAACCGTTAAAGTCGTACGCGTATATTAGGTCTATTTGAACTCCTACGAGCGCGCGTTAATTCAGTCTCGCGAATGGTCGAAGCCTGTGATAGGTGGGCCAGATCGTCTCGTAATTTCAGTCGCGAACCTGGTCTCGCTCTTGGCATATGAATGGACATGAAATTTAAATCTCAATTAATTTTATGAGATTTAATTTATTTGGAATTTATTTTGGGAGTTATGAGGTTTGATTGCCCTCATTTTGGTAACTCCCAAAGGGCCTCCCTATTAAGCCTAATATCCAATTTTTCCATTATTACCGTTTTTTGTGAACAAGAGTGAATAGCCGGCTAGGGTTAAAAAAAATCCCGATTCATCTTCCTCTTCATCGCGAAACCGTCCCTTTCTCCCGTTGGATTTTTGGGAAAAGAGATTGCTGGAGGATTCACCGATCAGGTCTTTTCTTTCTCCATCAAGGTTACCGGTGGGTGGCTCTGGTTCTCCTTCATCATCGCCGGCGAGAGCCACGGTTCTGGCCTCAGTTTTACGGCATGTTTCTACTCCTACAACCTTTACCGTGAAGCCACAAAATCAGAACCCCACTGAGGAGAGATCGGGCTCTTTTGTCTCTGGTTCTTGGGTTTTCCCACCTCGGCAACAACTTCAAGGGTTAGATCTGGGAGATAGCAGATCATAGTTGTTCTTCATCACACTCAGTGAATGTGGGAAATCAAAGCTTGACTTGGAGTACACGTTTTAATTCTTCATCTTCAGGACCGAGGTATAGCTCCTGCACCGTTTCAATTTTCCTCATTTTAAGTTGGGAAATTAGGTTGAATTATTGCTTTGTCATTATATTCAAGTGTTTTCCTTGAATCAGTGAAGATAATTGAGATCTATACAGGTCTAAAAAACTTCATATACATTTTGGCTTACAAATATTGTGATCCGTATACATACACCTGTTTTGTACTAACTTCTTTTATTGTAGAGATTCATTTTGACAGTCGTTGTATGTTAGCGAGTTCCGCCAACGTCGCGGAGTTCATAAGGAACAAGACGTCGCAACTGTTGCGCATTTCCGCGATCATGAAGAACGAGCAAGAATCCAAGAACGGTATAAATTAATTTCCGCACTTCAGTTACCGTTCGTTCAAGCTCTACTTTATTTCGTGTTCATAAACTTAGAGAAATAATTTTGTTTGCACTCCAATTTGAGTCTAATGAAGTTTAGTTAAATAACGATCCTAAAGGTTAATGCGTCGCCGCATTCATTAGCAATTTTGATAATTTTAATTCCCCGTAGCGACACGTACACCATAAAACTTATGAACATGACTTGCTCGAACTTCTTGAATCAGAAGTTACCTTTCATAAAATGTTAGAAATGTATAGCCAGAAATTTATTGAGGAGAGTGAACTCCTATAATTTTTATAGTCCTTGAAGACATAGAGGTGGAACACTACAGCTTGAACCCAGCAGCTTCCCCCATCGTAAACAAAAATGATCAAATCTAAATATGTTCGATCTTTATTTGGCCAAACCATAGAGCTTACAAAACTATCAAATTGGTCTTGTGCACAAAATTTATATAAACACGAATACTCTAATGGATTTCAAGAACGTTATACCATTAATTTGCTTCAAAACAGTCATGCAATAGGGAAGGTTATATCAGAATATTTTTTAAAAAATATGGTCTATTTGAGAAGAATGACAATACTTTAAATAATATTTTTCTGCACAAATTTGGGAACTTCATCTCGTATTAGAAGCATCAATACACTAAAAAATTGTATTCTCCAAGAGAAGTTTTGTGAAGAGAATGAACGCTTTTTTTGTTGCAGTAAATTTTTTTGAAGAAATTTGGGACTCGTGCTTTGCCACCAGATTTGTCAAAAAAAAGATGACAATATCCTCTTTTGCAATTTTCTCTCAAGAGAACAAGATAATATGGAAAATAATTAGGTGACAAGAATATCTGGAGACCCTAAATCTGGGTAGAATGGGGGCAAAAGCTTGGAGTTACGTTGACGCAAATACAAAGGAAGACCAAATGGAAGAAATATAGTAGTGATTATCACGTCATCAACTATGAGCATAAAGAAAAAAGCCACGACCAACAAGATTCTGTTTTAAAAAAACAATTGCATTATCGAACCCCTTTGAAGAAAGGACGTGAGTTAACTATTATTCAATTGTACCAAGGACCAATGAAGAATAATATGAACTTGCTTTTACTATTCTTCAGCATTAGCAAGCATCTTTGTAAAATAGCATGTGCTTGCCTTTTCTTATAACCAATTGCTTCATTATAGACATTATTGTGTCTGTTTTTATTTTATATATGTACAAGAAGAAGGAGGCCTGTAAAAAGGGAGCCTTTTATTATGTAGTGATCATCGAAAATTCAGCATATGAAAATAAAGAGTTTATGTTTCCTTCTGAGTTTTCCTCTTTCCGCTCTTCCTCCACAACTCTTTTTGTTTTCCAAATTGCAATCCTAAGAGAAAAATTATTCCTAGCTAGTTTTCTCCACTTCTTTAACCGAACACAAACAATATCTTCTACAGGTAATACAATTATTACTCAATAATGGTATAATTCTTAGCCCAAAAAATTGAGTTATGTAAATCCGAAATAGATTTCTTGGAAAAAATGTAAAAAATGGACAAATATAATTACAACAACATATTTACTAAAAAATAAAAGATTTCCCAGATAATTTTTGAACCTTAAAAGAACTACAAGGTTTCCACAGACTTTTGAATTATGGACGAAAATTTATCCCAAATCTTTCAAGTAGAGTAGATTTACAAACAAAACTTTTCAAATTTCTGAAAATATAAGCTCAAAAACGGAGAAGAACAACGACGATGGAATAATGATACAATTTCAACTTCCCATAACGATCCGAAATGAGAAGAAATACATCAAATAAAAATATTAGTTGTCAATCAAAAGATCATCTATCATCCATCTACACATAATCAAATATCATTGGAAATAGATACGTATATAATTTTTTGGATAAGAATCATAATTGCAAAAACACTTACTAAAGATATTGAAATTGTAGCATGTTCATCTGGTAAATTTGGAAAAACTGAACAAAAATACTCTGCATATGATAGAACTTTTGGCTATTAAATTAGTAGTAAAAAGTCTCAAAGTATATCTCTTGGATATACATTTTATTATTGAAACAGACAACAAAGTCGTCTCCCAATTTCTAAGAAAATTAACAGTTAATGATTCCAAATCCAATCATAAAAGGATTTAAATTGCAATGTAATTAGATACTTATGTTTATGAGGTCAAATATACTCCTGGATACATAACCATAAACTTATTGAGGAGGGAGAACTCTTAGATTTTTAAAAGTTCTTGAAGGCACAAAGGTGGAAACACTGCTGCTTGAATCGACCAACTTCTTCATCTTAAACAAAAACAATTGGATCAGAATATGTGCTCTATTCAGTCAGACCATGGAGCAAGTCACAACTATCAAAATGTCTTGTACATGAAATTTATATAAACACGAATACTCCAATAGATTTCAAGAATATTATACCATCAATTTACTTCCAAACAGTCATGCAACACAGAAGCTTATATTAAAATTTGTTTTTGTTTAAAATATGGTCCATTCGGGAATAACGACAATACCTTAAACAATATCTCTTTGCACAAATTTGGGAACTTCATCTTGTAAAAGAAGCAACGATATATCAGAAAACTGTATTCTCGAAAAAGGAGTTCTATGAAGATGTGACTTCTTTTTTGCTGCAACAGAATTTTTTGAAAAAAATTTAGACTCGTGATTTGCCACCAGATCTGTCAGAAAAGAGGAAAAATATCTTCCTTTGCAATTTTTTTCTAGCGAACAAGATAATATGAAAAAAAATTCAGGTGACAAAAGAATATTTTGAGACCCTAAATCTGGGTAGAATGGGGACAAAGGATCGAAGTTACATTGACGGAAATATAAAGGAAGACTAAATGGAAAAAATACAATTGATGGGGCCAAGCCTTTTATAATATATTTGGGGTGCAATTAGCTCATTCCCCCATGATCCTATCATCTAAATGAGGATCATGGGGGAACCGTCGCGCACGCGATCAGCACATGCAATCGCACGCAATCCACTCGCGCGCAATCGTCATCCTTGAACCTTCTGGGGGTCGATCGCGTGGTCGGCCCCTCCCTCTTGTCGTCGACGAGCCAGCTTAAGCCGACCCGATTTTCGTCCAGCCGGAAGCCCACCTTACGATTGCACACCCCGGTCGGCAGGGGGCCTTCCCTCCCACGGCCGTCGCGAGGCCGCGGGAGGTGTTGGGTGTGGCCGACCGCGGCCCACCCCTTGGCGTGGAGGGCTCGGCAGGACGCCCCCTCTTGGGCCAGCTCCGGCCGGCCGCATCCGGTAGCCGGCCGGCGCCGCACCCGCTGGCTAGTGTCGGGGATGCGCTTGATGGCAGCCACCATGGAGGCGCCAGGTGTGCCGCCCTGTCCTCATCGGCCGCCGGCCGCGTCCTCGGCAAGTGTCGTGCCGACGACCTGCCATCTTCGGCGGGGTCGGCCACCGGTGAGATGGTGGTCAGCCGCTTCTCTCGCCCTTCTTGGGTGCCTTTCTCGTCGTTCGATTGTCTCACCACGATCATCGTCGTCCACTTCGAGCGTAACCACCCACTAACTACCATAGTTAGTGGGGGTTCCATTAATTAAGAATAATGGGTATATGTTTAACATAATATCATGTGAATAATATTCGCATAACACTATACTTAAGATTATAATGTTGGTGGTTACGGTGTGCGGATAGCCGCATAACCACCATAACCATCTCCTAGAGGCTATAAAAAGGCCCCCGGGCCTCCTTATTTCTCATCTTTTCTCTTCTCTACTTTCTTCCTACTCAGGCAAGAGCTCTATCGGATTCATCCTTCGAGCCACCACTCCACCACCAGAATTCTCCTACAGGCTTCCTCTCCGCCAGAGATTCGCCTAAATCCACGAGTGTTGTACAACCCATATTCGCTGAGTGGGACCCAGAGGCATCAACGACCAGGTTTGGACTAGCTTCGGGCTAGCTTTGTGATCCAGAGCGGAAGGGCTCCCACCTAGGAGTAGGCGAGAACGTTCGTGTCAAGCCCCGACCGAGACCCTCTTCTGCCCAGAGGCGGGCGAGAAGGCTCGCGCCTCGCCGAAGGCGAGAGCTGGCTCGGTCTGTGGCATTCTTCGGCACTCCTTTTTAGCTTCCGCCGAGTGAACGGTGGGAGGGTTCTCGACATAGGGTTCTTTCTAGGTGGGGCCCAGATCCCAGGGTAAAAAGACATGGTTGCCCTCGTTTAAAATTACCTATATGCCCCCAGGGTCTGCATCTTGTTGGTACCCTAGTTTGGATTTGAGTTTAGTCTTCTTAATTAGTTTCTTGACCCAAGATTTATCTATGGTCAAAGGTTAGTTGTTAGATTAGTTTTTCCTCAGTTGTAGAGTTGTCACTTTTCCATATGAAGATTTGGTTAAGTTGTTTTTGGTTCGAATATGGTCGAACGCCGCTCGACTATCGTCTATCAACTGTTCGACGATCATCTATCAGTTGGTCGACTATCGTCAGTCAGCAGATCGTCTATCTCTGAGTTAGTTCAACTCTTGTAAGCTCGACGATCTGTGGTATCTGCCTCGTCGATCGTCGAACCCCGCTCGACTTCTTTTGACCAGACAGATTTCTTGATAGTTCGACTATCTGCCTTGATAGTTAACCTATCTGATAGCTCAACTATCTGTTTGATAGGTCGACTATCTGTTCTCTTTGATAGTTCAACTATCTGCTTGGATAGTTCAACTATCTGATAGCTCGACTATCTGTTTGATAGTTCGACTATCTGTTTTGTTTGATAGTTCGATTATCTGCCTTGATAGTTCAACTATCTGATAGCTCGACTATCTGCTCTGATAGTTCGACTATCTGTTCTGTTGTTGATAGTTCGACTATCTGTTTGATAGTTAGACTATCTTCTCTGTGTTGATAGTTCGACCATCTGTTTGATGGATCGACTATCTTTTTGATAGCTCGACTATCTGCTTTGATAGTTCGATTATCTGTGTCATTCGACTATCTGTTCTGATAGGTCGGCGATCTCTGTGGTTCGGTCGACGATCTCCGAGGGTCATTCGACGTTCTTCTGTCTGCCTTTAGTAATTTTGTACTCCTTCTGTTCTATGATTAATTTCCTATTTATTTGGCATATTTTATTAAAGATTATTTCATTGATTTTATGCATACATCTCAAGGCAATCTTTGCCCCATCCTTTGTGCATAAGTCAAGTTTTATCTGACAAAGTTTTTTGTCTTATTAGTTGAAATATCTTTTTGCTTTATCTGTCATGCTGTCCTTTATAGCCGTTAGACACAAAAGTCTTCTCTGGCCGTAAAGAGTTTAGTCTGATGTGACTTTCTTTAGTACTCCTTTTATCAGATTCGTTTTGCAGCTTCTTAGAAAACGTTATCCCTTTATAGCATGTCTGTCTGCAGGATTTGTTTTTGTATTGTGCTATTTACAGCCCAGATCGCAGATCTCAGAAGAAGACAAAATTCAAACAAAGATTAGAGCCGTTACAAAGGCCAATATATAAAGAGTTTCTTTTGAAAGAACAGAACAAGAAGATATATACATAGATAGAGAAATATACTCACAGACACCAAGTCTGGTTGATACAGATATTCATATACAGATTCAATTCAAAAAGAGATACAGCTCTCAGACATTGTTACATTCAATTGAGAAGATCAACCTTCTTCATCTCTATCTTCTTCAATCCTGAGTTCATCCTGCTGCCAGGAACATTCACTCAGAGTCTCAAGAAGAAGAAGAAGAAGGAAGAAAAGCTGTTGAAGAAGAACATCCATTACAAATCAAGAGTCTTCTTCAAGCTGCTCCTTCAAGAACTTCAAGACAGCTCTCTGTCAAGAGTTCAGAAGAGTTCCTGCACCCTGAAACAAGACTTCTTCCTGGATATCACTAAGCCAGGGGGAGCCTTGATTCTTTAGAGCTTTCTAGCTCTGTGCAATCCACTTGCTTCTCTAATCTGTTTTAACAATAGAGAAGATCCTCTAACCCTCTCTCAACCTCCTGTATAAAGGGTTATTACTCCCTTCAAAAGTGAACCTCGGTGGCAGGGCACCTGATCAAAAACCTATGTTGGATTTTGAGCTCCTGATCAAAAGCTCAAAGGGTCTACTTGATCTACCTGAAGCAGATCAGTTGGTGGCAGGGCACCTGAACAAAAACCTGTAGTGGATTCCTACTAGGGTGGTAGAAGAGTGGACGTTTTTATTTAAAGGGAACCACTATAATCTTCTTGTGTCGTCTGTGTTGCTTAATTAATTATTGCACTGTGGCTGTGAGTAGAAATAACTAGGATTGCTAGTTGCTGTGATAGGACCAAAGCTCAACTGTAATTACAGTTAGCTTTTCTCTTGTGCACTTCACTTTGTGTTAGGCTCTAGGGTTTCAAATATCTATAAACTCATTCCGCAAATTAACTCTAAGGGAGTTGAGTAGGGTGTCATAATTTTTGAATACTCTATTCACCCCCCCCCCCTCTAGAGTTGTATCTATCCTCACTTTCAATTGGTATCAGAGGGAGGTTGACTGACTGTACAGGCTAACACCTGAGTCACAAGATCCAGATAGATACCAAGTTTATAGACATTCACTTCATGGCCCAGTACAAGGATTATTCTAGCACCAGAACTCCAGTTTGCAACTTAGCTATGTTTAGCATCTGGAAGGCAAGAATCAAGTTATATATGAATTCTATTGATGAAGATATTTTTTCTTCTATTTTGATAGGACCTCCAACACCACCTGCTGCAGCCACTACTACAACATCTACAAATCTCAGTGCAGTGCCACCTCCAGACTACAATGATGCTTACAAGAAAGCAAAAGTAGTTGATGCTAAAGCAATGAATATTCTGGCTCAGACTATGTCTGAAGAAACCTTCCAGAAAGTGGCTGATTGCACCTCTGCAAAAGCCATGTGGGACTCACTGATCTAGATTGTAGCTGGTTCAGCTGATGAGAGGAAGGACAGAAGGTCCAACCTTATATCCCAATATGAAAACTTCAAGAAGACTGAAGCTAAATCAGTTGAAGGAATGTACACAAGGCTCAGCTCAATCATCAATGAGCTGAAAACCCTTGATAAGGAGATAACATTGACAGAGGTCAATGATAAGATACTGATGTGCTTCCCCAGCACTTGGGATCTTAGGATCTGGCCCATCAAGGAGGCCAGAAGTACTACTGAGATCTCAACTGAAGCCCTCCTTGGAAAGCTCAAATCTTTTGAGCAAGTTCTAAAGACCAGGGAAGCTGAGGCTGAAGCCAATACTCCAACTCCAATAAGGAAAGAGCAAACTCTTGCTCTCAAAGCTGTTGATGCTTCTGAAGGAAGCCAATCCAATGAGGAGCTGATGGCACTCTTTGCCAAAAGGTTTCTCAAGTTGGGCAGAAAGAATTCAGAAAGAAATCTTCAAGATATGAAGATAAACCAAGGTATGACAGATCTCCTGCTAAAGAAATTATTTGTTATGGTTGCAGGAAACCTAAACACATTCTACCAGAGTGTCCAGAGGAAAAGAACAAAGAAAAGAAAAAAGAAAAAGAACATCAGAAGAAGCACTCCAAGTCCTCCTCCTACAAAAATAAGAAGAAGGAGAAAGGATTTGTTGCTGAGACCTGGAGTGATTCAGATGAGGAATCTTCGTCCTCAAGCTCCAGTGAAGATGAGGAAGAGAAGAAGGCAAAGGAAATTTGCCTTATGGCAATTGATGCCTGCAGCAATCACTCAGCTGCAGAGAGTTCTGATGATGATGAAGAAATGCCTACAGAAGATCAGGTATTATCTTCTTATAATTTTTCTTCTGCTGAATTTAAATCTGAATTTAAATCCCTTTGCTTAGACTTAATTAGTTTAGAAAAGGAAATTAAGGAGCTTAGAAATAGGATAGCAGAATCAAAAATCCTCTCCATTGAAAATGCTAGGTTAGAAGCAGAACTTACTAAGTCCAGTGAAGAAATAAAATTTCTTAAAAATGAACTAGCTAAATCAAAAAGATTAGAAGAATCTCTAAATGGTAGAAGCCTTAAGCTGCTAGAGATCACTAGCATGACAAACACTAGGTCAGGCAATAATAAGCTAGGCTTAGGAGCCTCATCAAGTGAACCCCCATTGGTTCTTAAAAATCATCTTTCAACTCCAGTAAACTTTATTTCAGCTGATGGAATAAAGAATACTGAGCAAGTAAAACAAGTTAACAAAGCCTTAAATAAAGCTAAGAGAGAAAAGAGAAAGCAAAAATTTAAGGAACTACAAAAGTCGTCGAACGCTGCTCGACGATCGAAGGCTCAATGGTCGAACGATGCTCGACGATCTGAGCATCGATCGTCGAACGATGATCGACGATTTCAATATGATTTTCAAAATAATCACCTGAATCCTAGAAATCCTAATGTAAATAGAAACCCTAGGTTTGTTGACCCATCAACTATATGGAGTATCCCACCTAGGAGATCTTACCCTTTAGGATATAAACCCCAACCTGCTTATTCTTTTATTTCAAGTTTTCATTATGTGAAGAATAATGGACCCAAGGTTGTCTGGGTCCACAATGTCTTACTGTTTAATTTGCAGGTGAAGACCTATCCAATTACTAAAGATAAATGGTATTTGGATAGTGGTTGTTCCAAACACATGACAGGAAACAAAGAAAATCTGTCAAGATACAAGGCCAAGCTTGGACCAAAAGTGATCTTTGGGGATTCCAGCTGTGGTCAAACGGAAGGATATGGTAGGATTACCATTGGAGCAGTAATATTCAAAAGAGTTGCATATGTAACTGGACTGAAGCACAACCTTATCTCAGTAAGCCAGTTATGTGATGTAGGTTATCAGGTATCTTTCACTAACACTCTCTGTAATATTACTTTAAATAGTAATGTTGTGTTAGTAGGCATTAGACAGGGTAATATTTATTTAGTAGATTTTAACTCAACTCAATCTGAAATCTACTTGTTTAATGAAGTAACAAATAATAACACCTTATGGCATATGAGGCTTAGCCATGTTAACCTCAAGAACATATCTAGGTTATCTAAATACAACCTTGTTAGAGGTTTACCTTCTTGCCCCTACAAGAAGGAAAGCCTATGCAAGGCTTGTCAATTAGGCAAGCAAACCAAAAACTCCTTTAAATCTGTAAATAAAAGTAATTCACCTAGAATTCTGTATTTATTACATTTGGACCTTTTTGGCCCAATAAATGTACAGAGTCTAGGAGGGAAGTATTACACTTTAGTGATTGTAGATGACTTCTCTAGGTTCACTTGGGTGTTCTTCTTGAGAACTAAGGCTGATAACTTCAAAGTTCTTACAAACTTTCTGCTATGTGTGCAGACTGAGTATTCTACTCATGTGGCCTTGATCAGAAGTGATCATGGTACTGAGTTTGAGTCTCTTCTCATGCAAGAATTCTGTGAGAAAGAAGGTATCAAACATAGCTTCTCTGCTCCTAGAACTCCCCAACAAAATGGGGTAGTGGAAAGGAAGAATAGAACCCTAATTGAAGCTGCTGGAACATTATTGGCAGATGCTAACATGCCTCTTTCTTATTGGGCAGAAGCTGTTAGCACAGCTAATTATGACTTGAACAGATGTCTTATACACAAGCTTAAGAGTAAAACTCCTTATGAGTTGCTTAAAGGAAAGAAACCTAAAATTAATTATTTTAGAGTCTTTGGTTGTGTAGTGTATATTCACAATAACAACAAATAATATCTTAGAAAGTTTGAAGCAAAAGCTTCAGTGGGAATTTTTCTTGGATATTCTCAAGTAAGCAAAGCTTATAGGGTCTTTAATAAATCAACATCTAAAATAGTGGAGTATGTGCATGTTTCTTTTGATGAGTCAAAGATGTTTTACAAGGAGAAGGAAACTTCTCCTTCCTCAAGATTATTGCAGGTACCAGAATCATGCAAAGATGTCACTCAAGAGATTCTCCATCTATCAACTCTTCATATCAATGATTCAGACAGTGATGAAGACACTGTGGAAGCAGTTGTTGTACCACCAACAGTTGATCCAATTCCTCAGGAGGAATTAATCCCAACTGTTGCTGAAGATCACATCCCACCTGCTGATCTTGTCACACTTAGAGATCATCCTACATCTCAAGTGATTGGTGACATATAAGCTGGTGTGCAAACAAGACATCAATTAAGACAGGATGTGATGCATGCTTGTTTCCTTTCACAGATTGAGCCCCTCACCATAAAAGATACTGAGCTAGATCCCCACTGGATCATTACTATGCAAGAGGAGCTTAATCAATTTGAAAGATGTAAAGTATGGACTTTGGTTCCAAGACCTAAAGGCCAACTGATCATAGGCACATAGTGGGTGTTTAGAAACAAGTTGGATGCAAATGGAATTATTGTAAGGAACAAAGCTAGGCTTGTAGCTCAAGGCTACAGACAGGAGGAAGGTATAGACTATGACCAAACCTTTGCCCCTGTTGCAAGGCTAGAGGCAATAAGGATCTTTTTAGCCTATGCATCCTATATGAAGTTTAAGGTTTTTCAAATGGATGTCAAGAGTGCATTCCTGAATGGTAAGCTAAAGGAAGAGGTGTTTGTTGAACAACCTCCTGGGTTTGTCTCTTCAACTCAACCCTCATTTGTTTACAAGTTGCAAAAAGCTCTTTATGGACTCAAACAAGCACCCAGAGCCTAGTAAGAGACTCTAGCTAGTTTCCTGTTAGAGCACAACTTTGTTAGGGGAG
This sequence comes from Platanthera zijinensis, assembly GCA_039513925.1. Taxonomy (NCBI): domain Eukaryota; kingdom Viridiplantae; phylum Streptophyta; class Magnoliopsida; order Asparagales; family Orchidaceae; genus Platanthera; species Platanthera zijinensis. The sequence goes on along the minus strand of CM077079.1, from coordinate 239,236,512 downwards.
TAGTTGATAGAACCATTTTCGTTAAGCATCACAAGGACACCATCCTGTTAGTTCAAGTTTATGTGGATGACATTATTTTTGGCTCCACTGATCCCACTCTTTGCAAAAGGTTCTCTGACCTGATGCATTCTAAGTTTGAGATGAGTAGTATGGGTGAGCTATCTTACTTTCTTGGTCTCCAAGTAAAGCAAGATGTTGATGGCATCTTCATCTCCCAATCCAAATATGCCAAGGAATTGGTAAAGAAGTTTGGGATGGTTGATGCCTCAGCAATGCATACACCTATGGCTACTAATGTAGTTATAGATTCTGATGATCAGGGTAAGCCAATTGATCAAAAAAACTATAGGGCCATTGTTGGTTTCCTATTGTATTTAACTGCAAGTAGACCAGATATAATGTTATCACATGCTTATGTGCTAGATTCCAGGTCAACCCCAAGGAATCTCATTTGATTCTTCTCAAGAGAATTTTGAGATACCTGAAGGGATGTCAAAATTTAGGACTATGGTACCCAGCTGAATCAGAATTTGAGTTAATTGGATACTCTGATTCTGACTATGCTGGTTGTAGAGTTGACATGAAAAGTACCTCAGGAACATATCAGTTCCTGGGAGAGAGATTGGTCTCTTGGTTCTGTAAGAAACAGGCTTTTGTCTCAACTTCAACTGCAGAGGCTGAATATATAGCAGCTGCTAGTTGTTGTTCACAGATCCTGTGGATTCAAAACCAGCTTTTGGATTATGGGTACACACACAAGAATACCAAAATCATGTGTGACAGTACCAGTGTTATCTCCATTGCACAAAATCCTGTGCACCACTCTAGAACCAAGAACATTGAGATTAGACACCATTTCTTGAGAGATTGTGTGGAAAAGAACAAGATCAGCCTTGAGTTCATATCCACTGACCTTCAGAGAGGTGATATTTTCACCAAGCCCTTAGATGAACAGAAGCATCTGTTCTTTTTGGTTCAACTAGGCATGATTAATGGAAAAGACTAAGTGTGACTTCTGCCTTGTTGAAATCTGTTTGAAGATCGTCGAACGACGTTCGACGATAGTCGATCAGGTCGAGCCTATCGTCGACCTATGGGTGACGACGGCTTGTTTGTTTGCGAAGACAGAAATAGTTGAACGATTGATCGACTACTCTGCTTCAGGAAACGATCATTGAACGACCGTTCGACTATCGTCTCCAGGATCTGTTAAAACAGGTCGACGATTGCTGTTTTAATATAAAACCGATGGTCGACCTAGGTTAAGAGATCGTCTTTTTAGTAGTCGACAAAGCTCGTCTTTTCGTATTCCGTCTTTCTGCTTGAGCTCTGCCCCGCGCCTTCTGTCGTTTCGTCTTCGTCGTCCTCTCCAACCAAATCAATGGCGGTTGCTCCAGCTCTCCTGACTGCGATGAAGTTCGACGCCGGTTTCTGCGTAGATTTCGACTCGTTCAGCGCTTGCGATGCGGAGATTATAGAGATGCTACAGCTCTGCAAGGATCAAGGTTTGGAAAAGCTGATGTCAACAAGGATCAAGATCAACATCCCAGAGATCAAAGAATGGGTTTACTCTTCGTCTTCCAGCGACGAATCCATGACCGGGACAATAGGCGGCGAAGAGGTAATCCTGACTCCTGCCGTTCTGACTGAAATTTTTGGATTATTGAATGGACAAGAAGAATATGACCAAGATGTTCAAGAGTACGGAAGAATGCTCGTAGAGCTAGGACATGCTGAGGGCATTCCTACAAAGTTGCTGAAAGTGAACTTCCCTTTGAGGATAAAGTTCTTAGCTGAACTTGTTGGAAAAGTGTTGTTAGGTAAGCACTCGGCTCATGACAATATAACCAGGCAGCAGTTTGCCTTGATAAGTGTTATTATCAATAAGAAAGAGATAGATTGGGCAAGTATAATGTTTGATTTGATCAGAAAGAAGAACATCAAGAAGGAAGTAACCCTTGGAAGGGTGATAGGAATATTTTTGAAAGAGAAATATCCTCAACTGTTGGGTACAGTTGCAACTTCCATCAATGTCAGTAAGAAAATGGATCCCACCTTATTTGTTAAGTGGAAAAGGAGCATTCAGAAGCCTTCACCAGCTGGGGTAGCTCCTGTTTTATCTGAGAGCACAAGGACTGTACCAGTCACTCCCCCACCTACCTGAAGAAGGCTCCTCCTTTCCCCCCATTACTTCTACTTCTGCATTACCATCTACATCCATTGTCTCTCTTCTACTTTATTCCTCCACTATTCTCCATGCGTCACCACCAGCATCTCCACTCCCTTCACATCTTGCTAGGATTTCTCATCCTAGTTTTGATTTGTTAGCTTCTGAGACTCTCCCCACTCCACCTCAGTCACCAATTTCAGATCATATTGATCTTCCTGCATCCACCCATCAATCACCAGTTCACAACATATCTCATCAGGAGACCACCATCCCTGATGATCTTCCATCTACTGTTATTCCCCCACCATCATTTGAAATAACTCCAGCTTTCATTGCAAACATCCTGGAGCTAATTACTCCTTCAATCAAAACCATGATTGAAGAAGAAATTTCCCCTCTTATTTCTACCATCTCTTCCCTGTCATCCTCCATTATAGCCCTCTCTAAGTCTGCTGAGCCCTCTTCAGTTAGGGGCCTGACTTCAGTATCTACTGAAATTAGGCAGGGGGAGATGTTCGAGGAAGATGCCTCAGGACTGCCCCTTGTTACTCTTCCAGCAGATCCCCAAGCAGAAATTCAAAAAGAAACAGCAGTTCCAGTTGACATTACAACATCTTCTATAGATCCAGCACCAGTTCAGAGGCCATCTGATATCATAATGGAAGCAGAATTTGCCTTCAAAGTGTGCCTTGAAGAAGCCTCCACTCCCTTAGTTGCTCTATTCCTAGAAGGAGTCATTACCTCCTATCTAGATGACTTGTGGGAGTTAGAAAATTCTGAAGAAAATCCTGAAGGTAATTCATTTACTCAATTCGTTGACATGTTAACTGACATGCTAGCCTGTGAATACCTGGAAGGGATGTTTAGATACCATTTAGAACACCTTTGTGTCCCTTTGGTTTCAGATATAGTTCAAGAAGTTCAAGTTGATCAAGAACCTACTCAACAACCAGCTCAAGAACCTGCTGTTCAAGATTCTGTATCTACTTCTCCAGCTCAGATAGCTGTGCAAGATGATCAAGAGAAAGTTTCATATGTACAAGAAGAAAAATCAACAGTCTGGGATGACTCCCCAGGACTAGATTTGGATACTCTTCTAGCACAGGATGCCTTAGAAGAAGAGAAAGAGAAAGCTGCATTAAAAGACAAAGAACAAGCTGAGCAAGAGGCTTTTGACCCCTATGATCAACCTCTATCATCTCATTCCGATGATGAGGAGGATTCTGATGAGTCAGAAAGTTCTAAGAAGAAGAAAGCAGCAAAAAGAAAAAGGAAAGCTGTTGTTCCTCCTCCTCCTAATCCTGATCATGATGTTCCCTATTATATACTGAAAGGGATAGATCCCAAATCTAAAGAATATCAACATTGGATGGGACTATCAAGAAACCAACAAAAGCAGAAAAAGAAGAGCAAAAGGTATGACAGTCCAGCTCCAAAGTGGAATCCTAGAGGACCTCCTCCTCCACCTCCTAGTGTAGGAGCATCTGGAAATATTTCTGCCAATCCATCAGCCCCTTCTGCTAGATTCACTCCGTCTCAAGCACATCAAAGAAGAAGCAATTCAGGATATCAAGGCAGATCTCAATCTGGACATCAAAGATAAGATGCTGATACAAAAGAGCAAGTGAAGGAGGTAGTATATCAGAAGCCAACCTTTTCTCCTCCTCCTTCACCCAAGAGGAAAGCATCTCCTTCAAAAGAAAGCAAAAGCATACCATCCAAAAGGCCAGCTCAAACAAAGACAACTGATTCAAAAGGAAAAAGGATTATTCACTCTGAAAAATCAAGTAAAAAATATGCAGAGTTTGCTCCTCCTCCTTCTTTAGTTATTCAAGAAAATAAAGAGCCAGCTGTAAGTATGTTGGAACTCTCTACAAAATTCAAAACTGTAAAACCTTTAGATTCAACTGGTGAAAATGAATATGAAAGTCAAGAGCTTTATCCTGATTTCAGGATGGCTAGATTTCTCGAACTAGTTGGATCAGCCCAAATCAGACAGGCCAGAGCTGAAGGAAAAGATATTACAGGCTTAACTACTATGTCTAAATTCAGAAAGAAGGAGCTAGATAGATTCCAGGTAAGACCTGAGGTTTTTGATCCTTCTAAATATATGGAAAAACACCCAGAAGCAGTAGTTCCAAGAACAGGAGAATCTAAAATCATTGGAGAATAAGATTTAAAGATATCAAAGAAGGAAGCTCTAGATCCTTTCAGAAAAATTTCTTTTCTTCCTGGTTCTTCTGTATCTAAACCAGATTCTGATGTTGCTTCAGTTTTATTTATTGACAGTATGTTTATTTGACTGTTTGATTGATGCAATTTGTTGCTTAAGTGTTTCTTTTCCTGAGTTATATTTATTTCTTGTAGTTTTTGTTTTGAGAGACTTAACCCAAATAGGGGAGATTGTTGGTACCCTAGTTTTAATTTGAGTTTAGTCTTCTCAATTAGTTTCTTGACCCAAGATTTATCTATGGTCAAAGGTTAGTTATTAGATTAGTTTTTCCTCAGTTGTAGAGTTGTCACTTTTCCAGATGAAGATTTGGTTAAGTTATTTTTGGTTCGACTATGGTCGAACGCCGCTCGACTATCGTCTATCAACTGTTCGACGATCGTCTATCAGTTGGTCGACTATCGTCAGTCAGCAGATCGTCTATCTCTGAGTTAGTTCAACTCTTGTAAGCTCGACGATCTGTGGTATCTGCCTCGTCGATCGTCGAACCCCGCTCGACTTCTTTTGACCAGACAGATTTCTTGATAGTTCGACTATCTGCCTTAATAGTTCAACTACCTGATAGCTCGACTATCTGTTTGATAGGTCGACTATCTGTTCTGTTTGATAGTTCAACTATCTGCTTGGATAGTTCAACTATCTGATAGCTCGACTATCTGTTTGATAGTTCGACTATCTGTTTTGTTTGATAGTTCGACTATCTACCTTGATAGTTCAATTATCCGATAGCTCGACTATCTGCTTTTATAGTTCGACTATCTGTTCTGTTGTTGATAGTTTGACTATCTGTTTGATAGTTCGACTATCTGCTCTGTGTTGATAGTTCGACCATCTGTTTGATGGATCGACTATCTTTTTGATAGCTCGACTCTCTGCTTTGATAGTTCGACTATTTGTGTCATTCGACTATCTGTTCTGATAGGTCGACGATCTCTGTGGTTCGGTCGACGATCTCCGAGGGTCGTTCGACATTCTTCTGTTTGCCTTTAGTAATTTTGTACTCCATCTGTTCAATGATTTATTTCCTATTTATTTGGTATATTTTATTAAAGATTATTTCATTGATTTTATGCATATATCTCAAGGCAATCTTTGCCCCATCCTTTGTGCATAAGTCAAGCTTTATCTGACAAAGTTTTTTGTCTTATTAGTTGAAATATCTTTTTGCTTTATCTGTCATGCTTTCCTTTATAGCCGTTAGACACAAAAGTCTTCTCTGGCCGTAAAGAGTTTAGTTTGATGTGACTTTCTTTAGTACTCCTTTTATCAGATTGGTTTTGCAGCTTCTTAGAAAGCGTTATCCCTTTATAGCATGTCTGTCTGCAGGATTTGTTTTTGTATTGTGCTATTTGCAGCCCAGATCGCAGATCTCAAAAGAAGACAAAATTCAAACAAAGATTAGAGCCGTTATAAAGGCCAATATATAAAGAGTTTCTTTTGAAAGAACAGAACAAGAAGATATATACATAGATAGAGAAATATACTCACAGACACCAAGTCTGGTTGATACAGATATTCATATACAGATTCAATTCAAGAAGAGATACAGCTCTCAGACATTGTTACATTCAACTGAGAAGATCAACCTTCTTCATCTCTCTCTTCTTCAATCCTGAGTTCATCCTACTGCCAGGAACATTCACTCAGAGTCTCAAGAAGAAGAAGAAGGAAGAAAAGCTGTTGAAGAAGAACATACATTACAAATCAAGAGTCTTCTTCAAGCTGCTCCTTCAAGAACTTCAAGACAGCTCTCTGTCAAGAGTTCAGAAGAGTTCCTGCACCCTGAAGCAAGACTTCTTCCTAGATATCACTAAGCCAGGGGGAGCCTTGATTCTTTAGAGCTTTCTAGCTCTGTACAATCCACTTGCTTCTCTAATCTGTTTTAACAATAGAGAAGACCCTCTAACCCTCTCTCAACCTCCTGTATAAAGGGTTATTACTCCCTTCAAAAGTGAACCTTGGTGGCAGGGCACCTGATCAAAAACCTGTGTTGGATTTTGAGCTCCTGATCAAAAGCTCAAGGGGTCTACTTGATCTACCTGAAGCAGATCAGTTGGTGGCAGGGCACCTGAACAAAAACCTGTAGTGGATTCCTACCAGGGTGGTAGAAGAGTGGATGTACCTATTTAAAGGGAACCACTATAATCTTCTCGTGTCGTCTGTGTTGCTTAATTAATTATTGCACTGTAGCTGTGAGTAGAAATAACTAGGATTGCTAGTTGCTGTGATAGGACCAAAACTCAACTGTAATTACAGTTAGCTTTCTCTTGTGCACTTCACTTTGTGTTAGGCTCTAGGGTTTCAAATATCTATAAACTCATTCCGCAAATTAACTCTAAGGGAGTTGAGTAGGGTGTCATAATTTTTGAATACTCTATTCACCCCCCCCCCCTCTAGAGTTGTATTTATCCTCACTTTCACATCTAGTATTCCATAATAGCGGGATTTGGCTATTGGCGGGCCAGCCAGGGGTAATTAAGTAATTTCATGTCAACAAAGGCTATAAATAGACCCACAAGGGCTCCTTAGAAAGCAGACTTTCATTTTTCTCTAAGACTCTCTAGTGCTTTCTGAGGAGATCCCAGCTCAGCTTTTGCCTTTGGAGGGGAAGCTCTCAGAGATCTTTCGGGTAAGAGGTGGGACCTCCCTGTTGAGGCTTTGGGTCAGTTCTCGGTCCTTCGCAATCGGTTAAGGGTCAAGGCTTGAGAGAAGTAGGTGTTGGTTGTACCCCTATTTTTGAACTCTCATTGAGGTCAATTTTTGGTTTCAATAGTTCTGGTGCAGTGAGAGTGGAAGGTAGCCAGTACAAGAAAATCTTGAGTTTAATCCTATGGCAGGAGGTGAAGGTGAAGGATCTGGTTCAGGAGGTTCCCCCACCCGGGGAGAGGAGGCAATGAGGAAGATACTGGAGGACTTCCGGCGAGAGGTCTTACAGACCATCAGCTTGGCCTTCTCGGCGAGGAGCGAGTGGACAACCCCTCAGGTTCCAATAGAGGCGGTCCCACTCTTGGGCGAGAATGCCCCTAGGCAGCGCCCCGGGAAGGAGGTCCCGACGGAGGCTGGCGAGAGGGACGTCGCCACGCGGGATCTCTTCCCAGTCCAGCGTCCCGGGAAGGAGATTCCGACAGAGATCAGCGAGAGGGAGGCGGTAGTGCGAGAGCTCTTCCCTAGGCACAGTCTCGTGGATCGGGCCAGCCAGCCAAGGCTGCGAGACGTGCCCTCTCAGCGGGCAGGCGGCGAGAGCCCCTTCAGTGAGCTCATCATCACGGCTCCGTGCCGGAGGGGTTCCGGGACCCCGACATATCCTACTACTCGGGAAAGGACGACCCTGTACAGCATGTACAGTGGTTTGAAGACGTGGTATCGATAAGGCAGATAATAGATGCCTTCAAGTGTCGGCCATTGGCCATCACATTGAAGGAGAAGGCCCAGGACTGGTTCAACCAGTTGCCGGCAAGTTCGATCTACAGCTTTGAGGATATGCGCCAAGGGTTACTTTTGAGGTTCTCAACATCGAAGAAGCGGAATAAGGAGGCAAAATGACTGTTTACAGTGAGGCAGAAGCAGGATGAGACGCTGGGTCATTACGTTGACCGGTTTCAGGAAGAGATCCTCTTGGTCCAGGAGGTCCCGGGGTACGCGCTAATGCTCGCCTTCACCCTGGGGCTGAGACCGGGATTTTTTAGCATGGAGTTGAAAAGAGTGCCCCCCTCTCTTTTGAGGAGCTCATGGAGAGGGCGGAAAAGGAGATAGACTTTGAAAGGGCCAACCCGGCTTTTGTCAGGAAGCTGACCCGATTGGCGGAGGACGATGTAAAGGATTAGACAGCAGGAAGGTAGAGGGAGCAGAGGGAGCAGAGAGAAGAGAGGAGGGAAGAACCCCGAGGGTAGGGGCAACATCATGGATGGGGGGCCTAGGAGCCGAACGACCGGTTGGGTTGGAGGCCCCAGGAGGGTCTCCCCCAGGGTCAAGGAGGAGGCTTTCAGGGAAGAGACAACTTCCGGGAGCCGAGGAGGTTTGATCAACCGGCATGGAGGCAAGGGCCAAGGGGTCACCTCCCGCAGCTGCAAGAGGCCATGGAGGTCGGAAGAGGTAGAGGAGCAAGGAAAGGAGTTCGAGGAGGAGCCGGGAGATAAGGAGGAGGAGAAGGAAGAGGGGGCGGGGCGGCGTTGCTCTTTTGTGACTTCCACCGGGAGGAAGGTCACGCAACGGCCACCTATCCGGATTTCTTGGAGATGAGAGAAGCTAGGAGGCTGGGGAGGCAGGATCCGCTGATAAGGATCATGGAGGTGCAGCAGGGAGAGGGGAAGACAGGTGCGAGGATCGGGCATACGTGGGGACCCGAGGAGGGATCGAAGTGATCCACGGAGGAGTTGGGATTGAGGTAACTCGGAAGGGGAGCCTTCAAACCATGTTCAGAAGGAAGGTCGCCTCGACCTCCTTAGCTCTCCCTCCGGAAGAAAAAATCACTTTTCATCGACAGACATGCCAGACTACGAGGATTCGTTCTGTGATGCCCTGGTGATCCAGACGGCGGTGGAGAACTTCACGGTCTCTAGGATACTGGTGGACAATAGGAGCTCTGTGAATGTGATCTTCAAGAAGGCCTTCGATGAGATGACGGTCGAGGGCAAGAGGGTCTTGGCTTCGGATGTACCGTTGTTTGGGTTTTCTGGAGAGATGAAGGAGGTAGAAGGAAGGGTAGGCTTGCATGTAAAGTTGGGGGGGCGTGTCACGGAACTATAGGTTCATGATAGTGGATGCCCCAAGCAGTTACAATGCCATCTTCGGACGCCCCCTAATCAACGCCTTTCGCTGCGTCCCCTCCTCGTTCCATCGGTGCCTCAAGTTCAACAATGGAGGGGTGCATGTTAGGATCAGGGGGGACCCGAAGGTGGCAAGGTAGTGTTGCATGACGGCAGTTAACACCATGTCTTGGATGGTAGAGGCAGAAGAACTAGAGAGGGAGATGGCGGAGCTGGAGGAAGTTATCAGAGAGGAGGAGGTGAACTCGGAGGAGTAAAGGGGAAGAGGTGTGCATGTGGTCCAGAGGGACGGAGAGTTGGAGCTGTAAGAAGATCGGCAGGTGGGAGGAATGGGAGAAGAAGTTGAGAGGGAGGCCCAGAGGGGCGTGGAGGTCGTGTAGTAGCAATAGGAGAGCCTGGAGGAGGCGATGGAGGTTGAAGAGGCAAGAGGGGAGGAAGAGTTTGGACAGTAGGAAGAGACGAGGGCTGGCTGGGAGCAGTCGCGGCTGGAGCCGGTTGGGGAAGTGGTGGAGATGGAGGTCTTCACCAGCGCAGGGCAAGTGCAGAGGGTGCGGGTCAGCGGGGGCTTGAGTCCCGAGGACCAGGAGCGAGTGCAGGCCTGCATCCAGAGCAATGTCGACATCTTCGCTTGGAGTGTGGCAGACATGTCGGGCATCATTGCGGATGTGGCCTGCCATCGCCTGAACTTGGACCCCTGGACGCGCCCCATCCGGCAGAAGATGAGGACCATCGCCACCAAGCTGGAGGAGCCCATCAGCGAGGAGGTCAAGAAGCTCCTGGAGGCCGGCTTCATCTCGGAGATCCAGTATCCAAGCTGGATTTCCAATGTGGTAATGGTTAAAAAAAGGGGGGAGGGAAGTGGTGCATGTGTATTGACTTTTATTTATTGAATAAATCATGCACCAAGGATTGCTACCCCTTACCTCGGATCGACGCGCTGGTTGATTCAGCCGTCTGTTTTTCTATTATGAGCTTTTTGGATGCTTTTTCAGGTTATCACCAGATCTGGATGCACCCTCCCAATGCCAAGGATGTCTCCTTCATCACGAGGGAGGGATGCTTCAGCTATAAGATGATGTCCTTAGGGTTGAAAAATGCAGGGGCCACATACCAACGCATGATGGATTGGGTCTTCCAGGGTCAAAGGGGGAGGAACTTGGAGGTCTATGTCGGCGACTTAATGATCAAGAGCAAGTGTGTGGATTTGCACCTACGGGACCTGGAGGAAACATTCGCCACCCTGCGGAAGTTCAAGATGAGGCTAAACCCCTTGAAGTGTGTCTTCGGGGCGAGCCACGGGAAGTTCCTTGGGCATCTTCTGACTCCGGCAGGGGTAGAGCCTAACCCGAATAAGGTGAAGGCCATCCTAGAGCTGGATTCGCCGCGCAATGCCAAAGAGGTCCAGCGCTTGACAGACAAGCTGGCCGGGCTAAGTAGATTTCTCTCCAGGTCCGGAGAAAAATGTTCATCATTCTTTAAGGTACTGCAAGGTAATCAAAGGTTTGAGTGGACCGCCGAATGTGAAGAGGATTTTCAAACGCTAAAGAGGCAGCTCTCCCAAGCTCCGCTACTCCAAAGCCCGAAGGAGGGGGGGGATCTAGCCTTATACCTCGGAGTAGGAGCAGAGGTTGTTAGCTCTGTCCTGGTCAGGGAAGAGGGGAAGAAGCAGTTGCCCATCTACTATGTTAGTCGGATCTTGAAGAAGGCGGAGCTCCGCTACCCCATCTTAGAAAAGTTGGCATATGCTTTGATCATCTCGGCAAGGAAGCTCCGGCAGTATTTCCAAGCACATTCAATCAGGGTGGTGACAGACCATCCTCTTTGCAAGATCTTTGATGGGGTGGAACACTCGGGAAGGTTGGCCAAGTGGTCCATCGAACTGAGCGAGTTTGATATCTCATTCGTACCAAGGCTCTCCATTAAGGCACAGGTGGTGGCCGACTTCCTGGAGGACTACGTTGCTGAGGTCGGGGCAGAGGAGCCGAGACCGTAGGGAGCATGGAGGATGATGGTTGACGGGGCCTCAGGAAAACATTCCCTTGGGGGAGGAGTGGTGCTGGTATGCCCCCAGGGGGTCACTATAGAACAAGCGGTGATCTTGCACTTTTCGGTGACTAATAACCAAGCGGAGAATGAGGCCATGATATTCGGCCTTCGGTTGGCAAAAGAGCTTGAGATTCAGGATGTGGAGGCTTTTACGGACTCGTTGGTGGTAGCATCGTAGATCTAAGGGGAGTTCGAAGCGAGGGAGTCAACCCTCGTGAAGTACTTGTCCAAGGTGAGGGTTATCATCGGAGGGTTCCGGACGTTCTCAATCCAACACGTCCCCAGGGAAGAGAGTGTAGCAGCCGATCGGCTGGCTAAGTTTGGACCTCGGGGTGGGGGGGAGGAACCCAGACCGAGCTATTTCGACCTGCAATCGAGGAAGGAGAATTGATGGAGGTAGATCGGCGACCCTCATGGGTGGACCCCTTGGTGACCTTCCTGACCACGGGTGAGCTTTTAGAAGGGACTAAGGACGCCAAAGGATTCAGGCATAAGGCGGCCCATTACCTAATACTGGAGGAAGGGTTGCATCGAAAGATGTTGTCAAGGCTCCTAGCAAGGTGTGTGACCGAGGAAGAGATCCCGAGGATCCTGGAAGAAGTACATTCGGGCGAGTGCGGCAGCAACTCAGGAGGAAGAACGTTAGAAGCAAGGGTGGTAAGGCAGGGGTACTTCTGGCAGACCCTGAGGAAGGATGCGGCGGAATTTGCGAGGAGGTGCTGAAAGTGTCAGTTGTACGCCCCCTCCAACTCTTGCCCGCTCAAAGGCTCCAAAGCATCACGTCACCATGGCCTTTCGCCATCTGGGGGATGGATCTGGTCGGGCCTTTTCCTCCGGCCAGTGGGCAGAGGAGGTTTCTCCTGGTCATGATTGATTACTTCTCGAAGTGGTTGGAAGTCAAGGCGTTGGCCAAGGTCACCTCACAAGTCATCAGGAATTTTGTTTGGGGGGAGATCATATGTAGGCACGGGCTACCCAAAGCAATATTAACGGATAATGGTCCTCAGTTTGCCAGCAAAGAGTTCATCAGCTTCTGCACCCAACTGGGGATAAACCTCAGGTTTGCCTCCGTCCACCACCCCAGGAGCAACGACTAGGTGGAGGCGGTGAACAAGATAATCGTGAACTTACTCAAGAAGAAGGTGGAGAACCTGAGGGGGAATTGGGTGGAACAGCTCTTCTCAATTTTATGGGCCCTGCGCACGACCCCGAACACGTCCACCGGCGAGACCCCCTTCAAACTTTCTCATGGGTGTGAGGCGATCCTGCCAGTGGAGTTTGAGGTTCGATCCCCGCGGGTCACGACCGCGGGAGAAGGAGATGAGGTTTGGAGGTTGGAGAATGATGGGGAGTTGCGCCTCTCATTGGATATGGTGGAAGAGCTGTGCGATGTCGCCGCTATCAGGCAGGAGGAAATCAAGCGGCGAATGACAAGATACTTTGACAAGCAGATCAAGATCAAACAGTTCGCAGAAGGAGATCTAGTGTTAAAGAAAGTCGATGTTGCGGGAAGATCAGCCCCCGTTGGCAAGCTCAATCCAAATTGGGAAGGATCCTACATTGTTGAAATGGTTCTAAGAATGGGAGATTACCACCTCCAAGATGTGGAGGGGAGATCCATGAGCCACACCTGGAGCAATGACGATTTAAAACGTTTCTACCCATGATGAGGGAAGTTGAAACTATGTATTTAAAGTCAAGTTATTACATTATATTCACTAACTTGTTATTACCTTGGTCTTACCTGTTATGGAATGCGGTTGATGGAAGGGTTGGATGTTTGCACTACCCCGAGCTCGGCTCGGCCCCAGGTAGACCCACTGCGCATGCTCTCATCTAGCTGGCAGGTCTGAAGGCTCGCCTGTGGGGGAGAGATTTGGTTTTTGGAGATACTTCAGTTTGGAGACTTTTGCACTACCCCGAGCTCGGCTCGGCCCCAGGTAGACCCGCTACGCAGGCTCTCATCTAGCTGGAAGGTACGAAGGCTCGCCTGTGGGGGAGAGGCTTGGTTCTTGGAGATACTTGGTTCTTGGAGATACTTTAGTTTGGAGACTTTTGCACTACCTCGAGCTAGGCTCGGCCCCAAGTAGACTCGTTGCACAGGCTCTCATCTAGCTGGCAGGTCCGAAGGCTCGCCTATGGGGGAGAGGTTTGGTTCTTGGAGATACTTCAGTTTGGATACTTTTGCACTACCCCGAGCTCGGCTCGGCCCCAGGTAGACCCGCTGCGCAGGCTCTCATCTAGCTGGCAGGTCCGAAGGCTCGCCTGTGGGAGAGAGGTTTGGTTCTTGGAGATACTTTAGTTTGGAGACTTTTGTACTACCCCGAGCTCGGCTCGGCCCCAGGTAGACCCACTGCGCAGGCTCTCATCTAGCTGGCATGTCCGAAGGCTCGCCTGTGGGGGAGAGGTTTGGTTCTTGGAGATACTTTAGTTTGGAGACTTTGCACTACCCCGAGCTCGGCTCGGCCCCAGGTAGACCCGTTGCGCAGGCTCTCATCTAACTAGCAGATCTGAAGGCTCGCCTGTGGGGGAGAGGTTTGGTTCTTGGAGATACTTGGTTCTTGGAGATACTTCAGTTTGAAGACTTTTGCACTACCCCGAGCTCGGCTCGGCCCTAGGTAGACCCGCTGCACAGGCTCTCATTTAGCTGGCAGGTCCGAAGGCCCGCCTGTGGGGGAGAGGTTTGCTTCGTAGAGATGCTTCAACTTGGATGTTTGCACTACCCCAAGCTTGGCTCAGCCCCAGGTAGACCCGATGAGCATGCTCTCATCTAGCTGGCAGGTCCGAAGGCTCGCCTATAGGGGTAAAGGACCTCGAGTACTGCTCGACCCCGGGTAGACTCGCTGCTCAGGCTCTCATCAGCTGGGCAGGGCTGTAGGCACACCCTGGGGGAAAGGGCTTGTTATCGGATATGTTCTTTGGGGCACTGCGACTTGGCAACTTTGGCACTACCCCGAGCGAGGCTCAGACCCGGGTGGACTCGCTGACCGGGACTTATGGGCAGGACAGGAGGCACACCTAGAAGGCGGAAAAAAAATTTTGGAAACCCCCTCAGGCAAGAGAAGCCTCGGCCAAGAGGTCTCGGCTAAGAGGATCTCGGCGGAGGGAGTTCCCAGCGGGAAGGATTTCGGCGAGGAGCCCTAGGCGAAAAACTCTGTTCACTCACGCGAGGTGAAGGGGGCGGCGCCCCCCTCAAGAACCTACAGCCAGCATTCCCGGCAAAAGGGTCTCGGCAGAAGGCACTCCAAAATGGCACACTGGGCCTTGAGCTCTCGGCAAGTCTCCACCTATTGATCGCTAAGGGGGCGGCTATCCTAGGGAGACCGAGGGCCTTGGAGAGAACGTGCTTGAGAAGCATTCGACACTACAGCACTTATAAAAAGGTAAGAAATCAATCAAAATATGAAAACATGTACAATATATCCTTCAAAATGTGATTACAGGCGAGAGCATCTCGCGCGTCTCAAAGACAAAAGGAGCGGGGGAAAAGAAACCCATCAAGGGGACACACTATACCCCCCGCTCGAGCTCTCGCCAGAACCCTCCCCGGATGTCTCCCCAGCAGTAGTGGGAGATTTCGGGACATCCGAGGGCGAGGAGTCAGGTGTTCACGGGGGCTTAGGGATGGGCTCGAAGAGCCACGGGAGAAGCTGGCGGGTGACGATGGTTTCCCCGCCCTCATTCAGACACCCCACGTCTCGCAATGTCTCTATGGTAAGTCTAGCAATTGCTTGGGCGTTGGCCTACAACAACTTGTCGATATCGTATTCTGAGAAATGGAGGCTCCTCAGCCTCTCATCAAGCAAAGGAGTAGGCGGGACCATAGCCGCAGCCGCCTCCATGCGCCGGAGTTGATCCTTCAGATGGACGTTCTCGCACTCCACCCCGGCCAGCTGCGCGCGAAGCACCATGCTCTGAGCAGAATCCTGCGTAAAGGAGAAGCCAGTCAATATGGGGGAGAAAAAGGTCGTGGATTACAGGGGCGAGAGCGAGTGTATCAAAAGGTTTCGCTTATCTCTTCCACCGGGCACAAGGACAGAAGTCGCTGAGAATCCGCCAGCTCGGCCTTATGCACTGCCGCGTGGGCCACCGCCTAGTCCCTCGCTTTGAGCATCTCGCCGAAGTTGCGGTCGATGGTGATACTCCGGCACACACACATATGCGCAAGCTCGAACCCGCGCAGCAGGGCCCAGGTGGAGTCAAGGGCCAGAAGCCGAGTGGGCATTTGGTCGAAGACGCTGGCATCCTCCCAACTATAAAAGTCGTAGCCCAATGCGAAAGCATCGTCAGTGACCTCATCGCGCTCTGCCCAACTGGGGAGGAGAGTGGAGATAAAGACCCAGTTGGTCTCGGGATCCCACTGGAGCAGAGGCTTCCCTTCCGCATCCAGACACTTCACACCGAGACCGAAGTTCTGGTGCCTCTTTTGTACCTGCTTGGGCGGGGACTGAGTGGAGGTTTCGGCGGCTGCCCCTCGTCACCAGCCCCGCCTGCGGCTGGAAGGATCTCGGCAGGGGCCCCAACGGTGGTCCCATTGGCAGTGGTCGCCTCCCCGGCTGCCGACAGGACCTCGGCAAAGGATCGACCCTCGGCAGTAAGCCGGAGAGGCCTCCACGGAATTCCCCTTATCTGCGGCAGTTGGCTTTGGTCTTTTAAGCGGTTTGGACGAAAAGGCGTCGGGCTTTCGCTTCCCGACACCGGACTGAGGGGGCGGAGCCGGCTCGTCTCGGTAGGCGAGAGCCGCGGATTTCGCGAGAGCACGTAGATCTCTCGCAGCCCGAGTCTTGGCAGCCCGGGTCTCGGCAAATGGCTGGCGCAGGGGTATTTCTCACTCTCCTACAAGGTTGACAGCATTCCGCGCTATGTTTTAGAACATGGAATACCAAGCTAAAGCCGAGACCATACCTTCGCCAGGAAGCACGGGCAGGAGAGAGTCGACGTCCCGCCTGAGGAATTGGACGTCGAATTCCTTGGTTCTGAAGAACTCTAGGAGGGCGCTCTCACGTGACCCTAAGGTGGGCGGCTTGTAGGCGGCATCGTCATACTAAACGGGCGTGAGAGGCACGTTGCTGAAGTCTCCGGAGACGTAGACAAACTTCTCGCCCTAGTGGTGGTGCTTGTTGGCGAGACCAGAGGTTTTGAGAAATTGCCCGGAGAAGAAGACTACCCCGCTCTTCGCCCGGAAGACGAAAATCTTCCGGAAGATGGGTAGGCTGAA
This sequence comes from Platanthera zijinensis, assembly GCA_039513925.1. Taxonomy (NCBI): domain Eukaryota; kingdom Viridiplantae; phylum Streptophyta; class Magnoliopsida; order Asparagales; family Orchidaceae; genus Platanthera; species Platanthera zijinensis. The sequence goes on along the minus strand of CM077079.1, from coordinate 239,220,082 downwards.
CTCAATCCTCTCGGACCGCATATAGCAGATGAACGCTACCAGTATGGCAACCGAGTTGGGATTGAGCTGAGCGGGAACCACTCTGTAACAGCGGAGGGCCTGACGCATCTCAGGCCAAAGGGGAAGGCGGAAGCCCACCTCAAAATGCTCGAGGGGGATGGCGAGCTCTCCCTCTCCCGCGCGATTTACCATATCATCGTTGCCCGGGTTTCTCGCGGTGAAGCCGGCGGGGATGTAGTGTGAGGTGATAAGGTGGTACTCGTCCATGGTCAGTCGGCAAGGAGGGAACTGGTGCCTCCGGAAGGCTTGCGCACAGTTGGAGCGTCCTTCGCTCTTGCCCAGAATGTGGTTAAGAGGTTGAAGGCGAAAGCTTGGGGAGAAAGGCAAGAACAAAAGAAGGTGGCAGAAGCGAGGGAAGGTATCGGCAAGGTGCGAGAGCAGCAAGAATGAGGACAAGGGTTCTGTACTGGAGAAATAAATGCGGTGGATGGACTGGCCTATTTATAGAAAACCGTAGTAATGATAATTTTCCCAGAAAGGCGGCAGGGGTACAGTCGTCACGTCCCAAGGAAACGGGGCCTCGTTTCCACTCCGACACGCCTCGGGCGCCTATGCCAATGATAAGATTCCGGCTCATAGGTGACTACGATTGACAGACAACATGGGTTTGCGTAAACACCCAAAATAACATCATAAAACAGAACAAGAAAACAGAAACACAAATAGAAAGGGGGGCTCTCGCCGGGCGAGAGCCGCATAACAAATAATAATCATAAAATTTTAAGCAGCCTGTCAAAATAGAAAAAAAGGTACATTGCGAGATGGGTAGGCAAGGAGCGGGGGAGGCAAGACTGCGTTATTCAATAAGGTTCCCAGCGCCATCGTCCTTGCTCTCGCCATCTAGTCCTCGGAGGAGCCCGCGGGTTGAAGTAGGAGGATAAGGTGGTGCACCCGAGGTTAATCTGGCGCGCCTGGTCTCGAATCCGACCGATGCATTGCCCAGGGGACGACTTGGCGGTGGGCATATCCGGCCGCTCCGTCTCGCCCAGGAAGTAGTCTCGCTCGAGGGCCTCCAGCCTTTGCTCCACCATCTAGCGGTGTTCCTTCGCCGCAAAGGCGTGGGCCCGCTCCCGCCGCACGAGTTTTTACAGGATGGCTGCTATCTTCTTCCGCCGCTTCTTGACGTTCCCGACGCGGTCCAGGATTTCCTCCATCTCATCAGAAGAGGGGAAGGGGGAGCTCTCGGCGTCCTCCCCTTCCTCTCCATCTTCATCTTCGTCTTGCTCTTCCTCATCAGCTCCCGACCGCGGGCTTGCATCCCCTGGTAAAAGCAAAGTTCCATGGTTATGGCGAGAGCAAAGTAAAGGCTATGATAGTATCTCGCATACCTGTAGTCCGGCGAGAACTACCGGCCGGCAGTAGGCGAGAAGGCCCAGAATCCCCCTCAGTCTCCTTTCCAAAGAGGAGGTGGAGCGGCTTTCCTCGCCCCGGGTGGAAGGTCTTGCATGAGGTGATCCCGGCCTGGCCGGGAACAGGGAAGAGTCGTCCTCTCTCGCGGGGTGGCTGGCCTCCTTTTGGGATACAGAGGGTTTGGTGGCCACCCCTCCCGCAAGTAGGGTAGGATTAGCCACTTGGGTTCCCAAGTAAGCAACTACTTTTTCATTTTCCCGGCTGGCGAGACCCGGGCTGGCGGAAGTTGGCACTACAGGAAGTCAGTTCAACAGTTTGGAATGCTGTGGTTGGAATGATAAATAAGAGGGCAGTAGGGATGAAAGGTTACTTGGAGTTCTCGAAGGATCAGCCGGAGGAGTGGCCTCCGGGACCCATGGTGGATCCCGGGAAGGCGAGATGTTGAGTCTGGGGGCGCCAGCGGGGAACCAGCGCCGTCATCTCGAGCCACCTCCTGCGAAAAGTATTGCATGACAGTTGTCAATCCTTTTGCTTAATCAGTTCATAGTCTCGGTAATCAGCAAGCCGAAAAGACGTACCTTCTACAGAGGGGAAGGATTATCCGTGCAGCTTGGTGATGGGGTAGGTGAGCCCCGATTCTCGCGCAGAAGGTCCCGCTTGGCCGATTTCGCCCGCTTCTTCTTCTTCTTCTTCAGCTGTGAGGACTCAGCGGCTGGCGCCTTTTTCGTCAGCCAGGGGGCTACCGAGGCGCTGTTCGCGAGGGCTCGCGCCTGTGCCGCATCAATACGTTCTTGGAGGATCTGCGAGAGTTGCTTGTCAATGCATTTGGAATGCATCTCGAGACCACACGAGATCATATGAGAGCTATGACACAGGGAAGCGATTGCCAGGGGCGGATTTATGGCCGTCTATCGGCGTACATATATAGCAACGGGATGACCAATCAAAAGATTCTCTTTTCAGGACGACACGTGCTCAACGAATATTTATGGGTTGGACGTGTCTTTTCAAGCGCAGGGCTAGCTCGAAAAGAGCGGGGATTGTGTACAACCCATATTCACTGAGTGGGACCCAGAGGCATCAACGGACAGGTTTGGACTAGCTTCGGGCTAGCTTTGGGATCCAGAGTAGAAGGGCTCCCGCCTAGGAGTAGGCGAGAACGTTCGCGTCAAGCCTCGGCCGAGACCCTCTTCTGCCCAGAGGAGGGCGAGAAGGCTCGCGCCTCGCGGAAGGCGAGAGCTGGCTCGGTCTGAGGCATTCTTCGACACTCCTTTTTAGCTTCCACCGAGTGAATGGCGGGAGGGTTCTCGGCATAGGGTTCTCTCCGGGTGGGGCCCAGAGCCCAGGGTAAAATGACCTGGTTGCCCTCGGGTAAAATTACCTATATGCCCCCAGGGTCTGCATCTAGTATTCCAAAACAGCGGGATTTTGCTATTGGCGGGCAAGCTAGAGGTAATTAAGTAATTTCAGGTCAGCGAAGGCTATAAATAGACCCACAAGGGCTCCTTAGAAAGCAGGCTTTCATTTTTCTCTAAGACTCTCTAGTGCTTTCTGAGGAGCTCCCAGCCCAACTTTTGGCTTTGGAGGGGAAGCTCTCAGAGATCTTCCGGGTAAGAGGTGGGACCTCCCTGCTGAGGCTTTGAGTCAGTTTTGGGTCCTTCGCAACCGGTCAAGAGTCGGGGCTTGAGAGAAGTAGAGGTTGGCTGCACTCCTATTTTCGAACTCTCGTTGAGGTCAATTTTTGGCTTCAACAAGTCTGTAGCAAGAGGGGAAACCCTTCGCTGTGAGAGCTCACCTGTTGCCCGTCGCCAGCCTAAGTATCTCTTTTTCTCTCACCACCAAAGTGTAATGAAGAGCGGTCTGTCACCCTGAATTCTCCAAGAAGGTTTTAATCGCAAACAAATAGTGGATTTCGATCGGCACAGACCCGGTCGCGTGGATTTTTACCCACTTGAGGAGTTTTTCCACGTCAAAATATCGTGTATAATTTCTCTCTCATTGACTGTGTGCGAGCTCGACCGCTTTGAGAGATGAGGCGGTCCAAGTTATTCCGGTCCAAGTGAGAGGCACGTTGCCGAAGTCTCCGGAGACGTAGACAAACTTCTCGCCCTAGTGGTGGTGCTTGTTGGCGAGACCAGAGGTTTTGAGAAATTGCCCGGAGAAGAAGACTACCCCGCTCTTCGCCCGGAAGACGAAAATCTTCCGGAAGATGGGTAGGCTGAACTCAATCCTCTCGGACCGCATGTAGCAGATGAACGCTACCAGTATGGCAACCGAGTTGGGATTGAGCTGAGCGGGAACCACTCTGTAACAGCAGAGGGCCTGACGCATCTCAGGCCAAAGGGGAAGGCGGAAGCCCACCTCAAAATGCTCGAGGGGGATGGCGAGCTCTCCCTCTCCCGCGCGATTTACCCTATCATCATTGCCCGGGTTTCTCGCGGTGAAGCCGGCTGGGATGTAGTGTGAGGTGATAAGGTGGTACTCGTCCATGGTCAGTCGGCAAGGAGGGAACTGGTGCCTTCGGAAGGCTTGCGCACAGTTGGAGCGTCCTTCGCTCTTGCCCGGAACGTGGTTATGAGGTTGAAGGCGAAAGCTTGGGGAGAAAGGCAAGAACAAAAGAAGGTGGCGGAAGCGAGGGAAGATATCGGCAAGGTGCGAGAGCAGCAAGAAGGAGGACAAGGGTTCTGTATTGGAGAAATAAATGTGGTGGATGGACTGGCCTATTTATAGAAAATCGTAGTAATGATAATTTTCCCAGAAAGGTGGCAGGGGTACAGTCGTCACGTCCCAAGGAAATGGCGCCTTGTTTCCACTCCAACACGCCTCGGGCGCCTATGTCAATGATAAGATTTCGGCTCATAGGTGACTACGATTGACAGACAACATGGGTTTGCGCAAACACCCAAAATAACATCATAAAACAGAGCAAGAAAACAGAAACACAAACAGAAAGGGGGCTCTCGCCGGGCGAGAGCCGCATAACAAATAATAATCATAAAATTTTAAGCAGCCTGTCAAAATAGAAAAAAGGTACATTGCAAGATGGGTAGGCAAGGAGCGGGGGAGGCGAGACTACGTTATTCAATAAGGTTCCTAGCGCCATCATCCTTGCTCTCGCCATCTAGTCCTCGGAGGAGCCCGCGGGTTGAAGTAGGAGGATAAGTTGGTGCACCCGAGGTTAATCTGGCGCGCCTGGTCTCGAATCCGACCGATGCATTACCCAGGGGACGACTCGGCGGTGGGCATATCCGGCCGCTTCGTTTCGCCCAGGAAGTAGTCTCGCTCGAGGGCCTCCAGCCTTTGCTCCACCATATCGCGGTGTTCCTTCGCCGCAAAGGCGTGGGCCCGCTCCCGCCGCACGAGTTTTTACAGGATGGCTGCTATCTTCCTCCACCGCTTCTTGACGTTCCCAACGTCGTCCAGGATTTCCTCCATCTCATCAGAAGAGGGGAAGGGGGAGCTCTCAGCGTCCTCCCCTTCCTCTCCATCTTCATCTTCGTCTTGCTCTTCCTCATCAGCTCCCGACCGCGGGCTTGCATCCCCTGGTAAAAGCAAAGTTCCATGGTTATGGCGAGAGCAAAGTAAAGGCTATGATAGTATCTCGCATACCTGTAGTCCGGCGAGAACTACCGGCCGGCTGTAGGCGAGAAGGCCCAGAATCCCCCTCAGTCTCCTTTCCAAAGAGGAGGTGGAGCGGCTTACCTCGCCCCGGGTTAAAGGTCTTGCATGAGGTGATCCCGGCCTGGCCGGGAGCAGGGAAGAGTCGTCCTCTCTCGCGGGGTGGCTGGCCTCCTTTAGGGATACAGAGGTTTCGGTGGCCACCCCTCCCGCTAGTAGGGTGGGATTAGCCACTTGGGTTGCCAAGTTAGCAACTGCTTTTTCGTTTTCCCGACTGGCGAGACCCGGGCTGGCGGAAGTTGGCACTACAGGAAGTCAGTTCAACAGTTTGGAATGTTGTGGTTGGAATGATAAATAAGAGGGCAGTAGGGATGAAAGGTTACTTGGAGTTCTCGAAGGATCAGCCGGAGGAGTGGCCTCCGGGAACCATGGTGGATCCCGGGAAGGCGAGAAGTTGAGTCTGGGGGAGCCAGCGGGGGACCAGCGCCGTCATCTCGAGCCACCTCCTGCAAAAAGTATTGCATGACAGTTGTCAATCCTTTTGCTTAATCAGTTCATAGTCTCGGTAATCAGCAAGCTGAAAAGACGTACCTTCTACAGAGGGGAAGGATTATCCGTGCGGCTTGGGGATGGGGTAGGTGAGCCCCGATTCTCGCGCAGAAGGTCCGGCTTGACCGATTTTGCCTGCTTCTTCTTCTTCTTCAGCTGTGAGGACTCAGCGGCTGGCACCTTTTTCGTCAACCAGGGGGCTACCGAGGCGCTGTTCGCGAGGGCTCGCGCCTGTGCCGCATCAATACGTTCTTGGAGGCTCTGCGAGAGTTGCTTGTCAATGCATTTGGAATGCATCTCGAGACCACACGAGATCATATGAGAGCTATGACACGGGGAAGCGATTGCCAGGGGTGGATTTATGGCCGTCTATCGGCGTACATATATAGCAACGAGATGACCCATCAAAAGATTCTCTTTTCAGAACGACACGTGCTCAACGAATATTTATGGGTTGGACGTGTCTTTTCAAGCGCAGGGCTAGCTCGAAAAGAGCGGGGATTGTGTACAACTCATATTCACTGAGTGGGACCCAGAGGCATCAACGGACAGGTTTGGACTAGCTTCGGGCTAGCTTTGGGATCCAGAGCGAAAGGGCTCCCGCCTAGGAGTTGGCGAGAACGTTCGCGTCAAGCCTCGGCCGAGACCCTCTTCTGCCCAGAGGCGGGCGAGAAGGCTCGCGCCTCGTGGAAGGCGAGAGCTGGCTCGGTCCGAGGCTTTCTTCGACACTCCTTTTTAGCTTCCACCGAGTGAACGGCGGGAGGGTTCTCGGCATAGGCTTCTCTCCGGGTGGGGCCCAGAGCCCAGGGTAAAATGACCTGGTTGCCCTCGGGTAAAATTACCTATATGCCCCCAGGGTCTGCATCTAGTATTCCATAACAGCGGGATTTTGCTATTGGCGGGCCAGCCATAGGTAATTAAGTAATTTCAGGTCAGCGAAGGCTATAAATAGACCCACAAGGGCTCCTTAGAAAGCAGGCTTTCATTTTTCTTTAAGACTCTCTAGTGCTTTCTGAGGAGCTCCCAGCCCAGCTTTTGGCTTTGGAGGGGAAGCTCTCAGAGATCTTCCGGGTAAGAGGTGGGACCTCCCTGCTGAGGCTTTGAGTCAGTTCTGGGTCCTTCGCAACCGGTCAAGAGTCGGGGCTTGAGAGAAGTAGAGGTTGGCTGCACTCCTATTTTCGAACTCTCGTTGAGGTCAATTTTTGGCTTCAACAAGTGTGTAGCAAGAGAGGAAACCCTTCGCTGTGAGAGCTCACCTGTTGCCCGCCGCCAACCTAAGTATCTCTTTTTCTCTCACCACCAAAGTATAATGAAGAGCGGTCTGTCGCCCTGAATTCTCCAAGAAGGTTTTAATCGCAAACATATAGTGGATTTCGATCGGCACAGACCCGGTCGCGTGGATTTTTACCCACTTGAGGAGTTTTTCCACGTCAAAATATCGTGTATAATTTCTCTCCCATTGACCGTGTGCGAGCTCGACCGCTCTGAGAGATGAGGCGGTCCAAGTTATTCCGGTCCAAGAGAGAGGCACGTTGCCGAAGTCTCCGGAGACGTAGACAAACTTCTCGCCCTAGTGGTGGTGCTTGTTGGCGAGACCAGAGGTTTTGAGAAATTGTCCGGAGAAGAAGACTACCCCGCTCTTCGCCCGGAAGACGAAAATCTTCCGGAAGATGGGTAGGCTGAACTCAATCCTCTCGGACCGCATGTAGCAGATGAACGCTACCAGGATGGCAACTGAGTTGGGATTAAGCTGAGCGGGAACCACTCTATAACAGTGGAGGGCCTGACGCATCTCAAGCCAAAGGGGAAGGCGGAAGCCCACCTCAAAATGCTCGAGGGGGATGGCGAGCTCTCCCTCTCCCACGCGATTTACCCTATCATCGTTGCCCGGGTTTCTCACGGTGAAGTCGGCGGGGATGTAGTGTGAGGTGATAAGGTGGTACTCGTCCATGGTCAGTCGGCAAGGAGGGAACTGGTGCCTCCGGAAGGCTTGTGCACAGTTGGAGCGTCCTTCGCTCTTGCCCGGAACGTGGTTAAGAGGTTGAAGGCGAAAGCTTGGGGAGAAAGGCAAGAACAAAAGAAGGTGGCGGAAGCGAGGGAAGGTATCGGCAAGGTGCGAGAGCAGCAAGAAGGAGGACAAGGGTTCTGTATTGGAGAAATAAATGCGGTGGATAGACTGGCCTATTTTTAGAAAACCGTAGTAATGATAATTTCCCCAGAAAGGCGGCAGGGGTACAGTCATCACGTCCCAAGGAAACGACGCCTCGTTTCCACTCCGACACGCCTCGGGCGCCTATGCCAATGATAAGATTCCGGCTCATAGGTGACTACGATTGACAGACAACATGGGTTTGCGCAAACACCCAAAATAACATCATAAAACAGAGCAAGAAAACAGAAACACAAACAGAAAGGGGGGCTCTCGCCGGGCGAGAGCCGCATAACAAATAATAATCATAAAATTTTAAGCAGCCTGTCAAAATAGAAAAAAGGTACATTGCGAGATGGGTAGGCAAGGAGCGGGGGAGGCGAGACTGCGTTATTCAATAAGGTTCCCAGCGCCATCGTCCTTGCTCTCGCCATCTAGTCCTCGGAGGAGCCCGTGGGTTGAAGTAGGAGGATAAGGTGGTGCACCCGAGGTTAATCTGGCGCGCCTGGTCTCGAATCCGACCGATGCATTGCCCAGGGGACGACTCGGCGGTGGGCATATCCGGCCGCTCCGTCTCGCCCAGGAAGTAGTCTCGCTCGAGGGCCTCCAGCCTTTGCTCCACCATCTCGCGGTGTTCCTTCTCCGCAAAGGTGTGGGCCCGCTCCCGCCGCACGAGTTTTTACAGGATGGCTGCTATCTTCTTCCGCCGATTCTTGACATTCCCGACGCCGTCCAGGATTTCCTCCATCTCATCAGAAGAGGGGAAGGGGGAGCTCTCGGCGTCCTCCCCTTCCTCTCCATCTTCATCTTCGTCTTGCTCTTCCTCATCAGCTCCCGACCTCGGGCTTGCATCCCCTGGTAAAAGCAAAGTTTCATGGTTATGGCGAGAGCAAAGTAAAGGCTATGATAGTATCTCGCATACCTGTAGTCCGGCGAGAACTACCGACCGACAGTAGGCGAGAAGGCCCAGAATCCCCCTCAGTCTAGAGGAAGTGGAGCGGCTTTCCTCGCCCCGGGTGGAAGGTCTTGCATGAGGTGATCCCGGCCTGGCCGGGAGCAGGGAAGAGTCGTCCTCTCTCGCGGGGTGGCTGGCCTCCTTTAGGGATACAGAGGGTTCGGTGGCCACCCCTCCCGCTAGTAGGGTGGGATTAGCCACTTGGGTTGCCAAGTTAGCAACTGCTTTTTCGTTTTCCCAGCTGGCGAGACCCGGGCTGGCAGAAGTTGGCACTACAGGAAGTCAGTTCAACAGTTTGGAATGTTGTGGTTGGAATGATAAATAAGAGGGCAGTAGGGATGAAAGGTTACTTGGATTTCTCGAAGAATCAGCCGGAGGAGTGGCCTCCGGGACCCATGGTGGATCCCGGGAAGGCGAGAAGTTAAGTCTGGGGGTGCCAGTGGGGAACCGGCGCCGTCATCTCGAGCCACCTCCTGCGAAAAGTATTGCATGACAGTTGTCAATCCTTTTGCTTAATCAGTTCATAGTCTCGGTAATCAGCAAGCCGAAAAGACGTACCTTCTACAGAGGGGAAGGATTATCCGTGCGGCTTGGGGATGGGGTAGGTGAGCCCCGATTCTCGCGCAGAAGGTCCCGCTTGACCGATTTCGCCCGCTTCTTCTTCTTCTTCTTCAGCTGTGAGGACTCAGCGGCTGGCGCCTTTTTCGTCAGCTAGGGGGCTACCGAGGCGCTGTTCGCGAGGGCTCGCGCCTGTGCCGCATCAATACGTTCTTGGAGGCTCTGCGAGAGTTGCTTGTCAATGCATTTGGAATGCATCTCGAGACCACACGAGATCATATTAGAGCTCAGACACGGGGAAGCGATTGCTAGGGGCGGATTTATGGCCGTCTATCGGCGTACATATATAGCAACGGGATGACCCATCAGAAGATTCTCTTTTCAGGATGACACGTGCTCAATGAATATTTATGGGTTGGACGTGTCTTTTTCAAGCGCAGGGCTAGCTCGAAAAAAGCGGGGAATGTGTACAAACCATATTCACTGAGTGGGACCCAGAGGCATCAACGGACAGGTTTGGACTAGCTTCGGGCTAGCTTTGGGATCCAGAGCGGAAGGGCTCCCGCCTAGGAGTAGGCGAGAACGTTCGCGTCAAGCCTCGGCCGAGACCCTCTTCTGCCCAGAGGCGGGCGAGAAGGCTCGCGCCTCGCGGAAGGCGAGAGCTGGCTCGGTCCGAGGCATTCTTCGACACTCCTTTTTAGCTTCCACCGAGTGAACGGCGGGAGGGTTCTCGGCATAGGGTTCTCTCCGGGTGGGGCCCAGAGCCCAGGGTAAAATGACCTGGTTGCCCTCGGGTAAAATTACCTATATGCCCCCAGGGTCTACATCTAGTATTCCATAACAGCGGGATTTTGCTATTGGCGGGCAAGCCAGAGGTAATTAAGTAATTTCAGGTCAGCGAAGGCTATAAATAGACCCACAAGGGCTCCTTAGAAAGCAGGCTTTCATTTTTCTCTAAGACTCTCTAGTGCTTTCTGAGGAGCTCCCAGCCCAGCTTTTGGCTTTGGAGGGGAAGCTCTCAGAGATCTTCCGGGTAAGAGGTGGGACCTCCCTGCTGAGGCTTTGAGTCAGTTCTGGGTCCTTCGCAACCGGTCAAGAGTCGGGGCTTGAGAGAAGTAGAGGTTGGCTGCACTCCTATTTTCGAACTCTCGTTGAGGTCAATTTTTGGCTTCAACAAGTGTGTAGCAAGAGGGGAAACCCTTCGCTGTGAGAGCTCACCTGTTGCCCGCCGCCAGCCTAAGTATCTCTTTTTCTCTCACCACCAAAGTGTAATGAAGAGCGGTCTGTCGCCCTGAATTCTCCAAGAAGGTTTTAATCGCAAACATATAGTGGATTTCGATCGGCACAGACCCGGTCGCGTGGATTTTTACCCACTTGAGGAGTTTTTCCACGTCAAAATATCATGTATAATTTCTCTCTCATTGACTGTGTGCGAGCTCGACCGCTCTGAGAGATGAGGCAGTACAAGTTATTCCGGTCCGACCCGGGCGTCGAGTTTGGCCGCAACAACAACAATAATTATCACGCATCAACTGGATGAACAAAAAAAGCCGTGACCAGCAAGATTCCGTTTATAGAAAAAAAACATCATTGGACCGCTCTGAAGGATGGACAAGAATTATCTATTGTTCAACAGTACCAAGAAGCTTTGAAGAATAATATGGACTCACTTTTACTATTATTCAGCAATAGTAAACATCTTTTAAAAATAACTTGTGCTTGCCTTTTCTTACGGTCACTGGCTCCATTATAGATATTATTGTATGGAGTGGCGGACGCAAAAATTATATTCAGTGTGAGCGAAATATAAAATTATTAAATAAAATAAAACAACTAATATAACAAAAAATTATATTATATTAATATCACATAATATTTAAAATGATTGATCAATTCGAGGATAAAGATATCATGTATCTCGATCATTTTATTGTTTTTATGGATTCCTTTTAAATAGTTTTAACATTTCACACAATAACATAATAACGAACTTTTTTTTATATAAAAAAATCATACTCAGCTAATTTGTTTATAAAAAATAAACAATAATATAATAATAAACTTATTTAGGAAAACAATAAACAATACAAAACAACAAATATTTATAAATAAAATATTAAAAATAAAATAATAATAAATTTATTTAACAAAAATATAACAAAAAATTTATTTATAACAAAAAATTTAAAAACAATATAACAATAACTTATTTTAATACAACTTTAAATAACAACATAACAAAAGACATATTTAAGAAAACCATTTAAAGAATAGCATACTAATCATAACTATAAAAAACAAAATGTTATAGTTGGTAATGGTAGCAATCGAACTCTAAAGAATAAGAAAAAAAACACTCTACCAACAATGTCAAGAAAACTATATTAAAGTAAATATTTTTATTGAAATATATTTGTTTATAGTGTATCTACAATGATAAACTTGTTTTCTACTACCGAAAGATTCTATTTTAAAAATTCAGTATGGACGACGACCGCTCACACTCGTCCCAATGTAGGTCCGCCCCTGATTGTACGTCTATTTTTATTCAATATAGCTTGACAGTTTTCTCTATAGACATTCACCTACCATTAGTGAGAAATGATTTCAGGCTCGAAATACTCATTATTTAAGATCCGACGACAGAAGAAATAACCCGAATCATCACCTCAATTCTAATTCCGTTGAACCGGTATCTGAGTTTCAACACCGTGGGACCTCGACCACATTTCATGCAGCGCGGATGAAATCCTCAGTTCTTAGCGGCAGGGCGGACCCCACCGCCCAAGCGCAGCCACACAAAACACACGAAACGGCGCCAATCACGTCGTTCGCACAACGGGCACGAATCCGCCCTGCCAGACGGAAAATTTTTCGGTCCGACGTTTGGACCGTGAAAACCGTCCGCCGATAAATACAGTGGGTCCCTCCTCCTTCCCTCCTTTCCTGAAAAGTTTTTATCGCAAAATTTCTGCTCAGGCGTCATTTTTTTGCCTGAAGCTCCTTTTTCCACGCGCCTAAGATTTCCGGTGGGTTTCTTCTTCATTGTGCGAGGCTTGCCTGAAGACATTTCCCTTCGCCGAGAAGCTCCAAAGCCCCGGTGGACATCCTCGCAGTGTTCCCCCAGCGAGGATAATTCGGCCAACGTTCCAGTTAGCGCGGAACAGTTGTCTGCCTCCACAAGTACTGCAGAATAACTCCTGTCATCCTTGGAGATCCCGTCATCCTCGTCCCCTTTTATCTCAGAACAGTTCACACAATCCCGCTACTATGGAGATAGCTGGAGAAACTTTGGACAACATTCCAGTTAAGGTAATAAAGAAAAAACCTTTCATTGTCTGCCTCCACAAGTACTGCAGAAAAAAAACTTTCCTTATTGTATGGTTTTTTTTGGTTGGGATTCATCCGGCCGTAATTTATTAATCTGTAAGCAAACTGAATGTTTCTCCGGTCGGATTTTATGTGAATCGTTATTTCTCCGACCAGATTTCATGTAAACTGTTATGTTGCATAGTTTTAAGGTGTAAGGGTCACTGAACACATCTGATTTTGTTTCACAGGAGAAGATTGACGTTCTTGTCTTTCCGACTGTGCATTCTGATGCGGAAGCCTACAATATGTACAGGGAGTACGCCCGGAAAATTGGATTTAGTGTACGTAAAGAACATATTGTACACTGGACCCATACTCGGATTGTTAAGGGGAGGCAGTTTGTATGCGCAAAAGCAGGTTATAAACGAGTGAATGACGAGAAGGATGCCCAAAAAAAATTCCGCAAACTTGATACTCATGCAGGGTGCTTGGCTTGCTTGCATTTTGCTGCTGATGAAGATGGCAGGAATTGGGAGGTGGTAAAATTCGTAGAGAAGCACAATCACCCCCTCGCTCAAGTGAATGACGACAGTCATTTGTTGAGATCTCATCGGGATATATCTGAAGTTCAGGGAAGTCTTCTTAAGAGCATGACCGGTGTTGGGATCAAAACAATTCAAGCATACAACTTCATGTCTGATGAGGTGGGGGGAAACGAAAATGTAGGTTTTTGTAAAACAGATGCTTACAATTATGCTCAACAGGAACGGAGAGCTCTTATAGAAAGCGGTGATGCCACGAGTTTGCTGAAAATATTTAAGGAAAGGCAAAGGGAAGATATCATGTTCTCGTACGATGTCCAAACGGACGAGTTAGGACGTTTGACTAGTTTTTGCTGGATGGATGGTCATAGCAAAATTGATTATAATTCATTTGGTGATGTTATTATATTTGACACCACGTATCAGTTGAATAAATATAATCTTGCTTGTGCTCCTTTTATTGGGATTAACCATCACTGACAAAATGTCTTTATCGGCGGGGCCTTCGTTGCAGAGGAAACAATCGAGTCATTCTGTTGGGTTTTTGATACATTTTTGAGGTTTGGAGGGGGAAAACAACCGGGCATTATTTATACAGACCAGGATCAGGCGTTGGCCGTTGCAATTGCGAGAGTTTTCAATAGCACTCGACACCGCCTTTGACAGTGGCATATTTCAAAGAAAGCTCCGTCGAAGGTTCCAACATTCAACACCGATAAGAGTGTTAGAGGTTCATTCTATCATTGCATGAGCAAATGCGACGATGAGGCCGAGTTTGATTTTCATTGGAGTGAGATGATTTCAAGAGGCAATTTGAAGGACAACAAATGGCTTTACGATTTGCATAAAATTAGAAATAAATGGTCTACTGCGTTTAATAAAGATATTCTAGACCTTGACATTCTATCTACTCAGAGAAGCGAATCTGCGAATAATGTTTTACATGGGTGCGCAAAACCAACAAGTTCCCTTGTTGAGTGTTATACCGGGATGGAGAAGATGGTTTCTTCGTGGCGTAGGTCCGAACACAATGAAGATTTCAAGTGCAAGCATGGAAGCATCACTTTACGATATAAAAATTGCCCTTTATTAAAGTAAGTAGCGAAAGTGTACACAAGAAAAATGTTCTCCGTTTTCGAACATATTTTTATGGATGGAGTTATTAGCGTGTTCATAAGTGAAACAGTTACATCCGAGGATGGTCATATTTTATATGTCACTAGACATTGTGATGCAACCGCGGACGACAAGCAATGGGTGGTTAAATTTAACCCTAACACATTGGATGTTATGTGCTCATGCAAGGGTTTTGAAACAAGAGGATTGTTGTGCAAACACATTTTAAGTGTGTACAAAGCCAAGAATGTGAAAGAAATAAGTTCTTCTTACCTACTAAGGGGATTCACACTAGCTGCCAAAAAAGAATTATGCCTTTCGAAGAGCACTTCCTTGAAAGAGGTCCAACCCAACTTGGTGTTTAGAAATCATCTTTTACGGTTCACTTACGACCTAGCCCAAATAGTCGGTACATGTCATCCGGCTCAGCAACATGTCTTGGCTGCCTTAACCGATTTGCGGAGGAGCACGGAAGATATTGTAGAAAACGAACAGTGTGGTCAGAAAGGATTTAACAAACAAAATTTTCATAGCAATAACACGTTAAAGGATCCAAAAGGAGTACGTCCCAAAGGTGTCTCGAATGCTTGATTAAAGAGTTTTTTCGAAAGACCAGCAAAGAAGCAAAGTAAGTTTGCATTTCTATATTTTTTTTTGAAAATTGACCTTCCATATGCTTGCAACAACCTTTAACGTAAGGTGGAAATTTTACAGGGAAGAAAAAGGACCCTAAATCTACGATTGAACGAGGAGCTGAAGAACCAAAGGAGTTTGACTTTCTTGGAAGTGGAAACTTCGACAAAAGCACTGACAATGTTTCCCAGTCTTTGTTTAGAGAAGAAATTGAGGCTATGTCTGCGTCCAAACCTTATAATTTTAGTGGTGTCCCTGATGTGCTTCTTTGGTAAATATATATACATTATGGTACTGTGTAATTGTGAATCGGCACAGCACATATATATGATGGCACAACACCTATATTATAAAATTTTGTGGTGTCCCTGATGTACCAAGATTTATAAAACTGGTTGATTTATAAAACAGCATGACGAGATCTCAGCAAGTTTCAAACTGTTTAACAAAAATCAGGAAAGTCTTCTTAAGGCTTGGTGACATACATACATTATGCTATAATTTCTAACTGTTCTAACTGGTTGATTTATAAAACAATTGTATGTCCCAAATGCTATAGTTTCTAACTGTTTAACAAAATACAGCATATACCAATATACCATTAAACGTGCAGATTAGTCAATAGTAAGTGCATAGTACAAAAAACCAGAAAAGAAAATAGCTGATCAAGAGAGCCAATAGTAACAAATTATAACCAAATATATTGACTGTGTCCTACTTAATTGAGCAAAATAGCTTAATCATTTCCACTGCAATTTCAGCCCTGAATCTTGACATGTTCTTATGCCAGCCTTTAAATGTTGACCAAGACACTGCCTTTGTGCTGGTTATCGCCTCCATATACTTTAACACAAAAACACCACAATCGTCGTCTCCTTCCTGCGTTGGTGCTTCCCCTACCTTTAGAATCTCCCAATTATGTACCTCTGATGGTAATGAGCTGCCTGTATCCTGCTGCAAGCTTAAAATCTGTGGAAAAAAAACATTAGTAAAAATATTAACAACACACAAAAATAATTGCACACAACATACCAATGATTGCAATGTCGATTGAGGCATCTTTTTGGGCATTGAGTCATAATAGTACCACATCTCCTCTGTAAGATTGCAAGTTAACAATGCCCAATGGCTTGGGTAGTGCACTGCCATCAAAATGATATCCGCGGCTTGGACACTTGTAGGAGTAATATGGTTTAGTAAGCTCTCGTACCCGACACCGCAACTCTTGAAGTACTGCATCAATTTAATTTCTTAACAGGCTCTACAAACAAACATTATAGTAAATGTAAAATAAGTGTACTATAACATGTATAAAAATTACCGCATAATTTGGAGACACGTATAAAAATTTATTCCATGCAACCGGGTTTTCGCTCTGTCGAATGTTCAGCACAACGGCATATGCATCTATATGGCTATCCATTAGCCAACCTTGGCGCAATAAATCCTCAAAAGCTGCTCTATTCATTGTTGTGTTGCCGCATTCAAATAAACATTCGCTACAAAATATATACAGAAAAAAAAATCACAATATAAATAGATGATCATATGTTACCGTCTAACTCAAAATACCTCTTCTCGTAGGGACTCAGTGTTGAGTCTATGAGTTCTTTGTCTGCTGGAGTCAAAAATATACGCCATGAGAAATCAATTTCTTCTTTGGATTTCCCGGTCGTTTTGGAAGCTTGACGTTTTTTTTAGTGGCTTTTCGAATCGGGGGTGGATTCACTAACACAAATTGTTTCCTTGTTTGATTTTATTTGCGTAGCCGGGACTAATGTGTCGGTAGGCGACGATGGTGTGGGGGCAGCAGCTTTGCGAACATGCACTTGAGACATCGTGTTAATCATGTAAATAAGAGAATCATATTTCTCTTGGAATTTGGTGCTCAGTCCACGAATCTCAGCAAGAATCCTTCCCTCCGATTGTGCAATCTCCCTTTTAATATATTTTTTCAAAGTCCTTTTTTTTTCTTCTCCTCCTCCCTTCTAATCTTCTCATTCATTATCCTATAGTTCTCCCTATCTAACATCTCCTCTGACCCTTCCTTTCTTTTTCTAACTTTTTGATTCTTTTGAGGCCTTAATTTTAGTACCTCCTCGAAGTCAGATTCTGATTCATCAAGCCCATATGTTTCTTGATTCTCCGAACTTAAGTAAACCAAACACGACTTTACCTACACATGAGATGTATTATGAAAAACTAGCGCAAGTCGGACAAGACAACATCAAACCACAAGTGACAAAATAGACCAAACCCGTGTCTTCGAAAACAAAAGGCTCGGGAGATTCTCACAAAACTTATGAGTAAAACCGGCTTTTGCGGCCCACCGGCACAAACGCGGCTGTGCCATCGCATCCATCGGCACCTGAATGTTTGTATGTTCGAAAAACCAAACCTACAAAATTGGTAATTTTTTTTTTAAAAAATAACAATGGTTCCACAACAATAACACTATAAAACCAACAAAACACTTACCACAAGTATAATTGAGCACCCTTCGAGGTAACCTAGACTGGCCGGTTATTTTTGGGAGGAGCTGAGTGCATGCAGATCATCAAATTATTGGTGCAGAAATGTGTGGACGGCCTTGGGCCAGTTATATCTCCTAAATTCTTCTAATCCACCAAAATTTTCTAGGCACATGTGAATTCTAAGAGATTTTAACGGAAATAAAAAACGGCATAGTATGTATTTAACTAAAGCATCAACCTTTTGCTTTTCAACTACATCCGAATCATCCTCAAGGTTTGCTAGTTCATTAATATGGTTCACAAGCACGGATTGTGTGACATTAGATAGTGGTAATCTTCTGAAATTAAATTCTTGACCCCTATTGGGTAGACCAAGTATAACAGCCACCTCTTTCACTGTCAGTTTAACATAATATTGCCCTAGCAGAAAGGCAGATTTATCCGGCCTGTACAACAGAATGAGTCGGTACAAAAGGGGGATGTTCTGGGATAGATCAGGCAAATTGAAAAAATGCATCAGTGAGGTATCGATCAGCATTTGCCTTGAGTCATCAGAAATTACATCAAGCAATGACTCTGCTTGTTTCTTAAAGGTCGATATTGCACATCTACTATTAAGAAATGTGCCGGCTGGATGACCTTCCATCTACACGTAAAAAAAATTCAAAGATGTGATCCGGTCGGATTTCAAATACATCATATATAAAAAAAATGCAGTGCTGACCATACGGCCTACATCCGACCGGATCATCAAGATTTTATAGTAAAAAAATTAAACTAAACAAATGTGAGCACATTCCAAACAGTACAGAAACGGGGAGAAATGAGATTGCAAACATAAAAAACATTGTGAAATTAATACAGAAATTCCGAAATCACAAGTCAAATGTATTTAGGAGATTTTCTGTGAGCACATTCCAAACAACACAAAAAACATATCCAAACGAGGAACCTATAATCCAAACGGCGACTCCAAATTTTCAATTCGTTCACTTTCATCATACCTGATGCTTTAGGGTTTGTCGGGAAGGCGCGAGAATACTCCAGCAAACCTATAATCGAAAAGACGACAGGAAAAGCGGGCGATAGGAGAATCCAAGTCTCCGACGATGCTCCGTGGGCGATACGTTCGCCCTAAACCACGGACACCAAACGTCCTTGCCAGCGATACGTTCGCCCTAAACCACTGGCACCAAACGTGCTTGCCGACGATGAATAAAGCGGCCGAAAGGAGAATCCTTGCTCCGGCGATGGAATTTTCTCCGGTTTAGGGCAAGGAATTTCGGGGACGCGGATTTGCTGGAGTTTGAATTTCGAAAAGGAGAGAATGAGGTGGGTCCCGCAAATCCCGCAAATTAAGCGGTATTTATCGGCGGACGGTTTTCACGGTCCAAACGTCGGACCGAAAAATTTTCCGCTAGACGGGCCAGAAATGACCATATTCGAAGGAAATGACCTGATCCGGCAGAGCGTTAGTTTGACGCTACTCCCAAAGTTGGTCCCATACATCCTTTCCCCTCAATCACTACAATATCGCCACGCGTTCACATAAACGCCGATGTAATTCGTATTGCAGTGGGTTGAAATCGAATCTTACTTTCCACGCTGCACTTGCGGAGCATCGCACCGCTCACGTTTTTTTGCCACGCCTCTCTTTCTCTCTCGGCGCTCCTCTTCGGCCTCTCCCTCCACCAAAATTTGAGCCGCTTCCTACCCCGCCGCCGTTTCTCTTGTCTACGGCTGCTCGTGATCTCCTCAGCCGGCGGTGAAAACATCCCCTTGCATCGGTATTTCTTTGTTATTTATTTTCAATGATTTCTCCTGGGAAAGTTATTCTTGTTTTGTTTTGCACAAGGAAGGGATCATGTCGGACGAGGAGCATCATTTCGAGTCCAAGGCCGACGCCGGCGCATCGAAGACTTACCCTCAGCAGGCCGGCTCGATCAGGAAGAACGGCTACATCGTCATCAAGGGAAGGCCATGCAAGGTTTAGTGTTGAATGAGATATTATATCCTTGTCCTCTAAGATTTATGATTTAGGGTTTTGTAAATATCCTTGCAACTGTGATGAATACTTTTTGTGTGTGCAAGGTTTGTGATTTCATGTTGTCTGTTTTGATTATTTGGTTGTAATTGTAGTTCGATTTTAAGTTTCAGTTTTTATTCTTTTTATTTCACTCTTTTTGTTATTTTTGTAATGCTTGCAAGTTGTAACTCGAAATTACTTGTTTTTCTCTAAATTTTTTTGATTTAACTTGTGATGAGCCCTCTCAGGGGTTAATTTTTGTAATGCTTGAGTTTGGTTTGTTTAGTGCTCATTAAGTGGATGTGCTCATGTTTAATTAGTTATAAAATTTAACTTTGTTGTTCTTGATTTTAGTTTTTAGTAACAATTTAGGCCTTTCACTCAATAACAATCAAGTAATTCTTAATAGGTTATTAGTGAGCCAAACATGAACACGTGGAGCAATAAAAAACCGAGCCTGAATACAGCACAAACAATGCTAAAAGCAACAAACGTGTTCATAACCTATACCCCTGGACATGCCCTGGACATGTGTACTTTGTTAACCTTTTTTTTCTTACTTGGTCAAGATACATGTTTTTCCCCTCAACCTGCAAAGTCTAAACTTTTTGTCACACTTTTTATGAATATACACACAACCACACACAACCACACACAGCCACACACAGCCACACACACACATAATCCTGTACTTGTGTTTATATTTATATTTAAAAATGATATCCTCTCCCTGAAATCAGGGTGCTAGCTTCATGTCTCTTGCACAACTTTGCAATTACAAATGTTCACGAACTCGGAAATATACAACATATGATAAATATCATAATCATAGATTTTTGACATGGGGATGCACTCTCCCCTATCTTTCTTGAACATCAGGTTTTAAAATCTTGATCTTAATCCACCACGAAAGTTGTGGTTTTGACTTGATTATGGTGATCTTAGGACTGACTTCAATGGCAAGATTAGTACTATCCATGCAGATTGCTAATTGAGGTCCTTATTTTAAGGATAGCTAAATCACCTAGAGGGGGGGGGGGGGTGAATAAGTTACTTAGTCCTTAGTGACTATCTTTTAGTTTCTTTATTATATCTTGTTGTTTTCTTTTTTGTTTTCAGCTTAGAGTGATCTAGAACTTGTTCCTAACACCTGCAAATAAGAAAAAAAAAACAACCACAGAAAAGCACACAAATATTTATAGTGGTTTCCCAACTGGGTACATCCACTTTCCCTCCCACCTATCCAACTATCTTGTTGGAGTAGACACTTCTCCAAAGCTTGCTCCAAAGAGCTTACACTTAAGATCCCTTCGGATCTCTAAGTCTTCTCCAAGACTTACTTCTCAGCCACAAGGGCCTACAACTCAGTGGTCAGTAGACCACCTATCTCAGACTGTTAAGCCCTACACTCAGGCTGGGAGGACAGTCCTACCTCAGATCCACATAGGATCCTACCTCAGAGCTCTGCAGTGCTCCTACACTCAGTGACCCTCAAGCCACCTACCTCAGCCTTATCTCTAAGGCCTACAACTCAGGCTTTTTAGCTCTACAACTTCAAGCACAAGGACCTACTCTCAGAGTACTGCAACACTCCTACAACTCAGTACCCAACAGGTACCTACCTCAGTGCCCTTTCAGACACCTACAGCTCAGTGACAAGCTTGTCACCTACCTCAGGCCAAAAGACCCTACACAGATCCTATCTCAAAGAGCAGCACTCTCCTACCTCAGACAATTAAGCCCTACAGCTCAGATCCACACTTGGATCCTATAGGATGAATGTGGGTTAGAGTCTTGATTGGACACAGGAGAAATTTCTCTGTGTCAATCTACCTTGACTGAGTTAGACTCAACC
Source organism: Platanthera zijinensis (assembly GCA_039513925.1). Taxonomy (NCBI): domain Eukaryota; kingdom Viridiplantae; phylum Streptophyta; class Magnoliopsida; order Asparagales; family Orchidaceae; genus Platanthera; species Platanthera zijinensis. The sequence goes on along the minus strand of CM077079.1, from coordinate 239,198,885 downwards.
CAACTTTGACTCCAGGAAAGTATTTCCTGAGTCTACCTTACTTAAACTGAGATATACTCACTCCTAACTTCTCCTTCACAACACCAGAGACTTTTCTTGCTGGAGGTGTGAAGTGACTGCAGCTTATATCTGCTACTTGAGATGAGAAAATCTTAGCTCAACTTCACAGCAACAAGTATGCTTGTGCTGGAAGCAACTTGCAGAACCCTGTTCTGTCCTTCTCTCTTTCCTGGGCTGAGATGATTCAGCCTGAACTTTGATTGCTGAGAAATAGTCCCCTGAGCCTTCTTTCAGATCTCTGCATCTTCAAGCTTTCTTCTCTTCATAGCTTCCAGACAAAGATCTTCAGGTCCTTGAGTTGCTGGAACTGTGAAGAACCTACAGCAAGGGTCGGCCCAAGCTGCTACCTTTTTCTCAGAGAATCCCTCTGAACTATCTTGTTGGTGTAGATGAAGATCACACCAGCTATCTTGCTGCTGGAGATTTTCTTCCAACAACTATCTTGCTCTCTGTCTTGTAGACTTTAGATTCCCGTTCTTCAGCTCCACAACAATGGAGGAGAAGAAGAACTGGCTTATTTCTTTTTCCTCCAAAAGCTTTTCTTTTTTTTTCTCTGTAAAAGTCTCTTTATTTTATTTGATTTTGTCCCAACGGCTCTTGAGCAGTGGGCCCCACACCATTAATGGCCAACAACAACTTTGCTTTAACGCCAACTGTCGTACAGTAGGTCTGAGGTAACATTTGTCGCGTACTGTAGCCATCCCGCCACTAGTTTGAAATATATTGACTTGTTGACTTGCTGAAGTCATCAGCTGTGAACTTAGCCAAAAATCAAATAACATTAGCACAAGCGTTGAGTGAGTAAACATCACTCAACGCCAAAACACTTAGACAGATTTACTGTCACTTGACATTGAGTGAGTAACCTTCACTCAATGCCAAACTAGTTAGCATATTAATCTGTTTCTAGGCATTGAGTTATTCAGCTTCACTCAACGCTAATCTTGCTTTATCAGCTTTCTGCTGCTTGGCGTTGAGTGAGTAAGTAATAAGCATCACTCAACGCCAAACTCCTTAGACAAAATTCTGTCTTTACTAGGCGTTGATAGCGTTGAGTGATCACCTCCACTCAACGCTTTTTGCCTTAACCATTTTTCTGCTTAATTGTCTCAGCGCTTTCTTGTTCTCAGCTGAGACAAACACTCGTCTCAGCGATTGTGCTGAAACCAACACTTGTCTTAGCGGTTGTGCTGATACTAACTCCTGTCTCAGCGGTTTTGCTGAGACTAACATTTCTCTCAACAGTTTTGCTGAGACTAACTTTTCTCTCAACGCTTTTGCATTGAACTTCTCAGCTGTCTCGACGCTTTTGACTTAGGCAAAATCTTCTTGCTTCTCTGGCGTTGAGAACGTTGAGTGTGTTTTTATCACTCAACGCTTTTTGCCTTAGAAAAAGCTTTCTGCAACTTAGGCGTTGAGAGCGTTGAGTGAGCTTGTCTCACTCAACGCTTTCTGCGTTTGCCAATCTTTTTGTTTAAAAAACAATGGCTTAGACTGTCTTACTTTAAACTGAGTTCGACGAATGATGAACTGAGCTCGAGAAACTCTGAGCTCAGTTCGACGAATTCTCAACTGAGCTCGACGAACTCAAAATCTCAAGCTTTAACCTTAGCTCGACGAATGGTGAGCTGAGCTCGACGAACTCTGAGCTTAGCTCGACGAATTCTCAACTGTGCTCGACGAACAGTGTGCTGAGATCGACGAACTCTGAACTGAGCTCGACGAATTGTGAGCTCACTCGACGATCTCTAACCTGTCTCAACGAATCCTTCTCAGCTTTCTCAACGATTATACTGAGACATTCTTCTTAGCTGTCTCGACGTTTTTACCTTAGTCAAATTAGCTGACTTTTAGCTTACTCCTTTTGTTCACCTGTTCAATCAAGGACTACCTGCACGCATAAACATAAACACACATCAAATACAACTATGCTCTTAGTCTTGATGGTGATGCCTCTTCAAATCCACTCTAGGGAACATTGTGGGCAATGGACCCAACAATCTTCCCCTATATGAAGAAGGAAGAACACCCAGCAATACTAAGTGGCATTAACATAATAGGCAGAATAAATTCATGCAGCTGTAGAGTATAATCTGCTATAACTGCTAGCTTATGCTCTATGAATACAATGTACTCAAATTAATTGTATTGACTTAATAAGTTAAGTCAATGCATCCTCATACTACTGGAGCAAATGCTCAGATAATATGAACTCTCCTTTATACCATTTAATACTTAAGTGGAGCACCACTAGAAGCATTGCCTCTTATGTATTGTCACACATATATCCCCCTTTCTGTCTTTTTCAATAGGTATATCTATTGAGTGAGTAGAAAATATTATGAGAGAGATTATCTCTTGATCCTAGACAAAGTCCTATGTTGATACTACTAAGGAAATCATCCTAGTGATCAGTCTACTAGATTAGGAGTCATACCTTCTTTGTTGATACAATGATACAACACAACACTGCAACATTTGAGCTAGCTGCTAACATAGTTCTACTTGCTGATGTTGTATCTACAGAATCAGCATCTACTTGTGGTGATATCATTGATGCACCACATCACTGCAGCCCCTTGACTCTTAAGTGAACCAGGGATCCACTTGAGCTGGCTGCTAGTTGTTCTTCTTCTTCAGCAGCCAGACTGTCTTCTCAGCAGCAACATTACTTCTCAGACTCAGAGAAGATTATGACTATGTCATACATAATCTCCCCCTTGGTCTGTGCATTGTCCTTAAGACAAACTGATCAGCAGTTGTCAAGGTTATCAGGATCGCGATCCGGATCATAGGATCTTACGATCCTACGATCCAGATTTTGTAAATCGATCCTGATTTTGTAGAGCGATCCTCGATCTGACCTTACTATATAATTCGATCCTACCTCAAAACGATCTCATCTAGGATCTCGATCCTGACAACCTTGGCAGTTGTGACAGCTGATCTACTGCAGCAGCTGCTTGCTCCCCCTTAACAGATGCATCCCTATCACTCCCTCTGCTTGACACTTGAGTCCATCTAAGTCTTGATACCACTTAATGTTATTTATAGTCTTGATATCACATCAAGAACTTATCTATCTGCAAGGGAAGTGAATCCTGCAACACAAGTATGACATGAAGCAACTAAAGCTATACCAAGTTTAACATACGCAATCTCAATCTAGTTGGTGTTGAAACTAGACGTCATCTAGTGACATGATAAACATGTCAGCCACTTGTCAGTCAGGACAAACTAAGGATTGAGTTCTTCCTTATGCTCCCTAACTTATTGAAACTTAATCTACATATGCAAAGTCCTGCTATGACAAGCATGATCCTTGCAACTTAGATTACACTAGTAGAATATCAAAATAAAAAGATTCTACTTATCTGGAGGTTATGGTTCTGATGCCATAAAATTTCTGTTAGACAATTTTGAGTTCAACGAAATATTCAGATTTCGTCGAGCTCTGTTCGACGAATGCTTCTGATTTCGTCGAGATCCGTTCGACGAATGAAGGTGATTTCGTCAAGCTCCATCCATGCTGATGCTGAGCCACTCTATTGCACCTTGCACAGTATCTTTTTGCTGAGCCAAATCTTCTCTCCTTCTTTAGCAACAGACTTACTTTTGGCTCCAACCTTCTGATTTGCAGCCCCAGAGTATTCAACCCACTGAGTACTATCTTGATCATTACATTGACCTCCACACTTGATCACCACCTGATCAATCCCTTCTTGGATTCTGAATGGACAGGGAGGAGCTGGTTTGCTTCTCTTCTCCCCTTAGCTGATTGCATATGATACCATTGGTGCAATTGCCAGCTTTCTTTTCTTATGAGGCTGAATTTTCTCCTGCAGCTGCTGGACTTCAAGATCACTTTAACCTAGAATGATCTTTTCATGAGTTATCCTTTCATTCTGATACTAAGTCTTTCTTTACACTACTATTTCAATAGGAATGTGCTGACTTGTATCACCAATAGCTGGAGCCATCCAGCTGTTCTTGTAAGCTGATTGGCTTGCCTTCTTCCAGCAGGTGCCATCACTTGGGTAGTTTCCCCCCCAGCTTCTGCAATGTCCATGGGGATAAACTGATCCTCAACAGTTATGCAGATCTATTCTGTGTTGGGAAAACTTTGGGTAAGATTCAAGCTTGTCCAGCAACCTTCCCATCAGCAGGAGTATCTTAGCTTGATAGTCTCCCCCTCAACATTTGCATAGATACAGTCCATATGGCTATCAGTCATTAATTCAGCTGATGATACCACTTGACTGTTTGACCCTTCTGTATAGTGAGTCTGATCAGCTGAGCATAGTGTGCCTCTTCCTTGCTGCTCATAGATGAGCTACTTGTGCTTTCCTTAGAGATGAGTACAGCCCGCTTGTCCTTTCCAGATTTGTTGGTGTGGCAGCAAGACTTTGTCCAATCAGACATCCCTGCTGGCTGGATCCAGCTAGTCTTAGCCCAATACTTGTGCAATTTATCCTTCTTTAAGAATGCACACAACTTCCTTATCCTTGGGCTATGAATCATATGATAACTTCCTTGTTCCAGTCCAAGTTCTGGAACATCTTCTGTCCAAGTTTCACATGGGGGATGAGCACTTAGAAGAACCTGTAAAACAGAATTATCTTATCTTGGGACCCCAATAGGTATTGGGTCCTAGGTTCCTGTTAGCCTGAAATCTGACTTGCCTACCTGCAGAATTTCTGACAGGTAGGCTAACTCTTGCTCTAAACACAGAAGGATTGTGCCAACAATCTAGGGCAAAATGCTCCACCTTGCCACAACACCAACACTCATGGATATTGTATCTTCTTTTCTGAGTAGGTGTTGCAGCGTGGTTAACTGCCGACTGAACAGAAGGAAGGAGAGCAACAACTTTCTTCAGGTTCCTTTTAGCAAGGGTCTGACTGAAGGTTATTCTTTCAGTATGCTTCCTTTGCTTGCCCTGAATGGTATTTACATCTGTCTTCTTTGCAGAAGACAAGCTGTTTATATCATCAGAACCAGCCAAGTTAGGCTTACTGGTAGACTGACCCTTGGTCTGAGTCCTTGCTGGATTGGCTTGAGTGAAAGCCACTGCCTTATTCTTGTGAGTTGGGGATGAGACACCAAATATAAATGGTCCAGCATGGGCCATTTGTACATTTTTATGGGGAGCCTTAAAGGCATTCATTCCCCTACTCTTTCTTCTCCCATTGTAAGATTTTACAAGAAGAATTCCCATTCTCCCAGTGACCATGCATGCAGCCTTGGTCATACCTATGAGAAAGGAGAATTATCTTGTGAAAGGTTGACTGTGGCACAATAGGAGCTTGACCTCTCCTCTGAGATTGGATAACCTTAGAAATTCACTCAGATTCAGATTTTCTCTTGATAGCATCTATCTTAGAGAAATTTGCCACTGTCCTCTTCTCCCTTTCAAGTTTCTCTTCAAGAACCTTGATAATAGAGTCCTTATATTTAATGGACTCAACATGAGTATATACCATGGTCTTCAGATGACCAACTTCCCTCATCTTCAGATATAACAGAGATGAATTCTCATCTTGCTGGGAAACAGTCATCTGTAGGGAGGCAATTTCCTCTGCTTGTTTCTTAACAAACAACCTGCTTTCCTTGAAAGCTTTCAGAAGTACAATATGATTCTCAATCAATTGATTGATATCATCTTCTGATAGAGGACTCTCATTACCACTTGATGAGGAAGCATCAGAGTCTGAGCTGGACTCATAACCTGAGCAATAAGAAGAACTAGACAGAGATTATACCTGATCTGGACAAGGCAGATTCTGGCTGAATTCTTCTTCTTCTGGTGTAGCAATCGGCCCATAGCATCTGCATTCACCTTCCTCAGCTTTATCCACCTCTGAGTCACTATCTGAGTGTGACAGAGGGGCCCTAATCTCCATTCTTGCATCTGCATAGACATCATCATCTTTAAGAGCTACCAACAGTTTAATGTGGTCCTTGCTCTCACTGTAGACTTGAAACTTCATTGAGCTCCACTCCATATGGTTCTCTTTTGAACCCACGAATGCAAACCTTTTAGCTATCCTTTGAGGTTTACTCACATTGTTAGATCCTTTTTGAGGAACTCCCCTCTGATACCATTTGAAAGTCCTTATTTCAAAGATAGCTAAATCACCTAGAGGGGGGGGGGGGAATAGATTACTTAGTCCTTAGTGACTATCTTTTGGTTTCATCTTGTTGTTTTCTTTTTTACTTTCAGCTTAGAGTGATCTAGAGCTTGTCCTTAACACCTGCAAATAAGAAAAGAAAAACAACCACAGAAAAGCACACAGATACTTATAGTGGTTCCCCAACTGGGTACATCAACTTTCCCTCCCACCTATCCAACTATCTTGTTGGACTAGACACTTCTCCAAAGCTTGCTCCAAAGAGCTTACACCTCAGATCCCTCACGATCTATAAGTCTACTCCAAGACTTATTTCTCAGCCAAAAGGGCCTACAACTCAGTGGTCAGTAAACCACCTACCTCAGGCTGTTAAGCCCTACACTCAGGCTGGGAGGACAGCCCTACCTCAGAGCTCTACAGTGCTCCTACACTCAGTGACCCTCAAGCCACCTACCTCAGCCTTATCTCTAAGGCCTACAGCTCAGGATTTTCAGCCCTACAACTTCAGGCATAAGACCCTACTCTCAGAGTGCTGCAGCACTCCTACAGCTCAGTACCCAACAGATACCTACCTTAGTGCCATTCCAGACACCTACAGCTCAGTGACAAGCTTGTCACCTACCTCAGGCCAAAATGCGCTACACTCAGATCCACACTTGGATCCTACCTCAGAGAGCAGCACTCTCCTACCTCAGGCAATTAAGTCCTACAACTCAGATCCACACTTGGATCCTACAGGATGAATGTGGGTTAGAGTCTTAATTGGACACATGAGAAATTTCTCTGTGCCAATCTACCTTGACTGAGTTAGACTCAGCCCAACTTTGACTCCAGGAAAGTATTTCCTTAGTCTACCTTACTTGAACTGAGATATACTCAGTCCTAACTTCTCCTTCACAACACCATGGATTTTTCCTGCTGGAGGTGTGAAGTGACTGCAGCTTATAGCTGCTACCTGAGCTGAGAAAATCTTAGCCCAACTTCTTCACAACAACAAGTATGCTTGTGCTGGAAGCAACTTGCAGAACCCTGTTCTGCCCTTCTCGCTTTCCTGGGCTGAGGTGATTCAGCCCTAACTTTGACTCCCGAGGAATAGTCCCCTGAGTCTTCTTTCAGATCTCTTCTTCTTCAAGCTTTCTTCTCTTCACAGCTTCTAGACAAAGATCTTCAGGTGCTTGAGTTGCTGGAACTGTGAAGAACCTGCAGCAAGGGTCGACCCAAGCTGCTATCTTGCTGGTGTAGATGAAGATCACACCAGCTATCTTGCTGTTGAAGATTTTCTTCCAACAACTATCTTGCTCTCTGTCTTGTAGACTTGAGCTTCCTGTTCTTCAGCTCCACAACAATGGAGGAGAAGAAAAACTGCCTTATTTATTTTTCCTCCAAAAGCTTTTCTTTTTTTTTTCTCTGTAAAAGCCTCTTTCTTTTATTTGATTTTGTCCCAACGGCTCTTGAGCAGTGAGCCCCACACCATTAATGGCCAGCAACAACTTTGCTTTAACGCCAACTGTCGTACAGTAGGTCTGCGGTAATATTTGTCACGTACTGTAGCCATCACGCCACTAATTTTACATATGTTGACTTGCTGACGTCATCAGCTGTGGACTTAGCCAAAAATCAAACAACATTAGCATAGACGTTGAGTGAGTAAGCATTACTCAATGCCAAAACACTTAGATAGATTTACTGTCACTTGACGTTGAGTTAGTAACCCTCACTCAACGCCAAACTACTTAGCATATTAATCTGTTTCTAGGCGTTGAGTTATTCAGCTTCACTCAACGCCAACTTTGCTTTATCAGCTTTCTGCTGCTTGGCGTTGAGTGTATTGGCGTTATTATTGTTATTATCTGTATATTGGTCTGTATGGTCTGTATTTAGCTTGTAATAATGTTTTGTCTATATATTTGATTCCTCTCCTCATTTGGAGATGAGAGTTTTTCATCCAACATGGTATCAGAGGGATTCTAGGGTTTTCGTTTCCGCTCCGGGGTCGCTCTTCCTCCCGCTCGTCGATCGCGATCTCCCGGCCTCTCCGGCATATCGCGACTGGATCGCGATCTCCCGGCGACTGGATCGGCTTCTCCGTGGATCGTCTTTCCTGCATCGATCGGCTCCGTTCTCGGTTCTCCGTGGATCGACTGGATCGGGTCTTTCCTGGATCGATCGACTGGATCGTCTCTTCCTCCCGCTCGTCCTGCATCGATCGGCTTCGTCTGCTTCGGCCGCATCGATCGGCCCGCATCGATCGGCCTCTCTCGCAGCCGCATCGATCGGCCTCTCCCGCTGATTTTCTTTTGTTCTTGATCCTCGATCTCCTTTGTGGGAGGGATCTCCTGTTGATTTATGGCTTCTACAGACACCTACGAATCCTCCTCGAGGAGGATCACTAGCATTCTTCTGGATGAGCGGAACTATTCTTCTTGGGCTACATCGATGAAGGTGGCCCTTGCAGGCCGGAACAAACTTTCTTGGTTGACTGGAGGACCTCCCAAGCCTCCTGATGACAAGAAAGATGATTTGGTCAAGTGGTCCACGGAGAAATTCATGGTTCTTGGCTGGATTCAGTGCTCGATGGAACCTCGTATCTTCGGCCAGTTCATGCGATTTGAAGACATCACCGAACTTTGGTCTGCTCTTCAGCGCACCTTCGGGCATACTCGTGTTGACGCCCAGATTTTTGGTGTCTTTCAGGATATTGCTTCCGCCACTCAGGGGGAGCGGTCTGTTCAGGAGTACTTTACCTACCTCCAGGATCGTTTTCTGGAACTCAACGATCTGGAGCCGCTTAGTGCCCTGAAATCTCCAGAGGATGTCACCCTTATCCGACAACAGCGACAACGTCGGGAGACCTACCAGTTCTTGATGGGTCTTCGCCCCGAGTTTGAGTCCACACGTGCTCAGATTGTGGGCATGTCTCCCTTGCCCGACCTGCTTGAGGCCTACTCCATTATCTCTGAGCATGAGAAACGCCTGCTGCGTCAATCATGCCTCTCCGGCGCGCGTACTACTTCCTCGCTCCCTACTGAGCAGATGGCTCTTGCAGCTTCCTCTCGTCCTCCCACTTCTGCCTCCCGGAGCCGTGGTGGTCGCGGGTCATCTCCTCAGTCTGGGGGACGTGGCTCCTCCGGTGGCCGTGGCTCTACAGGTCCCCCTGGCCCTTGCTCTCATTGTGGGCGTCTCTATCATGACCGGAGCCGTTGTTATCAGCTCTACCCACACCTTCGGGGTTCTGATCGTACTTCGTCTGGTGCTGCTCCGCGCTCTACCGTTGCTGCTGCCGAGTCTGTTGATACCGTCGAGCGTCCCTCCGGAATCACTGCGTCGGATTTCAGTCACCTATTGGCCCAGTTTCAGCAGTTCCAGCAATCTCAGTCCTCCACTACTACCTCTGCCTCTCCTCGGTCTTCATCCTCAGGTACTCCGTTTGCTTGCACTGCGACCATGGTTGATCAGGGTTCGTCACCCTGGGTGATTGATTCTGGTGCCACCGACCATATGACTGGTACGTCTTCCCTCCTGCGCCAGGTTGCCCCTTGCTCACACCGGGATGTGCGCCTTGCTGATGGCTCGTTTACTCATGTCCTCAGCCAGGGCACTGTCTCTCTCTCTTCCTCTCTTTCTCTTGACTCCGTTCTTCATGTACCTCACATGGCTCTCAACCTTTTATCTGTTAGTAGCATTACTCGTGCTTTGAATTGCTCAGTCACTTTCTACTCTGATCATTGTGTTTTTCAGGACCTGCAATCCAGGAGGACTTTTGGTACGGGGATTGAGAAGAATGGGATGTACCATCTGGTGCTGCCTCCACCTACTGCTGCTACCACCACCACTGCTGTTCTTGCTTCGCCATCGAGTTTGCTTTGGCATGCCCGCCTCGGTCATGCTAGCCCCCCTCGGATGTTATCTGTTTGTCCTGATGTACCTTTTTCTTTTCCTTTTTATTGTGATGTCTGCGAATTGTCAAAACACACTCGCAGTACCTATGTATCTTCTACTAGTCGTGCTACTTCTTGTTTTGAGTTGATACATTCTGATGTTTGGGGTCCGGCCCCTATTGTTTCTTTTGATGGATTCTCATATTTTGTCACTTTCATTGATGACTATTCTCGCTGTTTATGGGTTTACCTTCTGAAACGTAAGTCTGACGTTCTATCTGTTTACACTCACTTTACGGCTATGATACAGACACAACATGGCAAGTCTGTTCACATTCTTCGCTCTGACAGTGGCGGTGAATACACCTCCCGCTCCTTTGACGAGTTTCTTTGCTCGGAAGGCACCCTCCATCAGTTTTCGTGTCCGGCCACCCCCGAGCAAAATGGCGTGGCCGAACGCAAAAACCGTCACCTGTTGGACACTGTTCGATGCCTTCTTCGGGGCATGCATGTTCCTAAGTCCTATTGGAGTGCTGCTCTTCTTACCGCGGCCTTTCTTATCAATCGAACTCCGTCCCGCCCTCTTGGCGGTATTGCTCCCTATAGTCTTCTCCACCCTTCCGCCTCTGTTTTTCCCATCCCTCTTCGGGTCTTTGGCTGTGTGTGTTTTGTCCAGGATCGGCGTCCTTCCCGGACAAAACTCGACGATCGGGCTGTCCGTTGCCTCTTTCTCGGCTACTCGACTACCACTAAGGGGTATCGCTGTTTTGATCCCCGTTCCCGTCGTATCATTCACTCTCGTGATGTAACGTTTCACGAGGAAGTACCCTTCTTTGTCTCTTCCTCGACTACCCCGAACCCTCCTACTATTGTCCAACCTGTCCCGGTCGTCCCCACCGTCTCCCCTCCATCGTCTCCACCCGTTCTACTTACTTACACTCGCCGCCGCGCGCCCACACCAGCTGTTACTCCCATTTCTCCCTCAGTTCCGGATCCATTGCTCCTTCCGGTTGCAGGTACTTCTCTTGAGCCTTCTCCCTCTACTACTTCTGATGACTTGCCCATTGCCTTGCGCAAGGGCCAACGTGCTTGTGTTCACTCCTCTGTTACTAAGCACCCGCTGGCTAGTGTTGTTTCCTACCAGCGGTTCTCTCCTTCTTACCAGGTTTTTGTGGCCGCTGCTGATTCGGTTCGAATTCCTGCTTCGACTGCTGAGGCTCTCCTTGACTCGCGGTGGGTTCGGGCCATGGAGGAGGAGATGTCTGCTCTTCGTCATACCGGGACGTGGTCCCTTGTTCCTCTACCTCCTGGGAAACGCACCGTTGGGTGCAAATGGGTCTATACTGTGAAATATGGTGCTGATGGTTCAATTGACCGCTACAAGGCTCGTTTGGTGGCTAAGGGGTTTACTCAGGCTCCAGATGAGTTTGGTGCCACGTTTGCTCCCGTGGCCAAGCTGACTAGTGTTCGTCTTCTGCTCTCTCTTGCCGCCTCTCGGGCATGGCCTCTCTACCAGCTCGACGTCAAGAATGCTTTTCTTCATGGCACCTTACAGGAAGAGGTTTATATGGCTCCTCCACCGGGATTTGCCCTTAAGGGGGAGTATTCGGGCAGGGTTTGTCGTCTGCACAAATCCCTGTACGGCCTGAAGCAATCTCCGCGTGCCTGGTTTGACCGGTTCAGCACTGTTATCCTTCAGATAGGCTTCACTCAGTGTCACGCAGATCACACTTGCTTTGTTCGCGCCGCGACAGATGGCCGTCGTGCCATTGTCCTGGTCTATGTTGACGACATTATTCTTACTGGGGATGACTCTGCCGGTATTTCTGAGGTGAAAGCTACTCTCCGGGCCGCCTTTGAGGTGAAAGATCTTGGATCTCTCCGTTATTTCCTTGGGATTGAAGTGGCTCGCTCCCGACAGGGCATCTCCATATCCCAGCGAAAGTACACCTTAGATCTCCTCCGGGATTCTGGTCTCCTGGGATGTCGTCCTGCGCGTACGCCTATGGATACCAATCATCGTCTTCATGCGGAATCTGGTGATCCTCTATCAGACCCTTCTCAGTACCAGCGTCTGGTTGGCCGCCTGATATACTTGACAAATACGAGGCCAGACATCAGCTTCTCAGTAGGTGTTCTGAGTCAGTTTATGCATTCTCCTACGACTGCTCATCTTGAGGCCGCTCGACGTGTTCTTCGCTATCTTAAGCATGCCCCGGGACTTGGTCTATTCTATCGGGCTGACAGTGTTTCCAGTCTCTCCTGCTTCACTGATGCTGATTTTGCCGGTTCTTTGACTGATCGACGCTCTACTACCGGCCTCTGTGTGTTTCATGGGGATCATCTTGTTTCATGGCGGAGTAAGAAACAACACATTGTATCACGCTCGTCCGCTGAGTCCGAATACCGGGCCATGGCACACGGTGTCACTGAGTTAATCTGGTTGCGATCGCTGCTGACTGAACTTGGTCTATCTCTGACCACTGGCTCGACTCTCTACTGTGACAATAAGTCAGCTCTCCTTCTCACTCAGGATTCAGTGCTTCATGAGCGTACCAAGCATATCGAAATGGATGTTCATTTTCTTCGTGACCACGTTCGTACTGGGACTGTCCTTCCGACCTATGTTCCTTCGGTCGACCAACTTGCTGATGCCTTCACTAAGGCCCTTGGTCCTACGCGTTCAGAGTTGCTATCTTCCAAGCTGGGCATGATTGACATCTTTGCTCCACCTTGAGGGGGAGTATTGGCGTTATTATTGTTATTATCTGTATATTGGTCTGTATGGTCTGTATTTAGCTTGTAATAATGTTTTGTCTATATATTTGATTCCTCTCCTCATTTGGAGATGAGAGTTTTTCATCCAACAGAGTGAGTAAGCATTACTCAACGCCAAACTCCTTAGACAAAATTCTGTCTTTACTAGACATTGATAGCGTTGAGTGATCAACCTCCACTCAACGTTTTTTGCCTTAACCATTTTTCTGCTTAACTGTCTCAGCGCTTTCTTGTTCTCAGCTGAGACAAACACTTGTCTCAGCGGTTGTGCTGAAACCAACACTTGTTTCAGCGGTTGTGCTGATACTAACTCCTGTCTCAGCGGTTTTGCTGAGACCATCATTTCTCTCAGCGCTTTTGCATTGAACTTCTCAGCTGTCTCAGCTGTCTCGACGCTTTTGCCTTAGGCAAAATCTTCCTGCTTCTCTGGCGTTGATAGCGTTGAGTGTGTCTTCATCACTCAACGTTTTTTGCCTTAGAAAACGCTTTCTGCAACTTAGGCGTTGAGTGAGACAATCTCACTCAACGCTTTCTGTCTTAGCCAATCTTCTTTGTTTTAAAAACAATGGCTTAGTCTGTCTTACTTTGAACTGAGTTCGACGAATGGTGAACTGAGCTCGACGAACTCTGAGCTCAGTTCGACGAATTCTCAACTGAGCTCGACGAACTCAGAATCTCAAGCTTTAACCTTAGCTCGACGAATGGTGAGCTGAGCTCGACGAACTCTGAGCTTAGCTCGACGAACTCTGAGCTTAGCTCGACGAATTCTCAACTGAGCTCGACGAACGGTGAGCTGAGATCGACGAACTCTGAACTGAGCTCGACGAATTGTGAGTTTAGCTCGACGAACTCTAACCTGTCTCAACGAATCCTTCTCAGCTGTCTCAGCGATTATGCTGAGACATTCTTCTCAGTTGTCTCGACGTTTTTACCTTAGTCAAATTAGCTGACTTTCAGCTTACTCCTTTTGTTCACCTGTCCAATCAAGGACTACCTGCATGCGTAAACTTAAGCACACATCAAATACAACTATGCTCTTAGTCTTGATGGTAATGCCTCTTTAAATCCACTCTAGGGAACATTGTGGGCAATGGACCCAACACTAATCTTCATGTTGTTTCTTTAATCTACACCAAACATGTTTTATTGTTTTTAGTGATAAACTTTTTTTTTTTGTAAATTGTATTTGTTTTCTTAAATTTAGTGAGTTATACCTATGTATTAAACCGATTGCATGGATAAACAAAATTTTGTTGATGGACTATGAACTAGGTTGCAAATGTTGGATGTTGAAAACGTATTGGGTTGAGTTTTTGATGTTCGTTTTAATATGTCGGAGGTTATATCCAAGATATTTCATATATTTGATTTTAATATTTAATTATTGAACTTCTGAATGTACAAATTATTATGAATATTTTATGTTACACAAGTAATAACGGTATGACTCTAAAGAAAAAAACCAGAGGAAACATTAGGCCAGAAATTCTCGACGATGATGGAGAGTAAGGAAGTCTCCATCAAAAATTTAAAGGTTCGTGCAAAATTGACATCGACGATGGACGAGTATATGAAAGAAAGCCAGAGGAAGCAGGAAGATAGTCGAGAATTAGGTTTATGACCTTGCCAATATGGTTGTGCAATGCAATCCATTCAGAACCTGTTCAAGTTGATGATGTTATGAATTATTTCATAATTGTATATTAATGAGAGGTAATGCATATTAATTAATATAATAACATGAGACATGCATGTAGATTTTTTAATATACATGTGATGTGCATGTATAATAAAATAATAGGATGATGCATATGTAGATTTTTTAATATACATATGTTTTTTTTAAAATATAAGTAGAAGCATGATGCATATGCATAGTAGAATAATATGTAATGAGCTATATAAAAGTGTGATGATGATTCATTTGTCATCGCCAAGTTCAAAAATAAAGTTTCTTAGTTCTTTCTCTTTATTCTTACTCTGGTGCTCTTGTAACTTTTGTTGTGTTAGCATTTCTATTCTTCAACACCGAGGTGTTACTGTGAGGCTGACTTAGCTACTATGAAAGACGTATAAAGAAACTAAGGGCATACACAACGCTGTCGATAGGATATGTATGTGACATTGGGCACAAAACAACCCAAATGATTTAATAGACAATATTGTGTTTCATTGTCTATTAAATCATACAATAAATAAAATAATTTTAAAGTCACTCGATATATTACCAGGATATATGGTCCAACATATTCCAAAAGGATGTTTCATAAAAATATTTAAATTGTGTTGTTTTGTTCATGAAATATTTATATTAATATGAATCGTAGTTATAATGATTAGAATATATTTAACATTTACCATGCATGCATGAAAAATGGTAACCATAAAGTTGTATTCAAATAGTTGTGGGAAGACTAATTGTACAACCCGTATTCGTCAATATGGGCCCAAGCTTGTAGTGGGCCCCTGTACCTTCAAAGAGTGGCCATCACCTTAAAGGGATGAAGCCACCAAGGACAATTGAAGATTATTAGGAGCTCACCCCAACTAGCAGTCAACTCGTTGATGAGCTTGCCAAATTAAAGCTTGGCTCGCCAAATCAGCTAGCTAGAGAGATCGCCTGGCCAAAGCGCAGCTCCCATGCGAGCTCTCCGAGATGGAACCCACCTCACTGGTGTGCTCTCTCCTCAAAGACCCCGATTCGAGTGAGCCAATTCAGAAGAAGTCGGGTTGAGATGACCTCGCCTAAGGTGACAGCAATTAACTCGCCTCCTTCAGAGGCTCTCGGGTATGAGGTCGCCCAAGTATCAGGTACCCAATATCTCAAAAATGCGAGGCGGCTAGTCGCAGAGTCGCAGACCATGCTCCTCCCTTTGGATTGCCTATAAATAAAATAAAACCCCAAGTCAAAAAAGAAATACACGTTGCCCCCCAACGTTCCCACTTGACCTGTTTGTGCCTTATGCCGAGCTCAACATTTGCTTAGGAGTGGAAGTTCTTATAAACATCCTATAAACTTCCAGGTGTGTGGAGGAGCCTCCTTACTGCAATAAATAGGCCATGTGCTCAGGCCGTTGATTGTCTCTTCTCAGTTGACTGATTTCTTCCAGTTGTGGTTTACTCGGGTCGCCGCTAGACCAGCCTTTTGTCACCCCTTGGTCTGAATTTTGTGAATCGGGAAATTATTGGTTCCAACACTTTGGTACGGTGAGTGTCGACTGTGATCGAAGGAAGCGATTTTGGTGCGAGATCTAATGATGAACAATGACGAGAGGGAGTTGGAGATTGTCAACCAGCGATCTCCAAATGAGTATGTTCCTAAAGCTGACCTCGCGAAGTTCAGGTAGGGAATGATGGAGATGTTGCGTGATATACTGACATGAGGTGCCGAGGTCGCAGTAGCCTCTCCACTAGTCGCCACCTTGGCAGGGGATGTTGAGCTGTCCAGACGACATGACAATGGCGTCTCCACCTCTTCAGAGAAGGAACAACCTCACTACGAACGAAACCAATGTCACCCCGCGAACTCTTCTTCTGCGAGGACTATTCAGCTTGTCCACGACCAGCTCGGCAGGCTGGGTCGGCGAGCCCATTTTGTGATGAAGTGTTGTGTGCGCCAGCCTTGCTTGAAACCTCAAATGCGTGGGTCGATCAAAGTCTATGCCTTCAGGTTGACCGTTAATCCCTCGAGCGATAAACTTCAAGCCTTGAAAGTGTGAGTCGATTTAAGTCAATGCCTTCGGGTTGGCCGTTGACCCCTCGAGTGAGCCTTCTTCAAAACCTCGAATGCGTGAGCCGATCTAAAGTTCATACCTTCGAGATGGTTGTTGACCCCTTGAGCGATGATACTCCAAAGCCTCAAAAACGTGAGTCAATCTAAGTCCATGCCTTCGAGATGGTTGTTGACCACTTGAGTGATCCTTTTTCAAAACCTCGAATGTGTGAGTTGATCTAAGTCCATGCCTCCGGGATGGATAAAATCTTGAACGTTTGAGTCGATCTAAATTCATGCCTTCAGAATGACTGTTGACCCCTTGAGTGATGATATTCCAGAGCCTTGAATGCGTGAGTCATTTTAAGCCCATACTTTCGAGATGTCCGTTGACCCCTCAAGTGACAGCCTTTCATAGGAAGAAAGTTCGCTTCGTTTTACGAGTCTAAGCGCGCTCTTGATTGCTTCGTCCTATGAGCCTAAGCGCGCTCTCAAATTTTTGAGAAAGAATTAAAAAGAGTAGAAAGCAGACATAACTCATCCCATGCAAACTAATCTCTTTTTTTTTTCTTTCATATATGAATGTTTTAAATTTATATATGCGAGAAAGAACAAAAAGAGTCACTCAAAATGCCTCGCTGCGACCTCGACTCACCGAGTCATCTCACCTCAGCCATGCCTCGCTGAGTCACCTCGTCTAGCCTCGCCAATCATTCAGTATCCGCCGATGACTTGGCCTTGGAGCGCTGCCCTAGAGTCTGAGGCTAAACCAGAGCGATTAGACGGCTCGCCTTGCAACCTACCAACCGAGCCACCTCCATGGGAGGACGAGCCCAAGTCAAAGTCGTCCTCGTCGGTTTAGGTCTCGCCAAGGTCCTCATTGAACATCTTTAGGTGGAGAGACAAGATCGTTATGTGCTCATCTCCTCGGCTAGCTGATTGAAGCTCAACAAACGGGTGAGCATCAAATCGCCCCCACATTCATATACTTGTACTGAATTGATCGCAGGTCGGCCCGCAAATAGAACAAGAGCGCCTCCTTCGGGGACGAGGTCTCCGAAGCAAGTGAAGTGACGACTTGCGAACGTGCCGTGGCGAGGACATCGGTTGCACAACAAGGACCTCAATGGCCTAAACATACAACTCAAGTTAGAACTTAATCTCACTTACGAGGTCATGATGAAGTGGCAAAACAAGTATTTACCTCAACAACATCGCACATCGGTTGCGCCTTCTGAAGATCGATGAGCTCCGCCTTGGTTAGTTTCCCTATGGTCTCGACCAGTTTCCTTGTGGTCTCAGCCAACTGTTCCACGGCCTCAACATTCTCATTCGCCCTCTTCTCGGCAACAACCATGGCTTCCTTGGTTTCACCGAGCGCCTTGTCCCAACAAAAGTGTCGCTGCGCAAGAGAGTGTGTGCGCTCGACAATCCTTAGAACAGAGTGTGAGGACTACCATATGAGAAATTATGGAGAAGCCTGGGTGAGCTCTTCAACCTTTCCCGCACATACATGGAGTATAGGACGTGGTAGGCGTCATCATCCAGGTCATCCGCCCCTACCTATGATGGCAGGACGGTATTAACAGACACCCTGTTCTATTTTGCATCCCACGCGACCATGGGTTTGCCAAGAATGTCCGTCCCACTGCTTTCTCGCCCAAAGTTTAAATGAGACTTGGGGTCATCGGGGTTTTTTGGGTCCTCGGGGACACGACAGCTTCATGGACAAGCTGCCAGACCTTCTGAAGGTCGCGAGTGAAGGATCAAGCGCCCCCTCGGTCTTGAACCCGTGACCTCCTCTGATACCAATTGAAGGATCAAGCGCATACCCAACTGCACCAAAAGCCCGGACTGTTGGAGAGGGCGCTACTTAATTTTTTATATAAGTAGCAGAGCGCCACGGGTCAAGTGAAGGAACGCCGGACCCAACAGCGAGAGACATCTTTATTGCGCCTCTTGGCCGGCCGCGCAGGGCTCGCCGCCGGGTCCAAGGGCCTTTTTCTCTTAGAATCGTCAGGCTCTTCCTCGAGTAACTTGGTCAGCTCGAAGCGTGCAAAGGAGGGAGGAGCAGAGGAGGGAGGAGCAAAGGAGGGAAGCGCACATACATGGAGTACATGACGTGGTAGGCGTCATCATCCAGGTCATCCTCCCCTACCTATGATGGCAGGATGGTATTAACATACACCCTGTTCTATTTTGCATCCCACACGAGCATGGGTTTGCGAAGGATGTCCGTTCCACTGCTTTCTCACCCAAAGTTAAAATGAGACTTGGGGTCATCGGGGTTTTTTGGGTCCTCGGGGACACAACAACTTCATGGACAAACTGCCAGACCTTCCGAAGGTCGCGAGAGACATCTTTCTTGCGCCTCTTGGCCGGCCGCGCAGGGCTCGCTGCCGGGTCCAAGGGCCTTTTTCCCTTAGAATCGTCAGTCTCATCCTCGAGTACCTTGGTCAGCTCGATGCGCGCAAAGGAGGGAGGAGCATAGTTGTAAATATTGGATGTCGACAAAATGTCGGATTGAGTTTTGAAATGTCAGATATCATAAGTCAGAGTTATGTCAGAGATATTTTAAAATTCTAGATATTCGTTTCTCATTATCTCGTAAACAAATTTTTTTTTTATGTATAGTAGATATAATTATATGATCTAAAAAATAATATATTAATATATGAACACTGAGTCATGCAGATCCCATAATAGATTCAAAGAATATCCAAAATAATATATTAGTAACACACTTTAACTACTATTAACAAGTACAAATATATAACAACAACACTCAAGCCTTTATCCCACTATAAGTGGGGTCGGCTATATGGATCCTTTGTCGCCATTGTGCCCTATCTTTTGTCATAATCTCACTAATGCCTAAGCACATCATGTCTTTCCTAATATATACTTTGTAAAATATATTTAATATTATACATATTTACATAATACTAAGTTTTATAACATACATGTAGAAGAATCAAGACGATTCATGTAAATGATAGATATACATAAAACTGATGTAAAGATTTGTCTAGATCATCTACACGATCGTGCATATAGCACAAGACAATTCGACCTAAAGTTCCTTGAAGATCAAAGCTGTATTGAAGTTTTGAAAGAAGGATGTTTTGGGTAAGCTAACTAAGCATCTTGTATCTCGACTAGATCATTTCGACCAGAGAGGGAGAAAGGAGAGTTACATGTAAAAATGTTCTAACTTCAGATTCGACCTGATGCTCTCTATTCGACTTGAAGAAGGTTTACATGTAAAACTATTCTAAGTACAGATTTGACTGAAGAAGTTTTGAAGGAGAAATTCGTCTGGAAGCGTCTGGACGAATATGCTCAAAGCATAGTTTCGACGTGATGTCAATGTATTCGACTGAATGTAAATCAGATTTGACCAAATTGCACTATCTAGAAGAATGAATAGTTAACTTCGACTGGAAGTCTATTATAGTAGAAGAAGTCCTAAATGAGAAATTTGACTGAATAAGGACAGAATTCGACCGGATATCAAGTCAAACGGCGCGACAGACCTGAATTCAAATGAAAGCGCTGTTTTGGCGTGAAGTCAATTAATGTCGCCGCAGAAAGGGCCAATCGATTCCGTCCTTTATGGTAAAAGATCTCTGACAAAAGATTGTCCGAGATTCAACCGTTAGGATCTTGTGCATATAAAACAAAGAGGGCGTTAACAGGAAACCCTAATCAATTGATGCAAGTTCGAGCTTTTCTGTCGCCATCTTTTTAAATCAGATTTTCTGCATTCGGAAGCTCAAGTTTCTGAGAAGGCAAAATCAAAAAACAAATCATTTTCTTCTCAATTATTGCAATCGACTCAAGTTACTGATGCAGATTCAAGCCTATCGTATGCCAGCAAGAAGGTCTTCTAGAACCACATAACACATTACTTTCACTGAAGAAGATTTTACTCCTCTGCCGAAAGATCAGTAAAGAAGCAATCCACAACAAACTTCAAGGAGACTTCAGAGCTATCAAAAATATCTATGTTAGTCTATAGAAAGTTTTGTTACAAAACTTATTGAAAACTATAGGATCTCTCTGAGATATGAGTTGTAGGATCCTTTGTTGATCCGAGGTAGGAGACTCCGTCTCTGAGCTATAGGGTGACCTGAGGTAGGAGCCAGCTTGTGCCTCTGAGGTAGGAGACTTTGTCTCTTTGGTAGGATCCTTTGTGGATCTGAGGTAGGGTTCTAGTGACTTGACGTAGGAGGCCAGTCAGTGCCTCTGAGATAAGAGACTTGGTCTCTGAGTTGTGAGATCTGCAGATATGAGATTTGGTTGGAGTTTTGCCGTGGCTAGCCAGGGACCCAACTTCGGGAACCATTATAAATTTTTGTGTGCTTGTACTGTGTTTGGATTGTTTTGTGCCTTAACTTCTAAATTCTGTAATGTAATTTAAAAAGACTACACACCTATTCATCCTCCTCTAGGTGTGTAGAGACATCCCTCGACTTTCAAGTGATATCAGAGCCAGATTGTTCAAAAAGAGCTTAACAACTTGAATAGATCCGCCATTGGGATTATCATCTACTCACCATGGCTCCTGGAGAAAACTACAAAGAGTTAAGCTCCATGAAGTTGCCCTTTGCTGTAAAGGAAACTTTGCCACTGGAAAGAGAGAGTCAAACTCTTCATGGAAGCCTCTGACCCGAAGATCTTCATTGCTGTTGAAAAAGATACCTTTGTACCCAAGAAAGCTTCTACTATTGATCCAACCAAGGAAGTGCCCAAGAAATACAATGAAATGGACAAGGATGCAATTGTACTATCCATTATGGACAAGAGGGCCAGAAACATTCTGGTAAGTGCAATTGATGATTCCACCTTCCAGAATCTGATACACTGCAACACAAAAAAAAATATGAGATTCACTCATTGTCTATATGGAGGGAATTGAAGAAGTTAGGGATGATAAAAAATCCCTTCTGAATCAAGAGTACGAGGCCTTCCAGCAGTACAAGAATGACTCAATAAATGAATGTTGTAAGAAGTTTTTCAAGATAGTCTATAGACTGAGGAACTATGAGAGAGTGTTCTCCAACTATGATCTAAATGATAAGTTCCTCATGTTCCTAAATAAAGAATGAGATATCAAGATCCGTGCTATTAGAAAGATGGGAAATCTAGCCAGGATGGAACCCCAAAATTTGTATGAAAAACTGCTGTCTCATGAGTTGCAGTTGAATACCAAGAAAGCTGAAGAGGAGAGCAACAAATCTGTAGGCAGGGAGAAACAGACAGCTTTCAAGACTGAAAGCTCCAGGAGAGTCAGAGAAAAGTCCCCCACTTCTCAGGACTCTGAACCCATCATTTCTGGATCAGACCTATCTGATGGAGATCCGACCCTGTTCTCCAAGCAGTTCAAGAAGCTGCTCAACAAACAGAGGCAGTGTAAGAAAAGACCATCCTTTTCCAGCTCAAGGAAGTCTGGCTACTTCAAGGAGAAGCCAAAGTACAAAGAAGACATTTACGAGTCTAAACACAACAAACATTTTTTTACTGTTGTTTGTTATGGTTGCAAGAAGACAGGGCACATTTTTGCTGAATGTCCCACAAGAAGAAGAGAAAATGAGAAAGCCGAGGAGAAGAAGTCACACAAAACCAAGAGGCTTGAAAAGAGCTTCATTGCCAAGAAGTTCAAGACACTGAGTGACAACAACAACTCCTCAGATTCTGATAAAGAAGACTACATTGGGCTAATTACTCTATCTGATGATGAGGAACAAGATAACTATCTTGCTGCCAGGGACACCTCTAACCCTCTCAGATAGTGAATGGGAAGATGAAGACTGCTATGGGCTTGTGACCCTATCTGATGAAGAAGACCAATCCTATCCTGCTCAAATTTGCATTAAAGTCCCCTTATTTCTTTCTGATTCAGATAATGAAGCTGAGAATGCATCAAAAGTAAACTCATCATGCGATGAGAATGATTCTGATGCAGGTTCAAAAGATGGCTCATTTTGTAATAATGAGAATCATTCTGAATTGTTGGAGCAATATGGTGCTCTCTTGGCTGCTCTCAAAAGGAACAAGAAATTGGTCAAGACTCGGGTTGAGGAAATAGAGATCCTCAAGCCTTTCAAATCCCGGGTGGATGAGAAGAGCAAAGAAATAATAAAGCTAAACTTTGATTTGTTTGAGCTTCAAAAGAAGCTTGAAGCTCAAGCCAAGGCCATAAAAAAAGAATCAAATAAAAGATCTTGAAAACAAATTTCTTATTGAAAGGAAGTTAGTGGCTCAATTCTCTAGGCCACAAACTGTCTTGCCATTAATTGATAGATTTTTTACACCTTATAGATGAGGTATATGATACACTGGGGAAACAAGTAAAGAAATTAATAATGAAAAGTTCTAAGGGCATAAGACCATATTTCAAAAGAGCTTGCTTCCAACCAATACATATGATCTGGATATCTCATATTGATACTTATCCATTGAATGCTCTACAAGTGGAACAAAAAATCCACAAAACTCTAGAATTAGAGCAAATATTAGATTAAGTGCTCTCAAGACACCTCATGAAGAGATCTAGATGAGAAACCATAGACCGTTTGTAATTGGTCCCTCGTCCCCAACAATTAAAGATAAGGAGAAAGCTGTGATTCAAAAGTCTGCTCCCAAGAAGAAGGTTGCGACTGTGTTGCCCACTTCCTATACCGCACACCGTCACAAAGTCCAGAACAGAAATGTTCAATATTCCGCAATCTGCTCTTCTAGTCACCAACACACTCCACTCATAAGGTGACTCAGAAGAAAATATATAATAAATTTGATTGCTGGTGCTGTGGAAAAATTATACAATTTGCTATAAACTGTTGGTTCAACCCAACAGTGCCTAGAGTAAAGAATGTGAAGCTTGTCAGTAACTTTGTAATGAGAAATTCAATGGATAGAACTAACAAGAATCTAGGACCCAGAAACATATGGGTTCCTAAGAAAAGGTAATCTCGTCTTGCAGGAATGTCCAAATATAACCTAAAGTCAAATATGGTATTTGGACAGTAGGTAGTCCAGGGAGCTGCATGGATTAAGGACATTAGAAGTTAGGACTAGAGAATTAACTAGTATTTTAGGAACTGAAGATGACAACTCTATGTAGCATGCAAGATGACCCTGATGGGGAAAACACAACCAGGTTGACTTTTCAAGTGGTGTGAAGTGGAATTATGGCTCCTGGATAAAGGTACACTCAATGCTGAATGAAGGATATTTCTATATCAAGTTAATGGTCATAGAAATAAAAATTAGAAGTAGCTCATCCTTCATATCAATGCCTTATTTTGACCGGAAGGAGAAATTAGAGTTTAATTCATTAAGTCAGGGTAAAAAGGCAATCGAGACGAATCCAAAAAGTTTTCTAAATATAGACAGGTTTCGGGCTGAAATTAGCCCGAACGTGTAGAGGTCAAGGCGAATCAATGCTGGCTTGACCGAAAGCGCTACACCGCTTCAGGTGCAAATTATGGATGTTCATTCTACTTTAATAGAATTAGACAATCAATATTTAGGCAAACAGGTACGCACAATGTTTTAAATATCGGATGTCAATGACATATCTGATTAAGTTTTTAAATGTCGGATGTCGAAAGTCGGTGACATGTTGAAGATATTTTAAAATATCGGATTTCCATGTCTTATAAATAATTTTTTATATTTTATGAATACTAACTATAATTATATATTATAAAAAGTAATAATATAACAAATAGATAAAAATAAGTCATTTATATTACGAAATAAAATCAAATAGTATCTAAGATAAAATATTATTAACAAATACAAAATGATAAATTGTAAAATACATTTAGTATTATATAATAATTTTATTTTGATAACAATAAGCTTATTGTAAATAAAGATAATTAAAACTTAAAAGTCTTTGATTGATTATGCCTTTTCAAACTTATAAATTTATATTAAAAACATGCAAATAATAAACTAATAAATGTTTTTAATATTTTCATATATTTTGTAATATGAAAAAAAAAATTGTGAAACAATTATAAAAAATTGATTGTGAGAATAAAACGTTAAAAATCGAAACAATAGGTCTAATTGATCTAAACATACATAATATAATATATATAGGCGATTTAAACATATGCTGACAGTCTGCTGATATAAAATAAAATAAAATAGTGGACGATATATTTAAAAGTCGTGTCAGCCGATATATCGAAAAAAATCGGACATGCCATGTCAGTCTTTGTTTTACAAAAGGACATAATCTATATTTTTTAAATAATCATATTGTTTTGCCTTAAACATGATATGTTGGAGGACATTTAAAACAATTGGTACGCACCCTTTGACATTCTAAAAATAAATGTACATAAATAGGCATGAATGTTAGATTAGGTTAAGCCTTTATTGTTCTTAATCCCTTCGACTATAACTACGTAAACCCCCTTGCTCTCTCAAGAATCCATCATCAATGGCGCTAAAGAAATCAGTGGAGCTGTTCAATGTTGGTTATGAGCTCGTTCGTGGATGTTTTGACAAAGAAGTAAATCTAAAAGAAGTAGTAGCTCTATGCACCAATGCTGGACTAGAGTTCGTCCTTTTTGAACTGACTAGAATTTTTGAGCGAGAATTCGTAGAGTTATTTCAGAATGCCGAGGTATCTTCGACCAGAAAGGTCATTTGATCGAGGATTGCTGGGTATCATGTAAAAATTTCCACCCGTGCCCTAACAAATGTTCTCAAGCTCCCCGAAGAGTAAGAGGAAGAAGATGATGCGAGTCCCAGTGATTCTGAACAAGCCCTAGAGTGGTGCGGGTATACATGGACAACCTCCAGAATTTTATACAGAAACAAGATGTCAACTCCAGATAAGTTAATGACAGATATCGTAGGAAAAGTTTTATCTGCAAGCCAGACTCACACGATAGAATTTTCAAGTAGATGTTCGAGTTGATGGTGAGAATCATGCTGAAGAAGAAGACTGGACGGGGAATGGTCCTGTTATTCTCTAAAGACCCCAAATTTTGAGAGAATCATTTCCTTATTTCTATGCAATTTTGCAGTGGAACTAGAACTGAACCAATCCTTAGGAGCGATAATCCACTATACCAAGAGTATATACCTGAAGGCTTTGGGAAGATGCGGCCAAACATTCCCCAAGGCCGGTGAAAAGTTAAAAGGAAGCAGTTCTGGAAAAAGGAAGGGGATTCATGATGAGATTACTAAAGAAATTGATGCATCCTTCGTCAAATCATAGTTCTTACCCATATATATATATTTTTATTTTTTACATTTTATTTTATGTATTCATTCTCATTTCATGTACTTGATTTAGCTAATCGGTTTGACCGCCCAATGAGAACCTGGATACGTAGGTTCGATAATTTAGACAGTAGGAGTGGAAAAGGCAAACTTTAATTTATTAAATAATGCATAAATTTAAATTGAGAAAAATTTAAATCAAAGAGCCAGATATTAATGCAAAATATTTGGTTTCAAAAATTAAGAAAGAAATTACCATTAATAAGCTTTGGCAAATTCAATTACACGGTAATTATAATCATTTTGGAAATAAGCTGACAAAGTAATTTTGGAAACAATTAAATTTTGGAAAACATTTTGGCTGACTTGCTTTGGAAAGTTGATTAATAGAGCAATGAAAAATCATTATTAAAGAACATTTAAGGTTGAAGAGAGGGCATCCAGACAACAAGAGTTGAATTATTATTCAATTCTTGCATTACTGGGCCTATCTCCTCCCCATACAGTACTCCCGAGTCCCGCCAATCCAACTATTCCGCCGACAGTCCGCTCTGTCGTAGGCCGCTGACGGTTGGGAGTCCCAACCGGACGTAGGCGCGAGACTTCCCGCTCAACCCCCTTGTCACCTGCTCCGACAACGCAGCCGCTTTCACGACCGCTCTTCCCGCCGGGCGTTGAACTCCCGTTCGTCGTCGACTTCAGCACGCCCTTCTGACGAACTGGACTCATTGTTGTTGAGCAGACGACTCCTCCCTTAGCCATTCCTTCACTTGGGTTGGCTTCCCTGATCGACGTCGACATTGGGCCCTTTATTCCATCGATCAAACTGCGGGCTCCTCCACTGTGCCGACTGGACTTGGGCAGGGTCAAACTCTGGGCAATCTCACCGCCTCACTGCTTCATTTTCTTGACTATATTTTATACGTTCTAAATAATTAATTAAAGCTTGCCTTTGACATTCGTTTCTGCTTGTATTACCGTTATTCCATAAATTGCTGCGCGTGATTTTGCTTGTGAATTTACAACTCTCGCTGTGGTTCAATTTGTTAGGCGTCACAGACTATTTTTCTAGTAACGATTAACGATCTTGTGAAGCTCAGACGGTTGAGAGTAATTTGCGTGGAAAGCTCGATTTAGGTCACTCGGCCCCCTCTTTTAAAATTAAAAATCAAATCTTTTTCAAAACCCTAATTTTTATTATAACAAATATATTAATTTGTTTTAAAAATTATTTGATTTTGAAAACCCCTAATTTGAGTCTACATCAGTTTGATATCAGAGGAACTGTGATTCGCTCCTATTGTGAATCATGCGATCCGAATCTCAAGGTTTTTAAAAAACAAACCAATCTATTTTAAAATATTTATAACTTTATTTATATATATATATATATAAATGTTATTGTATCTTTTTATTAAAAAAAATAAAATTGTTATTTTATTTTAATTTTTTTTAAAAAATTTACTTTTATTTTGAATTTTAATTTAACAAAAAAAATCCAGATTTTTTTTTCTCATTTTTAAAATTTATATAATTAAGTTTTTTTAAAAAAAATTAATTAAGATGGAGAATCTTAAAGTGCGCATGAAAACCCTGATGAAAAACGTCGAGTTCGTCACTGTCGAATTAAAACAAAATTTGAATGGGTTGTGCACCGAGGTACACAATCTTGAAACGACAATGCGCAAGCAATATGTTTTCCCTGACTACGCCCCAACTACGTATCAACCAGTGGAACTCGCGCTTCAAGAAAGTGATAGTCTCCTCTCTAGACTCGTCGTTTCCTCCACGAGCACATTGGCCCCACTAGTCTCCACTATAGAACCCCTTTCATTCGAGGAATTCCTTCATGAGTCCTAACTCCAAGAAGAGGAATTTCATCCTCATTCCACCATCCTGACTAAAGCGGCGTCTCCACTTGTTCACATTGAATCACAACCTTTAGTCACCAAGTTCCTTTCCGAGCCCCTTCTTGACGTAGAACTCATTAGTGACGAATCACTCATCTTAGACAATACAAAGTCGATCCTTGTCGCTCCTGGCTCTCCTCGTCTATCTCAATCATACACACTTGAGCTAAATGACATTATGCTTGTTGGTCACCCACACATAGCACTAGTGTCACCTCCACATATTGACTTCATATTAGGTGATCAAATGCCTGACCTCTTTCATCAACCGTCAAATTTATGCAAAAAAATTGATTATGACTATCACCCACCCATAGCACTAGAGGCACCACGATACACTGATTTTATATTTAGGGAGTATCATTTTATAACATTACAACCTCCTATAAATATAAATGTACTTGAAAATTTTTATTATCTAATTATCGATATATCTAAACAACCTTGTGATTTAAAGATAATGAGAACTCCTAAATTTTTTACACCCAATAAAGATACACGTTTTAAAGGATGTTTATGAAAACTTTTGAAAAATAAAATTGTAACCCATTTTAATATCAAATTAGACGCAAACAGATTTATGGAATCACAACAATATATTAAATATTTTATAATAAAATTCTTGAATATATTATGGGGTCGAGAGGACACCACACTCGAGTATAGTAGCGGTTAACACTCTCTAACCGACGAACTAATCAAAATCGTTAATAAGAGTTTGGAGAATCTTCTTAGGCGTTTAATCGGGGAGAACCTAAAGCAAAGAGATCTTGTACCTCCACAGACAAATTTCACTTGCAATAATTCTAAAAGCCATTCTCTTAATATTTCTCCCTTCGAGATTTTCTATGCGTTGCCCCGCCCACCTGACTGCCATCATCTTTCATTCCATGAACGTATTTCTTTCGATGCGCAAGCTTATATTAATTATTTAAAAGAATTGCATAAAATTACTGCTAATATTTATATTTTACGAGCAACCTTTGAACATTACAAACTCATGGTCGGTCGTTATCGCCATGAGATTTAATTTTCAAAGGGAGGTCAGGTGATTGCTTATTGCAGGAGGTTTGGTCTAGTTCATGATTAACAACGCATTAGGCCACCGGTTGAGCCACCCGTCGAGGCTCCAAATATTCCACCTGATCTAGCACCAACAATGATGCCAAATCTCTCCATTGCCAGTATCTTACAAAGTCTCACCAGGGTCGAGCTCTTTCAACCCCGGGAGAATTGATGCATCCTTCGTCGCATCATAGTTCTTTCCCATATATTTATTTTTAATTTTTGCATTTCATTTCATGTACCCATTTTCATTTCATGTACTCGTTCTTATTTCATGTACTTGATTTGGTTCGTCGGTTTGACCGCCCGATGAGATCCTGAATAAATAGGTCCGGTTATTTAGGCAGTAGGAACAGAAAAGGCAAGCTTTAATTTATTAAATAATGCATAAATTTAAATTGAGAAAAATTCAAATCAAAGAGTCATTTGGAAGATATTAGTACAAAATATTTGGTTTCAAAAATTAAGAAAGAAATTACCATTAATGAGCTTTGGGAAATTCAATTACATGGTAATTATAATTATTTTGGAAATAAACTGACAAAGAAATTTTGGAAAACATTTTGGCCGGCTTGCTTTGGAAAGTTGATTAACAGAGCAATGGAAAATCATTATTAAAGAACAGCCAAGGTTGAAGAGAGGGAAGCCGGACAGTAGGAGTTGAATTATTATTCAATTCTTGCATTGCCGACCCTATCTCCTCCCCATACAGTACTCCCGAGTCCCGCCGATCCAATTATTCCGCCGACAGTCCGCTCTGTCCCAGGCCGCTGGCGGATGGGAGTCCAAACCGGACAAAGGCGCGATACTTCCCGCACAACCCCCTCGTCACCAGCTCCGACAACACAGCCGCTCTTCCCGCCGGGCGTTGAACTTCCGTTCGTCGTCGACTTCAGCACGCCCTTCCGACGAACTGGACTCATTGTTGTTGAGAAGACGGCTCCTCCCTCAGCCATTCCTTCACTTGGGTTGGCTTCTCTGATCGACGTCGACATCGACCCCTTTATTCCGTCAATTAAACTGTAGGCTCCTCCACTGTGCTGACTAGACTTGGGCAGGGACAAGCTCTAGGTAATCTCACCTTCTCACTGCTTCAATTTCTTTGCTATATTTTATGGGTTCTAAATAATTAATTAAAGCTTGCCTTCGACGTTCTATTACCGTTATTCCATAAATTGTTGCGTGTGATTTTGCTTGTGAATTTACAACTCTCGCTGCAATTCAATTCGTTAGGCGCCACATACTATTTTTCTAATAACGATTAATGATCTTGTGAAGCTCAGTTGATTGAGAGTAATTTGCGTGAAAAGCTCGATTTAAGCCACTCGATCCTCTCTTTTAAAATTAAAAATCAAATCTTTTTCAAAACCTTAATTATTATTTCATAACAAATATTTTAATTTGTTTTTAAATATTTGATTTTGAAAATCCCTAATTTGAGTCTACATCAGAAATTGATCTAGAAATTCCTGCTCATATCGAGGGGGAGTTAGTTCAAGGACAAACTCTGGAACAAGGTTCAGAAGCAGTGTATGAACCCATGATCACTAATGTTTCAACAATTGAGGTATCTGCAGCCACAATCCAAGTAAGTTCTTCTGTTGAAGTGGAGACTCATGTTGAGGTCTCAGCCCAAGAGACTGTCCGAGGTCTGGAAGGATTAGCTGATGTTGAGGGGGAGTCTCACACTGAACTCCCTACTCTAGAGGTTGAGGAAGACACCTATGAAGGGCTATCTATCTAAGAGAACCTAGAACTCTCTACAGTGATTGAAACAGTCACTGAAACTTTTGTGGAAGTAATATGTTGGTACCCTAGTTTTGATTTGAGTTCAGTCTTATCTTTCTGTCTCTTGACCCAAGATTTATCTATGGTCAAAGGTTAGTTGTTTAGTTTGTTGCTCTAGTTTTAGAGGCGTCACTTTTCCAGATGTAAATTTGGTTAAGTTGTTTTTCGTTCGACTATGGTCGAACGCCGCTCGACTATCGTCTATTGACTGATCGACGATCGTCTATCAGTTGATCGACGTTCTGTCTGCGTTGATAGTTCGACTATCTGTTTGATAGGTCGACTATCTGTTGTGTTTGATAGTTCGACTATCTGCTTAGATAGTTCAACTATCTGATAGTTCGACTATCTGTTTGATAGATCGACTATCTGTTTGATAGATCGACTATCTGTCCGCTTTGATAGTTCGACTATCTGTTTGATAGATCGACTATCTGCTGTCTGTGATAGCTTGACTATCTGTTTGATAGGTCGACTATCTGTTCTCCTTGATAGTTCGACTATCTGCTTGGATAGTTCAACTATCTGATAGTTCGACTATCTGTTTTCTGTGATAGTTCGACTATCTGTTTGATAGGTCGACTATCTGTTCTCTGTGATAGTTCGACTATCTGCTTGGATAGTTCAACTATCTGATAGTTCGACTATCTGTTGATAGGTCGACTATCTGTTTTGGTTGATAGTTCGACTATCTGTTTGATAGGTCGACTATCTGTTCTCTTTGATAGTTCGACTATCTGCTTGGATAGTTCAACTATCTGATAGTTCGACTATCTGTTGATAGGTCGACTATCTGTTTTCTGTGATAGTTCGACTATCTGTTGATAGGTCGACTATCTGTTTTCTGTGATAGTTTGACTATCTGTTGATAGGCCGACTATCTGTTTTCTTTGATAGTTCGACTATCTGTTTTCTTTGATAGTTCGACTATCTGTTTGATAGGTCGACTATCTGTTTTGTTTGGTAGTTCGACTATCTGTCCTGATAGATCGACTATCTGATAGCTCGACTATCTGTCCTGATAGTTCGACTATCTGTTGTGGTAGTTCGACTATCTTCTTTGACAGTTCGACTATCTGGATCGTTCGACTATCTGTCTGATAGGTCGACGATCTCTGTGCTTCGGTCGACGATCTCCGAGGGTCGTTCGACGTTTTGCTGTATGTTTTGAGTAATTTTGTCATCTTCTTTGATGTGATTTATTTCATATTTATTTTGGCATATTTTATAAAAGATTATTTGAATAAAGTTGTGATATTATTTCCATGCAATATCTGCTTCATTCCTTATGCATGAGCCAATCTTTTTTTTTTTCTGACAAAGTTGTTTGTCTTATTAACTGAGATATGATTTCTGCTTTATCTGCCAGACTGTCCTTTATAGCCGTTAGACTCAGAAAGTCTTTTCTGGCCGTAAAGAGTCTCTTCTGATGTGACTTTCTCTAGTATTATTTTATCAGAGTTATTTGCAGCTTCTTAGAAAGCTTTATCCTCTTATAGGATATCTGTCTGCAGTATTTGTTTTGCTTTATGCTATTTGCAGCCCAGCTTGCAGATTTCAGTAGAAGACAAGATTCAAACTCAAATTAGAGCCGTTGCTGCTGCTGTTATATAAAGAATTCTTTGGAGAAAGAAATCAACTAGTTCACATAGCCAAAAACCAGTTCTTTCAGGAAAAAGGAGTTCAAAAGCTAACTGCAGCATTCAAGCTTACAACTTACAGTTTATAACTGCTCTCAGCTCGTTCACATCCAACTGAGAAGAAGTTTTAGCTCTTCACTCTTCTTCAACCTGAGTTCTCCTGCTTACAGGAAGATTTTCACTCAGAGCTTTTTGAAGAAGAAGAAGAAGATAGCTGCCTGAAGAAGAATTTTCATTTCATATTCTTTATCTTCTTGTAGCTTTTTTCCTTCAGATTTTCTGAAGTGTTTCTGCACTGAAGCAAGACTTCACCTGGACGTTCTTTTAGCCAGGGGGAGCCTTGACTCTTTAGAGCTTTCTAGCTCAGTGCAAGTTCTTGTGCTTCTCTAATCTATTGTAAAATAGAGAAGACATCTTAACCTCCTTTCCCCCTCCTGTAAAGGGTTATTACTCCCTTCAAAAGTATACCTTGGTGGCAGGACACCTGATCAAAAACCTGTGTTGGTTTTTTAGACACCTGATCAAAAGTCTAAAGGGTTTCTGGATCTACCTGAAGCAGATCTTGTTGGTGGCAGGGCACCTGATCAAAAACCTGAGTGGATTCCTACCTTGTTGGTAGAAGAGTGGACGTACCCAAGTTGTTTGGGGAACCACTATAAATTCCTTGTGTCGTCTGGATTGTTTAATTAATTCTCTGTGCTGATTGGCTGTGATTAGATTTTAACTAGGATTGCTAGTTGCTGTTTAGGATTCCAAGCCTTAACTGTAATTACAGTTGGCTGCCTTTTGTGCACAACACTTGTGTTAGGCTTTAGGGTTTCATCTCAAATATCTATAACCTTCATTCCGCAATTAACTCCAAGGGAGTTGAGTAGACAGTCAACTTTGCTAGTGCAATTTTTGATTACTCTATTCACCCCCCCTCTAGAGTAGTATCTATCCCTTTTCTTTCAATTGGTATCAGAGGGAGGTTGTCTGACTGTATAGGCTAACACCTAAGTCACAAGATCTTGATAGATACCAAGGATTATAGATATTCACTTTCACTATCATGGCCCAGTCCAAGGATTACTCTAGCACCAGACCTCCAACATGCAACTTAGCTAAGTTTAGCATCTGGAAGGCAAGGATTAAGTTATATATGAACTCTATTGATGAGAGTATTTTTGCTTCTATTTTGTCAGGACCACCAAGAGCACCTGCTGCAGCTACTGCTTCATCAACTGATATGAGTGCAGTGCCTCCTCCAGATTACAATGATGAATACAAAAATGCAAAGATAGCAGATGCTAAGGCAATGAACATTCTGGCTCAGACAATGTCTGATGAAGTATTCCAGAAGGTTGCTGACTGCTCCTCAGCAAAAGCAATGTGGGATATACTGAACCAGATTGTAGCTGGTTCAGCTGATGAAAGGAAGGACAGAAGGTCTAACCTTATCTCCCAGTATGAGAATTTCAAGAAAACTGATGCTGAATCAGTTGAAGCAATGTACACAAGGCTCAGCTCAATCATCAATGAGCTGAGGACTCTTGATAAGGATATTTCATTGACAGAGGTCAATGATAAGATTCTTATGTGCTTCCCTAGCACATGAGATCTGAGGATCTGGCCTATTAAGCAGGCCAGAAGCACAACATAAATCTCAACAGAAGCCCTCCTTGGCAAGCTGAAGTCCTTTGAGCAAGTGCTGAAGTCCAGGGAAGCTGAGGCTGAAGCAAAGACTCCAACTCCCACAAGAAAAGAGCAAACCTTTGCTCTCAAAGCTGCTGATGCTTCTGAAGGAAGCCAGTCCAATGAGGAACTGATGACATTATTTGCCAAAAAGTTTCTCAAAATGGGAAGGAAAGAATTCAGAAAGAAATCTTCAAAATATGAAGAAAAACCAAGGTATGATCGTACTCCTACTAAAGAAATAATTTGTTATGATTGCAGGAAGCCTGGACATATTCTTCCAGACTGTCCAGAGGAAAAGAATAAAGATAAAAGGAAAGACAAGGATCAACACATGAAGCATTCCAAGCCATCCTCCTACAAGAACAAAAAGAAGGAGAGAGGTTTTGTTGCTGTAACCTGGAGCAATTCTGATGAGGAATCTTCCTCCTCAAGCTCCAGTGAGGATGAGGTAGAAAAGAAGGCAAAGGAAGTTTGCCTGATGGCAATTGATGCCTGCAGCAATCACTCAGCTGCAGAGAGTTCAGATTCTGATGAAGAAATGCCAACAAAAGATGAGGTATTGTCTTCTTACGATTTTACATCTGATGAATTTAAATCAGATTTTAAATCTTTATGTTTAGATTTAATTAGTTCTGAAAAGGAAATAAAAGAACTTAGAAATAAACTAGCTGAATCTGAATTAATTTCTAATGAGAACATTAGGTTAACAACAGAACTCACTAATTCTAGTGAAGAAATAAAATTCCTTAAGAATGAATTAGCTAAGTCCAAAAGGTTAGAAGAATCTCTGAATGGTAGAAGCCTTAAGTTGCTTGAAATAACCAGCATGTCTAACACTAGGTCAGGCAATAATAAATTAGGCTTAGGAGCATCTTCTAGTGAACCCCCAATCATTCTTAAAAACCATCTTTCAACTCCAGTGAACTTTATCTCAGCTGATGGGATAAAGAACACTGAGCAAGTTAATCAGGTTAATAAAACTTTAAATAAAGTTAAGAGAGAGAAAAGAAAACAAAAATTTAAGAAAATACAAAGAGCGTCGAACGCTGCTCGACGATCGCAGGCCCAATGGTCGAACGGAGATCGACGATCTGGGCACCCATCGTCGAACGCTGATCGACGTTTTCAATATGAATTTCAAAACTTCAACCAGAACTTTAGAAACCAGAATGAAAATAGAAACCCTAGGTTCATTGACCCATCATCTGCATGGAGAATCCCACCTAGGAGATCTTACCTGTTAGGTTATCACCATCAACCTGCTTATTCATTTATTTCCAGTTTTTCTTATGTGAAAAACAAGGGACCCAAGGTTACCTGGGTCCACAATGTTTAACTTATTTTTCTACAAGTAAAGACCTATCCTATCACTCAGAATAAATGGTATTTGGATAGTGGTTGCTCCAAGCATATGACAGGAAATAAAGAACATCTGTCAAGGTTCAAGGCCAAGCTTGACCCAAAGTGATCTTTGGAGATTCAAGCTGTGGTCAAACTGAAGGCTATGACATGATGACAATTGGAGCTGTAACTTTCAAGAGAGTTGCTTATGTAACTGGACTGAAGCATAATCTCATTTCAGTAAGTCAGTTATGTGATGCTGGATACCAGGTATCATTTTCTAACTCTCTTTGTAATATTACTTTAAATAATAATGTTGTGTTAGTAGGTATTAGATAAGGTAATATTTATTTAGTAGATTTTAACTCAACTCACTCTGAAATCTGCTTATTTAATGAAGTAACAAATAACAATACTTTATGGCATAAAAGGCTTAGCCATGTTAACCTCAAAAATATATCTAAGTTATCTAAACACAACCTTGTTAGAGGTTTACCTTCTTGCCCCTACAAGAAGGAGAGCCTATGCAAGGCTTGTCAATTAGGCAAGCAAATCAAAATTCATTTAAATCAGTAAATAAAAGTGATTCTCCTAGAATACTGTATTTATTACATTTGGACCTTTTGGCCCAATAAATGTACAGAGTTTAGGAGGGAAATATTACACCCTAGTCATTGTAGATGACTTCTCTAGGTTCACTTGGGTTTTCTTTTTGAGAACTAAGGCTGATAACTTCAAAGCCCTTACAGATTTTCTATTATGTGTGCAGACTGAGTACTCTACTCATATGACCTTGATCAGAAGTGATCATGGTACTGAGTTTGACTCTCTTCTCATGCAAGAATTCTGTGAGAGAGAAGGTATCAAACATAGCTTCTCAGCTCCTAGAACTCCCCAACAAAATGGGGTAGTTGAAAGGAAGAACAGAACCCTGATTGAAGCTGCTGACACATTGTTGGCAGATGCTAATATGCCTCTTTTCTATTGGGCAGAAGCTGTTAGTACAACCAACTATGTCTTGAATAGAAGTCTGATACACAAGCTTAAGTGTAAAACTCCTTATGAGTTGCTTAAAGGAAAGAAATCTAAAATAAATTATTTTAGAGTATTTGGTTGTGTAGTTTATATTCATAATAATAATAAAGAATACCTTAGAAAGTTTGAAGCAAAAGCTTCAATGAGAATTTTTCTTGGATATTCCCAAGTAAACAAAGCTTATATGGTATTTAATAAATCTTATTCTAAAATTGAAGAGTCTGTTCATGTGTCCTTTGATGAATCTCAAATGTTTTATAAGGAGAAGGAAACTTCCCCTTCCTCAAGTTCATTACAGGTACCAGAATCTAGCAAAGATGTCACTCAAGAGATTCTCCATCTATCAACTCTTCATATCACTGAATCAGACAGTGATGAAGACTGTGCAGAAGTTGTTGCTGTACCACCAATAGTAGATCAAATTCCTCCTGAGGAATTAATCCCAATTATTGCTGAAGATCACATCCCACCTGCTGATGTTGTCACACTTAGAGATCATCCTACATCTCAAGTGATAGGAGACATATCAGCTGGTGTTCAAATAAGACATCAGTTAAGACAGGATGTGATGCATGCTTGTTTCCTTTCACAGATTGAGCCCTTCACCATTAAAGATGCTGAGCTAGATCCGCACTGGATCATTGCTATGTAAGAGGAACTCAATCAGTTTGAAAGATGTAAAGTGTAGACTTTGGTTCCAAGACCTAAATGCCAACTGATCATAGGCACCAAGTGGGTGTATAGAAACAAGTTGGATGCAAATGGAATCATTGTAAGGAACAAAGCTAGGCTTGTAGCTCAGGGCTACAAACAGGAAGAAGGTATAGATTATGACCAAACCTTTGCTCCTGTTGCAAGGCTATAGGCAATAAGGATCTTTCTAGCCTATGCAGCCTATATGAAGTTTAAAGTTTTTCAGATGGATGCCAAAAGTGCCTTTCTAAATGGTGAGCTAAAGGAAGAGGTATTTGTTGAACAACCACCTGGGTTTGTTTCTTCAACTCAGCTCTCACATGTTTTCAAGTTGCAAAAAGCTCTTTATGGACTCAAACAAGCACCCAGAGCCTGGTATGAGACTCTAGCTAGTTTCCTGTTAGAGCACAACTTTGTTAGGGGAGTAGTTGATAGAACCCTTTTCGTCAAGCACCACAAGGACACAATCCTGTTAGTTCAAGTGTATGTGGATGACATTATTTTTGGTTCCACTGATCCCAAACTATGCAAAAAGTTCTCTGACTTGATGCATTCTAAGTTTGAGATGAGTAGTATGGGTGAGCTGTCTTACTTTCTTAGTCTCCAAGTAAAGCAAGATGCTGATGACATCTTCATCTCCCAATCCAAATATGCCAAGGAATTGGTAAAGAAGTTTGGGATGGCTGATGCTTCAGCAATGCATACACCTATGGTTACTAATGTAGTTATAGATTCTGATGATCAGGGAAAGCCTGTTGATCAAAAGAATTATAGGGCCATTGTTGGTTCCCTATTGTATTTAACTGCAAGTAGGCCAGATATAATGTTTGCTACATGTCTTTGTGCTAGATTCCAGGTCAACCCCAAGGAATCTCATCTGATTCTTCTCAAGAGAATCTTGAGATACCTGAAGGGATGTCCAAATCTAGGACTTTGGTACCAAGCTGAATTAGAGTTTGAGTTAATTGGATATTCTGATTCTGATTATGCTGGTTGTCGAGTTGACAGGAAAAGTACCTCAGGAACTTGTCAGTTCCTGGGAGAGAGATTGGTCTCTTGGTTCTGTAAGAAGCAGGCTTCTGTCTCAACTTCAACTGCAGAAGCTGAATATATAGCAGCTGCTAGTTATTGTTCACAGATCTTGTGGATACAAAACCAGCTTTTGGATTATGGGTACTCACACAAGAACACAAAAATTATATGTGATAGTACCAGTGCTATCTCTATTGCACAAAATCCTGTGCACCACTCTAGAACGAAACACATTGAGATCCGGCACCATTTTCTGAGAGATTGTGTGGAAAAGAACAAGATCAGCCTTGAGTTCATATCCACAGACCTTCAGAGAGGTGATATATTCACCAAGCCCTTAGATGAACAGAAGCATCTGTTCTTTTTGGTTCAACTAGGCATGATTAATGGAAGAGACTAAGTGTGACGTCTGCCTTATTGAAACCTGTTTGAAGATCGTCGAACGACGCTCGAAGATAGTCGATCGGATCAAGCCTATCGTCGACCTATGGTTGATGATAGCTTATCTGCTTGAAGATCGTCGACTGGCGTTCGAAGATCGTCGAACAGGTCAAGCCTATCGTCGATCTATGGTTGACGACAGCTTGTTGTTTGTGAAGACAGAAATAGTCG
Source organism: Platanthera zijinensis (assembly GCA_039513925.1). Lineage (NCBI taxonomy): Eukaryota > Viridiplantae > Streptophyta > Magnoliopsida > Asparagales > Orchidaceae > Platanthera > Platanthera zijinensis. The sequence continues at coordinate 239,160,281 of CM077079.1, read as the reverse complement.
AACGATGGATCGACTACTCTGCTTCAGGAACGATCGTCGAACGACCGTTCGACCAACGTCTCCAGTATCTTTTAAATAGATCGACGATCGTTGTTTTAATATAAAGCCGATGGTCGACCTAGGTTAAGAGATCTTTCTTTTTATCGTCGACGGAGAGCGTCTTCTCGCATTTCGTCTTCCCGCTTGCTCTTTGTCTCGCGATTTCTGTCGTTTCGCCTTCGCCGTCTCCCTCGTCTTCTCCAGCCCCTTCAATGTGATAGCTCCAGCGCTCCTGACAGTGGTGAAGTTCGATGCAGGCTTCAGTGTGGATTTCGATTCTTTCAGTTGCTGCGAATCTGGAATAGTGGAAATATTCAATCTATGCAAAGATCAAGGTTTGGAAAAGCTCATGTCCTCCAGAATAAAGATAAATATTCAAGAGATCAAAGAATGGGCATTTACTTCGTCTTCAAATGACGATTCTATGACCGGAACAATTGGCGGAGAAGAGGTAACATTGACTCCCGTCATTCTATCTGAAATTTTTGGATTGATAAATGAGGAAGAAGATTACGAGCAAGATACCCCAGAGTTTGGGAGAATGCTGACAGAGTTGGGACATGCCGAAGGCATTCCCTCTAAGCTGCTTAAGGTGAATTTTCCGTTTAAGATTAAATTCCTTGCTGAAATCGTCGGAAAAGTGCTACTGGGAAAGCACTCTGCCCATGACAACATTACAAGGCAATAGTTTGCCCTAATGTGTGCAATTGTGAATCAAAAGAAGATTAACTGGGCAGGAGTATTGTTTGATTTAATAAGCAAAAAGAACAACAAGAAAGAAGTCACCCTAGGTAGGGTGGTTGAGATTTTTCTGAAGGAAAAATATTCCCATCTGTTAGTTTCAGTTGCTACCTCCATCAATGCCAGCAAGAAGATGGATCCAACCTTGTTCGCCAAGTGGAAAAGGACTTTTCTGAAGCCCGCTCCCGCAGGGGTTGCTCCAGCTGCATCTGAGAGCATTAGGACTGCCTCAGTCACTCCTCTCCTACAAGAAGCTGGCTCAGCAAATCTCTCCCTTCCATCTTCTTCATCTGCATTACCGTCTACTTCAGTTGAAGTTCCATCAACTTCAATTGAAGTACGACCTTCTGCTTCTCACCATGCATCACCTCCTGCATCTCCTCTCCCGTCTCATCTTGCTGGGATCTCACATCCCAGTTTTGATTTATTGGTTTCTGAGATTCCTCCTCAGTTTCCAATTCCTTCTTCAGATCACATTGATCATCGTGCATCCACCCATCATTCTCCAGCTCACCCTCCATCTCCAGCTCACTCTCCATCTCCAGTTCATTCTCCAGTTCATCAAGAATACACCATTCCTGCTGATCATCCATCCACTGAGATTCCCCCTTCATCATTTGAAATCACTCCAGCATTCATTTCTAGCATCTTGGAGTTAATTACTTCTTCGATCAAAATTATGATTGAAGAAACAATTGCTCCCCTTGCTTCCTCCTTCTCTTCTTTGACTGCTGCCATTTGAGCACTCTCAAAGTCTGCTGAGCCCTCTTCTTCTAGGGGCCTGGTTTCAGTATCTACTGAAATCAGGCAGGGGGAGATGCTTAATGAAGATGTCTCTGAGCTGCTTTTGGCCTCCCCTCCAGCAGATCCTCCTGCAGTTGCAGAGAAAGAAATAGAAGAATCAGCTCCTCCTCAAAGTTTGTCTGAAAAAGAAATTTCTGATGCCTTAATGAAGTCTGAATTCATTGTCAAAGTTTGCCTAGAAGAATATTCTACTCCCCTGGTCGCCCTATACCTAGAAGGAGTTATCACTTCCTTTCTAGATGAATTATGGGAGTTAGGACACGCAAAGGACAATTCTGAAGGTATCCCTTTTACTCACTTTTTAGACTTGATAACTGATATGATAGTTTGGGAATACCTGGAAGGAATGATTCGATGTTATTTAGCAAAATTTTATTCATAATATTACAGATAAAATGGAAGAAGTATTAGATGTTCAAGAGCCTGATCACCAACCAGCTACAGAAGTTCAAACTGAACCAGAACCAGTTGCTCAAGTTTCTGAGGCTGCTCAGCCAGCTCAGCTAGCAGTGCAAGTAGAACTAGTCACCATGACAGTTTCTGATCAACAAGAAAAGGCTTCAGATGCTCAAATTGAAAAGTCTACTGTATGGGATGATTCCCCTGGATTGGATTTAGATGCTCTCTGGCACAGGATGCCATGGAAGAAGAATTAGAAAAAGCTGCTCTAAAAGAAAAGGAAAGAGCTGTGCAAGAAGCGATTGATCCATATGATCTTCCTATTTCTTCAAATTCTGAGGAAGATATTGATTCTGATGAATCTGATGAGTCTAAAAGAAAAAGATCTGCTAAAAAGAAAAGGAAAGCTGTGGCTCCTCCTCCAAATCCAGATAATGATACTCATTATATCCTGAAAGGAATTGACCATAAATCAAAAGATTTCCAGCACTGGATGACATTCTCTAAAAAATCAGCAGAAGCAAAGGAAAAAGTCAAAGAGGTATGACAGTCCTGTTCCAAGATGGACTCCTAGAGGTCCTCCTCCTCCACCTCCCAGTGCAGGAGCCTCAGAAAACCTATCTGCAAACCCTGCTGCTCAGTCTGAAAGGTTCAACCCATCTCAGTCATCACAAAGGAGAAGTTCTCAAGGATATCAAGGTAAAACTCAATCTGGCTATCAAAGACTTGATGCTGTTGTTAAGGAACAAGTAAAGGAGGTGGTGTATCAAAGACCAACTTTTCTCCTCCTCCTTCCAAAGAACTCAAGAGCTCAACCTCTCCAAAGCCAGATCATGCTGAAAAGGCTGTTTCAAAAGGTAAGCGAATCATTTTCTCTGAAAATTCTAGCAAGATATTTGCTGAGTCTGCTCCTCCTTCTTATCTAGTTATTCAGGATAAAGAGCCAGTTGATACATCTTCTGAAAATGTGTATGAAAGCCCAGAGCTTGATCCTAATTTCAGGATGGCTCGTTTTCTTGAACTTGTTGGTTCAGCTCAAATTAAGAAAGCTAAAGCTGAAGGGAAAGACACTGCAGGATTAACCACGATGTCAAAATTCAGAATGAAGGAGCTCGATAAATTCCAGGTTAGACCTGAGGTATTTGATCCTTCAAAATACATGGAAAAGCATCCTGAGGCTGTTGTCCCAAGAGCGTCAGAATCGAAAATCATTGGAGAACAAGACCTGAAGTTGTCAAGGAGAGAAGCTCTAGATCCTTCTAGAAAAATTACTTTCATTCCTAGTTCTTCTCAACCTAAACCTAATTCTGAAACATCTTAAAAATTTCATTAGTTAACAGTTATTTGCTTATTTGATTGATTGATGTTATCTACTTAGTTATTTCTCTTCATGCATTTTATTTATTTTCAGTATTTAGTTTTGTATTTAATTGTTGAGAGACTTAACTCAAATATGGAGAGATTGTTGGTACCCTAGTTTTGATTTGAGTTCAGTCTTCTCTTTCTGTCTCTTGACCCAAGATTTATCTATGGTCAAATGTTAGTTGTTTAGTTTGTTGCTCTAGTTTTAGAGGCGTCACTTTTCCAGATGTAAATTTGGTTAAGTTGTTTTTCGTTCGACTATGGTCGAACGTCGCTCGACTATCGTCTATCGACTGATCGACGATCGTCTATCAGTTGGTCGATGTTCTGTCTGCGTTGATAGTTCGACTATCTGTTTGATAGGTCGACTATCTATTGTGTTTGATAGTTCGACTATCTGCTTGGATAGTTCGACTATCTGCTTGGATAGTTCGACTATCTGTTTGATAGGTCGACTATCTGTCCGCTTTGATAGTTCGACTATCTGTTTGATAGGTCGACTATCTGCTGTCTGTGATAGCTCGATTACCTGTTTGATATGTCGACTGTCTGTTCTCCTTGATAGTTCGACTATCTGTTTGATAGGTCGACTATCTGTTCTCCTTGATAGTTCGACTATCTGCTTGGATAGTTCAACTATCTGATAGTTCGACTATCTGTTGATAGGTCGACTATCTGTTTTCTGTGATAGTTCGACTTCGACTATCTGTTCTCTGTGATAGTTCGACTATCTGCTTGGATAGTTCAACTATCTGATAGTTCGACTATCTGTTGATAGATCGACTATCTGTTTTGGTTGATAGTTCGACTATCTGTTTGATAGGTCGACTATCTGTTCTCTTTGATAGTTCGACTATCTGCTTGGATAGTTCAACTATCTGATAGTTCGACTATCTGTTGATAGGTCGACTATCTGTTTTCTGTGATAGTTCGACTATCTGTTGATAGGTCGACTATCTGTTTTCTGTGATAGTTCGACTATCTGTTAATAGGTCGACTATCTGTTTTCTTTGATAGTTCGACTATCTGTTTGATAGGTCGACTATCTGTTTTGTTTGGTAGTTCGACTATCTGTCCTGATAGATCGACTATCTGATAGCTCGACTATCTGTCCTGATAGTTCGACTATCTGTTGTGGTAGTTCGACTATCTTCTTTGACAGTTCGACTATCTGGATCGTTCGACTATCTGTCTGATAGGTCGACGATCTCTGTGCTTCGGTCGACGATCTCCGAGGGTCGTTCGACGTTTTGCTGTATGTTTTGAGTAATTTTGTCATCTTCTTTGATGTGATTTATTTCATATTTATTTTGGCATATTTTATAAAAGATTATTTGAATAAAGTTGTGATATTATTTCCATGCAATATCTGCTCCATTCCTTATGCATGAGCCAATCTTTTTTTTTTCTGACAAAGTTGTTTGTCTTATTAGTTGAGATATGATTTCTGCTTTATCTGTCAGGCTGTCCTTTATAGCCGTTAGACTCAGAAAGTCTTTTCTGGCCGTAAAGAGTCTCTTCTGATGTGATTTTCTCTAGTATTATTTTATCAGAGTTATTTGCAGCTTCTTAGAAAGCTTTATCCTCTTATAGGATATCTGTCTGCAGTATTTGTTTTGCTTTATGCTATTTGCAGCCCAGCTTGCAGATTTCAGTAGAAGACAAGATTCAAACTCAAATTAGAGCCGTTGCTGCTGCTGTTATATAAAGAATTCTTTGGAGAAAGAAATCAACTAGTTCACATAGCCAAAAACCAGTTCTTTCAGGAAAAAGGAGTTCAAAAGCTAACTGCAGCATTCAAGCTCAACTTACAGTTTACAACTGCTCTCAGCTCGTTCACATCCAACTGAGAAGAAGTTTTAGCTCTTCACTCTTCTTCAACCTGAGTTCTCCTGTTTACAGGAAGATTTTCACTCAGAGCTTTTTGAAGAAGAAGAAGAAGAAGATAGCTGCCTGAAGAAGAATTTTCATTTCATATTCTTTATCTTCTTGTAGCTTTTTCCTTCAGATTTTCTGAAGTGTTTCTGCACTGAAGCAAGACTTCACCTGGACGTTCTTTTAGCCAGGGGGAGCCTTGACTCTTTAGAGCTTTCTAGCTCAGTGCAAGTTCTTGTGCTTCTCTAATCTATTGTAAAATAGAGAAGACATCTTAACCTCCTTTCCCCCTCCTGTAAAGGGTTATTACTCCCTTCAAAAGTATACCTTGGTGGCAGGACACCTGATCAAAAACCTGTGTTGGTTTTTTAGACACCTGATCAAAAGTATAAAGGGTTTCTGGATCTACCTGAAGCAGATCTTGTTGGTGGCAGGGCACCTGATCAAAAACCTGAGTGGATTCCTACCTTGTTGGTAGAAGAGTGGACGTACCCAAGTTGTTTGGGGAACCACTATAAATTCCTTGTGTCGTCTGGATTGTTTAATTAATTCTCTGTGCTGATTGGCTGTGATTAGATTTTAACTAGGATTGCTAGTTGCTGTTTAGGATTCCAAGCCTTAACTGTAATTACAGTTGGCTGCCTTTTGTGCACAACACTTGTGTTTGGCTTTAGGGTTTCATCTCAAATATCTATAACCTTCATTCCGCAATTAACTCCAAGGGAGTTGAGTAGACAGTCAACTTTGCTAGTGCAATTTTTGATTACTCTATTCACCCCCCCTCTAGAGTAGTATCTATCCCTTTTTCTTTCAATTCGGGCTTTTGGTGCGAGTGGTTGCGCTAAGTCCTCTCAATTGGTATCAGAGGGGGTCGCGGGTTCGAAACCCCTGGGTCGTTTCCGGGGGGGGGGGAGGGATTGTTGGGGCTGCGGTCCGGAATCGCCCCCGCGCTGCGGTGATATGCGGTAATGGCTTAACTGGCTGCCCCGTGGATCCGCCCGAGGACCTTTGATATAAAGATTAGTGGCGCCATCCTCCAATAGTCCGGGCTTTTGGTGCGAGTGGTTGCGCTAAGTCCTCTCATAATAACTGCTGATGTTGAAGAAATAGTAACTGAAAGGGAAGAGAATCCTTGCAGAGAAATAATTGTGTTCTCAAAAGAGAAAGAAGAAGAAAAAGTTGAAAGCCACATCTACAAAGCTGACACACCTGATGACGAATATCAAGATCCACCAGAACATTTTACTGTGAATAGAATTCCAGTCCAACAGGAGACTGATATTTCTAGCACTAGAGCTCCAACTCCTCATACTGAACCAACTGGTTCCATCATTGACTAGATGAGAGTGTTGATGGAAGAACAGAAAAATCCTTTGAAGCTTTCACAATTAAAGAAGTGCAAGAAGTCAAGTTGGAACCTATGAAGCACGGATACTTCCCCGAAGGCAGTGTACCCGTACCGGATACGTATCCTGTACCGGTACGTACCTGATACTCGATAGATACACCTATGTGGACACACTTGGACTCAGCGCATCATCCTGCATATTGTGATAGGAGTCTATTTTCTAGAGCAAACAAAAGTTGGCTCAATGCTAGGAAGCGTTGGTACGTTCAATGAAGTTGTGTATATATACCGAGAATGTTTCTGGTACTGGTACGTTTCTGTTACAAGTACACGTATTGGACGTGTTAATACGACGTAAGTTATTAACAAAACGACTAACTTGTCTCTAGACTAGCCGGAGATTGAAGACGTTGATCTCCAACAATGAAGAAGAAAAAAAATTTGATAAGTACATTTAAGTTTAATTTATCCCTTTTGGTTAAATATATAAGGTGTTAAATTTTTTAATTTTTACGAATGTTTAATATTTGAAAACTTCATGTTATGTTGCATTGATTTACGTACTTGTACTTCAAGTTATGATTTATGTTTGATGTTTCGATGTTTTGAGGACTATTTATTGCACTTGATATATGTATAAATATATGTTTATATATATATATATATATTATATATATTTGTTATAACGTATCATGCCGTACTCGTATCCTTGTTTTTTAAATTTTGTCGTACCGACGTACCGGGTACGTACCGTACCCGGTACTCCGTACCCGGTACTCCGTACCCGTACTGATGTTTCCTAGGTTGGAACTATCTGAAAAGATGGAGACCCTCCAAGCTTAAATGGATCATATTAATGCTCAAATCAATAGCTTGTTTTTGAGGGCGGGTGGTATCATGGAAAAGAATGTCAAGGTAATGAAATCCCTTGATGAAAGAATGGAAAGCTTCACCGATGACATCGAGGCCATTAAGCAATACACAAGTTTTACTGATGAAGTGCTGGAAAGTGCTGTGAATCATTTACCTCGGCAAATTGTAAACAACCATAATGGAATTGTCCAGAAAAATACACAACAAACAAAATCCCTCAATGTGGATCTGACTTCCCAAATAAAAGGAATCTTTCAGTTTTTTGCTGATTAGCTTCAGAAAAGCAAAAGTGCTATTATAGATCGACTCATCAAGGTAAACGAACTTTTGAGCCAAAAATTAAGGGATTCTCAAGCTGACGTAGTCAAGCACATATCTGAAGAAGTCAGAAAGGGGGAGAATATTGGGGTAACCAAGCTGTGTGGTTAATGAATTTCACACAGCTCTATGCCATACTTTTTATTTGCCACGTGAGTCGAGACCACCTGAATTTGAAAAACCTCCGGCCAGTCTCACTTGGTACTATCAGTTCAGTCCCACCATCCAGGAGCAGTAGAGGGAAGAAGGTGAAGCAGTAGACCCCTACCAGTATGGGGAGTACCTTGAGTATCTGTCTGAGGAAGAGATTGCTGAATCTAATAAAGGCAAGCAGCCAATGACACGGACAAAAGATGAGATCACTGCTAGGAAAAGAAAGCGCAGAGAAGAAATGGAAAGGGATCCTAATTCTTAGATATGGAGCCCCTCATCCAGGAAAATAATATTAGTTGTTTGGGACCTTTGCAATAATGAAAATGCTGACAAGAGTAAGTTGTTCAGCTCTCTGGAATGGGAAAAGCACGAGAAGTAAAAACTCAAGAGAAAGATGTACATAAAAATAAGAAGGCTGAAAAACTCCTAGACAATGCACCTGAGCCTAACAGATATCATCCAAAGTCGTACAACTATTTTGAGAGGCAGAAGCAGAAAAGAGATAAAGCTGAGGCAGTTGCAGCGAAAGAGCCAGAGGAGGTGTAGTTATTAGGAATATGAAATGATGTGGCTGTACCCGTGAAAAACATTTTTGACCCATTAATATATAAATGTTTGGAATGCTGCTCTTAATCTGTGTTTATTCTAATTATTCTTTGCATGTGAAATTCATCTATATTGAGGTTCTGGCTTCTTTAAATAGGGAGAGATGTTTGGAACAATGCCCACAATATTCCTGATTTGACGAAGTCCTCACAAAGTCACAATATTGATGAACACATTTGTATTTGATGTGCGCTTCTTGTTGTGATGATGTCAGGTACATGATAGTACAAGCCCAACATAAGGCTAGAATTAGTATCATAAGACAGTCTTGCCAATGTAATCCCTCATTGTGCAAGACATCATGTCGTTCTAAGGTCTAGACTATGTTGGACTTGTTACTTACTCTTATAGAGCCATATAAACAAAGTCTAAAAAGTTCTGTAATGCAAAGAAGTGAAGTGTCAAAAGGAAGAAATTTAATTAAGTCAAAATTCGACTAGACATCTAATCGAATTGATAGATGATCAAACAAAATGTGCAAAACTATCAAGTTGAATCATGCACATATTAATAAGAGCACAAAAGTTCTATTAAGTCACTGATTCGACTAAATAGTCAAACTGAATGTATGTAAAGATCCAGAAGAATCGGGTAAAGGATTTCAGAGAAATGCCTAAGTACATATTCGACTAGAAGATCAGGTCATTTATGTAGAAGAATCATTTGCATTCGAGTATCATGAAGACAAAAATACGTTTTAATTATAGATTCGACAAGATATCAAGACGATCGCGTTGAATCATCAAGGCGACTCGAGCAGATGAACTTGGAATAAAAAGACTGAAGATTCGGTTGAACATCAAAGCATTCATGCAGAAGAATCAACACGATTCATATAAATGATTGATATACATAAAGCTGATGTAAAGATTCGTCTAGATCATCTACACGATCGTGCGGATAGCACAAGACGATTCGACCTAAAGTTCCTTGATCAAAGATGTATATAAGTTTTGAAGGGAAGATGTTCTGGGTAGGCTAATTGTGCATCTAGTATCTCGTCTAGATCATTTCGATCAGACAAGGAGAAAAGAGAGTTACATGTAAAAATGTTCTAAGTCCAGATTCGACTTTATGCTCTCTATTTGACTTGAAGAATGACGGTTTACATATAAAACTATTCTAAGTCCAGATTCGACTAAAAGAAGTCTTGAATGTGAAATTCGACTGGAAGCGTCTGGACGAATATGCACAAAGCAATGTTTCGACGTGATGTCAAAGTATTCAGCTGAATGTAAATCAGATTCGACCAGATTGCACTATTTAGAAGAATGAACAGTCAACTTCGACTGGAAGTCTATCATTTGAGCAGAAGAAGTCCTAAATGAGAAATTTGACTGAACAATGAAAGAAGTCGACCAAATATCAGGTCGAACAATGCGACATGCCTAAATTTAAATTAAAGCACTGTTGCGTGAAGTCAATTAATGCCGCCGCGGAAATAACCATTCAGTTCCGTACTTTATGGTAAAAGATTTTTGAGAAAAGATTGTCTGAGATTCAACCATTAAGAATCTTGTGCATATAAAACAAAGCGGGCGTGAACAAGAAACCCTAATCGATTGATGCAAGTTCGAGCTTTTCCGCCGCCATCCTTTTTGAATCAGATTTTCTGCATTCGGAAGCTCAAGTTTTTGATAATGCAAAATTAAAAAATAAATCGTTTTCTTTTCATGTATTGCAACCGACTCAAGGTGCTGAAGCAGATTCAAGCCCATCATATATCAACAAAAGGGTCTTCTAGAACCACATAGCACATTTCTTTCACTGAAGAAGATTACAATCAAGTCCTCTGCTGAAAGATCAGTAAAGAAACAATCCACAACAAGCTTCAAGAAGACTCTCGAGCTATCAAGAATATCTAGCAGAGTCTAAAGAAAATTTTGTAACAAAACTTATTGAAAACTATAGGATCTCTCTGAGATCTGATTTGTGGGATCCCTTGTCGATCTGAGGTAGGAGACTCGGTCTCCGAGCTGTAGGATTTTTGTGACCTGAGGTAAGAGGCCAGCTTGTGCCTCTGAGGTAGGAGACATTGTCTCTGAGGTAGGATTTTTTTGTGGATATGAGGTTGGGTCTTAGTGACCTAAGGTAAGAGGCCAGTCAGTGCCTCTTAGGTAGGAGACTTGGACTCTGAGTTGTAGGATCTGTGGATTTGAGATTTAGTTGGAGTTTTACCGAGGCTAACACACTGCTAGATATGCGGAGAGGGAAAGTGGACTTACCTAACTCGGGGAACCACTGTAAATTTCTGTGTGTTTGTGCTGTGATTGAATTGTGTTGTGCCTTAACTTTTAAATTTTGCAAAATAATTAAAAAAGGCTATACACATATTCACCCCCTGTAGGTGTGTAGAGACATCCCTTGACTTTCAAGGGGACATTTAAAACAATGAGGAGGAGTTTTCTTCACGCGTGAGGGCTCAACCTTGCCAATCATCACTCCAGAGGGAAGAGAGCGAAGTCCTGCAAAGCACGATGAAAGCGTTAAAAGCACCTTTCAGGTCGGAGACAAAAGGGTGAGGTATCAAGTTCTCGCTTATACATGTCTTTGGGTTAACATAAACAAGCTTGTTGACGCGACGTCGTAGTTGGACAACGTCCCTTTGTTGTTGATAGAGCGAGAGGTAAAGGAATTCTGACGTCGCGGGGATGCGAGGCGGGCTTGTTATGAGCCTCATCCCTCTGAGTCGACCGGTAGGGCACCGCACCGAAAGCACCTCGCATAATCACGAACTTGAGGTTCCATTTTTGAACCTTGTTCCGGGTCTCTTTCACTTTGAAGGAGAGCCCGCTGAATTAGGCGACCCTTCTGGGGGGGGGGGTTGCCTTCATAGATAGAAGCTCGTGGAAGACGATAAAGTCAAAGAAGACCCCGAACTCACACAAGAAGAAGATGAAGGACATTATGGTTGTAATCCCGTTCGGGTTGATTTGGGCAGGGACGAGAACGTAATGGCTCAAGATCTTTCGAACGTCCGGCCAGAAGGGAATGCGAAGTCCCATCTCGAAGTGCGTCAAAGGTAAAGACGAGCTCGTCCGTAAAAAATGAGTTGAGGTGCTCATCAGGTTCTGCTTGGCGAGCAATGAACCCCTTCAGCAGATGGTTTTGCCTGAAAAGAGCGAGCTCATCCACCATCGTCGTGCTCGCCAGGCATTTGTGCGCGGCGAAGTTGTCTCGCAATGAAGGTGACCCTCTACTTCTTTTACTGACTTTCTTTTAGCATGCATGCCCATATCTAAAGAAGGATAACAACGGAGTAGCGAACAGGTCTCAACCTTGCACACTCGCACCACATGGGGAAGCTTGGGAAAAAGAACAACGTGCGTAGTTCACCCAGGCCCCCCTATTTATAGGTGTAGAAATCGACCTGGCGAGGCTAAGGTTAATGGGCGCCTTTTGTGAGGTGAACCTGAGTTACGAAGGCGAGTGTACTCACAAGCTCGCGGAATGATGGGGTATTCTCCTCTATAAAAACTTGTGCCCCTTATGTCTCGTGCTCTAGCGAGGTATCATGCATAGCGCGTGCTCGACAACAATAAGAGAGACCTCACCAATTGGCAAGGTCTCTACGCGTGCTAAAGATTAAAGGTAACATAAATCATAGCAAGACATTATTCAATACATCAAAAAAATTACTTCACAGTGACTTAATATTACAACACGCATAGTACAAATTAAACAAACAAGAATGCGATCCCCTTAAGCCCCACAGAAGGGGTTTTGAAGTTGCAAGGTGGTTACATGCGTGGAACACCATCCGACCTCGCGCGCGGCCCCTAACTCCTCCCGGGCTTTGTGATGGATCTCCATATGGTGGCAGATGATTTCTTTAGTTCTTCAGATGTGGTCGGTCATCCTCGCCACACCCCTTGGAAGGCCCGCACCCGCACTCCTAGAAAGGTTGTTGATATCGTTCTCCAACTGCCTCACTTTGTGCTCCACCTCAACCATCCACGCCTCCTATCACTGAATGTCAAAATACTTGCGCTTGATGCTCTCGAGCCGAGGTGTGAACATCTCCACAAGGGACAACCTAGAATCCACCGCTCTTTGACGACGATTAAGCTCACTCGCGACTAACTTCTTCAACTGAACGTCATATGAGACAAGCAGAGCGAGGTAGCGAGCTCTATACTCGCCGCAGGAGTCACCCAACTCGGCAAAGAACTGGCTGACTAGTGAGGTTGGAAAGCGACGAGGCGGCTCTATTGAAGGAACCAGACCTGCGAGGGAGTAGGATTTATTAAATCCCTTTTTCTGGGTGACTTTCAGCTCGACAATGAAAACATGAGTGAAAAAAAACATTACTATGGTGGTGATTCAGGCTCTTCCTGTTCCGGAGGGGAGAGTAGTAGCGATGTCTTTTGTCCTTACAATCATGATAATGACCTCATGAGTCGTGGTGGCGTAGATACCCACTAAACCTGGCACTCTCCGAGCAAGGTGCCACCTCTGAGCTCTTCCCGCGGGACGAGGGATTGACGGTGGGCGCGCGTAAGAGGGCGTGACACCAGGAGCCCGTGACGAAGTCGTCAGCAGTGCCAAGATAGGGCTCAACACCGGTAGCCAAGGAGTCCTTAGTCGTGGCAAGCCGCGAGGTGCTGGTCGCAAGCATGCCTCGGTAAATGTTACTGCGACCGAGGTGATGATGCAGATGCTCATCGTGGGCGGGGAGGGCTCTGATGGATCTTAAGATTGGCGCCCGCTCATTGCGAGTGTAGTCATGGTGGCGTCAAGCTCCTTCAGGAAGCGAGCGTGCTTCAAGTTTGGAGTTAGTTCCTTGGCCGTGCATCGACACAAGGTGTCAGTAGCCTCACGTCCCGTGGGGTTGCAGAAATTATCTCCTCGGGCAGCACAAAGCCTTTGGAGCCTTGCTATAGACACGCACTGCATGCAGTTCAGTTAGTGGAGGCGATAAAAATACTTTTTGCGGATAAAGTCCTACTCACCTGGTGAGGTGGACAAGTCAAACTTCACGTTACCCAAAGGAGTTTCGTGACCCCCTCCTCGCGAGGGAGTGGAGACATCATAGTTGCCTAGGGCCAGGTCCGTGACGGGCCCAAAAGCGGCCTGGGAGAGCTGTCAGCAAAGACAACAACGGTTAAATTCAAAATCAAAGTGGACCTCGATAGACTAGTCGTGAGCTCTACATTACCTTGTCAATACGATCCGGATGCGAGCCCAGGAATGAATCAGTAGTAGCGTAGGAAGCGACTTCCATGGGAGGCTCACCTCCCTCCCCAAAGAGCCCGACCTCGCCTAGGCCATGATCCTTCAAAACCGAAGCTGGTCCTGCTTCATATATTTTGCCTTTGTTTTCTCTTGCGTAGGAGGAAATCATGAGAGGTTTCTTCTCTGTACTTGGCCCAGAAGTTACTCGTCGTCAGGGCCTCGACGAAAAAAATTGAGCAAACCCTGACCGATAGGCCGCCTTTTACCTTGGCAAGCGCGGTGGTCATCTTCTGATCAGGCGAAGTGTCCTTCTCGACAGCCATGATCCAGGGTGCAGAGCTCCATATGTCTCAGCCCCTATTTATAGGGGAGGTAGGACGGACACCCCTCACCTCGGAAGATCATAGCTCGCCGATTTAAAGTTTGATGATTTTTTTCGAGCTCTAAGCGAGCTCGCAAAGAGTGGGGGTTGTGTACAACTTGCATTCGTCGAGATGGGCCCAAGACTGGTAGTGAGCCCCGATACCTTCAAAGAGTGTCCATTGACCTAAAGGGATGAAGCAACCAAGATCAATTGAATATTATCAGGAGCTTACGGTAGCTAGCTGTCAGCTCACTGATGAGCTCGCCAAACTATAGCTCGACCGCCGAATCATCTAGCTAGAGAGATCGCTTGGCCAAAACTCAACTCCCATGTGAGCTCGCCGAGATGGAACCCACCTCGCTGGCGAGCTCTCTCCTCAAAGACCCTGTTTTGAACGAGCCAATCTAGAAGAAGTCGGGTTGAGGCGATCTCACCCAAGGTGACAACAATAAACCCCGCCACACAAGGCAATAAACCCCGCCACACGCCTTGTAGTTTATAGGAACTTCCACTGCTAAGCCAATATTGAGCTCAGCACAAGGAAGGCACAAACTAGTCAAGTGGGAACCATTGTGGTGTGTGTGTGTGGGCGGGGCGGCTATTTGCACACCATGCCCCTTTGGATTGTCTATAAATAGGATCCCAGAGCACAAGAAAAAGACAAGCCCCCCCCCCCCCCCCCCCCACACACACACACACGCACACACACACCACAATGGTTCTCACTTGACTAGTTTGTGCCTTGTGCTGAGCTCAACATTGGCTTAGCAGGGGAAGTTCCTATAAACTGCAAGATGTGTGGCGGGGCCTTCTCGCTGCAACAAACAATTCCTGTTTGTAAGTCGTTCATTGTTTCTTCTCAGTTCTCTGATTCCTTCTAGTTGTGGTTTGCTCGGGTTGTCCGCTTGACTAGTATCTTTTGGTCACCCCTTGGTCCGAATTCCATGAACCAGGATATTCTTTGTTCCAGCATTAATGATGATGATGAATTAAGGATTGCACTTCCACAGCTTATATATTGGTTGCTTTAATTGTTTAATAAAAGTGATCTTTGCAATTTTGGCTGAATATGATTTGGACATTCCGCAGTAGTTGATAATTTCATTTTATTGTGCTTTTCTACGTGCCAGTTTGTGTTGATAGGGCTCATTAATTTTTTTCATTTTTTGTTTGGATCAAATCAATTTGAGCATTTGTTTTGTCACATGGTTTTTCCTATGCTATCTTTATGCTTATGAAGGCTCATTCTGAATTTACATGTGGCTTACCACAAAAAATTCGTTAGGATTCTTGACCATCCTAATTGTTGCGACTTTTTAGCTATGAACAGTGACCTAATATTTAATTTTTCCTGTTCTAGGTTGTTGAAGTTTCAACCTCCAAGACTGGGAAGCACGGGCATGCAAAATGCCACTTTGTTGCTATCGATATCTTCAGTCAAAAAAAGCTTGAGGATATTGTTCCCTCTTCTCACAATTGTGACGTATGTTCATTTGTTATTAATATTTTTCAGTGTGCCATGGATTTTCTAGTGTAATTATTTTTTGTTCTCAGGTGCCCCATGTGAACCGCACTGATTATCAGCTTATTGATATAGCTGAGGATGGATTTGTATGCTCCAAGTCTTTTATTAGTACTATTGTTATATTTCTCATTTTATGTCTTGATAAATTATGTTATATGATAGCTGAGCCTCCTGACTGAGAATGGAAACACAAAGGATGACTTAAAGCTCCCATCTGATGAGAGCCTGCTTGCTCAGGTGTTGTTATGCAACCTTATTTGATAAAATATATCCTTTGCATTTTTACTTAAAATTATTTAACCTCATTTTCATGTTTTAGATATTTTATTTTAAACTACAATTTATCAGTTTTATTAGCATGACTTCTTTTTCTAATTACTCAAGAATAACCCTCTTTTCATTTATCAAATTTGAAGTAGTTTTATGGATAACAATTTGTCAATGTTATCCCCTTCGTCCCACTGATTGCAGAAGTGTGTGAGTAGGATTTTTGTGGATTATTTATTTGTTTTCGAAACATAATGATACATGCAAGATGTAGGGTAAAAGTACATTTGTGCCCTAAGGGAACTCAAAATAATGAATGATAATTTAGTGTTAGGGTGAATCTCAATGAGCAATATTCATAAAATTATCTGATCTTTAATTTCAAAAAATTATAAAATTTATAGTATGTTCACAAATATTCACTGTAGAGATTAGACATCACAAACAAAAGCAATACCAAGTAAAATTAAAGAGAGATTTCTTCATTTAAATGTTCGACTAAATATTTTAAGTTCAATTAAAATTGAGCAAATTTGTACAAATCAAGATCTCAAATTGTACGTCTCTTCACCAAATAAACAACAAAGAGTAATATTGACATCCAAATTAGAACTTATTCAAGAAATATGAGTACGGGGAGGTGGAAAGGAGCTGATCCGGTGGCTGGACAGCGGACCAACATTAGTTCCGTACTAGTTTCAAATGCAGTTTGGGATTCTGGGCAGGGATCAAGTGACACGGTGCAAGTTCTGAGTATTGGGTGGCTGTATGGTGGGGTTGGGGGGTTGGTTGCTGGACTGAATTACAGTGGTTGCATTGTGGATGAGTGTTTATTTGGACCGTGGCTATTTTTTGGAGGGTGGCGGTGTGATTTGTAGGGGAAAATGAAGTGGGTTTGACTGTTGACAGTGCGATTTAGGTTCTGTTTGGTTGGGTTGTTGCTGATAGAAAGCTGCTGATAGAAAAAATATTGATTCTGGAAAACGGAGTTTTGTTAAAAAACTGTTTGGGTGAAATAGAGCTTCCAAAATGGAGTTTTGGAAAAGTTATTTGGAAACAAAACAGAGTTTTGAGCGATTTTGTTTTTCCAAAAAATAATTGCAGACATCAAAGCCGCCCTTGTGAGACCACTGGCCACCCTATTATCTCCACCCCCCTACTCGCTAATGATATTTTTTCCCAAAGAAGTTTCAGCAAGTGTGAAAAAATAATTGCACAAATCAAATTTAAATCCAATCCAAATGAATAAAAAAACCTCTTCCACCACCACACCAAGAGTGGTAGAGACCAAAGCATTAACAATCTCTTCTTTAAAATGTGCATATTGCATTTAAAGAAAAGAAAGAAAGAAAAGCTATACAAATGGGAGGATATCCGCCAGATCTTCTTGAACAACCTACCTGGGAATGCCATGATCACCTAGCATCGTGCCACCCACCGATGCCAACCCGACAGTCGCATTTCCTTCGCCACCTTCATTACCAGAAGCCCTTATCACCTAGCAATCCTCTGTCGACGACTAATTTCAGGGGTTTCTCCTCAAGCTCGCCACTGTCGACCACAACCTCCTAATCCAGTGGCCATTTCGATTTTCCCGGCTCTTAGGTTTGACCCTTCTCGCGTGATTTGAACCTCCTCCTGTTGCAGTCGGTTTTGCGTCGGGTAAATCCACTCAATCTCACAGCTTTAAAATTTGTAGAATTTTATTTGACCTCTTAACTAATCATGAGCTTGCCCTAATCCCCTTAATTATTCGCGATTATCATTATTTCTCATAAATTATTTTATGCAAAATCTTTCCTGCGGAGCTAATGACCCGTGCAAGTTTTCAAGCCGCGATCGCAAGGGAATTTTTCGCTCAATTTTTTGTTTAATATTTTTTTGAAATAAAAAATTAACTTTTCTATGATTGAGAAAACAACGAACTTCGAGTTTTTTTAATCACAATCACCATCAGATCTATTTATTTAAACTCGCATCTAGGATTCCGATTTACATCACTTAGGAATATTTAATCTGAAGGCATTCGTCCCAATTCTTCGCGCTACTGTATAGGGCCCCATTCACCTAACATTTTATTTTTTTTGTTGCCCCCTTAGGGAACGTCTCATCTTAATTATAACCACCACTTGCTCGCCTTCTCTAATGATCTTCTATCTTCTGCGAATGTCTACGTAAACTTTATAATTTTCACTAGTTATTGCAATCTTACATCCGACAAATTCATGCAAATGATGCAAACAACATAGTAAATGTGAATTTTATATGATATATGTGTCATGCAATATATGTAAATAATCATGCAACCGACGTAAATGATGAACCATTGATAGGACTAACTCTTTAGATTGAGGCTCTATGATGATCTAAGGAACTCCTAAGATGGGTATACGGTTAGGAGGCTCAGGTGGTGGGGTTTAGAAAATTTCATCGCTAGTGCAATGATCAATGAAATAATCACCCGTGACATTAAAAATTAGATATGATGGTAGAATATGTTAAATATCACATATATTGTTGACAATGATAATCCTCGATCCATAGAGTCCTCTTTCAGACTCGTCTGACTCACTAATGATGGGTAAATCCCTAATGCATGGTAGTTTATCAGGAGTGTCTGAAACCGGAGTGTAGACATACTCGTTGTGCATGCGACAGATACCCGCATACTTATATAAGGTACAACACTAAAGTATAAGCCCATGACATACCAAGTGTTTCTCAAGGATGTGACTCACAAGCAATTCCTCAAGCAATCTGTAGAAAACTTCGTGGTGAAGGCGACGATCGCCCAAGTGGATGTCTGAGACATCATTTCTAAGATACCAATGTAGGATGTATTGAATGTCTCCATGTGGGAAAAACTCATCAGTTGGCACACTAAGATGGGTATAATAAAATTCGTTGCAATCACAACATGTACCATAATAAGTTCTTGATATATCAAGAGTATCCTTGAGCGTTACAGAGACGATCACAACGTACTCAACAGTAGATTTGAAATCCTCAGGGATTGGATGACTCAGAGATATGACTTGAGTAGATTTCAAAAATCTTATGCAATGGAGCACTCACCAGAATCTCATTCTCATCAAGAAAAGGTGTAGACAATAGGTACTCCATGCGTAACTCTAGTGCTTTACTTGTCCCAATCTCAGGCACAATTTCAACTGTCGCACCACCATCTCCCTCAACATACACTATCGGGTTAGGAGTAGGCTCATGTTCACCATCAAGGAGAAGACTCCTCATAGGGCACTTTCTCACTACGTACCCTATATACTGGAAGATAGCAAGTTGAATCTCATCAGAATGGGAGAACCCTATAGCTGGGATTGAGATGTCATGTTTGTTTGGTCACTACTAAGTGCACTAGTCGTCTCTAGTGGGGAAGGATCTGTAGTGGTGGTCTGGTCCAGCTGCGGGTCAACTCGTCTTTGGTGGGGAAGGATCTCTAGTCGTGGTCTGGTCCAATTGCGGGTCAACTCGTCTCTGTCTAGTGGATCTAAGATAATACTTGTAATGTAGGGTTAGGTGAAGTACCTGTCCGATAGAATCTAAGTAATGAGAAATCAACTCAATATTTTTTGTATAGATGTCTAGATCGAAACTGAGAAGCCGTCACAATGTGTTTCTTCTGATTATCACTCCTCACTACTAACTCGTGGAATCAAAACATATATTCAACAACAAACATAGTTCCTTGTTACAGGTCCTGTAACTGATCAAGGAATAAACTCCTATGTGATATCAAAAGATATTTTCTCTTTACTACTTGATGTCTGCCCATCAATATATGATGTGAAGGCCGTCACACTCTATTCTATACTCATGATCAGTCCAATAAATTTTAGCTTGACCTTGAAGCTTCATCTTAGCAAATATTACATGATGCTCGTCATATACCTCATACCAATTAAAACGTTCTTCCATACCAAATAACCAATTCGTAAGCACTTTCGAGTCTAGTTCACTGTACAATGATGTCACATCTAGCCTAAATCATCCTTATAGTAATACCCTCAATGAGATCCCTCATACTCATTGTAGTAATCGCCTATAGAAGAATCAAATCGTGTTAAAGGTTAACACGATTTTTATTCTCAGGGGGTTGAAGATGATGATGATCATCATAATAATACGAAGGTCTCTCTGGAAATGCTCTATAAAATCGAGCATTGATGAACTCTGGGCATTCAAATAGAAGAGATGAGTATGCCAACTACAATGATACGTCATACATAATCTATAAACTATAGTCCCGAATCCTGTGTATCCTATGTTAATCCCGAACCTAGGGCTTTAACATTAAACAGACGTAGAACGAATATACGGGAATCTTCAATTGTGCCCTATCAGAACTCCAAAGACTGAATTATAATGTTTTGTTAATGTGAATCTAAACGATGTAACGTTCATACTTAATACACTTATTTGACGTTTAATTATGCAACACTCCACTTGTAGCTGCCAAATTTTATGGATCCGGTTGGAGCCCACATCATACAACTTATATAAATAAACATTATAAAGAGATAACCAATCAACAAAACCATCTCAAAGTGAGCACAAACTAAGCGGATGTTATACATTTAAAAACATTAGCATAGAATGTCCAATATTTATTACACTGTGTAATACATATTACATTCATACAAATGTACAACACATAATTTTAGGAATCGCAGGCCCTACACATCAAATTTGAATTTACAATAATTTAAGAACTTTCAGCTTTATTTCTTTAGTTGGCAGCAAACAACTCCAAGCACATGCAAGTTCCTGCAAACAATTTGAATAAGCGGAAAACAAGGTTCATATGGAGTTGACCAAAAAATATGTAATAGTCTCCTTCTCCTGAGGCTTCCCAGCGAATCCCGGGGAGTACAAATCCCTGTAGATCAACGCATCGCAACATGCAAAACAAACTGATAAACAGCCAATAAGGTGTGATGTCACATACATCAAATGTGTCTCTCTGTTGAACATGAAGTAAATGAGGCCTACGATGAATACATGAGCTAGATAATGAATATAACATTCACACACTCTACTTCTAGTAACAAACTATCATTTCCTAAGCTACTGTAATCATAGCAAGTAATCAATAGTCATCACACTCATGGAGGGACCTAACATAGCAAACATTGATCATACTAAAAATTCCTATAATGCACGACCCTATCCAAACATCAACACACATTGACATTGTAACAATCCACCTGCAAATATCCCATGTCATGAGTCCAAATGGGCCCCACTACAATCCACCTGCAAATATCCCATGTCACGAGTCCAAATGGGCCCCACTGACAGGGTATATAAGATGATATAAAAGAAGAATCACTAAAGAAACACAGACTAGTACACAACGGATAAAAACATATGACAAGAAAACGAGAGTGTTCACTACCAAAGAAAAATGATGAACCTTGGCCTTAAAGCCAACAAGCTCTCCCCAAGAGAGTTTAAACATCTAGACAATATTGAAAGGATACAAGCACCCAAAAAGGCTCACAGGCCTACACAGACTTGATTGAATTAAACAAGAAGACCAATATTACTCGCTAGTTACCCTAGCGGTCCGCTGCCTTCTTTCCGCGCCCTGCAACTATCACAACAAAAATGGTGCCCAAAGAGGGTCAGCTGCAGGCCGACCACAACTAGGTAACAAAAACTACTCCCCCGACAAACTTAGCAGTCCCCGGGGAGTTATAACACCTTGCAAGTCAGTATATCACAAAGTATAATAATATAACAAGTAGGTAAGCACAATAGTACAAAGGAGAGCAATCTAGAAATAGAAGGACTATATGCAAATTCATCTATCAATAACATCTTATAATACTTATCAAATTTGCTATGGTATGGACTCTTTAGTCATCAGCTACAAAGACATAATTCACCCCTGAGTCAGGGGCGAGTAACCTCCAATCCTAATTCATTATGCTACGAGGGGGGAAACCAATCCCGACATTTAAGTCCTCAACTACAAGAGAGAAGTATCTCTCTTGAGTCCACGATGTATTAGTTCAATAATTACACTACCTAGGAGCTATCACCAGGCGATAAGTACTATCACCCAAGGTTGTCAGGATCGAGATCCTAGGTGAGTTTGTTTTGAGGTTGGATCGGATCAGATCGTAGAATCAGATCGTAGGATCGGATCGTAGGATCGAATCATAGGATCTAGATCGCAAGATCCTACAACATTCATAAATTAGAGCTAAAAATATAAAATTGAATTTTGTATTATCAAATTATATGCTCAATTAATAAAAAATCAATAAATTGAGCAGTAAGTGAATAATTATATTAAATTTTTTTGACTAACTAAATCAAAACGATAATATCATACTAAGTTCAATTTCAGTTTCAGGCAGGACACCCAATGTATACTAACAATAAAAATAAATCTGGACTGATGGATTGGTGGAAGCCTAGAAGCAGGAAGAAGAACCTAGACTGTTGGATTGCTCATACACTGAAAGCGGGAAGCTTGAATTGCTCGTATACTGGATTTCTAATCACTAGATTGCTCGTACGTTAGAAAGGAAGAGAAAACGTCGGCCTGAAAGTAGGAAGCATGAAGCCACAAGAATATCAATCACTGGATTGTTCATATGCAGAAATATAAGATAAGATACTGACACTACTTGAAATGGAACCTGAAAAGGAAGGAAAAAGAAGACATTGTCTGGACTGGAAGCGACCAAAGACGTCTCTCTTGGCCTCCGTTTGTTGTCGGCAATCGACACCTGAGATATAGTAAAACAACGTGATATGATTCTGTGATAGAGTATGTGGGCGGGATTGGGATAAGGTCAAGCAATGAGTTATGGCCGTTGGACCGGTTGAATGAAGTTGGGATAAGGTTGGACATATTTTTAGTTACCTTTGACCGGTAGAATCGGGTCGGGATCGGATTCTAAAGATCCTAAGATCTGGATCGCGATCCCAATCGTAGATGTGCCGATTTAGATCGTAGGTAAGATCCGGATTGATTTATAAAATCTGGATCGTTCGGATCGCGATCCTGATAAGCATGTTATCACGGACGGTAGCTCCAGGAGTTACCCATTTTCGAGATTCAACATCTCCACGAATGACCTTTGAGTTCACAAATGCATTTGGTGTTTCCCAACATGTACAATACAAATGGAAGTATTCTCCTCGAAATTCCCAAAGCTGTCACAGTGCGTTAACTACTACTGTTGGTGGTAGTTTCAGGAATCCGTGAATCAACTTCATTTTCAACCTTTTCTATGCTTCCCTACCCCATGGACATACATCCTAATGGTACTAGGGCATCATTGTGATTTTCTACAACCCCTTAATTAAATCTAGTAATAACATCATCAAATTGGGTCACACACCTCGATTTGACTTCACACTAAAGATTTAAAAGCGCAAAATCAAGTTAACGTAGGAGTAAAGCCTAAATACCGAGGAATAAGAGCTGTTACGTTGGAGTAAATCCTAAATACCGAGGAAAAGGAACCGTTACCTTGACGGATCTCTTAGGAGCCATGGATCTCAGAGATATTTGGTTGAAGAACGACCACAACAACTCTAGCAAGCTAACTCCGGCGACGGCTTGTCGATCCGTCCAACAGTGCTCCGACAATCTCCTTCTCTCTTGCTCCCTCCCTCCTCTCTCAAGTTAACCCCAACCTACAAAGAGAGCAATGAATGGATGGACTGAAATTAGGATTTCAGCCAATATTAGGGCACTTGGGTGATCCATCATGGCCCTCTGATCGAGTTCCAAGGGCTTTGGACGGCCACAATCACATATTTTAAAGTCTTGATCTGTCTGGGCACTACCACGCAGCGGTATTCCCAAGTTTGCACTGTTGTTCGAAATAAACACTTCCGCCTGCGCCCTGCGGTAACACCTATCGAACGACTGTAGTCCCAAGTTGCCCACAGTTACAAACCGAGAGAGGGATCCAAATGAAGTAGTTTCTGATTTGATTTACGTTAGCGACAGTAGCACTACGCGACACGGTATATCCCATATTTCCACTACTTCGTGGAAATCAGAGCGTTACAAGTCCCCCTCCTTAAAAAATTTCATCCCAAAATTTTGATATTTTTAAGGTAGGTGTGCTTGAGAATAATTCGGGATGCTCCTCGCGCATAAGCTGCTCTTGCTCCTAAGAGAGTTCCTTGCATCTAGAGTTGTCCCAACAAACTTCTATCATGCTGATGCTCTTGTTCTGCAATTGCCGCAACTCGGTGTCCACTATACTTATTGGGCGAACGACGGTCACCAAATTCTATTTGATCAGTACCGAAGTTGGTTCACTATTGCGGTAGGCTCAACTACGGCTCTACGCAAGGATGTCACATGAAAAACATCGTGCAATCCGCCAAGCTCTTTCGGCAAGTCATGGCGATAAGCCCATTTGCCTACCCACTCAATCACTTCAAAAGGGCCTAAATACCTCAGACTAAACTCTTCAATCGTCAAATCCGTGATACACCTTTGAGTGATTTGATTTTTAGGTGGGCTTTATCTCCAACAACAAATCCAACATTCCTGTGGCACGCATTGTACTATTCTGCCGTTCTTGAGTGATCTTCAACTACTTCCGGATGGTCTCAATCAATTCAAACACGTCTGACACCTCCTTGTTTAGCAAACGAGTGTCGCCCTCCTCCACCCAAGACATTGGCGTTAAACACCGTCTCCCATATAAATCCTCAAACGGTGTCATCTTGATGCTCGATTGAAAGCTATTATTGTACACAAACTCGATCATATAGAGACGATCCTCCCATTTCTTGCCAAACTTGAGTGCGCACATCCTCAAAATGTCCTTCATAGTGCGGTTGGTTTTCTCCGTCTGGCCGTCGGTCTGCGGATGAAACGTCGCACTATACTTAAGCTATGTTGTTAAAGGCGCGCCTCGGGCGCGCCTAAGGCTCCGGGCTCACCAGGCTCAAAGGTTTGCGCCTTCGTGCGCCTTTTTTGCGCCTTTGAACATTAAAAGAGCGTTTGAGTGTGATTTTTGTTGTAAATTTTTTTTCTTCAAAATAATAAAAAAAATAATGCAAGAACTCAATAATATTTATATGATTTAGTGTTTTTGAAACAAAATTGATCGTTGAGACTTAAATATGATCCAAGGGATCATATTGATTTTATTTTTTAAGATATATAAATGATAAAAATGAATAATTAATGAACATAATATATGAAGAATCTATTCAAGAAAATGAACTCATGTTTGATATTGATTATTTAAAATAAATATGGTTGCGCCTTGCCTTCTTCGGGCATGCGTCTGCGCCTTGAGCCTTGCACCTAGGCTCCAAGACCCCTTTGCGCCTTGGTGCGCCTTGCGCCTTTAATAACTAAGTACTTAAGCATAATCCTTCAATCCTTAGAGTTGAAATGCCCATCTCGGTCGCTATTTATGATCCTTGGTATTCCGTGCAGACGAACAATATTTTGAACATAAAACTCCACCGAATGCTCCACGCCACCACTTTTTCGATTTGGAATAAAGTGAGCCACCTTGGTCAAGTGTTCCACAATCACCCAAATCTTCATTCCCCTGTTGAAACCTCTTTAATCCATGCACAAAATCCATCAAAATATCGCCAAACTTCCTTTCTGGAAGTGGCAATGGTTGACGGATCCATCGGGTCACTGTGTAGTGTTTACCAACACGTAAGTCTAACACTTGCTCACGAAGTGTGTCACGTCCTTCATCTCAAGCCACCAAAAGAATTTTTCAAGTCCATGTACATCTTCGTATTGCCTGGATGAATCAAGCACCGCGTAAAATGTGCCTCATACACGAGCTCCTCGCGAAACTTGCAAAGACGCGAAATGCAAAAATTCGTCCGTTCTTCCTGTGCAGCCCATCATCCATTGCCAGTCCATCGCTCTTGTCTTCCTGAGCTTTTGGCACAAAGGGTCTGAGCTCCTCATCTAGTGTGGCAGTCTCCCGCAGTCTACTGCAATATCATAATGCAACTCAATCCAACTCAAACATACATCCATTGTTTTAAATGTTTTCCGACATGTCTGTCATGTCTCCCGACATGTCATTTTTTAGGGGAAAACGATATGTTTTTCTAAAAAAAGTTTATTTCTTTTTGTAAAATATAAGCCGACATGTTCAATTTTTTCCGATATATCGGTCGATACGACTTTTAAATATATCACCCGTTATTTTATTTTATGTTATATTTGCAGACAAACATCATATGTTTAAATCACCTATGAATATTATATTATGTATGTTTAAATCGATTAATTTTTTTTTTAAAAATTTTTAAAGTTTATTCTTACAATCAATTTTGTATAATTATTTCACAATTTTTTAATTTCATATTATAGAAATAGGAAAATATTTAATACATTTATTAGGCGATTGTTTGCATATTTTTATTATAAATTTATAAGTTTGAAAATACTTATAATAAATCAAGTATTTTTTTACTTTTGAATTCTTTTTATTTGCAATAAACTTATTGTTATCAAAATAAAATTATTGTATAGTATTAAATATATTTTACGATGTATCATTTTGTATTTGTTAATAATATTTTTTTGGATACTATTCAAAATTATTTTATAATATAAATGATTCATTTTTATCTATTTGTTATATTATTTTTCTATTTTTATAACATATAATTATAGTTAGTATAGATAAAATAAATTTTTTTTATAATATATGGAAATCTAATATTTTAAAATATCCTCGACATGTCCCCGACTTCCGACATCCGACATTTAAAAACTCAATTCGATATGTCGCTGACATCCGATATTTAAAACATTGCATGCATCTGGTGTCCCTCCTCGAACAACACACGAGATATCTAGGGATTCAAAGTCTTGAACTAACTGATCCCCAATGAGCCTCGATCCTGTTTCCTTGACCCAAGTACTTCCTACTCAAGGCATCAGCTATAATATTCGCCTTACTAGGCATGTATTGGATCTCCACATCGTGGTTCTTTTGGAACTCGATCCACCTGTGCTGCCCCATGTTCAACTCCTTATGATCAAGTAAGTACTTTATACTCTTATAATCTGTGTAGATCTCCACCTGCGCCCCATAAATGTAATGCCTCCAAAGTTTTAGAGTGAAAATCACTACGACTAGCTCCAGATCATGATCAAGATAATTCCTCTCATGGAGTTTCAACGGTTTAGACCGATAGGCTATTATTACCTTACCAAGATGAACAATACACAACCTAGTCCACTGCCTGGAGCGTCACTGAAAATTTGAAACCCTTCTGTCCCGCTTAGGAGACTGAGGATCGGGGAAGACATCAGTGTCTCCTTAAAAATCTGAAAAGCTCGATTGCACAGTGGTGTCCACGCAAACTTATGATTCTTGCGAGTCAACGAATTGAGGCGTAAAGCAGCCCAAAAGAAGTTCTCTACGAGCCTCCTATAGTATTCGTCCAAGCCAAGAAAACTCTCGACTTTTGCGATGTTTTTTTATCACCGGCCAATCTCTAATGACCTTGATCTTCATCATATCCACTACAACCTCTTTTTTGCGGATCATATGGTCTACAAAAGCCACTTCCTCCAACCAAAACTCACATTTGGAGAACTTGACATATAACCGGTTCTCTCTCAACATCTGCAACACTAGCCTTAAGTGATCTCTATGCTCAGTCGCAGTTTTGGAGACTAGAATGTCATCTATGAAGACTACAACCAACATGTGCAAAAATTTCCGAAAGACCATATTCATCAGGTCCATGAACACTGACAACACGTTCGTCAATACGAACGACATGAACAAGAACTCAAAGTGTTTGTATCGCATTCCAAATGCAATCTTTAGAATTTTCTCCCTGATCTTGAACTGTTACTATCCCGACTTCAGATCCAACTTAGAGTACATGTATGAGCTAATCATCTGATCAAAGAGGTCATCAATCTATTGTATTAGATACTTGTTCTTCACCGTCAGCTTGTTCAACTCACGGTAGTCAATACAAAACCGCAGGTTACCA
This sequence comes from Platanthera zijinensis, assembly GCA_039513925.1. Lineage (NCBI taxonomy): Eukaryota > Viridiplantae > Streptophyta > Magnoliopsida > Asparagales > Orchidaceae > Platanthera > Platanthera zijinensis. Next base: position 239,132,429 of record CM077079.1, on the reverse strand, counting down.
CCCTTCTTCCTTACAATTAGCACCGAAGCGCTCCACAGTGAAGAGCTCGGGTAAATGCACCCTTGTTCCAGGAGCTCCTGCAAATGAATCTTCAATTTGGCTAGCTCCTTGAGCACTATCCCATATCGAGTTCGAGACATGGCCTAGCTCCAGACACTTACTCTATGGTGAAGTCGATCTCTCTCTGCGGTGGTGCTCCTAGAAGCTTGTCAGGAAACACGTCAACAAATCCCGTCACTATCGGCATCTCGTAAAGAGCAATCTTCGGAGATTGAGGCTCTGTTTGGGACATCTCTGGCGGCTGGTAAAGCTCTATTCTAGCAGCCAGAGCTGATAAATAGCTGTTTGAGAGACCATCTTTTTGAAAAGCACAATTATAAATATAGCGTTTTTGCCTATATTCAAAAATCATTCAAGCCCCAACTTTCAGCTCTCCCAAAATCGCTCTTCGTAATCCCGCTCACACGAAATGCTCTTCCCGATCCCTTCCCGCTGCTTCCTCGCGATCTTCGGCGAGCTCGTGCCTCGACAACATCTTCTCGACGATCTCCGGCGGCAAAACCCTCAATGCAGACCCTCCACGTAAGTGAGTGCGTCTTCCCGGTCCTATGCCCCAATCCTGTCAACGATGATCTCGTCCGGCTCCGTCCAGACATAAACAATGGTGGGCGACAAGATCTGTAAAGATCTTCTTCTCCCGCAACAACGCGCTGCTCGCCGGCCGGAAATTGAATTTTAGGGACCTCAGTGCATCTCGCCGCCGTCATGCAGGGACTCCTCAAGGTTTTCGCCGGTATCGAGATCTCATTCACTCTTACCTCAAAATCCATCGGCGATGATGAAGACGAAGAGTATGCCGATCTGTACATCGTCAAGTGGTCCTCCCTCATGATCCCGCCCCTCACCATCATCTTCCGCAACGTCATCGACATTGCCATTGGGATGAGCAGGACCATATATGCGGTGAACCAACAGTAGAGCAAGCTTCTCAGAGGCGTCTTCTTCAGCTTTTGGGTGCTCGCTCATCTTTATCCCTTTATCAAGGGATTGACGGGGGGAGGGGAGGACGCCCACCATTGTTTATGTCTGGTCCGGGCTTCTCGCCATCACCATTTCTTTGCTTTGGATCGCAATCCAGCCAGACGAGATTGACATTGAATTCGGATTTCGTTGGAGGGTGGAGACGTTCCATCCAGGCGAGATTTACGGATGGGGAGGAGGTTGAACTTCTTGCCGGCGGAGGATGTAAAAGTTGTGTTCAATCCCCAAAACTATCCAAACACCAACAACTTTTTAAAACCACTCGTCAAAGAGTTTTGTTCAATTAGCTCTACTTGAACCACAATTTTTCATCCTCTAGAGCTGTCCCAAACAGAGCCCGAGTCTCCAGAAAAGCTATGAATGCCTCACCTCCTTGATCTACCTCACGCATCAACAACATCGCAAAAATCAACGACATAGCAACTCCAGACAGGCCCCTTAACCGAACCTCATCAGGTCCCCGACTCCTTAGGATCACCACCTTCAAGTTACAGTCGATCTTTGCTTGCTGCTTCGACAACCAATCCATTCTCAAAATTATGTCGAACTCAACTAATGAAAGTAATGCTGCCTCTAGGTCGATGTCCTGCCTCTCTATCCTCATGATGACACGACTTCTACTGCCTGTGCTAAAAAATGGTCCGTTCGACATTTTTACAGTCAACTCAACCACCACAAAGAATGGCTTCACTCCAATACTGCAGACAAAGGCATCTGACAAGAATGAGTGTGAATCCCCCATGTGAAACATGACCTTGACGGGCACGTTAAAAAATTAGAACAATGCCTGCCACTGCGTCAGGCTGACAGATAACTTCCTGCTGCCCCAAGCTGCACTGGTGCTATGCGAGAAGCACTAGACTCCTTCGCCTTTGCTTTCTCCTCATAGCTCGGCCCTGCCTGCATTGTAGGCTCTGGTATCCTATCCTCAGCCAGTACGCTCTTCTGATACCTGCGAGCTATGTGGCCCTTCTTGCCACATGTATAGATGGTAGGCCCCTGATGCCCACCCGTCACCCCGTTGCTCCTGTCCTTTGACTGCTAGGGATAGAACCTCTTACTCCCTTTTCCTCCTTTCGTCTTCTTCTAAAACTGTGTGGGCTTACCCTCCTGTTTCGTAGCTATAATCCCTGATGGCATTGTGTCCTCTCCATGTCTAGCATCAAGGATCGAGCATCCTCCTCCAACGCATGGAAATTAGAAGTCCTTGAGGATCTCAGAGTGTGCCTTAGATTGAAACCCTCATAGAACAAGTGCATTTTCGTGTCCTCATCAACATAGTTGTCAAGGCGCGCACCTAGGCGCGTCGGGCGCACCAGGCGCAACGCGTTGCGCCTCAGCACGACTAAGGCAGGCAATGTGCCCCAGGCGCGCACCTTACAGGCTCCCAGGCACCCCCAAACCTTTCAAGGTATATAAAATTTTTTTTTTGATATGGACAAAAACATGATCTTAAACGCACCCGAGGCACCCCTAGGCGTCCAATTCGCTGAAGTTGGGCGTCCAATTCGCTGAAGTTGGGCGCCCAATTCGCTGAAGTTGGGCGCCCAATTCGCTGAAGTTGGGCGCCCAATTCGCTGAAGTTGGGCGCCCAATTCGCTGAAGTTGGGCGCCCAATTCGCTGAAGTTGGGCGCCCAATTCGCTGAAGTTGGGCGCCCAATTCGCTGAAGTTGGGCGCCCAATTCGCTGAAGTTGGGCGCCCAATTCGCTGAAGTTGGGCGCCCAATTCGCTGAAGTTGGGCGCCCAATTCGCTGAAGTTGGGCGCCCAATTCGCTGAAGTTGGGCGCCCAATTCGCTGAAGTTGGGCGCCCAATTCGCTGAAGTTGGGCGCCCAATTCGCTGAAGTTGGGCGCCCAATTCGCTGAAGTTGGGCGCCCAATTCGCTGAAGTTGGGCGCCCAATTCGCTGAAGTTGGGCGCCCAATTCGCTGAAGTTGGGCGCCCAATTCGCTGAAGTTGGGCGCCCAATTCGCTGAAGTTGGGCGCCCAATTCGCTGAAGTTGGGCGCCCAATTCGCTGAAGTTGGGCGCCCAATTCGCTGAAGTTGGGCGCCCAATTCGCTGAAGTTGGGCGCCCAATTCGCTGAAGTTGGGCGCCCAATTCGCTGAAGTTGGGCGCCCAATTCGCTGAAGTTGGGCGCCCAATTCGCTGAAGTTGGGCGCCCAATTCGCTGAAGTTGGGCGCCCAATTCGCTGAAGTTGGGCGCCCAATTCGCTGAAGTTGGGCGCCCAATTCGCTGAAGTTGGGCGCCCAATTCGCTGAAATTGGGCGCCCAATTCGCTGAAATTGGGCGCCCAATTCGCTGAAATTGGGCGCCCAATTCGCTGAAATTGGGCGCCCAATTCGCTGAAATTGGGCGCCCAATTCGCGCCCAATTTGGGCGCCCAATTCGCGCCCAATTTGGGCGCCCAATTCGCGCCCAATTTGGGCGCCCAATTCGCGCCCAATTTGGGCGCCCAATTCGCGCCCAATTTGGGCGCCCAATTCGCGCCCAATTTGGGCGCCCAATTCGCGCCCAATTTGGGCGCCCAATTCGCGCCCAATTCGCGCGCCCAATTCGCGCCCAATTCGCGCGCCCAATTCGCGCCCAATTCGCGCGCCCAATTCGCGCCCAATTCGCGCGCCCAATTCGCGCCCAATTCGCTCAATTTCCTTAACACCCGTTTTTGCGCTTCATGTGCCTCAGGCGCGCACCTGCGCCCAGGCTCCAGGGCCCCTTTGCGCCTCGGTGCGCCTTGCGCCTCGGTGCGCCTTGCGCCTTGCGCCTTTGATAACTTAGCTCATCAGCTACCATACTCTCCGTGTATTTGCTCAACCGGGTAACTCCTGAAGGTACGCATCCACTGACTTGTCATGTTGAAGAAATCTCGAGAATTGGCTCTGAAGGACACCTCGTCGATAGGGGGAGGTAGCGCTTCAGGAACACTGTTGCGAACTCCTCCATCGAGATCTGATTAGTAGGATGCCTAACTAAACGCCTCCCAAACTCGCCAACCCACCAAAACTTGGTGTCACCCTATACCATGAATGTTGCAAAAGTCACCTTCCTAGTCCCGAAGTATCTGCTGCGTCCAACAATTCTCTCAGCCGTGCCATCCAATCCTCTGCATCAGTTAGGGTCCTAGCCATCTGAAAGTCTTTGATTTCAAGGATAGCTAAATCACCTAGAGGGGAGGGGGGGGGTGAATAAGTTTCTTAGTCCTTAGTGACTATCTTATATTTTCCTTTGGTTGGATGCTTTATTAGTTGATTATATTCTGCTTTCAAGACAAGCAACCTGCAATAAAACCAACACAAAGAAAACACACAAAACACACATGATTTATAGTGGTTCCCCTAACAAGGGTACATCCACTTTCCCTCCCACCTATCCAACTATCTTGTTGGACTAGACACTTCTCCAAAACTCTGCTCCAAAGAGCTTACACCTCAGATCCCTCAGGATCTCTCAGCCTCCTCCAAGACTTACAACTCAGCCACAAGGGCCTACAACTCAGTGATCAGCTGATCACCTACCTCAGGCCAAAGACCCTACACTCAGGCTGGGAGGACAACCCTACCTCAGATCCATTAGGGATCCTACCTCAGAGCAGACTTGCTCCTACCACTCAGATCCAAGAGGATCCTACAAGATGGATGTGGGTTGGTGAGTCTTGATTGGACACAAAAGAAATTTCTCTGTACCAATCTACCTTGTCTGAAATAAACTTAGCCCAACTTTGACTCCAGGAATATATTCCCTGAGTCTACCTTTACTTGAAATGAGATATACTCAGTTCTAATTCCTTCTTCACAGCACCAGGGATTCTTCCCGCTGGAACTGTGAAGTGACTGTAACAAAACTAGCTGCCAACTGAGCTGAATGATTCTCAGCTCAACTTCTTCATAACAATAAGGATACAAAACTTGTTTTAGCTTGTGCTGGAAGTAACTGACAGAAAACAGTTCTGTTTCTTCTTTCTTTCCTGGACTGAGGATTTTCAGCCCTAACTTCTTCACAGCCTCCAGTAGATGTTCTTCAGTATTATGCCTTTGGATCTGTGAAGAACCTGCTGGTGTAGATAGAAAATGGCACCAGCTAACTTTCTTTCCCTCTTCAGAGATTTGTTGTGTTCTTGCTGTAGTCGAAGATGAAGACAAACAACTAACTTGTTGAGCCTTTAGACCTCATGTCTTTTTGCTCTCTGTTCTTCTCTTCACATCAACAATGGTGATGAAGAAGAACTCACTCGACAACTTCCTTTTTCGTAAAAGGCTTCTCCTTTTATTGAATGTAACTCAACGACTCTTTTAGCAGTGGGCCCCATACATTTAGTGCCAGTTGCATGCTTGCTTTAACGTCTAACTGTCGTACAGTAGATCTGCAGTGCCTTTTGTCATGTACTGTAGCTTTGCCGCTAACAATTTAAATAAGGTTGACTTGTTGACTTATTGACGTCAGCATCTGTAGACTTAGTCAAAAATCAAGCATCAGTAGAATATGCGTTGAGTGAATGAGCTTCACTCAACGCCAAAGTACTTAGACAGAATTCTGTCTAACTAGGCGTTAACAACGTTGAGTGAGCAAGCCTCACTCAACGCTTTTTGCCTTAAACATTTCTGCAGCCTTTTCTGCATGCCTGGCGTTGAGAGCGTTGAGAGCGTTGAGTGAGCACACCTCACTCAACGCCTTGTGACTTAGCCCATGCATTCTGTAATTTAGGCGTTGAGAGCGTTGAGTGAGCAAACCTCATTCAACGCTTTTCGCGTCTGTAGCATCTTAAGCGTTGAGAGTGTTGAGTGAGTATACATCACTCAACGCTTTTTGCCTTAGCCAGTTTTACTGCTTCTTGGCGTTGAGTGAGTAAGCTCTACTCAACGTCAAACTACTTAACAGACACTTCTGTTATCTGGCGTTGAGTGAGTGAGCTACACTCAACGCATTTGGACTTAGCCAAATTTCTGTGTCAAGAAGAACACTTCTTTTGAGAATTAGTCAACGCATTATCACACGACGTTGAGTGAGCTTGCCTCACTCAACGCCTGTGGACTTGGTAAATATTCACAGTTTTCCTGTGGCGTTGACTGACTGAGCTATACTCAACGATTCAGAAGCTATGACGTTGAGTGAGTGAGCTACACTCAATGCCTGTGGACTTAACCACTTTTTTGCTCATTTCTACTTAGACTATTACAGCATTAGCCTGTCTCACAGCCTTTTGCTGTATGACGTTGAGTGAGTTAACTTCACTCAACGCCTGTGGACTTAGCCACATTTCCAGCCTGCCATTACTTTGACTTTGACTATATAGGCTCCACTCAGCGCTATAAGCCATCTGACATTGAGTGAGTAGCTTCACTCAACGCCTGTGGACTTAGATACTTTTCTGTCTATCCACACCTTAGGTAAAGGTTTACCTGACTTAGCCACTTAGGCTATCTGTCCCATCAATGTTATAGGACAACCTGCAATCATTAAACTTGAGCACAAGTTAGATCACCACATGTGTATACATTATTTACTAGGTCTTCTTCAAATCCAGGACATTGAGATCAATGGACCCAACAATTTCCTCATATTTGAAGAAGTCAAAACTTATGTTAATGTATACACTAACATACTTATGCTACATATACAATAATACTATCACAACATAAATCAAAAAAATCATTATCATAGCAACTGATATTTCATTTAGCATATAAGGAATTATTATGTTTATGCATGAAACAAAATGTCACATCCCTTAACCCTATAAACAAAACCTGAAACTTTTCAAGTTTCAGGTTCCCTTTTCACAATCCCACTGCCCTTGGATTTCTTTGCAGGTTTGTCTTCTGGTCCAGTTATCTTCTTTCCCTTCTTGTCTGCTTTATCAGCTGCCTTTGCTTTAGTTGTTTTTTCCTTTTCAGCTTCAGCTTCAGTTTTGTCTTTCTGTCTTTGAAAATAGCTGAAGGGCTTGAGGAAATATTTGGAGGGTTCAACAGCATCAGGAGCTAGAAGGTTGGCATTTCTGTTCCTCCAGTAAATTCTTCTTTCCATGTTCCTCTTCTCCATCTTGTCCCATTCCATCTTGCTGTACCATTTTCCTCTGTCTGACCTCTTGTTTTTGACCTGATCCCAAGCAAGCAGAATGATAGATCTGAACTCTGGGCTCCATTGTTCGAAATCAGACCTTTTATCTATTTCTTCTCTATATTTCCTCTTCATTATCCTGATTTCTTCTTCAGTTTCAACAGTTGTAGTCATTTCTTTTGTCTGTAGTGTCAGTTCCACAGTGAGGCTGAAGGAAAGAATCTCAGCAACAGTGGACTGCCCTCCCCACTGATCACCAGCACTATCATATTCTTCTATATACTGAAAACTTTGATGATCTTGTTGAGCAGACTCTTTGTTAAAAACCTCTAACACATGAGCATGCATCATTAAGATGTTATCATATTGCACTGGCTTTATTCCCAATGAGCCTCTCAACATTTTTATTGTTCAGACCATGTTTTCAGTATTGGTTCGTATAGCCTCACTCTCCCCCTTTTTGACTTCTTCAATTAATTGCATGGTCTGGGAGGTGTATGCCTTGCTTCTCTCTGTTTCTAGATAATTAACTCTTGCTGTAACTTGATTCTGTACTTCCAACATATGATCATCAAGCAGCTTTGCACAGACATCTACCTTGGTAAAGATTTCTGTCTTCTGCTTATCTCTCAGATTTTTATCATTTTTATGAATGGTCACCATGTTCTTAGCCTGAATATTTTGATTTTCTATGATAATGACTATATTCTGTCTTGACACATCAAGCTTCTTCATTGTGTAGTCTACAGCTGGAGCAGTTCTCTTCAAGTAAACCTACTGAAGGAGAAACTGTCAAATTCTTCAAGAGAGCTGCTCCAGCTGTAGACTATACCATGGAGAAGCTTGATGTGTCAAGACAGAATATATAGCCATTATCATAGAAAATCAAAATATTCAGGCTAAGAACATGGTGACCATTCATGAATATGATAAAACTCTGAGGGATAAGCAGAAGACAAAAATCTTTACCAAGATAGATGCCTGTACAAAGATGCTTGATGATCATATGTTGGAAGTAAAGAATCAAGTTACAATAGGAGTTAATTATCGAGAAACAGAGAGAAGCAAGGTCTGCACCTCCCAGACCATACAATTAATTGAAGAAGTCAAAAAGGGGGAGAGTGAGCCTATACGAACTAATACTGAAAACATGGTCTGGACAATAAAAATGTTGAGAGGCTCATTGGGAATAGAGCCAGTGCAATATGATAACATCTTAATGATGCCTGCTCATGTGTTAGAGGTTTTTAACAAAGAGTCTGCTCAGCAAGATCATCAAAGTTTTCAGTATATAGAAGAATATGATAGTGCTGGTGATCAGTGGGGAGGGCAGTCCACTGTTGCTGAGATTCTTTCCTTCAGCCCCACTGTGGAACTGACACTACAGACAAAAAAAATGACTACAACTGTTGAAACTGAAGAAGAAATCAGGATAATGAAGAGGAAATATAGAGAAGAAATAGATAAAAGGTCTGATTTCGAACAATGGAGCCCAGAGTTCAGATCTATCATTCTGCTTGCTTGGGATCAGGTCAAAAACAAGAGGTCAGACAGAGGAAAATGCTACAACAAGATGGAATGAGACAAGTTGGAGAAGAGGGACACAGAAAGAAGAATTTACTAGAGGAACAGAAATGCCAACCTTCTAGCTCTTGATGCTGTTGAACCCTCCAAATATTTCCCCAAACGCTTCTGCTATTTTTAAAGACAGAAAGACAAAGCTGAAAAGGAAAAAACAACTAAAGCAGACAAGAAGGGAAAGAAGATAGCTGGACCAGAAGACAAACCTGCAAAGAAATCCAAGGGCAGTGGGATTGTGATAAGGGAACCTGAAATTTGAAAAGTTTCAGGTTCTGCTTATAGGGCTAAGGGATGTGATATTTTGTTTCATGCACAAACGTTATAATTCCTTATATGCTAAATGAAATATCAGTTGCTATGATTATGATTTTTCTGATTTATGCTGTGATAGTATTGTTGTATATGTAACATAAGTATGTTAGTATATACATTGACATATGTTTTGACTTCTTCAAATAGGGGAGATTATTGGGTCAATTGATCCCAATGTCCTGGATTTGAAGAAGGCCTAGTAAATAATGTATACACATATGGTGATCTAACTTGTGCTCAAGTTTAATGATTGCAGGTTGTCCTATAACATTGATGAGACAGATAACCTAAGTGGCTAAGTCAGGTAAACTCTTACCTAAGGTGTGGATAACCAGAAAAGTGTCTAAGTCCACAGACGTTAAGTGAAGGTTACACACTCAACGCCAGATGGATTATAGCGCTGAGTGGAGCCTATATAGTCAAAGTCAAAGTAATGACTGACTGAAAATGTGGCTAAGTCCACAGGCATTGAGTGAAGTTAACTCACTCAACGCCATACAACAAAAGACTGTGAGACAGACTAATGTCGTAATAGCCTAAGTAGAAATGAGCAGAAAAATGGCTAAGTCCACAGGCGTTGAGTGTAGCTCACTCACTCAACGCCATAACTTCTTAATCGTTGAGTATAACTTAGTCAGTCAACGCCACAGGAAAACTGTGAAAATTTACCAAGTCCACAAGTGTTGAGTGAGGCAAGCTCACTCAACGCCATGTGATAATGCGTTGACTAATTCTCAAAGGAAGTGTTCTTCTTGACACAAAAATTTAGCTAAGTCCAAATGCGTTGAGTGTAGCTCACTCACTCAACGCCAGATAACAGAAGTGTATGTTAAGTAGTTTGGCGTTGAGTGGAGCTTACTCACTCAACGGCAAGAAGCAATAAAACTGGCTAAAGCAAAAAGCGTTGAGTGATGCATGCTCACTCAACGCTTAAGATGCTGCAGACGCAGAAAATTGGCTAAGGCAAAAAGCGTTGAGTGAGGCGTGCTCACTCAACGCCTAAATTACAGAATGCATAGGCTAAGGCACAAGGCGTTGAGTGAAGTGTGCTCACTTAACGCTCTCAACGCTAGACATGCAAAAAAGGCTGTAGAAATGGTTAAGGCAAAAAGCGTTGAGTGAAGCTTGCTCACTCAACGCTTTCAACGCCTAGTTAGACAGAATTCTGTCTAAGTACTTTGGCGTTGAGTGAAGCTCATTCACTCAACACCTATTCTAAAGATGTTTGATTTTTCACGAAGTCCACAAGTGCTGACGTCAGTAAGTCAACAAGTCAACCTTATTCAAATTGTTAGCGGCAAAGCTACAGTACATGACAAAAGACGCCGCAGACCTACTGTATGACAGTTAGACGTTAAAGCAATGATGCAACTGCCATTAAGTACTTTGCAGTTTACAGTTTCTCCCTTCAGTAGGTTTACTTCAAATCTTATAGATTTGGTCTCTATTGCCAGATCATTCCTGATATCTTTTAGAGCTTCATCCACATAATTTTTCAATGCCCTCTGCTCATCCAACAACCCTTTTAGTTGGGTAAGGAAGGTAGGTGGCATCTGGTCAGTTTGAGCAGAGGTACCTTCATCTAGAGCTTTCTGTATTGACCTGTTCTCTGTGTGTGTTGAGGAGTGTGTTTTCTCATGACTAGATTCCTCTTTCTCAGATTCAGAGGAGATTAGATCATGCACTTCATGAGCAGGGAGTTTAGATGGTATCTCCCCCTCAACCTCTGTCATGCCTTTATTTGCATGCAGGTCAGCAGCAGCAATAGCAGTATCAACTGTAAGCTGAATTTTTATTGAGGGAATCAGAAGTTGCTCACCCACAACTATTGTATCTTGCATTATTTCTTCTGCAATCTGCTCCCTCTTAGCCATTGCAATCTTGTCCTTACCAAATGTAATTTCCATGACTTTATCCAGTAGATGCTCATCTTCAGACATTTCAACCTCTCTATCAGAAGCTAGATTGGTCTCCCCCTCATTCTGAGGCCTGGGAACATCAACCTCATCAAATATAGGTGAATGCCCATCTGTATCCTCAAGTATGGAAGCATCATCCTCCATCCTTGCAGCAATCTTGTCAACACCTTCCTCTGCCACTGCTTCAGCCATCTCAGCAGTCAACACAACATCCCCAGGGACAGTATCTGTCTCAGATCTGCTTACAAGACTTTGTGGGGTAGGTTCTGAAGAAGCAAATACCTGAATGTCCATATCCTTCCTTGACTTTTCTGTAGAGGATGACAACTCTGGATTATGTGGTTCTTCCTCATCAGAAGAAATGCTGGTGGAGCTGGGCTCTGGAATTTCTATCTTCTTCCCTTTCTTTTCTGCAGTTGTTGGTCCATGGGGTTGAAGCACCCTGTCCCACCTCTCAAGCATTTTGATGTCCATTCTTCGCATGTGGTGTATTCTTGCCCCAAACTTCATGTTTAGGATTTTTGGGACTGTCTGTCGCAAAAATAGGGATAGAATTCTCCCTAAGTTTGGTTCAGCAATGCATTCCACTATCCTTTCAAACACTACTCTGCCTCGGTCAGTCCGTTTGGACAGAATGACCCTTGTCATTAACTCAAACATCTTCTTTGATATTTTGTCATGGGAGCCTGGTTTGCATATCAGAGCCTTCCCTATGATATCTGCCAGAAACTTTCCCCTTAGGTTTAGTTCCTTTCTCAAGATGGAGCCTGCAGCGTGCTTAGACAATCCACATCATTTTACTGCTGACTTTATGTCGTCCTGCATCAGTTCATCTTCCTCATCAGTTTTAGTGAACCTAGGCAACAACAGTGCCTTGCTTAATCTCCGCGGAGTGATTTTGATCTTCTTTCCACTTCACCATAGTCTTGAGTTTGCCTCTAGATACATCTGCTTTGGCATTAAAGAATAATTCTATGACTTCTCGCTTCCATAGTAAACAAGGTTCCGTCAAGATGAACCCTAAGTCAGACACATGGAGAAGATGAAGAGCCTGTTGCACTTCCTCTGGCGCATTTGTGAATCCATTTCGAACTACTTCTGCCCCTTCGAAGAGGAAATCTTGTCCCTTGAGCACCATTTCGCTTGTGAATTTCTGATACCTAGCGAGAACAGCTTCCCGTCGATATGGCGAATATGGGCGGGAGAGGGCAATGAACCGTGTTTTTGTTTCATGCACAAGCTCTACTATTTATAGTTATATCTTAAGAGAAGGTGGAAAGCCACTTACCCGTTTGAGATCAAAGATATGATCAACGGCTGGGGTTAACTTCCGCACCTTAGCCGCAGACCGACTAATTGATAGATTTTGTTGAGTAATCTTATTCTCCTCAACCCTTGACTTCTTGGTCTTAATTGATTGACCATTTCTTTAGCAATTGAATTGCCTTAGAATTTTTTAGTATTACTAAATTTGTCTAATCAGCAGGGATTAAGATTACCTGCAATGCACATTATAGTATGTGCTCTAGTGTAGTGCAATTTAAACTAGTTTCAACATGCCCAAGTCAATTTTGAGGATGTTGAATCTAGTTACATCTTGTGGCATAGTGAACATGTGAGCCACAACTTATTTATTAAGAAGAGCCTTTAGACAATTGTCTCACTTCTTCTCAGACTTTAATTTTAGTTGTCTTATCTTTAAGATGCATAGATTTAGCAATTGAGAAAACATTTAGTAGACTCATAAACAAGATGAATTCTACTTATCTTTGTCCTGTAGACTTGAAGCAGAAGCTGGATTCATAGTCTCTGAGCACACCAGCATCCTTGCCTCTGGACTTTAGCCTTTGATGTGCATCTGACTTTCCTTTTCTAGCTCCCCCGCAGCAATTGCATTTGTCTTTGACATCTTGAGCTTGATGGTCAATACATCCACTGCCAACTTCTGGTGAATTATTCAGAAGATAGTTTTCTTGTACCAGTACTAGTTCTGACACATCTCTGTTTAAGAACCATAATTGGGCATGACCACATGGACTATCCTGCAAAACAAGATTTACCATACCTTAGGAACCCAAGCTGACTTGGGTCCTAGGTTCCTGTTAGCATAAAAATGCATGTCCACCTACAGGAGTCCTGTCAGGAAGATATTGCCTTGCCTTTGGCACACTGGGGTTGTGCCAACAATCTATGACAAAGTGGTCAACTTTGCCACAACACCAATATTCATGGATGTTGTATCTCCTTTTCTGAACACACCTTAAAGTGTGCAAGCCACTTCTGGCTGCCTGTTCAGTGGGGAGAACAGTGACCTTCTTGTTTTTTTCAACAAGAGCTTGACCAAAAGTGAGTCTGCCAGTAGTGGAACTTGGCTTACTCTGAACACCATTAGCAACAACCTTCTTTGCAGATGACATGTTCCTTATGGATTCAGGGACAGCCAAGGTAGCCTTACTGACTAGCTTTCCTTTGGTTTGAGTTCTTGCTGGAAGAACATTAGAAAGGGCCATGGCCACATCATTGAATGAGGGGGCTGTGACACTAAATATAAAAGGTCCAGGTTGGGCCTTTTGAACTTCTACATGGGGAGCCTTCTGAGCACTCAATCCCATGACCTCTCTTCTTCCATTGTAAGATACTTTTGTTATCTTACAAGGAAGATTCCCACACCTCCAGTGACCATATTTACAGGCTTGGTCATACCTGTTGGATGAGAGAATTACCTTGTGAAAGGTTGGCTGAGGCCTGACAGGAGCTTGACCGCTTCTCTGAGATTGGATAACTTTAGAAATCCACTCAGACTTTCTCTTGATATCATCTATCTTAGAGAAATTGGCCACTATCCTCTTCTCCCTTTCAAGTTTCTCTTCAAGATCCTTAATACTAGAGTCCTTATACTTGATGCACTCAACCTGGATATCATAGGGGTCGGGGCGAACAAAATAGAGGGAAAGAGGTTTGTCGCTAGTAGGCGACTGACACCTGATTTCCCACAGCCGCAAACTATACTAGTTGTGGGTGATTTTATTACTTTAGAAAGATCTATTACAACCAAAGACACTAAATAACAATGCAACAAAAGATGACCTTGAACTTGTAACCACACCAAATAAATGAGAGGTTCTGGCTCAAATTTCGTGTCATTCTTTGGGAACCCTTGGTCCCCTATTTATACCATTAAAGGGCTTGTCGAAGGGACAGGTTCAATAAATGCGGATTGCTCAAGATACAGGAGAACCAAACTGGAGAGGGGGGGGGGGGTTACAATAGGCTACAACCATCCATCTATACGAGCTGAGGGGAGCTAGGGCGGACACTCAGAGTGTTCTCACGGACCCTTCGGGACTTGGACCTGCTGGGGTTGCTCGAGCTGAAGGATCTTGACGCTGGAGGAGAAGGCACGATTACACAAACTGTAAGCACACGCACTGTTGGGCCGGTGCGGTTGCACGAGATGTCACCATACAGTCCGTTGGATGTCAAAGGATGACTCTTGCTGCTATCGCTGGATTCTGGGTTAAACAATTACCTTGTGGACAATATTTTTTAGGGTGCTGTTATTAACAAACCCACTTTCGTTACTAGCAAACCAAAAAAAGATTCAGTCATTTTTTGCATTTTTTTCTCTTCCCAAAAATTACTACTAGCAAACCAATCTTGCATTTTGCAATTTTTACATTTTTGAATTTTGAGCCCCAAATGTTTCTCATTTGAAAAAGTGATCAACATGAAAGTTGTAGATCTCATCGAGATCTACAACTTTCATGTTGACCATTTTTTGATATGAAGCCGTTTAGACCTCCAATTTGGGCCCTAAAAAGACACGCACGGAACGAGTCGTCCGTACAAATTTTCGGCGTGACTTTTTTCAGGGCTCAAATCGAGGGTCTAAACTGGTTCAAATTAAAAAGTTTTCAACATGAAAGTTGTAGATCTCGTCGAGATCTACAACTTTCATGTTGAACACTTTTTAATTTGAAGCCATTTAAGTCCCCGATTTGGTCCCCGAAAAAAGTCACGCCGATCCCGGGCGTCCGTACAGATGTTCGGCGTGACTTTTTTCAAGGGCCAAATCGGGGGTCTGAATTGCTTCAAATCAAAAAGTGTTCAACATGAAGGATGAGATCTACAACTTTCATGTTGAACACTTCTCATGAAAATATACGTATAAGACGCAGTTCAAAAAGACGCATATATTCTTATATACACTCAACTCATATATACAGCACACCCTTATAGGAATTAAAGATCAAATATATTTCCAAATCCGGCGATATTTTGTTTAAAGATTTTGATGCAGATGATGATATTGTGTTGAAAAGAAGTTTTGGACATACTAAACAAAAATTTGCAGCATTTTGACTCATTTCTAATGGTAACTTAAGTGGTTGAATGAATACGTTTGAAATCATTTGTAATGTCATTATATGTAGTGAGTTATTTTGAAAGAATGAATGTTTTAAACAAAATTTATATATATATTTAAAAATTTTATGTTGGTTTGCTAGTAGCAAAATGGTTTTCTAATAGCCATTTTGAAAAATGAGGGTTTGCTAATAGTAATGATTTGCTAGAAATCAAATTGGGTTTGCTAGTAACAACACCCATTTTTTATTTAAACAATTACTTGGACCTGCTGGGGCTGGTCGAGCTGAAGGCTCTTGAGGCTGCAGGAGAGGGCACAGTTACACAAACTATAACCACACACACTGCTGGGCCGGTGCGGTTGCACGAGATGTCACCATACAGTCTGCTAGATGCCAAAGGATGGCTCTTGCTGCTGTCGCAGGATTCCGGGTTAAACAATTACCTTGTGGACAATATTTTTTATATACTCTGCTGAAATAAGGACAATATTTCTACTACTATTTAAGGGCACTTGTATTCCCTTGTTTTATCTAACTCTCTTTTTCTGTTGCTATAATATTTTACTTTAGAGTTTGAAATATTATTGTCTATCAATTTATCTGAAACTAATAACTTCTGATACATCAGTTATCTAGTAATCTTTCCCTGCATAAAGGAGAGATTATACAGAATTATGCTTTGAAATATGAATGAATGTCTCTTCTTCTTTATACTATGTAAATTTTCTTGTTATGTTTTTCTTTTTTTCTTTTCTTCTCTATGTAAAAACACTTATGAAATTATAAATTCTGTCATACCAAATTAGGGGGAGATTGTTGGGGAGAACCTCTTAATTTGGTATATTAGATTAAATAAGTTATTTAGGAATGAATGTCTTGTACAACAACACTCAAGCCTTTATCCCACTATAGCGGGACCGGCTATATGGATCCTTTGTCGCCATTTTGCCTTATCTTTTGTCATAATCTCACTAATGCCCAAGTACATCTTGTCTTTCCTTATAGTTTCATTCCAAGACTTAATTGGTCTACCTCTCCCTCGTTTAACATGCCTAGTGACTCTCACAACGCCTAACAAGTGCCTCTAATGGTCTGCTTTGTGCATGTCCAAACCATCTTAGTTGAGTTTCTTGCATCTTCTCTGCAATTGGTGCTACTCCTGTCTTATCCCTGATACATTCATTCCTAATTTTATCTAGTCGCGTGTATCCACACATCCACTTAAGCATTCTCATCTCCGCAACTCCTATTTTTTGCTTATGTAGACAATTCACTGCCCAACACTCAGAACCATAGAGCATCGTGGGTCTAATTACAGTACGGTAAAACTTGCCCTTAAGTTTTAGTGGTACTTTACGATCACATAAGATTCCTGACGCGCCTCTCCACTTCAACCAACCCGCTTGGATTCTATGTGTCACATCTTTATCAATACCTCCGTCTTTTTGAACTATCGATCCAATAGATTTAAAAGACTCACGGGAAATATCCTGATCACCCAACTTAATAACAAAGTCATCCGTCCTTCTTGTACTGCTAAATTTAAGCTCCATGTACTATGTCTTTGCCCTACTCAACCTAAAACCCTTCTTTTCTAAAGTATCTCGCCAAGATTCAAGTTTTGCGTTTACACCCTCACGCGTCTCATCAACCAAAACGATATCATCCGCAAATAATAAACACCAAGGTATTGCTTGTTGGATTTGTCTGGTGAGCTCATCTAGGAATGAATGTCTTATGTGTACAACCCCATATTCGCTGGGTGGGACCCGGAGACACCACTGGGGGATTGGGCTAGGCTTAGGTTAGCCCTGGGTCAGCCCTAAGACATACTTATAGAGTTCTCGCCCTGAAGGGGCTCTCGCCCAAGGCAGATAGTCGAGCTCTCGGCAGGAGAGATCGTCGACCGACCAAGGCCGATAGTCGAGCTCTCGGTGGGAGAGATCGTCGACCACGGAAGCTTCCGCCTTAGGGCAAGCTCCCGCCCAGGGGAGGCGAGAAGGCCCCAAGTAGGCCTTCCGCCCGCGGTAGTTTCAAGACCGTGGAGGGCGCGAACCTCCCTGGCAAGGGGGTCTCGCCAAGGTTGGCCCGGGTGGGGGTCCAGCGGGAGCCTCCTCAACCAGGGTTCTCGCCAAGTGGGCCCACGTGGTGGGGGCCCGGCGCTCATAAAGAGGATTATTTTATAATATATTATCCCGAGGTGAAATTACCCAAATGCCCCTTTAAGTGACCGCGGGATTTGGCTATTGGCAGACCCCTCAGGGGTATTTCAGTATTTTCAGGCCAAAGGAAGGCTATAAAAAGATCCATAAGGGCTCTTTAGAAGGCAAGCTGATCATTTTTCCTCTAGCCCTAGTGCCTTCTGAAGAGCTCCCAGCCCAGCATTTGGCTTTGGAGGGGAAGCTCTCAGAGATCTTCCGGGTGTGTGGTGGGACCTCCCAGCTGAGGCTTTGGGTCTGTGTTAGGACCTTAGCAACCTGTCAGGGGTCGAGGTTCGAGAGAAGTAGGCATTGACTGCACTTTGGTTCGTGAACATTTGTTGAGGTCAATTTTGGCTTCAACAGTTCTGGTGCGGTGAGCGTGGAAGCAGTCGGTGCAAGAAAATCTTGAGTTAAGTCCCATGGCAGGAGGCGAGGGTGAAGGATCAGGCGCGGGAGGATCCCCCACCCGGGTGGACGAGGCGACGAGAAAAATGTTTGAGGACTTCAGGCGAGAAGTCATGCAGACGATCAACTTGGCCTTCTCGGCAAGGAACGAGTGGGAGACGCCGCAGGTTCCGGTGGAGGTGGTTCCGCTGCTAGGCGAGAACGCTCCAGGGCAGCGCCCCGGGAAGGAGGTCCCGGTGGAGGCAGGCGAGAGGGACGTGGCCGCGCGGGAGCTTTTCCCAGGCCAGCGTCTCGAGAAGGGGCTTCCGGCGGATCTGGGCGAGAAGGAGGCGACGGTGCGGGAGCTCTTCCCTGGGCAGGGTCTCGCGGATCGGTCCAGCCAACCGAGGTCGCGAGACGTGCCTTCTCGCCAGGCAGGGGCGAGACCCCCTTTAGTGAGCTCATTGTCTCGGCTCCAGTGCCGGAGGGGTTCCGGGAGCCAGACATGACCTACTACACCGGGAAGGATGACCCGGTCCAGCACGTGCAATGGTTCGAGGACGTGGTGTCCATCAGGCAAATGTCGGATGCCTTCAAGTGTAGGCTCTTTGCCATCACTCTAAAAGAAAAGGCCAGGGACTGGTTCCACCAGTTGCCGGCGAGTTCCATCTACAGCTTTGAGGATCTGCGGAGGGGTTTTCTGTTGAGATTCTCAACTTCGAAGAAAAGGAAGAAGGAGGCTGAGTGCCTGTTTGCAGTAAGGCAGGGGCCGGAGGAGACATTGGGTCGCTATGTCGACCGGTTCCAAGAGGAGGTTCTCCTGGTCCAGGAGGTCCCGGGGTATGCGCTGATGCTAGCCTTCACCCTGGGGCTGAGGCCAGGGTTCTTTAGCATGGAGTTGAAGAGAGTGCCCCCTCTCTCTTTTGAGGAGCTCATGGAGAGGGCGGCGAAGGAGATAGACTTTGAGAGGGCAAACCCTGCGTTTGCAAGAAAGCTGGCCAGGCTGGCCGAGGACGACGTGAAGGAGCCGGCGGCGGGAAGGCAGAGAGAGCAGAGAGAGCAGAGGGAGCAGAGGGAGCCGAGGGAAGATCGGAGAAGAGAAGAGCCCCGAGGGCAGGGGCAACAGCATGGGGGGGCCAGGGAGCCAAACAACCGACTGGGTTGGAGGCCTCAGGAGGGTCGCCCCCAGGGCCAGGGAGGACTTCAGGGAAGAGATAACTTCCGGGAGCCCAGAAGGCTGGAGCAGGGAGGATGGCGACAAGGACCAAGGGGTCATTTCCCACCGCCGCAGGAGGCTATGGAGGTGGGAAGGGGAAGAGGAAGAAGATTTCGGGGAGCCGGAAGAAGGGGAGGAGGAGAAGGAAGAGGGGGCAGGGTGGCGTTGCCTTATTGTGACTTCCATCAGGAGGAAGGTCACGCAACGGCCACCTGCCCAGAGTTTCTGGAGATTAGAGGGGCCAGAGTGGCCGGAAGACAAGATCCGCCTGCAAGGATCGTCGAAGTACAGCGGGAAGAGGTGGAGGACAGATGTGAAGACAGGATTGACGTGGGGACCCGAGGAGGGATTGGAGTGATCCACGGGGGAGTGGGGATCGAGGCAACCCGCAAGGGGAGCCTTCAAACCATGTTCCGCCGAGGGGTCGCCTCGACCTCCCAGGCTCCACCCCCAGAGGAGAAGATCACTTTCTCATCCGCGGATATGCCAGACTACGAGGACCCGTTCTGCGACGCGCTTGTGATCCAGACAGCGGTAGAAAACTACACCGTCTCCCGGATACTGGTGGATAATGGGAGCTCGGTGAATGTGATCTTCAAGAAGGCTTTCGATGAGATGAGGGTGGAAGGAAAAAGGGTCCTGGCTTCTGATGGACCGCTTTTTGGCTTCGCCGGAGAAAGGAAAGAGGTGGAAGGAGGAGTAGGCTTGCATGTGAGGCTTGGGGGCGTCTCACGGAACTGTCGGTTCGTAATCGTGGACGCCCCGAGTAGTTACAATGCCATCTTTGGGCGCCCCCTCATCAGCGCCTTTCGCTGTGTACCCTCCTCGTACCACCAATGCCTCAAGTTCAACAATGGAGGGGTGCAGGTTAGGATCAGGGGGGATCCGAAGATGGCAAGGCAGTGCTATGTGACGGCGGTTAACACCGTGTCGTGGATGGCGGAGGCAGAGGAGTTGGAGAGGGAGATGGCTGAGCAGGAAGGAGTTGAGGAAGGGGGGATGAGCCTGGGAGAGGCGATGGAGGTTGCCGAGGAGATGGCGGAGGCAGAGGAGTTGGGGGAGATCAGCCCAGAAGAGGCGAGAGGAGTGGTGGATGAAGAAGAGCAGAGGCAGGAGGAGAGCCTGGAGGAGGCGATGGAAGTTGATGAGGTTGGGGGAGAAGAGCTCGAGTTTGAGCGGGAAGAGGCAAGGGTAAGTTGGGAGCGGTCGGGGCTGGAGCCGGCCGAAGAGGTGGTGGAGATGGAGGTGCTTACAAGAGCGGGGGAGGTGCAAAGGATTCGGATCAACGGAGGCTTGAGCCTTGAGGATCAGGAGCGGATGCGAGCCTGCATCCAGGGCAACGTTGACATCTTCGCTTGGAGCGCGGCAGACATGCCGGGCATCGACGCGGACGTGGCCTGTCACCGCTTGAACCTGGATTCCAGAGCCCGTCCCATACGCCAAAAGATGAGGGCCATCGCCACCAAGCTAGAAGCCCCCATCCGAGAGGAGGTCCAAAAGCTCCTGGACGCAGGCTTCATCTCAGAGATCCAGTATCCAGGCTGGATCTCCAACGTGGTAATGGTAAAGAAGGGAGGAGGAAAATGGCGCATGTGTATCGATTTTTCCTTATTAAATAAATCATGCCCCAAGGATTGTTACCCCTTGCCTCGAATCGACGCGCTGGTTGACTCAGCCGTCGGTTTTTCTCTTATGAGTTTTTTAGATGCATTTTCAGGTTACTACCAGATCCGGATGCACCCTCCTGATGTCAAGGATGTTTCCTTCATCACAAGAGAGGGATGCTTCAGCTATAAGATGATGCCCTTCGGATTAAAGAATGCAGGGGCAACATACCAACGCATGATGGATCGAGTCTTTCGAGATCAAAGGGGAAGGAACCTGGAGGTCTATGTGGATGACCTCATGGTCAAGAGCAAGTGTGTTGATTCCCACTTGCGAGACTTGGAGGAGACGTTCGCCACCCTGCGGAAGTTCAAGATGAGGTTGAACCCCTTGAAGTGCGTCTTCGGGGCTAGTCGCGGCAAATTCCTCGGGCACCTCTTGACTCCCGCGGGGGTAGAACCCAACCCTGATAAGGTTAAGGCTATTCTAGACCTAGAATCGCCTCGCAACGCCAAGGAGATCCAGCGCTTGACCGGGAAGTTGGCCGGGTTAAGCAGGTTCCTCTCGCGGTCAGGGGATAGATGTTCCTCCTTCTTCAAAGTACTTCGTGGCAGCCAAGCATTCGAATGGACGGCCGAGTGCGAAGAGGCTTTTCAGGGGCTGAAGAGGCAACTCTCCCAAGCTCCGTTACTTCAAAGCCCAAAGGAGGGGGAGGACCTAGCCTTGTATTTAGGAGTGGGAGGAGAGGCGGTGAGCTCCGTCTTGGTTAGGGAAGAGGGGAAGAAGCAATTACCCGTCTATTATGTCAGCCGAATCTTAAAAAAGGCAGAGCTCCGATACCCCATCCTGGAGAAGCTAGCATATGCTTTGGTCATCTCAGCTAGGAAGCTTCGCCCTTACTTTCAAGCACACTCGATTAGGGTGGTAACAGACCATCCCCTTCGCAAGGTCTTGGAGGGGGTGGAACATTCAGGAAGGTTGGCAAAGTGGTCCATCGAGCTAAGCGAGTTTGACATCTCTTTCGTCCCGAGGCTCTCTATCAAAGCCCAGGCCGTAGCGGATTTCCTGGCGGACTATGTTACCGAGGCGGAGGCTGAAGAACCAAAGCCGCAAGAAGCGTGGAAGATGGTGGTCGACGGGGCCTCAGGAAGGAACTCCCTGGGAGGAGGTGTGGTGTTGGTAAGTCCTCAGGGAGTTACCATAGAGCAAGCAGTGACCTTCCACTTCCCTGTAACCAATAACCAAGCGGAGTATGAGGCTGTGATAGCTGGCCTTCGCTTGGCAAAGGAGCTGGAAATCCAGGATGTGGAGGCCTTCACCGACTCAATGGTGGTAGCATCGCAGATCCGAGGCGAGTTCGAGGCCCGGGAGCCTACCCTCGCAAGATATCTATCAAAGGTAAGAACTATTATTGGAGGTTTCCGTTCTTTTTCTATTCAACATGTTCCCAGGGAGGAAAGCATGGCAGCTGATCGACTGGCGAAGTTCGGGCCTCGGGGAGGAGGTACCCTAACCGAACTATTTCGGCCAGCCATTGAAGAGGGGGAGTTGATGGAGGTGAATCGGCGGTCCTCATGGATGGACCCATTGGTGACTTTCTTAACCACAGGAGAACTGTCGGAAGAAGTCAAGGATGCAAAGAGCTTCAGGCACAAGGCGGCTCATTACCTGATGCTGGAAGGGAGCTTGCATCGGAAGATGTTGTCAGGGCTCCTCGCGAGATGCGTAACCAAAGAGGAAGTCCCGAGGATCCTGGAAGAGGTGCATTCTGGAGAGTGCGGCAGCCATTCAGGGGGGAGGACATTGGAAGCAAGGGTGATAAGGCAGGGATATTTCTGGCGGACCATAAGGAGGGATACCGCTGAATTCGCAAGGAGGTGTCGGAAGTGCCAAGTACATGCTCCTCTCCAGCTCTTGCCCGCCCAAAGACTTCGAAGCATCACGGCGCCATGGCCCTTCGCCATTTGGGGGATGGACCTGGTTGGACCCTTCCCTCCAGCTAGCGGGCAAAGGAGGTTCCTCCTAGTGATGATTGACTACTTCTCCAAATGGCTGGAGATCAAGCCGTTAGCCAAGGTAACCTCCCAGGTCATCAGAAACTTCGTTTGGGGGGAAATCATTTGCAGGCACGGATTGCCCCAAGCGATAGTGACAGACAATGGACCTCAGTTTGCCAGCGAAGAATTCATCGGTTTCTGCACCCAATTGGGGATTGACCTCAGGTTCGCCTCTGTCCATCATCCTCGGAGCAATGGTCAGGTGGAGGCGGCAAACAAAGTCATTGTCAACTTGCTCAAAAAGAAGGTGGAAAACCTGAAGGGTAGTTGGGTGGAACAGCTCCCTTCCGTCCTGTGGGCCTTGCGAA
Source organism: Platanthera zijinensis (assembly GCA_039513925.1). Classification (NCBI taxonomy): domain Eukaryota; kingdom Viridiplantae; phylum Streptophyta; class Magnoliopsida; order Asparagales; family Orchidaceae; genus Platanthera; species Platanthera zijinensis. The sequence continues at coordinate 239,109,382 of CM077079.1, read as the reverse complement.
CAACTCCGAACACGGCCACAGGAGAGACCCCCTTCAAGCTCTCTCATGGGTGTGAGGCTGTCCTCCCTGTCGAGTTCGAGGTTCGGTCCCCAAGGGTTACGGCCGCAGCAGAGGGAAACGAAGCTTGGAGGTTGGAGAACGAGGAAGGGTTGCGCCTCTCATTAGATATGGTGGAAGAGCTGCGGGATGTTGCCGCCATCAGGCAAGAAGAAATAAAACGGCGAATGGCTCGATACTTCGATAAGCACATCAGAGTCAAGCAATTCGCCGAGGGGGATCTAGTACTGAAAAAGGTCGACGCAGCGGGAAGGTCGGCCGCGGTTGGTAAGCTCAACCCTAGCTGGGAAGGGCCTTACATAGTAGAGAAGGCTCTGGTTAACGGAGGCTACTATCTCCAGGACGCGGAGGGAAGGACCTTGAGTCACACCTGGAATGGTGATGACCTGAAGCGCTTCTACCCGTAGGAGGGAAAGAAGGATTGTAGTGTTGTAAACAACTGTTGCATTTTCAATAAGTTTATTTCAAAATGTTGACTGTCGCTGAATAGGCAATCTTTATGTTTTAGTTTTAACTGGCTAGGATCCCTCATCCCAGTGATAGAATAGGCCTGGTTGAAGGGATCTTCACCAACACCCCGAGCTCGGCTCGGCCCCAGGTAGACCCGCTGCGCAGGCTCTCATCTAGCTGGCAGGTCCGAAGGCTCGCCTGTGGGGGAGAGGTTTGGTTATCTTCATCAACACCCCGAGCTCGGCTCGGCCCCAGGTAGACCCGCTGCGCAGGCTCTCATCTAGCTGGCAGGTCCGAAGGCTCGCCTGTGGGGGAGAGGTTTGGTTATCTTCATCAACACCCCGAGCTCGGCTCGGCCCCAGGTAGACCCGCTGCGCAGGCTCTCATCAAGCTGGCAGGTCCGAAGGCTCGCCTGTGGGGGATAGGTTGGCTCTTGTGATACTTTGTTCTTAGCCACTTCAACGACACCCCGAGCTTGGCTCGGCCCCAGGTAGACCCGCTGCGCAGGCTCTCATCAAGCTGGCAGGTCCGAAGGCTCGCCTGTGGGGGATAGGTTGGCTCTTGTGATACTTTGTTCTTAGCCACTTCAACGACACCCCGAGCTCGGCTCGGCCCCAGGTAGACCCGCTGCGCAGGCTCTCATCAAGCTGGCAGGTCCGAAGGCTCGCCTGTGGGGGATAGGTTGGCTCTTGTGATACTTTGTTCTTAGCCACTTCAACGACACCCCGAGCTCGGCTCGGCCCCAGGTAGACCCGCTGCGCAGGCTCTCATCAAGCTGGCAGGTCCGAAGGCTCGCCTGTGGGGGATAGGTTGGCTCTTGTGATACTTTGTTCTTAGCCACTTCAACGACACCCCGAGCTTGGCTCGGCCCCAGGTAGACCCGCTGCGCAGGCTCTCATCAAGCTGGCAGGTCCGAAGGCTCGCCTGTGGGGGATAGGTTGGCTCTTGTGATACTTTGTTCTTAGCCACTTCAACGACACCCCGAGCTCGGCTCGGCCCCAGGTAGACCCGCTGCGCAGGCTCTCATCAAGCTGGCAGGTCCGAAGGCTCGCCTGTGGGGGATAGGTTGGCTCTTGTGATACTTTGTTCTTAGCCACTTCAACGACACCCCGAGCTCGGCTCGGCCCCAGGTAGACCCGCTGCGCAGGCTCTCATCAAGCTGGCAGGTCCGAAGGCTCGCCTGTGGGGGATAGGTTAGCTCTTGCGATACTTTGCTCTTAGCCACTCCGACACCCCGAGCTCGGCTCGGCCCCAGGTAGACCCGCTGCGCAGGCTCTCATCAAGCTGGCAGGCCCGAAGGCTCGCCTGCGGGGGATAGGTGAAGTCCTTGACCTTTTGATCCTTGGTTCCTGATTGGTAACTACTACGTTACAACGAGCTCGGCTCAAACCCCGGTAGACCCGCCGCGCGGGCACCCATGTGAGCTAGCAGGTCCAACGGCTCGCCGACGGGGTAGGGGTTTGATTGGTTGGAAAAATACGTGGGCATGACCCTGACCTAGACCGGGGGCAAATCCCTGAAGGGTCTCGGTTCAGGGGTCTCGGCCAGTAAAGGTCTCAGCTCAGGGGTCTCGGCCAGTAAAAGTCTTGGCTTGGAGGTCTCAGCAGATCGCGGCCCAGAGGTCTCGGCCAGCAAAGGTCTCGGTTAAAGGAGGCTCTCGCAAAAAGAAAGCTCCCGGCGGGCCCAGGCAGGACGATTCAATCGACGATGCGAGGTTTCCGCCTAGCTGATCTCTAAGTAGGGTCACCCTAAAGAGACTAAGGGTCTCGGCGGAAGCTCGCGCGGAGGTCATTCGGCATAGTAATATACGCTTAAAAAACACAATGACAGTGAAGAAATGAAACATTACTTTATATAAGGTTAATTACAAAAGTGAGGAGCTTCTCGCTCATTACAAGAGGATATTCAAAGTAAAAGACAACTCAAGGAGACGCGCTGTAGTCCCCACTGGTGCTCTCGCTTGAAGCATCGCCAGAGCCTTCCCCGGACGTCTCGTCAACAGCGGGAGAGGACCTCGGGACGTCTGAGAGCGGCGAGTCCGGCGCGCCCGGGGGTTTGGGAACCGGGTCGTAAAGCCAAGGGAGAAGCTGGCGAGCGTCGATGGTTGCGCCATCCTCCCGGAGCAGCTCGACATCTCGCAGCGTCTCGAGCGTCAGCCTGACGGTCGCTTGAGCGTTGGCTTGAAGCAGCTTATCGACGTCATACTCCGAGAGGTAGCGGCTCCGCAACCGCGCATCTAGCTCCGGGGGCGGGCCCTTCGTTAGCTCTGCGCGGAGCTGTTCCCTCAGAAGGACGCTCTCGCAGCGCGCGTTGGCCAGCTCTGCGCGAAGCTCCCTGACTTGGGCGGAATCCTGCAAAAGGGACAAAAGATCTTAGTCACGCATTACACAGTAGAAACTTCGAGGAAACGGGGGCAAGGGCTCAGGAAGGTCTCGCCTACCTCGGTCGCGGGGCGCAGAGACAGCGCCAATTTGGCATCCGCGAGCTCCTGTTGAGCTCTCGCGAGTTCTTCCTCCGCGACATGCGCGCGAGCTATCGCGTCCTCCCTCGCCTTGCGCATATCGGTAAAATTCTTGTCAAGGGTGATGCCTCGGCGCGCACACATATGCGTGAGCTCGAACGCGCGCATCAGGGCCCGGGTGGCGTCGAAGGCTAGGAGGCGGGTGGACATCTGGTCAAAAACGCCAGCATCCTCCCGGCTGTAGAGACCATACCCAAGCGAGAAGGCCTCGCCGGTCACATTCTCCCCCTCCGCCCATCTGGGAAGGAGGGTTGAAACCCTGATCGAGTTTGACTCAGGGTCCCATTCCATCTGAGGCTTCCCCTCCGAGTCGGCGTATCTAACGCCGAAGCCAAAGTTTCGGTGCCCTCTCGGCACCTCCGGGGGCGGGACGCTGGCGGAGGTTTCGGCGGCGACCACTTCTCCACCAGCCTCGCTTGCGGCCGATATATTCTTGGCGGAAGCCTCGGCACGGCTCTTGGCGGCGGCATCCATCTCGCTGGCCATCTGAAGGATCGCTTCAAAGGACCTGCCCTCGGGAGGAGGTTGGACAGGCGGGACGGCCGGGGCTTTTCCCTTCTCAAGGGCAGAGGGTTTCGGCCTCTTCAGTGTGCGGAGAGGAGGAAGGGTGGCCTTCCGCTTCTTGGCCGGTGGCGGCATGGAAGGGGTTGGATCTTCTCGGCAGGCGCTGGCGCTGGCTTCCGCGAGCGCAAGGGGGCCTCTCGCTGCCAGACCCCCGACACCCCGTCCTGCGGCGAAGGGTTGGCGCAGAGGAACCTCTCGCTCTCCTGCAAAGTAAAAACGCTTTAGCACTTCAGCGCAAGAAAATCTTTGATAGAAAAAGGGAATCTGAGGCGAGACCGTACCTTCGCCCGATTGAACAAGTGGGAGGGAGTCGACGTCCCGCAGAAGATAGGGGACGTCGAACTCCTTGTTCCCGAAGAATTCCAGGATTGCGCTCTCGCGCGATCCCAGAGCGGGCGGCTTGTAGGCAGCGTCTTCATACTGGACGGGCTGAAGCGGGACGTTGCCGAAGTCCCCGCTGACGTATACGAACTTCTCGCCCCAATGGTGGTGCTTATTGGCGAGACCGGTAACCTCGAGCTGTTGACCGGAGAAGAAAACTACCCCCCCCTTGGCACGGAAGTTGAATAGCTTCCGGAAGATGGGCAGGCTAAACTCGATCCTCTCGGATCGCATATAGCATATGAATGCTATAAGGATCGCGACGGAGTTCGGGTTTAGCTGGGCGGGCACCACCCCATAATAACGGAGAGCTAACCGAACCTCCGGCCACAGGGGGAGGCGGAAGCCCACCTCGAAATGCTCGAGGGGGATGGCAAGCTCTCCCGCCCCGGGGTATTCACCCTATCATGATTCCCCGGGTTCCGCGCCGAGAAGCCGGCGGGAACGTAGCGGTCGACGATCGCGTTGTATTCGTCGAGGGTGAGCTTGCAGGAAGGGAAGAGATGTTTCTGGAAGGCTTCCGCGCAATGGGCGCGACCCTTGCTCTCGCCAGGCATGGCTAGTTCGTGAGTAAGAGCGAGAGCTGTAAGGGAGTCGAAGCGGGAGCAGGAACGCGAGAGCACGGAGGGAGGCTGAGGTTCCGGATCGGAGAAGTAAATGCGGTTGGTAGACTTCTCTATTTATAGGGAATCGTAGTCATCATGAGTTCATCCGGCGGAGAGAGAAAGTGACAGCGGAGTACAGCTGTCAGAATCCGGGCTAACGGCGCCTCGGTTCTCCCCCTCAGGATGACGGCGGTCAACGGTCGCTACGGGTTTCGACGCGACTGCCTGGATCGGCGCAAGCCTCCTAGACTGGCGCAAGCCTCCTGGGTTAACGCAAACCTCCTAGATCAGCGCAAGCATCCTAGATCGGGGTAAGCGCCTTGATTAAAAAGCCCCGCAGAACGATAAAAAGGAAAGGGAAAAGAGAGACATGGGTAGAAGCGAGACTCTCGCTAGCGCAAGCCGGATAAAACTTAATTAATAATAATGTTTATTACAGACATTGAAAAAGAGAAACAAGGGGAGAAGAAAAAAGAGATACATTAAGTTTCAGAGCGTGAAGGCTAGTAGGGTTTCCAGCTCCATCGTCCCCGTTCTCGCCGCCTAGTCCTTGGGGGCGCCAACGGGTTGAAGTAAGACGATAGCGTGGTACACCCAAGGTTGATCCGCCTGGCGTAGTCCCGGATCTGCGAGATGCACCTCCCTGGCGAAGACTCGGCGGAAGGCCCGCGCGGGCAATCAGTCTCGCCCAAGAAGAAGTCCCGCTCCAGAGCCTCCAGTCTTTGCTCCACGGATTCGCGGAACGCTTTCGCCGCGGCAGCATGGGCACGGTCTCGCCGGACAAGCTTGGCCAGGATGGCCGAGATCTTCCTCCGTCTCCCCTTCGCGCTCCCTGCACTGTTCAGGGTTTCCTCTATCTCGCCAGACGAAGGGAGGGGGGACTCTTCATCCTCTTCTTCCCCGTCTTCTTCTTCCTCTTCCTCTCCTTCCTCGTTGACTTCCAAGCCAGGATCACCTGCGGAAGAAACACGCGAGAATTTTGGTTAAGACATGACGATCGACAGTCCGACAAAGTTTTCGCATACCTGCGGCTGGGCGAGAACCGTCAGCCAAAGTTGGACGAGAAGGCCCGGCCCCTCCGTTGGTTCCGTAAAGAAGGTGAAGAGGCTTGCCCAGCCCCGGGCGGAAGGGCTCGCGCACGATGATCCCGGCCTGGCCGGAAGCATGAGGGGAGTGGTCTTCTCTCAAGGGGCGATCAGCATCCTTGAGAGTAGCGGAAGGTTTGGAAGCCGCCCCCCCAGCCTGCAGGAGAGGATTGGCCACCGCGGGAGGCACTTCGGCGGTTCTCGTTTCATCTTCCCGGGTGGATAGACCCGGGTCGGCGGGAGCTGGCACTGCGAGAAGACGGTTCAGAAAAGAAAGGGTCTGGTTGAAATATTGACAAGGGAAAATGTACCTATTGTTCCGGTCTCGGCGGGAGGAATCCTTTCCGAGACCCGTGTTTGGCCCTCGGGGGGATGAGCGGGTAGGTTCGAAGAGCTGGGCGGAATTTCGGCGTCATTATCGGGAGCGGACTCCTGCGAAAGCATACTTTAAATCATCGAATCTAATGTACAGTTAGCTCGGTAGGCACGTGCGAAAGGCTTACCTTCTGTAGGGAAGAATCTCCGGCAGGATTGGGAGTGGGGGAAGGAGGATCCCTGTTCTCGCGAGAAAGGTCCCGCCGGACCGCCTTCGCCCTTTTCTTTCCCTTCTTCTTCGGCTCCGAAGGCCCGGCGGTTGAAGTCTTTTTCGCTAACCATGGAGCCACCGCCGCACAGTTAGCCAAGGCCCGCGCTTGGGCAGCGGCTAACCGGTCTTGGAGGCCTTGCGGAAGCGGTTTGGCAGCACGTTTGGAATGCATGGTGTGCTCGCGCGAAAATCCCGGAGGCGAGAGCTCAGTCGGAAAGCCGTATTTTAAGGGCAGGGCGTAGGGACGTCCATCAGTGCATATTTATAGCCGCAGTGGGACCCACCAAAAGATTCCCTCGATAGGCGGGCACGTGTCCAGCGAATATTTTGGGGGTTGGACTTGTCTTGTCGAGCGCAGGGCTAGCTCGAAAAGAGCGGGGATTGTGTACAACCCCATATTCGCTGGGTGGGACCCGGAGACACCACTGGGGGATTGGGCTAGGCTTAGGTTAGCCCTGGGTCAGCCCTAAGACATACTTATAGAGTTCTCGCCCTGAAGGGGCTCTCGCCCAAGGCAGATAGTCGAGCTCTCGGCAGGAGAGATCGTCGACCGACCAAGGCCGATAGTCGAGCTCTCGGTGGGAGAGATCGTCGACCACGGAAGCTTCCGCCTTAGGGCAAGCTCCCGCCCAGGGGAGGCGAGAAGGCCCCAAGTAGGCCTTCCGCCCGCGGTAGTTTCAAGACCGTGGAGGGCGCGAACCTCCCTGGCAAGGGGGTCTCGCCAAGGTTGGCCCGGGTGGGGGTCCAGCGGGAGCCTCCTCAACCAGGGTTCTCGCCAAGTGGGCCCACGTGGTGGGGGCCCGGCGCTCATAAAGAGGATTATTTTATAATATATTATCCCGAGGTGAAATTACCCAAATGCCCCTTTAAGTGACCGCGGGATTTGGCTATTGGCAGACCCCTCAGGGGTATTTCAGTATTTTCAGGCCAAAGGAAGGCTATAAAAAGATCCATAAGGGCTCTTTAGAAGGCAAGCTGATCATTTTTCCTCTAGCCCTAGTGCCTTCTGAAGAGCTCCCAGCCCAGCATTTGGCTTTGGAGGGGAAGCTCTCAGAGATCTTCCGGGTGTGTGGTGGGACCTCCCAGCTGAGGCTTTGGGTCTGTGTTAGGACCTTAGCAACCTGTCAGGGGTCGAGGTTCGAGAGAAGTAGGCATTGACTGCACTTTGGTTCGTGAACATTTGTTGAGGTCAATTTTGGCTTCAACATTATGAATGTATAAAAAGGCTATGACTGAAATGTAATGGCAAAAAATGTGTCATAAGTAAAGACGTGAAAGAAAAAAAAATGTCGAAAGAAAGCCTACGTAAAGGAGAGATTATACAGAATTATGCTTTGAAATATGAATGAATGTCTCTTCTTCTTTATACTATGTACAATTTCTTGTTATGCTTTTCTTTTTTCTTTTCTTCTCTATGCAAAAACACTTGTGAAATTATAAAGTCTGTCATATCAAATTAGGGGGAGATTGTTGGGGAGAACCTCTTGATTTGATATATCATATTAAATAAGTTATTTATGAATGAATGCCTTATGAATGTATAAAAAGGCTGTAACTGAAATGTAATGGCAAAAATTGTGTCAGAAGTAAAGACGTGAAAGAAAAAAGATGTCGAAAGAAAGCTTTATACGTCGAGAAGTAATCGACGTAGGACAAAGAGCCACTACTACTTACATGGACCTCTATGTAGCAGTAAAGAAGAAGCCAAAGTTCAGAACTTGACTTGTGTTGATTTCTGATAACTCAGTAATCGACAAACGCCAATAAGTAATCAGTGTTTTCTTAAGCTTATGTCAAATTTTTTATGGATGTTAGTTAAGAAAGTTGAGCAAATTGAGACCGTGATTGTAATTCAAATCTAGCCATTGATGCTCCTATTAAATAAAGAGATTATATTGAATCAGAGGATGAAAGAAAAGTATTGAATCAGTTGACATCTCTATATCACTAGAAAGTTCAACCAAGAGAATATCAATGAATCATGGAATTGAAAAGAAAGATCGTGAATTCTTCTTTTCTCTCTCACAATCTAAGAAAGGCTCATACTCCCTTAGAGTCTTATTAATTCTCTTATTTTTCTTCTCTCTCAATATGAAAGGGTGGTTGCCGCTGCTAGTCTTAAGAACATAAAAGAAGTTGATTGGCGCTCTGTCTTCTTCTCTTCAAGAACAACCGATCAAAGACAAATCAGTATCCACACAGATCATCAAATTCAAAGGTCCTTTCAGAGTTTGTTGAAGAAAGAATCTCATTGTGAAAAAGCCTACTATATCCATCCATTCCAAAGAGTTTTAAGAATCCTTCACCATAGGATTCAATATAGAGTTTTAAGAATCCCTCACCAAAGGATTCAATATAATTTTAAGAATCCCTCTTCAAAGAATTTAGTGGTTCTAATAGTCTTCTTATTAAAAATCTTAATAGTTCTAAGAGTCTCCTTATCAAAAGACTTAGTGATTTTAAGAATCTTCCTATCAAAAGATTCAGTAGTGGTTCTAAGAGTTTCCTTATTAAAATACTAAACACTGTTTACTGATTTCTTACCAAGGGGTAGAATAGAGGATGTAACCAAATTTTGAGGAACTTCTATTATTGGGAAAAATCTCTGATTTGATAAAACAAAGAAGAGTTAAACTGATTAGAAATACTATTTTAATTTTGTTGGTTAGATCCTTACGAGGATAGGAAGTCATCAGCAAAAAGTATCAAGTCAAATACTTTTTCAGAGTAGCGTCGAATAGTATTCAACGCAACGTTGAAAGTAATCGACGTAGTGTCGATATCTAATTAGAGCAACCCTGAGTTCTATCCAAAAGACTTCTTACTAAACTCAAAAGCTCCGTCGGCTTATATAGTCCATGCTGCGTCGATTTCTCAAAGAATATATATACTATGAGTTCCTCTTTACTTCTAAGAGATATGTCGGCTTATGTAGTCCAAGTTGTGGCGTCTTCTCAAAGAATACATTCTTTGAGTTCCTCTATACTTCTAAGAGTTGCGTCGACTTCTCAAAAGTTGCGTCGACTTCTCAAAAGCTGCGTCGATTTCTCAAAAGTCATGTTGAATTCTCTCTAGAGTAAAGACTCATCTTTTAGAAGTCATTCTCGCCTCCATTAGGAAGGATTATTGTTTAGTCGTTACAACAAGTTTTAAGAAAGAAATAATTCTATCAGGAAAGCTATTTCTTAGTCGTTACCTATTTCAAAAAAGAAAAAATGACACTGGAACTTGATTTGGCAAAGCAGGAAGATATATTATCTGTCAGCATTTACTTTTCAGAAAAAGACAATTGGAATGAATTTGAATCATTTCAAACGGGCATTTGCTAAAGAATCCATAGAAATATAAAAGAAAACATTATATTCTATTGGAATGAGGACATAGACAAAAATCTATGAGACTGATTCTGCTCCTCTCTTTCTTCTCTCTGGATATTCTTCATTTTTGAAATTTTTTTGTGGCAGGCAAACAATTAAAAAATTTTCTACTCTCAGAAGATGATCACAATAGAAGATCCTCTCTTCTCTAAAGGATCAACACTTTCAATAGAAGACTCTCTTTCTCTTCTTCAAAGAAGTTGTTGCTTACAGTTATGCCAAAATCCACACAGTGCTATAAAAAATACTTCTCCAAATATTGTTGAAAGGAGAAAATCTTGTCGAAACTTCAATCTAACCAAATTACAAGGAGTCCTGAGAATTCCTCCTTAAAGGATTCGTTTTTAGTTCTAAGAATATCCAGTCAATAGGTTCAGTGGTTGAGAGACCTTTTCAAAATCTCAAGTTGTCGTTACTGGACACCATAGAAGGAGTTTTGGGTTCTGAGACTCTCCTTATCAAAAAACTCAGCATTGAGATGGTGGAATCTTGTTGAGGTATAATAGTGGATGTACCCAATTTTGGGGGAACTTCTATAAACCCTTATGTCTTCTGTATTGTCTTTCCTCTTTTTTTCCCTGGTGTTTTTATTTACTTGTGATTGTTGTTATTAATTCCGTGGTTGTGATATAATCTGGGTGTTATGTGAAGTCGTGAGAAACACTGAAACAATCTCCATAAAAATTTAAATACTTTATTCACCTCACTTATGGAGTACTTCTCAAGAGATTACCTTCTCTTTCATCTATGGAATTTTTGTGTTGTCGGGATGTTTGCTCTATAGCTTAAAATTTCATTAACTGCATGATCTTTCATCTTTTTATATATAATCTGCGGTATGTACTGTGAGTGATCGTATAAAAGTTTTTGAACCTCTACTCACCCCTTCTAGTGTAATTTTCAATTATTATTTCACATTTTCAAAAAAGGCTTCCTTGGCTTCACTACATTGCCACATCACTTGAAATCAAATATAAAACATATGCAAACTTAGTATGATGATGGCACAATCACATTGATTGTTTCCCTCTTCATTCCACTAATTGGTGAGAATGAGGTATCAAAAACCACATCAAAGCAAGCATACAAGAGATCGAGTCCTAAGACTTGAGCAGAAGTGTGTTACCTTCGTCCCTTCCTTTCCGACCTTGTAAGTCTCAAGAAAATGGGTGGAGAATGATCGCGAAGGATCTAATTGTTGTCGGAGTCGAATATTCAATCGGGCGCATGGATCTCCGTCAGTGTTTCCTTCTCAAGCCTCTCTTCGTTCTCTTTTTCACCCTAAGAGAGAATGTAAAAGATCAAATGAGGGATTAAACCTGCCCTTGTCGACCTAAATTCTCCAAAAATCCCCTCTAGCCATCAGATATTAGATTCCACAATCAAATGGCTTGAAGCGGGACTTAAATTACCGCTTTTGCACTGTACGTGCCCTAGTTACACTGCGTGTACCAGCCATCCAGTAATTGAGGTATGCTGAACACTCCCAAATCGACGTACGTCGAGAAGTACTGAACACACCCTATTTACACGGCGTGTACCACCTTCTACACTATTTGACGTACACTGATTACCTAGAAATCGGCGTACGTCGAGAAGAACACAAATTGGTTGAACACGCCCTAGGTACCCAACATGTGCCAGGGGTGTGTAACCTGTGCTTCGACTTCTCAGGTTGTGTGTCGACTTGCATCGAATTGGAGCTTACACGGCGTTGTTATATGGCGTATAACAGTATGTCTAAAAATCATATATTTTGCTCTTCAGGACATCCCACAACCTACTGGGCTCAGCCCTCTACTTATTCAAAGCATATAATGGTCCTTTCATAGCAAGGCAGGGAAAAACAGCACATTACAATTCTCCCTTGAAGAAATTGTCCCAAATTTTACATCCAACCTTTAGCCGTAAAGACATCGGAACATTAAGTTCCAATTCCACAACATGCCCACTAAGAGACTAATACGGTCCGGTGTGCTACTCTGATCCCATTCCACACAGGTCTACTGTGCGACTTGAAATCAGAAAGAAATCCGTTAACATTCAGTCGGGTAGGACGAAGGCAAAAGAAAAGGAAACCATGTGAAAATTTTACCCTCTGGGTTGTCAGCCAGCATGCTCCACTATTGATTGGCCTTGTCCTCTAGAAGGAAAGACACTAAAGCCACCTTCCTATTCTCAGGGCACTGCATCACGTTCAACAAATCTCTGGTTTTGAACTGCTAATCTTCTATCTTCATAGAATTCTCTTCTCCATTAAAGTTGGAAGGACAAAGTTCCCTAATGGTACGCAGGTAGCTGTCCATTTCGACCACCAAAACTATAGGTGCAGGAATCAGAACGGAAGCCATTGCAGGTAATGTGTTGCTGAACTTCATCAGGGCTAGAGTTATCGCCTTAGTGATCTCAGTTGTGAACCCCGTAGGTGTTGGAATTGCTGCTGCATTAACAGGCTTCATAACAATCTCAGGCATCTCATTTTGCTGCGAAGTCTCACTCTTATCATTATTACGGGGTGTTACAGACATAAGGAAAATTAGTCATCACAAATAAAATCCAATCATTGATGAAACAACTATGGAAAACATCTAACATCTATATAATTTAAATCTAGGGAAAAAGATTAGACTTAACGATTCTAACATTGAATGAGTGATTCAGATGAAATCCTTTGACTCAGTGAATTTCTAGGGTTCAAAGGATTCTAAACATGTGCTGCAATAGGTCTGATGATGTTATATGGATGAATGTTGGACAATAACAAAATTTTTATATCTAAGTTAAGGTGGATACAAATGAGAATGTTACGTTGGATGTGCTGCAAAATTAGTACAGATTAACTAAGGAATATATTAAAGGTTCTATCAAGACTAAGGTAATTGAAAATTGAGTTATTTGGTTTGAACTGATACAATAAGTGTTGAAAATTCATGAACCTGTAGATAAAACACGTCTATGGATTAGGAAGAGAGAAAAAGGGGGTAAGCTTTAAGGTGAAATTGCAGAAAATTGTTTAAAATGATTTCTGAAGATTAAGTTTAGGACTTAAAAAGTACACTAAACCAGAAATACATTGAAAGTAAGGATTCATGAAGTTGGACTCTAATAGCGTGTGGTTTAGTAGTAGTAGCCACTGCTAAAAATTTCCGTATACATTTGTTTGCATGAAAGTTTTGGCCTATAAATGTTTTGCATGTTCCATGTTGCAATATACTGTGCTCATTGGGTTGCTTTTAGATAGAAATTTTGAAGATGTTTGTAGAATTTATATATCATTTTGTATTGTGCACATGAGATTGGATAAAATTAGGAATGAATGTATCAGAATAAGATAGGAGTGCCGCCAATTGCAGAGAAGATGCAAGAAGCTCGACTAAGATGGGTTGGACACAGTACAAAGAGACCTGTGTGGCACCTGTTAGGCACTGGGAGAATTTAGTCACTAGGCATGCTAAACAGGGAAGGGGTAGACTAATAAGGACTTGGAAGAAAGTATAAGGAAGACATGATGTACTTAGGCATTAGTGTAATTTTGACAAAAAAAATAGGGCACAATGGCGACAAAGGATCCATATAGCCGACCCCATTATAGTGGGATAAAGGCTTGAGTGTTGTTGTATTGTATTCTACTTACGTCTGATCAAGTACATAATCTCATAATCTTTTTTCATAATACATTTTAAAGTGTAATCTCGATGAGTTATTTTCTCATGTATTCATTGCTAGCTTAGTATTTTCTCATGGGTCTACATATATGAACTCCTTTAACCTGATCTTATGAACATAGATCAAGGATGGCTTTGGCGAGGGTAAAGATATAGTGCTGACTGTGATGTCTGCGATGGGGGAAGAACAAATCTGCGCTTTGAAGGACATCGGCCCCAAATAATCTTCTGCATATCGCATCAGTGACATTATTCTCTCCCAATATATATATATATAATGTGTGTGATATCTGGGCCGTGACAATGTTTTTATCTGAACTGTTGGATCTGCTTGAACTTACCTATTATCACTTGAATCCTAGTGGATCAGTGAAATTGTTCAAGTTTTTCTTTCTTTAATGTTTCTATTTAGTGTGCTGCATCAGAGTTTTTTTTATGCTGCATGCAATGGTTATGTTTGTATACAAAGAAGTGCCTATTGCGATAAGATGGAGAACACTTGTATACCTTTTTCTTCAATTAGACTTTCGGGTGCAATTATTTTAGCTGCAGATTTTTTTGTGTGCTGCATATATAATGCTCCAAAACATCATATTTAATCTGATAGAATTCTTTGATTCCCTTCTTATTTTTTAATCTATGAACTCACAGAGCAGGGCGAGACTATCACTTATTAGGGTCTGTTAGTTTTACAGATATTAAAGAATTGACTTTGAGAATATGAAAGTCATTTTTGTCGTTCGACCAATATTGTAGAGTGGAATTGACTTTATGGTGGAAAGTCGACGATATTCTCTCTAATCTAAAAAATCATCGATCTAATGTTTATCTCCAAGGATGAATATTGAGATTGCCAACTGATTGCCAACTCTAGCTTTCCAAAAGGGGAGCAAATTTTTTTGACCAAAATGTGATTTTTCAGTTAGTACATGAATTTTTCGTCCGATCGTTATTTTTTCGGTCCGGATGCGATTTTTGTTGTTAGGGCACGATATTTCTGGCCAGACGCAATTTTTGCCCCCGGATGTGATTTTCTCGTCCGGATGCAGTTTTTTTTTGGACAGAAGTAAATTTTTTCTTCCGGACATGAATTTTTTCGCCCGGGCGTGAATTTTTTCGCATGGATGTGATTATTCGCCCGGACATGTTGTTTGCACTCGGGCGCCCTTTTTTCGCCCAGGCTTCACTTTTGCGCCTTGGGGTCAATTTTGCGCCCGGGCGTAAAATTTGCCCCCGGGCGTGAATTTTTTGCTCGGGAGCATTTTTTTTTCGCCCCGACGTGCTTTACTTTCCCGAGCGCAAGAATAACTTTTTTTTGCCCGGACATTTTTTTCGCGCGGCCGCGTTTTTTTGCCCGTACATATTTTTCACTCAGACCCATTTTTTTCGCCCGGATGTGAATTTTTTTTGCCCGGGCGTGATTTTTTCGCTCGATCGTGAAACATTCGCTCGGGGGCGAATCTTTCGCCTGGGCGCGTTTTTTCGCGTTAGCTTGATTTTTTCGCCTGGATGCGAATTTTTCGACCATGCGAAAACAAATGCGCGTTTTTTGTCAGGCCGAAAAGATCACGTTCGGCCGAAAATTCGCGCCCAGGAGAAAAAACCACGCCCGGGCGAAAAAATCTTTGCCCGTGCGAAAAAAGCAAGCACCGGTGAAAAGAGCGTCGGGGCGAAAAAGCGTGGCCGAGCGAAAAAATCATGCATCGTCCCTTGGCGAAAACATCGGCCTCGGGCGAAAACATCGCGCTCGGGTGAAGAACATCGCCCCTGGGCGAAAAATTCGTGCCAAGGCGAAAAATTCGCTGGGCGAAAAATGCGCCCCCGATCGAAAAATGCTCCCCTGATCGAAAAATTCCCGCCAGAGTGAAAAATGCACGCACGGTCGAGAATTGCGCGCCCCGACGTAAAATTGCCCCATCGAAAAATTTGCTCCCGGGAAGAAAAATTCGCGTCCGTGCGAAAAATTCGTGCCCCAGCGAAAAATGTCGCCCGGGCAAAAAATGTGCACCCAGGCGAAATATTCGCGGCCGGGTGGAAAAATGCGCCTCCATCGAAAAATTTGCACTTGAGCAAAAAATGCGCCTTAGGCGAACAACATAGTTGGCGTCGAGGTATTTTTGAGAGAGTCATGGATGCACTAGTAGGGCTGAGAAATGCGAATGAAGAACTCATAAGGTCGGAATTGAGGGAGACATGTTTCTTTATAACCAATTCCTATGAGAATTGAAATGAATTCCAATTCTGAGGTATTTTTTTAGCCGTCGAACGCTGAAATTAGAATTGTTAATTGAATTCCAATTGCAACGCTCCAATTTCGACCTTACGAACGAACACTTTATTTTGCTCGGGCGCGCACTTTTCGTCCAGACTTTTTTTTTCACCCGGGAGGGATTTTTTGTCCGGTCGCGCATTTTCCGCCCGGGCGCACATTTTTCTCCTGAGCGCGCATTTTTTCGCATGGGCGTGAATTTTCCGCCAGGGCGCACATTTTCCTCCAGGGCTTGCATTTTTTGCCCGGACGCACATTTTTCGCCCGAGCACACATTTTTCCGCCTGGGCGCCCAATGTTCGCCTCGGCTCGCATTTTTCCGCCCGGGCTTCATTTTTTGCCCGACCGCAATTTTTTCACCCTAGCTCTCATTTTTCAGTCCAGGCGGGCTTTTTTTTTCTTCCGGGCATGATTTTTTCGCCCGGACGCGATTTTTTCCCCCGGGAGTGAATTTTTCGTCCGGTGTGAATTTTTCACCTATGCGTGATTTTTTCACTCGGGCATGATTTTTACTAAGAAATACGTAAGGGCAAAGAAAATGCTTCTGTCCGGGCGAAATTTTTTGCCCCCGGGCGTGAATAAAAATCGCGCCCGGTCAAAATATTTACGGCCGGGCAAAAATACGGCGCCCGTGCGAAAAAACGCGCCCGGGCGAAAAAAATGCGCCCGGGCGAAAAATTTGCGCCTGGGCAAAAAATTTGCGACCGGGTGAAAAAACCACGCCCGGGTGAAAAAAACAATTGTGGGTGAAAAACGAGCCCTGTTGAAAAATGAGTTCTCTGGCGATAAATTGGCGCTTGAGCGAAAAACGCTCACTTGGGCAAAAAATTCTAATATGCAGTTGAACAGTAAAATTACTAATTCCAATTTCTGTGATATAATTTCCGCATTCAGTCGAATAGCAGAATTGGAAATGACTTAATTCCTGCTGAAATTGAAATTGAAGTCAATTTCAAGCAGGAATTTGAATTGAAGTCAATTTCAATTCCTACATCTCAAATACTGCCAAACGAGCAGAGCCTTAGTCCAATTCAAATTATATTGTTCTCCCAATAAATAGAATTGAAGAATATGTCGAATTGATTAATTTTGTTGTTGATTTGTTAGATAAAATTCACGTAAAGAATTATTATTTTTATCATTTGTGATAAAAGAATCAAACATTTTCTTCCCTATAATAATAAAAATCTAACATTCACTCAGATATTATAAACAAATAACATTAATTATAGCATAATGCATCAAATAAGAATATTTTGATAATGCAAAAAATGTGTCTTATTGAAAAATACGTGTTTGGTCGAAAAAATGCACCTACGTCTCAAAAAAGTGTGCCTGAGCAAAAAATGCATGCCCGAGTGGAAAACTTGTGTCCAGGCGAAAAGTGCACTCCTGAGCAAAATAATGCGCACCTTGGAAAAAAAGCGCTCCTGGTCAAAAAGCGCTCACCTGGGCGAAAAACATCTTCCTCGGGTAAAATGCGTGTTTGGAGAAAAGTGTGCTTAGCAAAGAAACACGTTCACGGAAAACAATGCGCTTACGAGCAAAAAAACATGTGCTCTAGAGAAACAAAATGTGTGTCAAAGAGCAAATCGTGCGCAAGACCCAAAATGTGCTTGCCTGGGACAAATTATGTGTGTTAGGGCAAAATATGTGCTATCGGCCGAAAAAACGCATTCGTGCGAAAAATACTGGCACAAATCGTGCTCCTGGGCACAAATCGTGCTTCTAGGAAAACTGTGCGCCTAGGCACAATTCGTGCTCCTGGGCAAAAATCTCTGGTAAAAAATGTGTGCTTATGCAAAATAATTGCGCCCGAGCAAAAAATGCAATGCTGGGCAAAAATACGCACACCCGGGAGCAAAACACGCTCTTAGGAAAATACACGCTTAGGAAAAAGGCACGTCCAAGCGAAATGTACGCATCGGGGCGATAAGCACTTGTCAGAGCGAAAAGCGCTCGCTTGAGCGAAAAGTATGTTAGCCAAGGAAAAATGCGTGTCCTAGTGAAAAATGCGCGCCTAGGCGAAAAAATGCGGGCCCGAGCAAAATATGCGCTCTCCGACAAAAAAAGCGTGCACAGGTGAAAAAACATGCACTTGGGCAAAAACGCTTGCTAGGGCAAAATAACATCCTAAGGCGAAATGTGTCGTGGCCGGAATTATCCAATTCTTATAAAAATTGGAAATAATTGGCTTTAGTTCAAAATGAATTTCATGAAATTCATTAGAATTTCAGTTCAAAAATTTAAGTGTGCAAACGAACAATAAAATTTAAACCAGACCTCAAATTTCAATTTCAGGACCTCAATTTCGTCCAAACGAATGGAGCATCATGATTTGTTCTTTTTGACGACATTGGTAGTCAAGAATTAACTTTGGAGTAAAGAAAATCAATTTTGTTATCGGTTAGATGAATTTAGGGTGGACTTGTTTTTTTGGGTCTAAAAAAACAAGTCCACTCGGGCATGATTTTTACTAAGAAATACGTAAGGGCAAAGAAAATGCTCCTGTCCGGGCGAAAAATTTCGCGCCCGGGCGCGAATAAAAATCGCGCCCGGTCAAAATATTTACTCCCAGGCAAAAATACGGCGCCCGTGCGAAAAAACGCGCCCGGGGGAAAAAAATGCGCCCGGGCGAAAAATTTGCGCCTGGGCAAAAAATTTGCGACCAGGTGAAAAAACCACGCCCGGGTGAAAAAAACAATTCTGGGTGAAAAACGCGCCCTGGGGAAAAATGAGTTCTCCAGCGATAAATTGGCGCTTGAGCGAAAAACGCTCACTAGGGCAAAAAATTCTAATATGCAGTTGAACAGTGAAATTACTAATTCCAATTTCTGTGATATAATTTCCGCATTCAGTCGAATAGCAGAATTGGAAATGACTTAATTCCTGCTGGAATTGAAATTGAAGTCAATTTCAAGCAGGAATTTGAATTGAAGTCAATTTCAATTCCTACATCTCAAATACTACCAAACGAGCAGAGTTTTAGTCCAATTCAAATTATATTGTTCTCCCAATAAATAGAATTGAAGAATATGTCGAATTGATTAATTTTGTTGTTGATTTGTTAGATAAAATTCACATAAAAAATTATTATTTTTATCATTTGTGATAAAAGAATCAAACATTTTCTTCCCGATAATAATAAAAATCTAACATTCACTAGATATTATAAACAAATAACATTAATTATGGCATAATGCATCAAATAAGAATATTTTGACAATGCAAAAAATGCGTGTCTGATTGAAAAATACCTGTTTGGTCGAAAAAATGCACCAACGTCTCAAAAAAGCGTGCCTGAGCAAAAAATGCATGCCCGAATGGAAAACATGTGTCCAGGAGAAAAGTGCACTCCTGAGCAAAATAATGTGCACCTTGGAAAAAAAGCGCTCCTGGTCAAAAAACGCTCACCTGGGCGAAAAACATCTTCCTCGGGTAAAATGCGTGTTTGGAGAAAAGTGTTCTTAGCAAAGAAACACGTTCACGGAAAACAATGCGCTTACGAGCAAAAAAACATGTGCTCTAGAGAAACAAAATGTGTGTCAAAGAGCAAATCGTGCGCAAGACCCAAAATGTGCTTGCCTGGGACAAATTATGTGTGTTAGGGCAAAATATGTGCTATCGGACGAAAAAACGCATTCGTGCGAAAAATGCTGGCACAAATCGTGCTCCTGGGCACAAATCGTGCTTCTAGGAAAACTGTGCGCCTAGGCACAATTCGTGCTCCTGGGCAAAAATCTCTGGTAAAAAATGTGTGCTTAGGCAAAATAATTGCGCCCGAGCAAAAAATGCAATGCTGGGCAAAAATACGCACACCCGGGAGCAAAACACGCTCTTAGGAAAACACACGCTTAGGAAAAAGGCATGTCCAAGCGAAATGTACGCATCGGGGCGATAAGCACTTGTCAGAGCGAAAAGCGCTCGCTTGAGCGAAAAGTATGTTAGCCAAGGAAAAAAGCGTGTCCTAGTGAAAAATGCGCGCCTAGGCTAAAAATGCGGGCCCGAGCATAATATGCGCTCTCCGACAAAAAAAGCGTGCACAGGTGAAAAAACATGCACTTGGGCAAAAACGTTTGCTAGGGCAAAATAACATCTTAAGGCGAAATGTGTCGTGGCCGGAATTATCCAATTCTTATAAAAATTGGAAATAATTGGCTTTAGTTCAAAATGAATTTCATGAAATTCATTAGAATTTCAGTTCAAAAATTTAAGTGTGCAAACGAACACACACACAATCGAATGTTTGTCTCGCATCGTTGATATTGAGATAGATTTACCCATGGTTGACTTTGACCTAAAAATTCAAATCGCCATTTCTTAACTCCGATCATCTATTTTTTTTACATAATCGAGCATTTTCACCCAAGCATGTATTCCAAGCGGGCACACGTTTTTTCTCATGTGCTCAAATTCTACTAGACTTGTTTTTTTACCCAGACATGCATTTTAGAGCAGTCACACATTTTTTGCCCAGCCCGTATTCTACTGACCACACATTTTCTCCCGAGTGCACGTTCTCCCCCGGGCACGTGTTTTCGACCGGGCTCGCATTTTTTGCCCGGGCGTGTGTTTTCGCCATGAGGTGTGTTTTCTCCAAGAAGCGTATTTTCGCCCGACACGTGCTAAATGAGCATCAACTCAAAAACACATGCCATTTATTAGAGAGATAGATAGACTCCACACTTATCTTTGTACTTGTGCTCGAGCAAAATAACAATAAAATCATAAAAATAGAGTAATACATTTTTGGGGGACTAAATATAGAGAAAAAGAAAAAAAACTATAATAAAATATTTACAAGCTAATCAAGAAGAAAAAAATTAGTCGAGATATGCAGACTCATGAATATTCATGAGTTCAAATGTCTCTATATTCTCATATTCTAAAAACATTTTAATTGATGACAATTGATGATAAAGCTCATTTATTTAAATTCTCAATTTCAATAACACCATTTGTAAATATAATTTTACTAGATAAGATCCGGTCCATCTAAATTTAAATTTTCAAGGGAATATATGTTGTACGAATGAAAGGAATGCTTTATCTCCTATAGTAAACGCTTTTGTAGAGATAAATTTATAATGAAATAGTTTGGTCTTATTATATATATTCTAAAGTTTTTATAGACAACATTTCTTAGTTCATATAATCCAGTTAATTGACATTTTCTTTGCCTCCATTTTTATTTTCATGAAAATTTAATTTTTAATTTCCCACATTGCAAGATGCTCTACTTGAACAAGTGACAATCTTTTTCATACACAATTGAATAGGGTGACATACCTAAATTCATTTTGAATGATTTCTGTTGGGTACCCCTTAATTTATAAATAATTATTGTAACTCCTGCGCACCGGATCGTAACTCCCGCGCACTGGATCGTAACTCCCGCACACCGGATCGTAACTCCCGCGCACCGGATCGTAACTCCCGCGCACCGGATCGTAACTCCCGCGCACCGGATCGTAACTCCCCCGCACCGGATCGTAACTCCCCCGCGCCTCCTTCGACCACCGCCGTGGGTCGATCTTTTCTCCACCGTCCGATCATGGCGGGCCATCACGGCCCTCCGATCGCAACAAGTGATCGTGGCCCTCCGATCTGTGATTAACCACCGTAACCACCCTAATCATCTCGGAAACCCTATATAAGCACCCCTGATAGTTCATTTCAGGGGATCCGACTTCATTCTCCCCTTCGCTTTCTCTCTCTTCGTTCCTACTTTTCCCCAGAGCTTCTCTCTCTACTCGCCTCATCCTCTCCTCTTTCACTCACTAACTTAGCAGGTTCTCCCGCGAACGACGCCAAGAGAAGGAAGAGAAGTGCAAGTGGAGGCAGCCCTCCTCTGTCCGAGGCACAGAGCGCAGGCATCCTGCGGGGCGCGAGCCAGAAGAGCAAGCGCTCAAGAAAGACGCACGTTAAAGTGCACAAACTCCTAAGCGGTGGTCTGTCACCCAAGGAGAGCTCTCCCAACTCCCCAGTATTTGTAACGAGGCGCGGCCTGTCGCCCTCGCTTTCTCTTTACAAGAGCACTATAACAGATGCAGATAGTGGAGTTTGGCTGGCACAGACCCGGCCACGTGGTTTTTTACCCTTTCCGGGGTTTTGCACGTCAAAGTTGTGTGTGTACATTTTCTCTATTTTTACTGCGACTGTGTGCGTACTCAATCGCTCGGGGCTAAGACGGACCGATCTGGAACCGGTCTACCGGGGGCATTGAGCGAACCGCAACAGTTTGGCGCCGTCTGTGGGAAGCATTCCCAGCAAGCGAGAGAAGACTCAGAAGTTTGTCAGGGCGAGACAGAGTGGCCGGAAAGAGCACCCGAACGACTAGGGGGTCGATCCGGCGTGAGCAGGAGAATCAAGCCGCGTCGCAGTCTCTAGCGAACGATCCACCGCAAGAGGACGTCGCAGCACCTGGGTCGGCGCTGCTAGAGAACGTGACGCCCCCGCCAGACATGCGGGTCGAGATGCTCGCCCTCTTAAGACAACTCGCATGCCCCCACGTGCCCCCGGCGGCCAGAGGGTCGTAGAAGAAGAATCTGAGTCGTCAAGGCACGACAACTTCGAGCATCCCGTTCACCACATCAGGGCGGCGGGAATCGCCCCTCTCCTCAGCAATCAACAGCAGCCGGTCCCAGCAGAGCCAGGTACAGGAATTACTCGGGAAGAATTCCGCGAAATGTTCAAAGAAGAGTTTGGACTAGTCGGCCGACGAGCGATGGTGACGCGGCGCCCCGCTCGGGGGGCATC
Organism: Platanthera zijinensis; assembly: GCA_039513925.1. Lineage (NCBI taxonomy): Eukaryota > Viridiplantae > Streptophyta > Magnoliopsida > Asparagales > Orchidaceae > Platanthera > Platanthera zijinensis. Next base: position 239,087,063 of record CM077079.1, on the reverse strand, counting down.
ACCCTTGGCTCTTGAAGTACTGGCCTATCCCGTCCCTCAGGGATTCAAGATCCCCCACGTTGAAACGTACGACAGAGTGGACGATTGTAACGCCCCCGATTTTTTTCTGCGATTATTTAATTCTCGTTTGGCGTTACGATGACGCGTTTCCGTGGCTTGTGCCATTTGTGGAGTGTGGTTTAACTCCTTAGAACTAAGTGCCCTATTCTATAGCCTGTTGGCAATATCTCCCTAGCAAGCCGAGTCGTTTTGGGTGACCCGGTGTGGCCTCTCGGGGGAATGTTTGTGTTTGGATTTATTTGGGTATAACTCGAGTTCTGTTCGTCGAAAGTTAATTTCGACTTCGTCGTTGTGTTCGTAGCGTGGATATTTAGCTACGGTGTGAATTTCGTCGAATTCCGAGGTGGTTTGGTTTTCGAGTCGTTTTGGGTGTGTTATTAGTAAAAACAAATTAGAAACCCTTTTTAAATTAAGTGAACCGGCAGTTTAGGCAGCGGTTAGGGCCGAATAGACGTGTCCTTTTATTATAAAAGCCTTGTTAAGAAGTGGCGGACCCACTTCTCCTTCCTCCTTCCCGAGACCAGACCGAAACCGTCGCCCCTCCTGTTCGCGGAAAACGGAGGAAAACCGCCGGCCTGCTTCCCCATCGGACGGTGATTCCGGGCTTGTTCGTGGACGGATTTTGATTCCGAAAGCGGCGTTGTCCTGCTCTCGCTCAGATCTTCATTTCGACGGTAAGATATTTGATTTTCGTGGAGTTTTAGGAGACTTGGATTTCCGGTTCTTGTGGTTTTCCGCCATTAAGGTACGGTTTGCTTGTTAGGTGCTTCTCCTTCTAGTGCAGAACGAAGAGGAGGGAAAGCCGACCAAGCTTCGCCGGAAATCGAGGCAAGTGGTATTCTTGCCCTTGCCATTGTTGTTCTTTTGAATTTTGGAATGTTTCCCGGTTAGCCCTAGGGTAGAAACCATGCTTATTATCTTATTATCTTGCTAAGTTTTAGGGCTTAGATTCTCCTATGAGCCCCCTCCTTGGGCTGTTTGCTCCTCGTGCTAGTTGTGTTCACCATTTAGACTCCAGATTTGTAGTTCTAGTTGGGTGCTTTTGCGGGTGGAGCCGAGAGAGAGAGTGAGGGAGGTTATTGTGGTAGGGCTCTGGTTAGAACTAGTCTTGGTAGACTCTCGAGTTTTGGTGTTGAGTGTGGTGCACACACTCAAAGCCAAAAGCCGCCCGGACTTGGCGTTGAGTGTGGTGGACACACTCAAAGCCATAGTTCGGTTTGTTCTTTGCGGATGAGTGGTGGGGTGATTGAGTGAAAATTTTCGTCTAAGTCAAAATCGACGGGAATCACCAAGTGATTCCCGCCGATTTCGGCGTGTATCGTCAGTGATTCCCACCAATCGGCGAGAATCAATCTTGATTCCCGCCGATTCGGCGAGAATCATCCTTGATTCCCGCCGATTTGGCGAGAATCATTCTGGATTCCCGCCGGTCGTCGAGAATCATCCTGCATTCTCGCCGATTCGGCGAGAATCGTCCTGCATTCCTGCCGATTCGGAGAGAATCAGTCGGCATTCCCGCCGACCTTCTCTTGTTGGCGTTGGCTTAGGGTTCTCCTGCGGAAGTGAACTTTGGCGTAGAGTGAGTTGACCTCACTCAACGCCAAAGCTGTTTTGGCGTTGAGGGAGGTAGACTCACTCAACGCCGCTATTAGGTTTTGTGGTTTTGCTGAAGGCGTTGAGGGAGTGGACCTCACTCAACGCCATGGCTGTTCTGGCGCTGATTGAGGCTAACTCACTCAACGCCAAGGTCTGGTTAGGCACTGAGTGGATTCCACCCAACGCCGAGCCGTGTTGAGTAGCTTCAACACTGTTTCTCTTTCGTCGATTTATGTTCTCGAGTGAGTTTCCTTGATTATATTTGTAGTTTCCTTGTCGGCCATGTTTTCTTTCCTAAAGGCCGAATCGTGGGATGTGGATAGTAGTGGTGGTTTGAAGCTCTTCAAGGGGGAGGTGTTGTGTAATCTAGCCAAGGCCACCCTTATTCTTCTATCTTGCTCCAGGTACGGGCTGGGCAAGGGGGTGGAAGGTCCCTTGTGCTTTATCATGTAGACCCCTGAGCTTGTTGGCATGGAAATTGGTGGTTGGGGGACTGAGTTTGCCTCCAACCCGGAACCATGCTGTTGTTTTGCTACTACCATCTCCCACAGCTTAGGGTGTTAGAAGTTTCTTCCTTGGTAGTTTGCAGCACTTTGGGCTCTTGGTAGCCTAGTAGGCCCTGCAGGATGTAGTTCCTGGGCTGGGTTGTTGCTGTTTCCTTGCACGTAGTGCATTTCTTGTTGTCCTGTTTTGGACAGTTGTGACTTTTTCTACTGCATGATTTTCAGTTACTTTTCCCCCTTTGGTTGACTCCTTCATGCAGTTTTTACTTTGTTTTGCTTGCTGAGGTATTCTGTTTTCTTTTGGAATGCCTCAGGTTCTGAGTTGTAGCCAGTTGGGTGGCTAGTTTGTAGTGGTGGTGTTGGTGGTCTCTTGGACTTTGGAGATCCGTTTGCCTTGTTGGTGAGGTAGTTTTCAGTACTTTCTTACAGACATACATATGTGCCAGTGGGTTCGTGTCAGGTTGTTGGCGCCCACTGGTAGTTTTTACCTTTGTACTGGATATATTACTTATGCTGCTACCGTTTTCTGGAGATAGTCTACTTGCTCTGAGAAGGATTTATGCTAGGTTGTTAGTTACTTTTAAACCATAATTATTCTTATAAGTAAGCTCATGATCAGCATGTTTTATAAAACTAAATCACTATTTTCCAAGCAGCGTATAAAGATCGTTTTCCTATATATAATATCAATTAAATGTAGAGTCTTGCATAGTATGAGTGGTTCTCTTGGAACTCTTATACACCCTTTAGGATGCTAAACCTGAATAAAGTATTTTTCCGCAGCGCATAAGTATAGTTTTTTAACTGTGGACTAGGTGATCCACCGAGCCGAGGGATACCACCTCTAAAATATAACATATTTTCTAATCATTAAGCTCATGATTTTCTTTCATAAAGAGTAGCAGTTGGTTTTTCCTGAGCGTCAGCAGTTATCCCCTGCTTGACGTGGCATCATGACGCGCGTTTTCTCATACTCTGATAATTATTTAATTCGGGGAAAATGCGGGTTGTGACAGTTGGTATCAGAGGGAGGTTGCTTGACAAGTTAGTCGGGCAACCTTCCTTTGTTTTCTTTTAGTAGTTCAGCATCATGTCATTCACACACCGATATGTCATCAACACGTCTTGGCAAAAGCACGAACACTACACTCATAGCATAACATGAAGTATACGGGGCATATTATGTAGTATGAGATGCATAATATGTGTTCGTATATGGATCCACCATAGGGGCAACATGTGAGGGTTATGTAGTATGTGATGCATAACCTCACCACATGGCTGCGACTAGCACATTTTCTTGTTCGTTGCATGCGAATGTTATGTAGTATGGGATGCATAACATTTTCATGTGTACGCCGCTCATAACATGCATTAGGACTTTTTTAGAATGCATAGCACAATCATGCATAGCATAACATGGCATAAGCACAACGTGCCAAGCTAAAGACTGGCAGGATGACATATGTACACACATAAGTTTTCGAATCAAAAATAATATAAAGTCATGCATTCCCGATCTAGGCACAAGAATTAGTATGGTGGTGGTTAACCATCCTAGGTTAGGACATAACATAAAGTTTTGTAAAAGGTAAACTCCCAGAGCAAGTTTAGCAGCTTTAAGTTCATATCTATATATATATGGTCTGTACTAGTAGTTGAGTCTAGCCGTTGTACTAGGATCTAACTAGTGTTGCTATGACTTTAGGATGGCGAGACGTCCTTCGACTAGATCAACTCCCCTGTCTGAGGGTGAGTCTTCTGGAGCTCAGAATGATGCGGTAATCGAAAGCTTGCGACAGAGTAGCGATTCCTTGAGCAGGCAGTTGGTGGAGGTGCGAGCCCAGATCTAGTCTTTGGTAGCAGTTGTGGCGGGTCAGACTCAGGGAGTGCAAGGCCCTGCAGGGGGGATTGCTGTTCCTCCCCCTCCTGCACCCTTAAGACCTCCAGTGGTGGTGCCAGCAGAGATGGCCTTCATCTCGCAATTTCAGAGGCTGAGCCCTCCCACTTATGACGGGAAGGCAGACTTCATGGTGATAGACGACTGGCTGATCTCCATGGAGTAGATGTTCTCGTATTCAGGGATTGCAGACGATCAGAGGGTGATGATAGCCGCCTATCAGCTTAAAGGTTTGGCTAAGAGTTGGTGGCTGAGAGAGAAGGAGAGCTTGGTAACCGGATGCTCTTGGGAGGTGATCAAGGAGATGCTATTGAGAAAGTTCTTACCCTCGGTCGAGCGTGACCGCCTCATGAACGACTTCCTCCATCTGAAGCAAAGGCAGCTCACGGTGGGCGAGTATGAGATAGAATTCAGCAAGTTGAGCCATTTTGCCCCTGGATTGGTCAGCGTTGAGGCTGATCGAGTTAAGCGATTTCTCGGTGGTTTGAGAAGTGAGGTGCAGCAGTTGACTAGTGCTTATGGGTCAGAAACTTACGCAGGAGTAGTGGAGGCTGCTCTGAAGGTGGAGGCTATTGAGACCGCGAAGAGCAGAGGACAGCAAAGTAGGAAAGATAAGAGGAAGTCTGTGGAGGAAAAGAAACCCCGGGTACCGGATGCGATTCCTGGGAAGAAGAGCAAAGTGGTGTGCAGTTTCTGTGGCCGGTCAGGCCACCCGGTCGAGAGATGTTTCAAGAGAGCAGCAGCTCAGAGGAAGGAGCAGGTTCATGCGATTCAGGGTACTCCGAGGAGAGATGTCTCCTGTTCTGTTTGCAAGCGACCCGGGCATGATGCTGCCTAGTGCTGGTCCAAGGATAAGGTCTGTTTCCAGTGTGGGCAGAAGGGACACATCAAGTCTAGGTGTCCTCAGGTCCAGCTTGCCCTGCAAGCAGTGCCCCTTCAGGCATTACCTCCACCTCAGCGTGTGGACAAGGGAAAGGGAAAGCTGAACATGATCTCTTCCGAGGAGGCTGAAGCTTCGACTCTGGTCATCTCAGGTTAGTTGTCTTCCAGCCTGAATGTTTTGTTTTTGTCTTGCTAAAATGTAGTATTGTTGTGGTAGTTCCTTAGTTATATATGTTCCTGTAGGGAAGTTTAAGGTGAAGAATCGCTGGGCGCGTGTTCTGTTTGACTCCGGCGCTACCCACTCGTTCGTGGCTAGAGCCTTTGTAAAGCGACATCGGTTGACTTTAGATCGAGTTCGGGATACCTTTCGTGTTAAGTTCCCCTCTGGTGAATCTGTGTTGTCAGACGTGGGCATGTTGGATTGCCCTGTTTTGTTGGGGGACTTCCTTGCGAAGGCAGACCTGAAGATGATTGATCTGGAGGACTTCGATGTTATTTTGGGCATGGACTGGCTGTCCAGGTATGATGCAGTCATTCAGTGCAAAGGGAAGCGCTTGGACTTCATCAGGGACGACGGTCAGCCAGGAAGCGTGTATGCGGATCTGAGCCAGGATTCTCCTGTCATCTCTGCGGTATGTGCTCAGAAGTTTTTTTTTCTTTCGGACTGTTTTGCTTGTTTGGTCTCGGTGGTTGGGACCGCTGTTAGTGTACCGCGCTTAGAGGAGATTCCAGTTGTGCGAGATTTCGCCGATGTTTTTCCTGATGACCTTCCTGGTCTTCCTCCCAAGCGGGATGTTGAGTTTGTGATCGATTTGGAGCCGGGTACGCGCCCTATTGCTAAGGCGCCGTACCGGATGACCCCTCGAGAGCTAGAGGAGTTGCGAGTTCAGTTAGATGAGTTGTTGGCGAAAGGGTTTATCAGGCAGAGTTCGTCGCCTTGGGGTGCTCCTGTTCTATTTGTGAAGAAGAAAGATGGGTCAATGCGGCTTTGCATCGACTATAGGGAGCTGAACAAGGTCACAATCAAGAACAGGTACCCTCTGCCGAGGATCGATGACTTATTTGACCAGTTGCGCGGTTGCACGGTCTTCTCCAAGATTGACCTTCGTTCAGGCTATCATCAGCTTAGGATCCGTGATGCAGATATTCCACGGACTGCGTTTAGATCAAGGCACGAATATTTTGAGTTCTTAGTGATGTCGTTTGGATTGACCAACGCTCCATCAGCGTTCATGGATATGATGAACCGGGTGTTCAAGGATTTCCTAGATAAGTTCGTGGTGGTCTTCATCGATGATGTGTTGGTTTACTCTCGCAGTGCTGAGGAGCATGAGCAGCATCTGCGCTTGGTTCTATCAGAGTTAAGGAACCATAAGTTATTCGCCAAGTTAAGCAAGTGCGAATTTTGGTTGCCTCAGGTCTCATTTCTGGGCCACGTGGTGAATTAGGATGGGATCTCGGTTGACCCGGAAAAGATCGCAGCAGTGATGGATTGGAGTAGGCCGGGCATACCCAAAGATATCAGGAGCTTCCTAGGGTTAGCCGGTTACTACAGGAGGTTTGTGGAGGGTTTCTCTACCCTAGATGCACCTCTGACTAAGCTGACTCAGAAGAACGTGGCTTTTGATTAGAGCGAGAAGTGCGAAGAAGCCTTCCTGGAGTTAAAGAGGAGATTGTGCACTGCTCCTGTCCTGACCCTGCCTACCGAGGGCATGGATTATGATGTATACGTGGATGCTTTGCATGTGGGTCTGGGATGCGTATTAATGCAGGTGGGTAAGGTGATTGCCTATGGGTCAAGGCAACTGAAGACTCATGAGAAGAATTATCCTACGCATGACCTCGAGTTCGCAGCAGTTATTTATGTGTTGAAGCTGTGGAGACACCTACTTTATGGGGCTCAGTGCAAGATCTTCACCGACCATAAGAGCCTGAAGTACGTGTTCACGCAGAAGGAGTTAAATCTGCGCCAACGTCGGTGGCTAGAGTATGTGGCCGATTATGATGTAGAGATTCAGTATCACCCAGGCAAGGCCAATGTGGTGGCCGACGCCCTGAGTCGGAGGACGGGTAAAATCTTTAATCTCTCCGTCGACCGTTTAGTGGAAGAGTTCCTCCTTATGGATATATCAGTGGAATGCGGTGGCCTGCAGAGTAGTTTGTCAGTGGCAGAGCCGTCTTGGATTTCTTTGACCAGACTTCACCAAAAGGACGACCCAGATCTTCTTCACTTGTACTCCAGGACTGAGAGAGGAGAGTTGCCGGATTATTCCATCGATGATGCGGGAACTTTGAAGTACCGTGGCAGATTTTGCATCCCCACGGTTGGGGACATTCGGGGTATGGTTTGCAGAGAGGCTCATGGATCCAGTGTTGCCTATCATCCAGGATCTACGAAGATGTATCGTGACTTAAAGCAAATTGCCTGGTGGTATGGCATGAAGGGAGATATAGCCCGATTTGTTGTGGAGTGCCATACTTGCAAGCGGGTGAAGGTCGATCATGGAAGGCCTGGTGGTAAGTTGACTCCGCTAGAGATTCCGACTTGGAAGTGGGAGAGTATATCCATGGATTTCATCACGGGTTTACCGCGATCCCCGAGGGGATTTGATTCTGTTTGGGTTATAGTGGATAGATTGACGAAGTCTGCTCACTTCGTTCCATATAAGATTGATTACCCTATGAAGAAGATAGCAGAGTTGTACTTGAATGAAGTCATCCGACTCCACGGTGTGCCGGTTAGCATCATTTCTGATCGAGACTCCCGGTTTACTTCTCGTTTTTGGCCGAGTCTGCAGGAGGGTTTGGGTACGGATATGAGGTATTCTACTGCATGCCACCCACAGACTAATGGGCAGACGGAGCGGGTGAATCAGATAGTTGAGGATATGATCCGATGCTACACTTTAGACCACGGTGGAGCGTGGGATGAGCGGCTGCGACTTATGGAATTTGCTTACAACAATAGTTATCAGGAGAGCTTGTAGATGGCTCCATTCGAAGCCTTGTATGGGAGGCGATGCAGAACTCCGTTGTTTTGGGCTGAGGCTGGTGAGAGGCCATTGTTAGGTCCTGATGCGCTAGAAGAAATGGAAGTCGCAGTGAAGCTTGTTCGGGAAAAGCTTCGTATAGCTTAGGAGAGGTATGAGAAGAACGCTAATCGGCGTAGGTCTGCCTTGGAGTTTTCTGTGGGGGACCTTGTATTTCTTAAGGTTTCCCCGATGGTGGGTGTAAAGAGGTTTGGTAAGAATCGGAAATCGGACCCGAGGTATGTGGGCCCGTTTAAGATTTTGGAACGAATTGGCGTGTCAGCTTACAGGTTGGATTTGCCAGCAAACTTCCCAGGTGTTCATAATGTTTTTCATGTTAGCCAATTGCGGAAGTGCGTGCGCAGCAGTGGGCAAGTCTTGGACGTTGTGCCCCAGTTGGAGCCCAACCTCTCTTTTGTTGAAATGCCGGTCCGTATTTTGGATACTCAGGAACGGGTGCTGCGAAAGAAGTCTATTCCGATGGTGAAAGTTCTTTGGAGGAATCAGGATTTGGAGAGCGCGACTTGGGAGTTAGAGTCGGCTATGAGGGAGGCTTACCCTCAGCTGTTTCCTTGATTAGTTTGGTTTGTTTTTCTTCTTGTAATGTTTGGATTATTACTTTCCTTCTTTAGTAGAAGTGTTGTGCGTAAAGTTTCGGGACGAAACTTTCTTTTAGGGGGAGTGACTATAACGCCCCCGATTTTTTTCTGCGATTATTTAATTCTCGTTTGGCGTTACGATGACGCGTTTCCGTGGCTTGTGCCATTTGTGGAGTGTGGCTTAACTCCTTAGAACTGAGTGCCCTATTCTATAGCCTGTTGGCAATATCTCCCTAGCAAGCCGAGTCGTTTTGGGTGACCCGGTGTGGCCTCTCGGGGGAATGTTTGTGTTTGGCTTTATTTGGGTATAACTCGAGTTCTGTTCGTCGAAAGTTAATTTCGACTTCGCCGTTGTGTTCGTAGCGTGGATATTTAGCTACGGTGCGAATTTCGTCGAATTCCGAGGTGGTTCGGTTTTCGAGTCGTTTTGGGTGTGTTATCAGTAAAAACAAATTAGAAACCCTTTTTAAATTAAGTGAACCGGCAGTTTAGGCAGCGGTTAGGGCCTAATAGGCGTGTCATTTAATTATAAAAGCCTTGTTAAGAAGTGGCGGACCCACTTCTCCTTCCTCCTTCCCGAGACCAGACCGAAACCGTCGCCCCTCCTGTTCGCGGAAAACGGAGGAAAACCGCCGGCCTGCTTCCCCATTGGACGGTGATTCCGGGCTTGTTCGTGGACGGATTTCGAGTCCGAAAGCGGCGTTGTCTTGCTATCGCTCAGATCTTCATTTCGACGGTAAGATATTTGATTTTCGTGGAGTTTTAGGAGACTTGGATTTCCGGTTCTTGTGGTTTTCCGCCATTAAGGTACGGTTTGCTTGTTAGGTGCTTCTCCTTCTAGTGCAGAACGAAGAGAAGGGAAAGCCGACCAAGCTTCGCCGGAAATCGAGGCAAGTGGTATTCTTGCCCTTGCCATTGTTGTTCTTTTGAATTTTGGAATGTTTCCCGGTTAGCCCTAGGGTAGAAACCATGCTTATTCTCTTATTATCTTGCTAAGTTTTAGGGCTTAGATTCTCCTATGAGCCCCCTCCTTGGGGTGTTTGCTCCTCGTGCTAGTTGTGTTCACCATTTAGACTCCAGATTTGTAGTTCTAGTTGGGTGCTTTTGCGGGTGGAGCCAAGAGAGAGAGTGAGGGAGGTTGTTGTGGTAGGGCTCTGGTTAGAACTAGTCTTGGTAGACTCTCGAGTTTTGGTGTTGAGTGTGGTGCACACACTCAAAGCCAAAAGCCGCCCGGACTTGGCATTGAGTGTGGTGGACACACTCAAACCCATAGTTCGGTTTATTCTTTGCGGCTGAGTGGTGGGGTGATTGAGTGAAAATTTTTGTCTAAGTCAAAATCGACGGGAATCACCAAGTGATTCCCGCCGATTTCGGCGTGTATCGTCAGTGATTCCCACCGATCGGCGAGAATCAACCTTGATTCCCGCCAATTCGGCGAGAATCATCCTTGATTCCCGCCGATTCGGCGAGAATCATTCTGGATTCCCGCCGGTCGTCGAGAATCATCCTGCATTCTCGCCGATTCGGCGAGAATCATCCTGCATTCCCGCCGATTCGGAGAGAATCAGTCGGCATTCCCGCCGACCTTCTCTTGTTGGCGTTGGCTTAGGGTTCTCCTGCGGAAGTGAACTTTGGCGTAGAGTGAGTTGACCTCACTCAACGCCAAAGCTGTTTTGGCGTTGAGGGAGGTAGACTCACTCAACGCCGCTGTTAGGTTTTGTGGTTTTGCTGAAGGCGTTGAGGGAGTGGACCTCACTCAACGCCATGGCTGTTCTGGCGCTGATTGAGGCTAACTCACTCAACGCCAAGGTCTGGTTAGGCACTGAGTGGATTCCACCCAACACCGAGCCGTGTTGAGTAGCTTCAACACTGTTTCTCTTTCGTCGATTTATGTTCCCGAGTGAGTTTCCTTGATTATATTTGTAGTTTCCTTGTCGGCCATGTTTTCTTTCCTAAAGGCCGAATCGTGGGATGTGGATAGTAGTGGTGGTTTGAAGCTCTTCATGGGGGAGGTGTTGTGTAATCTAGCCAAGGCCACCCTTATTCTTCTATCTTGCTCCAAGTACGGGCTGGGCAAGGGGGTGGAAGGTCCCTTGTGCTTTATCATGTAGACCCCTGAGCTTGTTGGCATGGAAATTGGTGGTTGGGGGACTGAGTTTGCCTCCAACCCGGAACCATGCTGTTGTTTTGCTACTACCATCTCCCACAGCTTAGGGTGTTAGAAGTTTCTTCCTTGGTAGTTTGCAGCACTTTGGGCTCTTGGTAGCCTAGTAGGCCCTGCAAGATGTAGTTCCTGGGCTGGGTTGTTGCTGTTTCCTTGCACGTAGTGCATTTCTTGTTGTCCTGTTTTCGACAGTTGTGACTTTTTCTACTGCATGATTTTTAGTTACTTTTCCCCATTTGGTTGACTCCTTCATGCAGTTTTTACCTTGTTTTGCTTGCTGAGGTATTCTGTTTTCTTTTGGAATGCCTCAGGTTCTGAGCTGTAGCCAGTTGGGTGGCTAGTTTGTAGTGGTGGTGTTGGTGGTCTCTTGGACTTTGGAGATCCGTTTGCCTTGTTGGTGAGGTAGTTTTCAGTACTTTCTTACAGACATACATATGTGCCAGTGGGTTCGTGTCAGGTTGTTGGCGCCCACTGATAGTTTTTACCTTTATATTGGATATATTACTTATGCTGCTACCGTTTTCTAGAGATAGTCTACTTGCTCTGAGAAGGATTTATGCTAGGTTGCTAGTTACTTTTAAACCATAATTATTCTTATAAGTAAGCTCATGATCAGCATGTTTTATAAAACTAAATCACTATTTTCCAAGCAGCGTATAAAGATCGTTTTCCTATATATAATATCAATTAAATGTAGAGTCTTGCATAGTATGAGTGGTTCTCTTGGAACTCTTATACACCCTTTAGGATGCTAAACCTGAATAAAGTATTTTTCCGCAGCGCATAAGTATAGTTTTTTAACTGTGGACTAGGTGATCCACCGAGCCGAGGGATACAGCCTCTAAAATATAACTGATTTTCTAATCATTAAGCTCATGATTTTCTTTCATAAAGAGTAGCAGTTGGTTTTGCCTGAGCGTCAGCAGTTATCCCCTGCTTGACGTGGCATCATGACGCGCGTTTTCTCATACTCTGATAATTATTTAATTCGGGGAAAATGTGGGTTATGACAACGATCCTTGGGAGCACATCAACCACTTCTACACGATCCTCCACCTCTGCTACGCTCCCGATGAACTGCTTTGTCAGGTCTTCCCTACCACCCTCAAGGGGCAGGCCCGCACTTGGTTCCATTCCCTCCGAGAAGGGTCAATCAGAAACTTTCCCCAACTGAGCCAGCAGTTCCTTGATCAGTTCGTGGCCAATCGCAGGATCACAAAGGATCCATCCCACCTCTCCGGCATCGACAGAGTGAAACCAAGATCTTGAAAGAGTTTTTCTGCCGATTTAATACAGAAGCTAGACAGATCCCTGGGGTAGACCCAGAACTCCTTCGAGGAGTTTTCCTCGGGGGACTCCGACCAGGCGGATTATATTCCGCTCTAATGCGGGATACGGTCCCAAGTTATGCAGATCTGGTACACCGGGTGGAAGCTCAGATAGCCGCAGACGAGGCCATTGAGGCCCACCGCCGATAGTTTGAAGGAGGCCAAAAGAGGCAGAAGCAGCAGGAGCAGCCCTCCAGAAGACGTGCAGAGAGGCGCAACGAGAACCGTCACATCAAGCATCGCAATCAGGGGCCCCGGAGAGGCCAGGATTACGGGCCTCCCCGGACTTACACCCCTCTCAACACCACTCACGCCAACGTCCTATATGCCATTCAGGGCGATCCGGCGCTCTAGAAGCCAAGGGCGCTCCCACCAAATCCAAGGGCTGATCCGTCAAAGTACTGCGACTTTCATCGAGGAACCAGGCACACTACTGAAGAGTGTGTAAAGTTGAAAGATGAGATAGAGCGCCTTGTTAGGAAGGGAATACTCGGGCGTTTTCTGCAAGGATGTGTGCGAGAGCAGCACGGGGGCCCGCCTGCGCAGAGAGAACCGCCACCTACTCACCGAGAAGCGCAGGGGGGCAGACAGGTCGTCAGGATTGTGGAAATAATCTTTGGCTTTCCCTTTCCCACGGTCAACTCCATCGCTGCTCCCCAAGAGGGCAAGGCGGTTGGAATCATTCCCACCATTAGCTTCAGCGAGGAGGACCTCCAGGGCCTCCGCACACCACATCAGGACCCACTATTGTAGCAGAAATCGGCAACCCCAGCTTCCGCATAAAGCAAATTCTGGTGGATAACGACAACTCAGTAAATTTTATATTCATGATTGCGTTAACCAATATGGGAATCCAAAGGCAGAATCTTCATCCAGCATCAAGCCCCATCTACGGCTTCAGCGGAGTGCCCGTGTCCGTGGCAGGCACCCTCACCCTTCCAGTGATACTAGGAGAATTTCCATGGCAGGTCTCCCAGGACGTGCAATTCATGGCGGTCGATACAGAATCGCCCTACGACGCGATTTTTGGTCGGCCCCTCCAGACAGCTTTACAGGCAGTCCCGTCAATTCCGCACCTCGCAATGAAGTTTGTCACGCATGCGGGGGTTGGAGTCGTCAGGGGAAGCCAGGACATGGCACTCTCATGTTATCTGCACCAAGCACGGCTGGAGGTCGTCTCAGGAACCAGCATCTACCTCATTTAACAGGTCGCTTTCGAGAAGGGCCAGAACCGAGGCGAACGTGCCTCCTAAAAAATTTTCTCTATATCAAACTACCCAAAGACAACTATAAAGTCGCGAGGAAAACCTCGTGCACAGACTATCCTGCTTACTGTTTTTTTGCTTTCATTCTAACTCTTGCCGTGCAGCAAACACGTCAGAAGGACATCTCGTCCCTCAGACCCCCCTGCGGCAAGGATTGTTAATTCCACAAAGCGGTTCCAGACCCATCAACATGCGACACACTTGGCGGTTTGAAATCTGTCATCGTGCAATGGCGCGACCAGGCTAAATAAAAAACCAAACAACTCATCTCTTTACCTTTATATACTGTGATTACGGTATCACTAACTCCTAAAACTTGCAGGACCGATTTGGAATCCGTCCCCTGGGGTCCGACGAGCAAATGTAGCACGATTGTATCGATCCCCCTGGCATGGCTCAAAGGTTCTCCCTTCACCCGTCCAGTGGATTGCGACGTCGTCGGGAATGAGCACCCCCGGTTGACCGCGACCCTTAGCGCAACAGACTCGGCCTGGAAACAGGTCGCGATGTCGCCTGGGGACCGAATACCAAGTCCCACGCAGACTGTAGCACGGTGGCCTCGACCTTTCTCCTATGGCAAAAATGCTCACTCTTCTCCTAAGGAGCGGGTCGCAACATCGTCAGGGACCAGCTCCCTCAGTTGTGCGCAGCCCACAACGCGATAGCCTCAACCTCACTCCACCAGCGCAAGGACCCGGCCTTCGCTGCGTAGTAGGTTGCGACGTCGTCCGGGTCTTCGGGGTTGTACAACCCCGTATTCGCTGAAGGGACGCAGGCAACCAGGCGGGCTCCCCTGACTCGTGCATTGAAGGGTTGCCCAAGCGAGCCAGCCTGGCCCGCACCCTCCTAAGTGGGTCGGCATGCGCCCTCCCGGCGAGTCAGCCCTGCCCGCGCCGCCTTTGGCGGGCCAGCTCCTCCCGCCTCTCCTAGGCGGGTCGGCCTGCCCTCTCCCGGCGAGCCAGCCCTGCCCGCGCCGCCTTTGGCGGGCCAGCTTCTCCCGCCTCTCCTAGGCGGGTCAGCCCGCCCTCCCGGCGAGCCAGCCCTGCCCGCGCCTCACGCTGAGTGGAAGCATTGAAGGGCTACTCGCTCGACCTCCGGGGGGGAGGATTTCTTACTATTTTGCCCCATTGGCCTGCCCCTAGCTAGTCAAAACAGCGGGGTCTCGCTGTTGGCAGATCCAGGTGGGCTGCATATAGCTGTTCAGAACAGTGGAGTTCAGCTGTTGGCAGGCCAGCCCGAGGAGCTTTTGGTAATCTTAAGGCAGCAGAGGTTCTCTATTTACAGACCATCCTCAAAATCCTATAAATAGGACCCAAGGGGTACCTCAGGAGGCAAGCTTACTTATTCCCCCGTCTACTAGTGCTTTCTGAGGTACCTTAGCCCGACATTTGGCTAAGGAGGGGAAGCGCTCAGTGATCTTCCGGGTTTGTGGTGGGACCTCCGAGCCGAGCCCTTGGTCTAGTCTTTTTCTCTCCTTTCCTTTGTTTTTTTTCTTGTAGGAGCGAAGTAGGTGTGCGACCACCCCTTCCCCAAGTGTCGAACTCCACAAGAGACCGATTTCTCGGTTTCAACAGGGGCCACGCCTCGCAAATTCTAGGGTCCATCAGCTGCTCGCGAGGGTTCGAATCGACCATGTACTCATGCCGACAAGAGGTCGAGGATTATGACTCTTCTTCTGCATCCGAAGCTCGACGCCCCGCCATCCTGGGAAAGCCCCCACGATCGGTGTAATTACAACCTCAGGGTCCATCAGCTGCTCGCGGGGGTTTGAATCGACCATGTACTTCTGCCGACAATATTCCGAGGATTATGACTCTTCACCTGCATCCGAAGTCTGACGCCCCACCCTCGCAGGGCCTGCCCCCTCGCGACTGGTGCATAACTAAGCTACAATCGCAACTAAATCGGGTTCCGGCCCCGCAAAATCCACATCTTAACCAACCATAGCCACACTGTGGCGTGATGGCTTCACTCTCTCTGGCGCGGTTCATGGGTGCACCCTTCGTCTGCCCAGCGGTTTGCGATATCGCCGGGGACCGGTTCCCCCAATTGTGCGCTGCCAGCAACGCGATGTCCTCAGCCTAGCAACAGGTTGCGGAGTCACAAATGGGACCAAAACGTTGAGTCCCCTACAGACTGTAGCACGACGGCTTCGACCTCACTCTCATGGTGGCAAGGCTCGCCCTTCTCCTACGAAGCAGGTCGCGACGTTGTCAGGAGCCAGCTCCCTCAGTTATGCGCCGCCCGCAGCGCAATGGTCTCAGCTTCTCTACCCTGGCACTAGGGGACGCCCTCCGCCTCGTAGAAAGTTGCGACGTCATCAGGGTCTGCGGTGCCATGCCCCACCAGTGCCACCGGGTTAACTGCAACTCGCAGGGGTTCGAACGAACATGACCTCCCGCCGATAATAGGTCGGAGCTCTCATAACTCTTCACCCCATCCAGAGCAAATACTCATCCACCGCTCAGGGCCTGCCCCTTGTAGTTGGTGCTTGGCTAAGACAACAATCGGCCGCAACAATCAGAAGCACAAGTAGTGACAACCACTCAACAAATATATAAAGTACAAAGGAACAAATTGACGGAGACAAGTCCATAAACACAAAGAAGTACATGTATACAAATCAGCAAAGAGCATCAAAGAGATGTAGCTGTCACTCAGCGGCTACGCCCTCCTCAGCATCGGAGCCCTCCTCCTCTAACAAATCCTCAAGACCGAGGCCGGCAACATCGCATTCCCGCTTCCGGGACACCATCCGAAAGGTCTTTGCCATCCCCTGGCGGAATGCCACTTCTCGCAAGTCCTCCATCTGTAGCTCTACCTCCTGAGTCCACACCTCCTCACGGACCTCCTCCGAGATCAGACACTGATCTCGCATGTAATCCACAGAGTCCCGGTACTCTGCCAGACCAGCTGCCTTCAGCTCAACCTCCCGCTCCGTGGAGGAAAGACGCATCACCTCCGCCCTGGATAGCTCCAGCTATGCCCGAGCTTCGTCCAGAAGACGCAAAGTCTCCTCCGCAGCCGTCTTCTCAGCCCTGTGCGCAGCTTTGGAGTCCTTTAGTTCGCATCGCAGCTCGGACCCAATCTGCCCAAGTCGCGAAATATCGCGCTCTCGTCACCCCTTCAGATCCGAAAGGGCACTCTTCGTCTCCCCGAGCTCACCTTGAAGGGCCATGTAGCCGTCCTTCAGGCTCACGTAGTGGTCATTCCACATAAGCGCAATGTTTGCCTGAGTCTCCATCTGCAAAATAAAAGGGGCAAGTCAGAATAACTTTCCTCAAAATCCGCCACTCAAAAGTTGAGATCGCACATACCGCATGGTTCATCGCCTCCAAAGAAGAGGAGACTGTCTTTCCTTTCACTACCTACCGCACCGTAACCCGTGCTGGGGAGGCCCGGGGGGCAGAGGACCTCAGGACCTCAAGATCCGCGTCATTCGGCTCGCCTCCGACTCTAGAGCCGCAAGGGGCGGCCCCCTCCAAAAGAACATCCTGTCGCGGCAGGAGGCTAGAACCCGCCTCCTCAGCTCCGCGGCATCCAAACACTAGCTTCCTCTTCGTGTCACGGGAGAGAGGGATGGCGGCAGCACGTACCGAATCAACAGACAACCCGCATAACAGTAGGCGCTTCTCATCAATGAAAGTAGAGATGCTGTACAAGATGTTCCCCAGCTCTCGGGGCTCCGCAAAACCAAGGATGGGAGTAAACTCCTACTCGTGTCCCCTAGAACGTCAGCAACGGTCCGGAAGCGCGTTCCACACCTATGATAATCCACCTGGGTTCCTGACATATCCGAACAAGGTATTCCCGTGGCGACGGTCCTCCCAAGTCTCAAACTCCAGCCACCGCTTGTTGCTGAGGACGTCCACGCGGCCCCTGCCATCGGCGCGCACCTCACACCAATCCTTGAAAATATCCAAGGAAAACCACGATCCACGCTCGCGAAAAAATGCGATCAACCCCATGATCCGCGTCGTCCCAAGAGGGGTAAACTACGACACAGGAACGCCGCAGAACTTTAGAATCTCGACAACTTCCTCGCATGCCGGAAGGCGAAAACCGCACCGAAGTGACGAATCACAAAAGGTCATCCAACCTCGCGGAGGGTTTTGCACCCGCTCTTCAGGACTAGGGATCCGCACCTCCAAATCGGGGGGCAGGTTGAAGCGCCTCCTCCATATATCCACATGCTCGAGGGAAAGACTCAAACGCAGCCGCATAGGACGGCTTTGCACACCTCGCTTGGAAACCTGAAAGAACGGAAAAGTAAGGTCAGAAAAGCGAGTCCAAGTGCACGTTACGCCCACACATACGAGCCATGCACGCATGCAAAGAGCGCGTGAAATCAGCCCGCGCATGCCGCCGAGCCACTCGTAAGAAGAGAGGCCGCACCGCGTGCACCCTGCGCACGGTTTCAGCCCCGCGCGCACCCGCGCGCTAAGCCAGCCCCTTGCGCGGGGCCATCCCCGCGCAATCGCACGTGGGTGCAGCCCCACGTGCACCCGCGCGCGGAGCTAGCCCCGCGCAACCGCGCGCGGGTGCAGCCCCGCGCGCACCCGCGCGCGGGGTCAGGCCCGCGCGCACCCGCGCGCGGGTGCAGTCCCTCCGGCACCCGCGCGCGGGTGAAGCCCCGCGCGCACCCGCGCACGGGGCCAGCCCCGCGCGCACCCGCGCGCGGGGTCAGCCCGTCCGTCCTTGCCTGGTGCCCAGACCTTCTCTTCGATCAGATTCTTACCTTAACACTGTCGCCGTCGCCTCTCATTTCGGTGTTAGCACCCATTCCGGCAATCGCCGCGTAGCCCCGTCGCAAAGAAAAATTCCTGCGCTTGTCGTTCGCTCCAAGACGACGGGATTTTGGGGGTCAAATGATGGGTACCCCCTAATTTATAAATAATTATTGTAACTCCCGCGCACTGGATCGTAACTCCAGCGTACCGGATCGTAACTCCTGCGCACCGGATCGTAACTCCCGTGCACCGGATTGTAACTCCCCTGCGCCAAATCGCAACCGCCGCCGCCATCCTTACGGGCGGGCGGCGGTCGGTGGCCGGCCTTCCACGGCCGGCCGCCCCCCTTAGCGGTCGGCCGCCCCCATGCAGCCGGCGGCCGCGGCCGACAACCCAGGGCCGGCCACCCCCTTGCAGCCGGCCGTCCGGGGACGGCCGCCCCCTTGCTGCCGACGTCCTCGGTCGGGCGCCTCCTTGCGGTCGGCGGCTGGCCGCCTCCTTGCGGCCGGCGGCCGCGGCCGGCCGTACGTGGCCGGCCGCCCCCCTTGCGGCCGACCGCTGCGGCCGATCAGTCGTGGTCGGCCGCCTCCTCCCTCGGGCGGCCATCGGCCGACGCGCCTCCTTTGACCACCGCCGTGGGTCGGCCTTTTCTCCACCGTCTGATCATGGCGGGCCATCACGGACCTCCGATCGCCACAAGTGATCGTGGCCCTCCGATCTGCGATTAACCACCGTAACCACCCTAACCATCTCGGAAACCCTATATAAGCACCCCTGATAGTTCATTTCAGGGGATCCAGCTTCATTCTCCCCTTCGCTTTCTCTCTCTTCATTCCTACTTTTCCCCAGAGCTCCTCTCTCTACTCGCCTCCTCCTCTCTTCTTTCACTCACTAACTTAGCAGGTTCTCCCGCGAACGACGCCCAGAAAAGGAAGAGAAGTGCCAGTGGAGGCAGCCCTCCTCAGTCCGAGGCACAGAGCGCAGGCATCCTGCGACGTGCGAGCTAGAAGAGCAAGCGCTCAAGAAAGACGCACGTTAAAGTGCCCGGCTCCTAAGCGGTGGCCTGTCACCCAAGGAGAGCCCTCTCAACTCCCCAGTATTTGTAACGAGGCGCGGCCTATCGCCCTCGCTTTCTCTTTACAAGAGCACTGTAACAGAGACAGATAGTGGAGTTTGGCTGGCACAGACCCGACCACGTGATTTTTTCCCCTTTCTGGGGTTTTCCACGTCGAAGTTGTGTGTGTACATTTTCTCTGTTTCTACTGCGACTGTGTGCGTACTCAATCGCTCGGGGCTAAGACGGACCGATCTGGAACCGATCTACCGAGAGCATTGAGCGAATCGCAACAATTTCCTATGAGCCCATAAAGCATCAACTAACTTAAACGTCCAATCCTTTCGGTTACACTTATCATTTAGTTTAGGATTTGCTTGATTTGCCTATTTGATAACCTTCATTTGACCATAAATTTGTGGGTGATAATGTGTGGATAGCTTATGTTTAATTTTATACTTTTTCAGTAAAGCCTCAAATCAACAATTACAAAAATGTGATCCATTATCAATAATAATTGCTCTTGCAGCATCAAATTTAGATAAAATATTTTTCTTATTAAACTTAATCACAACTTTGCTATCATTAGTTTTAGATGGTATTGTCTCAACCCACTTAGACAAACAATCCACTACTAGCAGAATATAATACATTCCAAACGAATTTGGGAATGTTCCCATAAAATCACTTCCTAATACAACAAAACTTCTACCATTAAATTTGATTGTTGATGCATTATTTATTTTTGTTATTCGTTCTATGTGTTGACATTTACAACACATTTGCAACATTCAATTGCATCTTTAAATAAAGTAGGCCATAAAAATCCACATTGTAAAATTTTTGCGGATATTTTCATAGCACTAAAATGTCCTCCACAAGCTTGATCGTGACAAAATGATAATATATTTCTAAACTCCTCAGCTAGCACACACCTTCTAATGATTTGATCAAAATAATATTTAAATAAATAAGGTTCTTCCCAATAAAAATATTTCACTTGTGAGAAAAATTTATCTTTGTCTTGTTTCATCCAGAATGATCGTGTTTCTTTGGTGAACAAATAATTTACATGCAATATCAACAAATCAAGGAGTTTGAAAAGCAGCATAAACTTGTTCATTCAAAAAGTTTTCGTTAGTTGGTATTGTGCTGGGCACATCATTCTTTAATCTTGAAATATGATTCTCTACACCATTTTTGTTGTATCTGTAGACACCCTTAGGGGTGGGGGTGGTGGTGTAGCCGTGTCCAAAAAGCCCGGCCGGGCCCGAGATTTTTGCCAACCGGGCTCGGGATCCCTCTCAATGAGGGGGCCCGATAAGGCCCTTCACGCCGGACCAGTCTGAATACCAAAGACGGAATTTTAATCCCGCCTAACCTATGATTAAGCAGGATTAAAATCTCTCCTATCATTAGGCAGGATTTTAATCCTGCCTAATCATATGCGGTATTAAAATCCCACCTTTGCGGGATTTCTGGCTTAGCCCGGGTGTTGGGCTCAGGCTAGGCAGACACCCGGGCTTTGCGCGGCCCGACTCGGGCTGGGCACCAGGCCGGGCAATCGACTAAAATAGTGGCCCAGCAAGGCCCCCAAGACCGGCCTTGGCCCAGGCTGAGCCTAGCCGGGCTTTTGTCGGGCGCGGGCGCGGGCGGGCTTTCCGGGCCCGAGTTTTTTGCGCACGACTAGGGTGGAGGGTGAATAAGGGTTTTAAAAATTTTCTTCTTTTAATTTAGAAGTTGAAATATTTTACTAAATACTTTAACAAAAGCTTTAGTTTAAATTTTCAGAGGATAAATTCTAGAGAAATGATTAAACGAAGAGAATTTTGAATCTCTAGTATTACCTCCGACGATAGGAGATACCGCGTAACACAAACTTTAGAGATTGAAATTATTTTAAAAAAATTTGCTTCGAATATATGGAATAAAATGTAATGAGTAAAAAATGATTTTATTTCTAGAAAATGAATGCAAAGCATTGACTCCAAAGACACTTGGAATTGAGACGAATAGAAGAATCCCTTTAGTTTTCTTTACTGACTCATATCCCAAGGACTGATTGGTTTTAACATATTTCTCCCTAGATAGTGTCTCGAGTCACCCCCTAGATCTAACCCTAGACCTAATCGCCAATGCCCACGACAAATTCCCCCTAAGTCTCGTATGGCTTAGTCGCCAATAATCGTGACGAATTCCAAAACCGAAAAAGAGAATAAAAAGAGAAATAGAAGAAAAATAAATGCTGAAATAAAATTTACCTATGCAGTAGAATTTGATGAAGAGGTTGAAGGCACACCAAAGAGATTGTCGGAGTTGATGGGTGCAGCCTTCATTTAGTAAGTGCTTTTTGAATCCTCCTAAAAGTTATTGACCATAACAATTGGAGTTAGGTGTGCTCTGGACTTCAGGGAGCTACCGCTTGTGGTAGAGCTATCGCTCCGCAGTACCACATATAATGCAAGACCTCATTTTTTTTCTTTTTAAACCACCGGGGTCTTGTGCCCAGAATTGTCGCTTTGCGGTGGCACCGACACTCGGGAAGGCCGCCACTACAAAACGCCAATTATGTTGGCCTTTCCGATCACAAATGAGAGAGAAGTGAGTATAAACTGAATATAATCAAGTCCATAGAATCACATGTAAATAGAAATCGCAACAAGTCCATAAAGTAAGAATACTGAGTACTGTAAAAGACTAGTATAGATGAAATATAAACGGGCTTACGCCCGGTACATCAGATCCTCACTACATATCACTCGCGGGAGCTATAAGATAGTACTAAACACTCACTGAGCTGGTCACAGGTGCTCCAGAACTAGACTGGCCCACCTCCATGCGCACCGTGATCCGCTGGTGCTGGTCCCTGGGCTGCTGGTCCCGATCTCCCATCCAGAGCTCCTGTAATGTTGTGATCCGAAAATCATTAGTCATAAAGACTAAGCCATATCATCCCCTACCCCTCCCCCCACGGCTCCTAAGCACCAAGCAGAGAGGAGAAAAGGGAAGCTACAAAAGTGAAGAGTAAGCAAGCAGATGGCAATGAAACTAATTTAGTAGTAAATATATATTGTATAAGCAGTTAAGTATGAAAGGTACATCTACTAGTTCTAAAATAGTGAGCAGTAAAGTAAACATGTAAAATAAGCAGCAAATGTAACAAAAGACAAGGTAAGAAATAAGTAGGTAAGTAAGTAAGTAACCTTAACTTATATGAATGTCCATACAAACTTATAATTTAAGGGGTCTTTTGCAAGGCTCCCATCATATAAAAGTCTCATATCGATTTATATGTTGGGGTGTCAGTTGTATGCAAATATGAGTGTAGTGAAATGCTATGCCATGATTCATGCAAGTGCAACTCACGCACACGACTCTATGCGCACAGACCTTTAGTTCCCCCTATTCGGGCAGCTAGCTTCACTCCCAGGAACTTCCGTAGTGGGAAACGGAGACAGTGGGTAGGTCCCCCCACTCCTAGGCGGGTATCCACACTACTAGGCCTAGCACTTCCGTATGCCCCTAGAAGAACACAACCTAGAGTATACACATACAAGTGCTGGCTATATCCACCAGACTTTCTTTGGCTAAGTGTACCACACCGCCGAATCAACGTACCGACACCGGTATGAACGATCGTCAAATACCGAAGACCCACCACCTTATTCTGTCTTCAAACCCTCGAGCCCCCGACTCCCCGGACTATCCCGTCCGTGCATCTACCTTCCGAAGCTACCGTCCGGATGGCAATCAAACCAATCCTATTCAACCTCCCTAGCTACCAGGGTGTGTGAATGTGAAACCCTAGTTATACTAGTTGCTCTTTTAGTTTACTATTCATACGGTTTACATTAGCCAGGACTGCCCAAGGCATACCCCGTGAAGGGCTCTCGAGGGCACTAGGAACTACAATGGGCTGAAGCCCAAAGTTCTCTTTCGCAAGGCACTTATTGTTATTGGTTGATACCCAATTCCCAATCCCTTTTTATGTTATACTAGATCTAACCCTAGTGTGTTTGATTCATTCTCTTCTACGGGGAAGACGATGTTTCGTCGTCCCCGAGAACCTCTAATCACTAGCCCGACTTCTCACTCCTCATCATGACTCCTCATTTCACTTAATAGCCCATTACACTAATATCCCATCTCCCTAAGTTCATTCTGCACCAAAATATGATTCCTGCAGATTTTACTAAACGCAGATCATCCTAAGTTATATGATGTACATAATGGGAAGTACTCAAAATATTTATCCAAATGGCCTAAGTTATTTACTGGGAGTCTATCATGACATAATTAGGCTAAATCCATAAAAATATAATTT
Source organism: Platanthera zijinensis (assembly GCA_039513925.1). Classification (NCBI taxonomy): domain Eukaryota; kingdom Viridiplantae; phylum Streptophyta; class Magnoliopsida; order Asparagales; family Orchidaceae; genus Platanthera; species Platanthera zijinensis. The sequence goes on along the minus strand of CM077079.1, from coordinate 239,063,629 downwards.
TCCTAATTTAATTTATATTTAATTAATTTCTTCCAATACTAAAACATGGAGATCTTGAACATGAAGTATCTCTTTTAGGTATGTATAAGCTTCCACAAAATTATGATAAATACTAGGAAGCAATATAACTGTATATTCAAATCTCCCAAAATTTTTCAAGGTTTAAACCATTGATCCTCAATTTTGGAATATAATCACAGATTTATAGTTAAAGGAACAAGTATTATAAATAAGCTTCCAAAAATTATAAGAAAATTCAAGTATGACAAATTATGCTCTAAAAACATCCTGACAAAGTTCCTAAATTTTAAAGGAAGGTCTAGAAGTCTAATCACAATTTTGATTGTATTCCATCATATAACAATTAGTAAAGCAGGTACTAAAAATATACTTCCAAAATTTTTGATAAAATTCAAGTGTGAACCTAATGACCTATAAACACCACTGATCAAGTTTCATAATTTTTTAACAACAAATGAGCTCTGAATGAATTTTTTAACAAGTTTCTAAATTTATGAGCTTGTGAAGTAGATACTGTAATTATATATTTAAAAATTCTAATAAAATTCATACATGAGTATAATGGTCTAGAACTCCCTCTGCCCAACTTTCATGACTTTCTAATGGACAGTGAGCTCACAATATCCAAATAATTAACTAGGGCTAACCCATGCATTATAAAGGAAGTACTAAGATTAATGTTCCAAAATTCTCAATTAAATTTCCAAAGATTCACACTAACCCTATGACTATACTACCCAAGTTTCATCACTGTTCAATGAGTTTTAATAGTCTATTTTACCACTACAAAGTTTGTGCCCTAAACTAGGGTTAGGGTTTTGAGGAGTTTACCAACATCTAAATCTAATAAGATTTCCACCTGAGGACTCTAACTACCCTAGGGTCCTCTCCACCAAATTTCAAATCATTTCAAGGTCATTTGTCCACATGCCCTTCACAAGACACCAAAGACCATCCTTAGGGTTTGGTCTTGGGTCCTAGGGCAAATCTACCCCAATCCACCCCATCTTCCATGGGGGAGGTGCTAGAAATCATGCCTAGTCAGTGGTCAAAATCTCAGCCTCTATTAAGGTGATTTGACCGCACAAATCACAAAGTGCACTTTTGACCTAAAAACCCCTTAATAGGGCAAAGCTTAGGTTTGTTCATTTCTAATCTAAAACATCTCTAATTGAGATTCAAAATTATACAGAGCCTCATGATGAACCCAGGGACCACTCACCAAAATTAGGGAGGGTTTGGAAGTCATTAGGCCACCTAATTAGTTTATATAAGGATTATTAAAATTTTCCAAAAAACTATAGAAAAATGTTTTCCAAAATCCTCATTTTTTGATATGTTCTAAATATAGGTAATATTGAATCTCAACCAAAATTTCAAGTCATTTGGATGGCTGGATTGATGGGAGCACTCAAATCATTCCCTGTTCAACCCTATGTATAGATCTCACCAAAATGAGTGATGTGGTCTAACCATGACTCCAAATTGGTTCAAATCAATTTTAAAATAAAGTAGACTCATAGATCTACAATTTTAATGTTAACAATTTTTCCTGATCTAGCCTCTAAGTATTTTTTTAATTTAATTTAAAACCATCCTATAAACAGGACAAAAATTGAAATAATATGAATTAATAATTTAACCCAGCACGAATCTTAAAGCAGATCTATCGTCTACTGGTCATCTTCTTCCTCTAGCCAAGGGCTGAGATTAGCCCGACCTTGAGCGTGTTCCAGACGTTGCCGCCGGCCATCCAACCTCCTCCCTGGCCGGCCACCACCACCACCACCTCCATTGATGTGGTGGCCATCGCCGGGCGGCAGCACGACTGCTAGAGAGGTGTTTTCCGGCGAACCCGAGAGCTATGTTCTTGCGGGAAAAAGCCAGGAAGAGAAGCTCTTCCCAATCGGGCTCAGTTGAGCCCGATTCTTAATCCTAATGAAAGCTATGATCTACCCGTAGAGAGAGAAAGAGGAGGGGAGGACCTTATTCGCGGGCTGGAGGCGTGCAGATCGACGGAAAGCCATTAATGGTTAAGGTGTCGCTGGCGGTCTTCAACAGCACGCAGAACTACATCGTCTCCTTCAGGCAAAGTGTGGAAATGAGTGCTTGAGGTCTAGGGAAGCTTTAAAACCAGTAAAGTAGGGAGGGAAAAGGTCTAACTGCTGGTGGACATTAATGGTCCTTTAAAGCTTTTTCGGCCATGGTGGTGGGGGGATGAAAACGGCTCTGTCCAGCAAGATAACGGCTGTAAACTCCTCCTCTTCCCTAGAGGAGTTGAATCCAGCCATAAAAGAGGAGGGGAAGGGTTGCCAAGGCATTCAAGCGGCATTAGTGGCCATTAAAACCGACTCTCGGCCATGGCCGTGACTGTTCATTCTCATAACCGTCGACCACGTGGCATTTCCTCCACTTGACCGGTCAAATTAATTTGCATAAGACTTAATTAGGTCTTAATCGAGAAACGACTAATTAACACCCCCTGGCCCACTTCCCGAAACGGCCCGGTTCAGTTGAACCAACAAACAGACCAAAAGCACCCGAAAATATTCTAGGTAAAATTGCGTTAAGTGAACTCAGCTCACTCAATGCCATCCATCCTACGGCGTTGAGTGAGCTCATCTCACTCAACGCCATCCAGCCGATAGCGTTGAGTGAGCTCAGCTCACTCAACGCCATACAGCCTAAACAAGATGGCGTTGAGTGCAGTCAGTGCACTCAACGTCGTTCAGCTTATGGAATTGAGTGCACTCGATGCACTCAACGCCATCCAGCCTAAGTAAGATGGCGTTGAGTGCAGTCAGTGCACTCAACGGAGTTCAGCTTATGGCATTGAGTGCGCTCAACGCACTCAACGCCATCCCGCTTTTGGACGATGGCGTTGAGTGAAGTCAGTGCACTCAACGCCGTTCAGCTTATGATGTTGAGTACACTCGACGCACTCAACGCCATCCAGCCTTTGGATGATGGCGTTGAGTGCAGTCAGTGCACTCAATGTCGTTCAGCTTATGGCGTTGAGTGTACTCAACGCACTCAACGCCATCCCGCCTTTGGACGATGGCGTTGAGTGCAGTCAGTGCACTCAACTCCGTTCAGCTTATGGAATTGAGTGCACTCGACGCACTCAACGCCATCCAGCCTTTGGCATTGAGTGCACTCGACACACTCAATGCCCGAGCCCAAATCCTATTTTAAGTAAATTTTTGACCTACTATTTGCAGACCAAGGTGATTTTCACCTTGAGCCCGGGCCAGTTGGCCTCCTTGGGCTTCCTAGGGTTTTGTCATGACTTGGTCATGATAAAACCTCTCCTAGGGGTCTGGTCCTAAATGGGATGTTACATATAATAGGCAGGTGGCACATAGATCGTTGCAGAAATGGTAACCACCCTGCTCCAATTTAGGTAACTAATCTTACAACGTCGTGGTAAGGGCTAGCGCGCCGCGCTAACCATATATGTGCTGCCCCGTCATATAAAACCCTCCCCCTAACTTTGACTGGGCATGTCAAATACGAGCCTTACTGCCCAAGACGACCACCCTATATTTTCCAAGAGGTAATGACCTACTTTCCAAGCATTAAATGATTACCTTGTTAAACAATGAAATAATCATCACATCAGATCAATAAGCATAAGCAATTTTAGAATCCAACACACACACACACACACACACACATACACATATAAAAAGGCAGGAGCCATGTGTTTATACTCGTGACCCCATTGGGCTAAGCAAAACTAAACCACTCTCACTGCTCCTAATTTCGATAGGCTCACGTCTATATAGTTTGGAGATGAAAATGATGCATTTACTCGAGCGGGCTCTATCGCGGGCAGTCTCTCACGCGGTTATTGGGCATTACACTACCCCGTCTCCTAAATGTGTGCACAACAACACGTTAGTCAAAAGAATAAATGGAAACACACCTACTTACCAAGATCCCTAAGCCTTGGAGATGAGAGTGAGCCTATACAAACATCAATAGTAGAAGCTTAAAGAACAAGCAGTAGCATATATATATATATATATATATATATATATATATATATATATATATATATATATATATATATATATATATATATATATATATATATATATATATATATATATATATATATAAGTTATTCATCGAGTTCTACTAGCAAGCATGCAATCACGCATGTGTTTAAAACCAACAACAACCTATATCGATATAGTTTGACCATTTCCCTTCCAACAGGGTAGTGAACCATGTGGGCCTCACCGATGTGGTTGTCAATGATAGTGGCCGGTCCTGCCACTTCTAGCTGTGGATGTAACACACTATCTAACCCTAATGTATAACTTGGTGTACTCAAAGATGTGGGTGACATCCAACAATATTAGAACTTGGCCAACCAATGGAGTGACCCATCAGGGCATATAAAACACGACCGAGGTCCCGGGGTGCACTTTTCCCTATTACCTAAATTTGTTAACCTTCCCGTACCGATACGTAAGTTTTATGTGCATGACCGACACACCACTTTTCACCATAGGCAATTCACAAGCATGTCAATAAAGTAAACAACATGCACTTTTCGGGTTTGTAGTGGCTTACCATACTTGACATAAAATAATTCGGGCATGCGACCGTATAGCTTGATCGTACCATTCAACTTTAGATTAGGAGCGTAGCGATCGAAGGAACCATTATTTAGGACTAGACTTGGGGGATTAACCCATCTCCAAGTTAACCCTAACTAATGCTCAACCAAGATAAACTTCTTATCAGAGCGGGACCCAGTATAAAGTGCGGTAAAGGAATGAAGCATTAATAACTTACAGTATGAAAGTGCGATAAAGGAATTGCTGTTGTAAATAAAGTACAAAATTTGAAATACTGAAATGAACTACAGTAAATTAAATACTGAACTGTACAGTAACTGAAGCACTACATAAAAGAGCAAAATAAGAAATAGTTTAGTTTTGCAGTTCCATCTCCATTTAAGGAGGCAAGTTCAGTTTCATCTCCATTTAAGGATACAAGTTCAGTTCTTCACTCTATTCATAGGGGGCTTCTTCGTTCATAGGGGACAAATTTAGTTCTTCACTCTATTCATCGGAGGCTTCTCCATTCATAGAAGATAAGTCCAGTTCTTCATTTCGTTCATAGGAGGCTTCTCCGTTCATAGGAGATAACTTTTAACAATTTTGAGGTTAGTTATTTATATTTTACCGTGTTATCATCTTCTAATTTATTGAATCCGATAATTACATTAATTAGTTTTACCTTTTTAGGGCGACTTGTCAGATTTGCGTCGATTTGTTAGAGCTTTGTTATAATTCACAGCCTCTTTATTATAAACACCCGATATATTCATTGAGTCTTCAAATTTCCACAAGAGGTTTAACATGAGATCTTTTAACCTTAATTGTTGGCATCGAGGAGAATCAAGTTTCTGTATTACGACCAATATTATATCTTCTGATTTCAACCCCTTTGTTTCAATAAATATCAAGAGAGTTGGAAATTTAAGAAACATGAACCATAGGTTGGATTTGTTTTGCCCTAACATAATCCCCATAAATTTCTCAAATAATTTTGAGCTTGATTTAACCTCCGATAAATTTATTTGCCCCGAATAAAACCTTATTTTTACATTTAAAAATAAGGCTATATTTCCAAAAATCACTAAACTATGATAGTGAGTTTATATTGCAATATACTATATACTAAAAAGTTTCAAATCTTTTTGAGGTCTTAAATAGCCTCTGACAATTTTAAAACTAGGCTAGAGTCATTTATTAAATGATTAAAAATACCAAGAATGCATCAAAAATTTCCAAATATTTTTGGTGCATGTGTTTGGCCATTAAGACCTTTAGTATAAATATAAGACATTTTGATAAGGTAATTCAACTTCTATTAATTTGTAAGCATCCTCAGAGCACAATTTGAAAATTCAAAAAAAAAAGTAGGAAAGCTTGTAAAATTCTCAAACTTCATGAGTGCAGGCTTTTAGTAATTATAACTCAACCATAAAATAATAAAGGATTTTAATTGGAGGAATTAGCATCTAGTAACTTTCAAAGTTAAACGCCAACACCTTTAAAAGCTTGAAAAATATCAGGGCTCAACCAAAAATTACCAAATATTTACTGAGCATGCATAAGGGCTTTGTGCATCATCATGAGTTTTCTTAGATTTTTAAAATCAACCTAGGGACCTCTGATCAAATAAATAAACTTTATTTTAATTGTTAAAAATAGAAAATATTCTTAGAAATTTTCCAATTTTGTATGTGGGTAGTTGACTTCAAAATAACAATTTTTCATGTTCACAATTTTTCTAGAAGAGCCCCCTAACAACCTCAAAAAAATAAAAAACATGTACTTAAGGAATAAAACACCTAGCACAAATATTAATGCAACTATCTAGCTAGAGCTGTCACGGTTCCGGTTCGGTTCCGGTTCTACTAAAACCATGAACCAAACCGCTAAGGTAACGGTTCTTCAAGCTAGAACCAAAACCTTATTTGGTTTGGCCGGTTCCGGTTCCATCATAATTTTTGGAACCGTCGTGTCAACGGTTCCGGTTTAACGAGAACCAAAATCAAACCGGTCACTAACGGTTTGGTCCGATTCTATGCGGTTCGGTCCGGTTCCAATCGGTTCCAACTAAAACTAAAATCAAATTTGTAAGAATGAAATAAAAGCGGTCTCCAAAAAACTCAAAACACCTTCAAAATAGAAATAATTAAGTTGCACACTACTCGACGGTCTCTTCCACGATTGGTGGGCTAGTATATATCGCATTTTCATTGGTGGAGGTTTTTGACCATGAAAAGGTATGCACACCTATACCTATACAGGTCTTCAATTTTGACCAAAATATAGGCTTTGAATTGATATGGATATACATACACAGTAGCAGAAAACTACAGATCACAATGATTCGAAATTCCAGACATTATGTTCACTGTTATTTAGTTTTTGGTAATAGATTCTTAAGAGTGTGCAAGCTCTGAATACTATCATTCACTAAATTGCAACTATTAATGTTTGATCAAGAGTTTTATTAGCATATTCATAAATTATTAACTCGTGTGGAAAGATTATTTTATATGCATACATTATACTAATTATCTCTTGTTGTAGTAATCTAAACAACATATAATTTTTATGTTAACGGGATATGCTAGCGTCGCAGAGTTCATAAAGAAAATACATGTCAACTGTTGCGAACATCCGCTATCACGAAGCATGAGCTCAGAACAAACGACAGTATAAATTTTTGGCACTTCAGTTACCGTTTATTCGAGCTCTATTTCATTTGTGTGTTCTTAAATTAATTTGACTAATTATAAAAGTTAATATTACATAATACTCCAATAGAGATTATTAGATTTTAAATAAGACGATCTTTCATCCGTCATCGCTACATTCAGCATTTTATAATTATCCTAAATTTTTGATAATATAATTGCGTAGCGACGCACCTTAATTTTTCTAACATAAATATTATAGATAGATTATAAAATTATAACAATATTATAATAAAATTAATAATAATAAATGGGTTGCGGTTCGGTTCTACTTCGGTCCGGTTCGGATCGGGTCCAAAAATCTTGAAACCGCTTGAGACTTGTATGTTGCGGTTCCAGTTCCGGTTCCGGTCCGGATAATAAAATGTAAGAACCAGACCCGAACCAAAGTTGTTCACGGTTCCAAAATTCAAACCAGATCTGAATAATTTGCAAACGGTTCGGTCCGGTTCTTTGTGGTTCCAGTTCGGTTCCAATTCGGTTTACGGTTTTCAGTTTTAAGTGACATCTCTATATCTAGCTGAGATGGTGCGAGACCAAGATCTCCACAATGGATCAGGCGCGGATCCGCTGTGGAGATTCTAATTATTATTGAGAAATAACCATCGTCTGATCTACCCCAGCAGTCCGGCCATCGACCGACCACGACTTCACTTCCAATCGACCCTTCAGGGGATATCACTCCCTCTGACAGTGCTCAGGAATCCTGACATCACTGACGAATGCGAGAGCTCATTTTTAGAGCTCTAAACCATAAGGACATAGCCAAAAATCCCCTTTTCGGGGCTGCCACCACCCTTTTAACTCTTGGAGAGGGCTCCTGATCGAGCCCCTCAAGTGAGGTACTTCCCCCAGCAGCCTAAGAGGCTCAGGGGGCCTCACCCTTGCGCAACTTCACCACCTCGAGCCTATCAAGCTTGGTGGAGCTGCGACGATGCTCCGATAAGTTTTTCCATTAGATATGGCGATCTAGGTGGTGGGCTTGGGTATGTTGGAAGTAGTTATAGTAGGCACACAACATAAGATATGGGAGCAAACACCTTCTTATATAATTATAACAACAAAATGGTTACAAAATTACAAAACTTTTGACTCAACAAATTACAATACCTCACATCCACTCTACCCCACTTTTGGTATTACAAATTCCAGTACACTTTTAGCCGTCTCACCAACTAGAGATCGCCAAGGATGTTGTTTGTACGAAGTGTTGTCCGCAAGGTTGCAGCTATCCGCAAAAACTTATGTTCGCAAATTCCAATATCCTGTCTGCATGGTTCTGTACACAAGCTTACGAGTCAGGATGAAGGAGCTGTTGTACGCCACCTTTTGCATGGAGTTTTATAGTTCTCTAATAGGAGACCGTTGTTGTTCAAGCGCCTTCTATATTTTCCTGTTCACAGGAAATTGTTCGCAAACCTCTATTTATCGTTGCTCTAATTCACACGCTCCTTTTCTAAGCTTTTGCATCTTGGTAACTTAATACTCTGCTCGGAGAGATTGCAGTTTCACCGTTTTTGACTTGTCAACTCCTTGCAAGGAGCGTTGTAAGGTCTCCCACGCTTCTTTAGAAGTTCTAGCATCCGAGATCTTCTCAAAGGTTGCTTCATCAACCCCTTGATATAAAAAAACAATGCCTTCTTGTCCCTCTTCCTTGCTTCTCTTAAAGTCATTCTCTGGGCATTAGTCAACGCCGCCTCTGCTTCAGCAGTTATCTCTTCATACCCATCATCAACTATCTCCCAAAGCTCCTTTGATGCTAGCAACACTCTCATCTGGATGCTCCAGTTCCTATAGTTCGTCTTCGTCAACTTGGGAACTTGACCCGACATTGCATTTACCAACTCCACTATTGCGATCTCTTCAACTCTTCTGAGTTAATACCAAGGTTCGCAACCTCCTTCTGATACTACTGTTGGAAGCAATTAAGTAGGCACCACACAAGAGAATGGAAGCAAACAACTTTGTATATTAAACCAACAAGATGTTACAAATAAAATACAAAACTTGATTCACAAGTTATAACTAAACACAAGCACACTACCCAAACTAGGGTATTACAAACTTCACTTCTAGACACTTCTAAACGCGTAACCTCTAAGGTCAGTTCGCAAGATGACTTCACCAAAAGTTGTTCGCAGCTTTTGGAATTGCTGTCCGCAAAATGTTGTTCGCAAAGAGCTGTTCGCCAAGGTGCAAATCCTAGAAACTTCAGTTTGCAAGGTTATTTGTTTTGTCCGCAAACTTCAGCATGCAATTAATTATGAAACTTCAGTTTTAGCATCCAGATGAGAGTGCTACTAGCATCAAAGGAGCTTTGGGAGATAGTTGATGATGGGTATGAAGAGATAACTGCTGAAGCAGAGGCAACGTTGACTAATGCCCAGAGAACGACTCTAAGAGAAGCAACGAAGAGGGACAAGAAGTTATTGTTCTTGTTATATCAAGAGCTTGATGAAGCAACCTTTGAGAAGATCTCAGATGCTAGAACTTCTAAAGAAGCATGAGAGACCTTGCAACGCTCCTTGCAAGGAGTTGACAAGGCAAAGAAGGTGAAGCTGCAATATCTCTGAGCAGAGTATGAAGTTACCAAGATGCAAAAGCTTAGAAAAGTAGCATGTGAATTAGAGCAGCAATAAACAAAGGTTTGCGAACTATTTCCTGCGAACAGGAAAATATAGAAGGCGCTTGAACATCAGCGGTCTCCTATTGGCGAGCTGTAAAACTCCATGCAAAGGTGGCGGACAGCAGCTCCTCCATCCTGACTTGCAAGCTTGCGTATGGAACCTTGTGGACAGGATATTGCAGTTTGCGAACATAGATTTTTGCGGATAGCTGCAACCTTGTGGTCAACACTTCGTATGAACAGCATCCTTGGCGATCCCCAGTTGGTGAGACGGATAAAAGTGTACTGGAAGAGATCGGGGAAGAAATCAAAACTTCCAGAAAGATGAGCAACCTCAAGCAAGAGGGTAGGAAGGAAGAGGCCATGGTGGAATGGCCCAACTCCAATGTTATAACTGTAATAGGTTTGGGCACATGAGTTATGACTGTAGAATTCTGAGGAGGAAAGAGGAGACCAACCACTATGCTGAAGCAAGCAATACTGGTGGGGATCCAATGATTTTCTTGACTTATAGATGAGCTGAAGGAGGAAGAAATGAAGTCTGGTACTTAAACACAGGTGCAAGCAACCATATGTGCGGTGAGAAGGAGTTGTTTATTAACCTCAAACCAAGTATTGGTGAGGTTAATTGGTGATGCTTCAAAGATCTCTATAGAAGCCAAAGGGTTGATAATAGTCACTTTAAATGGTGAGAAGTTGCATCTCAATGATGTGTTCTATGTTCCTAGCTTGAAGAGTAACATCTTAAGCCTTGGACAGTTGGTGGAGAAAGGCTACTGCATTCAGTTGAAGGATGGTTCGTTGGCTATGTAGAACCATCAAGGAAAAGAGGTGGTGAAGGTAAAGATAACAACAAATCGTCTCTTTATGTTGAGCATGGATGCCGAGGACACGACATGCTTAGCAAGAAATGAAGAATAAGAGGCTTGGTTGTGGCACCATAGGATGGGTCACTTAGGCTTCAGTGGTCTGAAGCTTCTATCGCATGCAAAGATGGTGGAAGGTTTGCCAAAGATCTTACCACCACTGAATATTTGTGAAGTTTATACAAAGGGCAAGTAGAAGAGACAGACGTTTGAAGGTGGAAAGTCTCGAAGAGCAAGGAGACACCTTGAAATAGTTCATTCGGATATTTCTGGTCCATTTGATATTGCCTCAGTTGGCGGAAGCAAATACTACATCACCTTCACTGATGAATTTAGTCGGATGTATTTGGTTTACTTCTTGAAAGAGAAGTCTGAGGCCCTTGACAAGTTCAAGGCGATGACATAGAAGGAGAGTGGACAACCACTAAAGGTGCTCAGGACTGATAGAGGTGGGGAGTATACCTCTAAGTTATTTGATGCGTTCTACAAGGAGTATGGTATTGCTCATCAGTTGACAACAGCATACTCGCCTCAGCAGAACGGAGTTGCTGCAAGAAAGAACTTGACAATTCAGAACATGGCAAGGAGTATGATAATGGGCAAGAAGTTGTCGAAGATGTTTTGAGCTAAAGCAGTATAATGTGTTGTGTACTTGCTAAACAGATGTCTGACGAAGAGTGTAAAGTTCAAGACTCCATATGAAGCATGTAGTGGATGGAAGCCAAGTGTGCAACACTTGAGAGTCTTTGGGTGTGTAGCTTATGCTCATATCCCTGATCAGAAGAGGAAGAAGCTTATTGACAAGAGCGAGAAGTGTATTTTTGTAGGCTACGCTCCGATGAGTGAGGCTTACAAGTTATACAACACAGTGATAAAGAAGGCTATCATATCAATAGATGTCGTGTTCGAAGAAGATAGTTTTTGGAGCTGGGATGAGAAGGAGAGAAACATCAAGGGGAAGTTTTATGATGATGAAGATGAAGAAGGTGGTCATGAAGCTGAAGCTGCAGATGGTGAAGCTGAAGCTGCAGATGGTGGAGTTGAACCACCAAGACCACCGAGCAGAGATTCAGGGTGAGCTTCTACTCCCTACTCTAATGGAGCAAACACTAGTAGGAGAAGCTCTGAAAGTCCTCAACCTAGAATAAGAAGGTTGGAGGAGATCTACGAGGAGACAGAGTCGATTCATGCTAACTTTTCTTTATATTGTCTTTTAGCAGATTATGAATCGTACTCGTATGATGAGGCTGCTCAGGAGAAGACTTGGAAGAAGGCGATGGATGAAGAAATAACTTCCATCAAGAAGAATGAGACTTGGGAGTTAGTCACTCTACCTGCAGGTCATAAGCCCATTGGTGTGAAATGGGTGTACAGAGTGAAGACAAACACAGATGGAGAAGTGGAGAAGCACAAAGCAAGACTCGTCGCAAAAGGCTACCGACAAGCCCAAGGTGAGGACTACGATGCGGTCTTTGCTCCAATAGCTCGGATTGATACCATCGGGCTGATCATCGCACTAGCAGCTCAGTATAAGTGGAAGATCTGTCAGATGGATGTAAAGTCTGCTTTTCTGAATGGATACTTGGAGGAGGATGTGTATGTCTAGCAGCCGCCTGGATATGAAGTGAAAGGTCAAGAGAATAAGGTTTACAAGCTAAAGAAGGCGCTATATGGGTTGAAGCAAGCACCTCATGTGTGGAATGAAAGAATTTATGCATACTTTCAGAAGAACGGGTACATGAAGAGTCTGTATGAGTATGCACTCTACACGAAGGTGGATAAGAATGAAGATATCATGGTCGTGTGCTTGTATGTTGACGACATGATATTAACTGGCAATAACCCTCTTATGTTTGAAGTGTTCAAGAAGACGATGAAGAAGGAGTTTGAGATGATTGATCTGGGAGAATTCACTTAATTTTTGGGCATTGAAGTACAACAGAGTGAAGATGAGATTTCATTTCTCAGAAGAAATATACGGAGGAGATTCTGAAGAAGTTCCGGATGGAGAATAACAAAGCTATCTCAACTCCTACAGATCCGAGAATGAAGCTGAGGAAGGATTCTAAGGAAGAAGCTGTTGACTGTACGATGTTCAAGTGTCTAGTTGGAAGTCTACGCTACCTGACTTTCACTAGGCCTAATATCATATATGCGGTTAGAGTGGTCAGTAGATACATGGAGGAGCCAAAACAAGATCACTTCACAGCAGCGAAGAGGATCTTGAGGTATGTGAAAGGGACAAGTGATCATGGTTTGATGTACTCATCTGCAGAGGAGTTGAAGCTGGTCGGTTACTCCGACAGTGACTATGGTGGTGATGTGAATGACCGAAAGATCACTTCTGGATATGCTTTTTATGCGAGAACAACCGTGTTCTCATGGAGTTCAAAGAAGCAGACAACGATTGCTTTGTCAACTTGTAAAGCTGAATACATCGCAGCAGCTGCTTGTACTTGTCAAGCTATTTGGCTGAGAAATCTCTTGCAGGAGTTACATCATCCACAAGATGTTCCTGTGACTGTGTATGTTGATAACATGTCTGCGATTCAACTTGCGAAGAATCCAGTGCTGCATGGGCGCAACAAACATATTGAGACAAAGTATCACTTTCTTCGTGAGCAAGTACAGCCTGAAGGTAGGGGTGTGCATAAATACCCGGCCCGGGGGCCCGGCCCGGCACGGCCTGGTAAAAGCCCGGCTAGGCCCGGGCCCGGGCTAGGCCCGCCCCGGGCCCATGCCGGGTTATGGGGCCTAACAAGGCCCCATATATGAGCATTTGCCCGGCCCGGGCTAGGCCGGGCAAAGCCCGGTTTCTAGGCCCGGGCTAAGCCCGGGGACGGGTCGGGCAAAGCCCGGGCCCGGCTCCTACGCGCCTTTTAAAACTGCGTCTTTTAGGGGCATTTTCAGGAGAAGTGTTCAACATGAAAGTTGTATAGTTCGATGATATCTACAACTTTCATGTTGAATACTTTTTGATTTGAAGCCGTTTAGGCCCCCGATTTGGCCGCCGAATAAAATCACGCGGAATATTGAAATATTCCGCGTGATTTTTTTCGGGGGCCAAATCGGGGGCCTAAACGGCTTCAAATCAAAAAGTGTTCAACATGAAAGTTGTAGATATCATCGAGATATTCAACTTTCATGTTGAACACTTCTCCCGAAAATGCACCTAGAATACGCAGTTCAAAAAGACGGGTATTTTTTTTATTATTATTTTTTTATATATAAAAACAGGGTTCGGACTATGCCAGGGCCGGGGCCGGCCCGACCTGGCCCTGGGGGCCTTAGCAGGCCCCTCCCGGAGCCAGAGGCCCGACCCGGCTGCAATCAGGGCCCGGGCCCGGTTCGGGAAAGCCCGGGCCTGGGAGGCCCGGTTTAGGCTCGGGCCCGGGGGGTTTTTTGAACACGACTAGCTGAAGATGGTGGAATTAGTTTATTGCCATACAGGAGAACAGATGGCGGACATTTTCATGAAAACGTTGAAAGTCGAGACATTCCTGAAGTATAAGAGCAAACTCGACATGTGTTGTCGTGTTTGAGGGAGAGATTGTTGACAACAATGACATTTGACCAAAGCCAATGGGAGGATCATTTATATACAAATAAATATATACAATAAAATTATATATATATCTAAACTACTATATAAAGAAATATAATTTGGCATTTGAAAGCCATATTTTAAAAGCCATTGAAGCAAGTATGGCCGTAAGATCTGTCTACATAAATCATTGATGGTCAGATCTTATTTGCTAGACATAAAAGTTTTTCTTAGCTCTCCTACAGCTATAGTCATTGAAGGGCTAGAAAGAGAAAGTGAGAGAGAGAAGAGATAGAGCGTGCGGCTTGGAGGGGAGAAGGAGGTTATCTGCACTAAGAGAGAAAGAGCTGGCGCTGAGAGAGAGAAAGAGCTGGAGAGAGAGAGATAGGAGAGATGGGGAGCGAGGGCGGCGGGAACCAGGCTGGCAAGTGCTTTTAATATATCCGAAAGGGGGAGAGGGAGAGAGAAAGGCGCTGATACAAAGAGTGGGAGAGAGAGATATATATTATTATATATATCCAAGAGAGAGAGATGTGGAGGATAGAGAGAGAATAGTTTTTGTTATGCGGCATGAGAGATGAAAGAGAGGGAGGGGATGGAGGCGGCCAGATATTGAGAAAGAGAGAAGAGGGGATGGAGGCGGCCAGATATTGAGAGAGAATAGACATGTGTACAAGTTTACATTATAAATGTTAATTAATATAATTAGATATATACAAATATATAATATAATATAATATATACAAATATATAATATAATATGTTTTTGAAAAAAAAAAAATTTGGGTGCGTGCGCAACCCGCTCATAGCCGGGCGCAGCCCGCAGCGACGCATCGAGCCCACAACGACACATCAATCCCGCAGCGACGCATCGAGCCCGCAGCGACGCATCGAGCCCGCAGCGACGCATCGAGCCCGCATCGAGCCCGCATCGACGCATCCGCATCGAGCACGGGCGAAGCCCGAGTGCAGGCGGACGAAGCCTGCCTGGATGCGGCCGAAGGCCGCCCGAGAGCATCGAGCACGGGCGTAGCCCGTGCGAAGATGCTCGTGTGTATATATATATATATATATATATATTTATATATTAAATAATATTTTATATATTAAAGTGGAGGTGTAAAAAACGGAAGAAATGAATTCATGCAAACATTTATGATGACAGTAAAGGATGGTCAAGTGGAGGTTTCTCATTAGTTAGCAATATCTATAAATAGAAGTGTATTGCGGCATAGCTTTTGTAGCCGCAAGTTTTTCCTGCGAACAGGAAAAGAAGCGCAAAAGCGCATGAACAGGTGAAATTTTTGGGTTGGAAGAGTGGATCTTCCTTTAGGTCTCCTCATCGGACAAAAAATTAATTTTAATCATGTAAAAATTTTGTTTTCTAAAATAAATTATAAAATCTTAATTAGATTATTTTTATCTTTAATTTAAGATCTTATTTATTTATAAAAATGTTTTTTTAAAAAAATCCGGTCGGATATTCCATTTTTTAAAATCCGGTCGGATATCTTTTTTTTATTTTTGTAAAACTGTTTAATCAAAAAGTGAACGATTAGATCTCATCCGGACCTTCTTTTAGGTCCTCCTGGCGGACCCAATTATTTCTCCATGAATAGGAGTGCGAAAGCCTGACAGAGCAGTAGCGGGTTTTAATTTCCGCCGGCAGAAATTTGCGGACTGCCCATCTCGGCATCCCCTCAGCGAACTGTAAAGGAGCATGTGAAATTAATTGCATGCTTGCAATTAATTGTGAACTGAAGTTTGCGGACAAAACAAATAACCTTGCGAATTGAAGTTTCTCGGATTTGCACCTTCGCGAACAACTCTTTGCGAACAACATTTTGCGGACATCAATTCCAAAAACTACGAACAACTTTTGGTGAAGTCATCTTGCAAACTGACCTTAGCGGTTACGCGTTTAGAAGTGTCTAGAAGTGAAGTTTGTAATACCCGAATTTGGGTAGTGTGCTTGTGTTGAGTTGTAACTTGTGAATCAAGTTTTGTATTTTATTTGTAACATCTTATTAGTTTAATATACAAAGTTCTTTGCTCTCATTCTCTTGTGTGGTGCCTGCTTAATGGCTTCCAACAGGGTAGGGGTATTTTGACGAGCTATGGCTTGGGCAGAGGCATGATAGGCTTAACTGAGCTTGCAGGTGAGAGTGGTGAGCTCAACCGGAGCCAGGGAATCCCTCATATAGAGCAGAGGATGCCCTCCCCCTTTATCATAACCACGCCGTGGGATTATTCTCCCATGGAGGAAAAGGTTTGGTTTCATCCCAGCAAGGTGGCAACCATCAAAGTGGCAAGAATAACCACTTGCCACTATCTCCATGCTTGGGCTTGGGCTTGGGCTTAGGTAAGGGAAGTGAGACCCAGCTGCCTTTTTGCTTGAAAAACAGAGCCCACTTAGGCTGGAGAGTAGGCCCAAGATGGCCTTGAAGGGTTGGCCTCTAGTGGTGGATTATTGAAAATAAATTCCTTTAAGAAAAGGGTTTTTAGAGAAGTTTGGCCAAAAGTTAATCATGGGGTGGGTACCCCATGCGGGTCAAGGTCAAAGTCCAAGTCATCGAAGGACGGGCCAATGTTAGGGTATTGGAGTAATTGTTGCGTGTGCATGCTTTTCGATACACCATAATGCTTAATTTGACCAAGTTGACCAAACAACATTGGAGTTGAGTGCAAAAAATTCTGTTGGTCTCGTATTAATCAAACAAGTCCAGTTCAACTTACTGGGTTCAATTCTTAGTTCATATGCTCAATATTCCAAAATGGTATCGACGTGACGTGCAACGACACTCAAAATGGTAATATTCTCCATATGACCTCGGATCTGAATGAAACGAGTTCCGTTGCACTTGTAATGACTATATGAGTCTAATGCAACTAACAAACTCAATTCGAAGCACATATGCTCAATATTCAATAGACATCATCGTGACGTGCTACGATACTCAAAATGGGCATATTCCCCATATGACTTCAGATCGAAATGAAATGAGTTTCATTGCACTCTTAACGACTATATAAGTTTAATGCATCCGAGAGAACTTAAATAAGAGTATGTATGCTTAATATACAAAAATGGCATCGTCGTGACATGATACGATACTCAAAATGAATATATTCCCCATATGACCTCACATCGAAATGAAACGAGTTCCGTTGCACTCGTATTGACTATACGAGTCTAATACAACTGAGAGAACTCCATTTTGAGCATGTATGCTCAGTATCCAAAATACAGGTCATATTCTAGCTTCTAGGTCATCTTGTAGGTGATTGTGTTACTTTTATTAAGTTAACTGGAGTTCTAGTGTACCTATAAAAGTCGGGATGTTACATTCCAATAAAAATAAGAGAATTTTCGTCCCAAAAATTGCTTAAAGTAGGGGGTTTGAAAGGTGACGTGCCTAGAGGAATAGTTCTGGATACTTATCTCCGACAAGACTCTCTAGTTCCCAAGTGTATTCATCATGCCCGTAGTATGTTGAAATACATATTCAAGAAAGTTAGGATTAATAAAACCCGAGGGTTGCTCAATATAGACCTCCTCTTTTAGGTCACTATTAAGGAAAGCTGACTTAACATCCATTTGATATACCTTAAATCCCTTGTATGCAGCATATGCATGGAGTAGTCTAATTGCCTCAAGTCTAGCAATTGGTGCAAAGATTTAATCAAAATCAACACCTTCCTTTTGCTGGTATCCCTTAGAAACCAGTCTATCTTTTTTTTTTGATGATAACACCATTCTCATCAAGTTTATTCTTATAAATCCACTTGGTTCCAAAGATGTTATGTCCATGAGGTATGTGAACCAGCTTCCAGACCTTACATCTCTTAAACTAGCTTAGTTCCTCTTGCATAGACATAATCCAAAATGGATTTATGTTGGCATCTTCAAACTTTTTTGGTTCAACTTGAGACAAAAAGCTTGAGTACATGGAAATGTTGAGGATTCTGCTCCTTATTATAATACCTTAGTTTGCATCTCCTATGATTAGATCTCTAGGATGATCTCTCAAGTGTCTAACAGCAGCTGGTATATTATCTTCAGCACCTTGAACTTCTGTTATTAGATCATGATGATCTTCATCAATGTCTCATGCACTTGGACCTTCTTCAGGAATGATCACACCATCACTTTCCTCTTGTACAGTAGGAGGAGTGTCATTGATGCTCAGCTTGTCCAACTTCAATTATGCACCTTTAGATCTAAAGGATCTTGGTAGCTCATTGTGAATCATGGAAGACTCATCAAATACTACATTCACAGACTCTTCTACAACTTGGTTCTTCAAGTTATAGACTCTATAGGCTTTGTTGTGGTTGGTGTACCCAACAAAAATTTTCTCATAGAATTTGGCAGCAAACTTTGTCAAATGAGACATCCCATTATTGAGCACAAAACACTTGCTTCTAAAGATCCTAAGATAGGCAAAATTTGGTTTTCTTCCTTTCATAATCTCATAGGGAGTCTTCTTGTGATACTTGTTGATAGATGCTCTATTCAGTACATGACAAGCAATATTTACTGCCTCTGCCCAAAAGTATTTTGGGAGAGAAGTATCACTGAGTAATGTCCTGCCAGCCTCTATGAGAGTATTGTTCTTTCTCTCAGCAATCCCATTTTTCTAGGGTGTTCTTGGAGAATAAAACTCGTGATGAATATCTTGCTCTCCGCAAAACTTTGTCATGCCTTCAGACTGAAATTCAGTACCATGGTCACTTCTGATTTTGATCATAGAACTATCCTTTTCATTCTGAACATGCCTAATAAAGGTCACAAAGGTGTCAAGGGTTTCAGACTTTTTCTTAAGAAAGAATATCCAAGTAAATCTGGAATAGTCATCAACTATCACAAGTGTGTAGACTTTCCTACCTAGACTATGAATTGGCATAGGACCAAATAAGTCCATATACAAGAGGTATAAATACCTCTCAGAATCCTTAGCCCCAATATTATTAAAGGAGGCCTTTGTCTGTTTGCCCTTTTGGCATGCAGAGCAAATGCCCTCTTTAGTGCATCTCAGTATCGGTCCATTTCTGACTAACCCTTCATTGAAGAGCTTGCTAATTGCCTTGTAATTCAAGTGAGCAAGCCGCTTGTGTCATTGCTCACAATACGAGACTTTTAATTGCAATAAGGCACACAGGAGAGTCTGTACTAATACATAAGAAATTTAAACGGTAAATATTTCCACTCCTGATGCATATCAAGATGACCTCTTGGCCA
This sequence comes from Platanthera zijinensis, assembly GCA_039513925.1. Taxonomy (NCBI): domain Eukaryota; kingdom Viridiplantae; phylum Streptophyta; class Magnoliopsida; order Asparagales; family Orchidaceae; genus Platanthera; species Platanthera zijinensis. The sequence continues at coordinate 239,044,039 of CM077079.1, read as the reverse complement.
TTTGACCTTTTGATCAGACACTTATCCTTATGGAAGACAATGACGTAGCTAATATCACATAGTTGGCTTATGCTGATCAGATTGTGTTGCAATCCTTCCACATAAGCTACTTTTGTAATGGAGACTATGTCATTGGTAGTCATACCATAGCCTTTGGTGACTCCTCTGTCTGAACCACTAAAGATGACTTTAGGTCCTTTCCTCACTAGAGTATAATCCTTTAGTTGGCTACTTATTCCAGTCATATGTCTGGAACATCCACTGTCCAAGTACCATATTGACATTGTATGAGTAATTAGACTATCCTGTAATCACATATTAGTTTACCTTAAGAACCTAAAAGGGTTTGGGTCCTTGGTTCATGTTAGCCTGAGAATGACTATGTCTATCTGCAGCAGCCCTGACAGGAAGATTCGCCCTTGCCCTTGGCATACTTGGGTGGTGCCAACAGTTTATGGAAAAGTGACCCACCTTTCCATAACACTAGCACTCATGGATATTGTATCTCCTCTTCTAAACAGTCTTTGAAGTATGAAATCTATCAGGTTTTATCTATTCAGAGATGAGAGTAGTAGCCTTTTTCCTGTTTCTTTCAGCAAAAATTTGACTGAAAGTAAGTATGTTAGTAGGTGCATTAGGTTGATTCTGAATTACACCAACCGATGTCTTACTTACAGCTGACATGGTTTTGATGGTTTCAGAAATAGCCAAGTGAGGCTTACTGACTGACATTATCATAGTCTTGCTCTTTACTAAAGGAACATAGGGATTGGTCACAGCCTTGTCCTTGAGAGCAGGAGCTGGAGCACCAAACACAAATGGTCTATGATGGGCCATTTGGATTTCCTTATGGGGAGCCTTTAGTTCACTCAATCCCATCCTCTTTCTTCTTCCATTTTAGGATACATTTATACCCTTACAAGAAGAGCAACCATTCTACTAGTGACTATACATACTGTCATGGTCATAATTATTAGAAGGGAGAATTATATTTTGAAAGGTGGTCTGAGACACTACTAGAGCCTTGCCTTTCCCTTTAGAATGGACAACTCTAGTATTCCATTTGAAATCCAAACCTCTCTTATCTTTTTGAGAGGTGAAGGAGTCAATCAGTGACAACATAGTTTTAGGCTTAGAAAATTCTGTCACTAGCATCCTCTCTTTGAGGAGCTTCTCTTCAAGATCCTTGATGATCTTGTTATTCTAGCTAATGGTGCCAATTTTAATGACTAAGATTGTCTTCAGCTAATTGAATTACCTCTTCACCTGGGCTAGCAAAGGAGCTGACTCAGACTGTAGGGAAGAAGCTTGCTGAAGAGAGTCAATCTCCTCAGCTTGTCTTTTGACAAGCTTCTTGCTCTTCTTTAGAGCATCCAGAATTGCACCATACTTGTAAATCAGTTGATCAACATCATCATTAGATTTTGAGCCATCATCCCCACTAGATGAAGTGGATGCATCAGAGTCTGAGACATTCTCATAGATAGAAGGAGAGTTAGGGAGAGAGTGTACCTCATCAGGAACAAAATTGTCCTGATTGTCTTCAGTTAGGCCATGAGGCTGAATTCATCATCCTCTTTAAAGTCACTATCAATAGAGGACAATGGAGATCTTATGCCTATTGAGGCAGCTGGATGATCAGCCTTCTCTTCAATAGAAATGAGACTAATATAGGCCTCTTCTTCCTCTGATTCTAAAGACTCAGAATCACTATCTGATAAGCTGATTTTTGTTTTAGACAAGAATCTCTTTTCAGCCTTCTTATCCTTGTAGTGCTTCTTATCATCAAATTTCTTGTGTTACTTCCTCTTGATTGGATAGTAAACAATGACATGTCCACTTCTATTGTAATAATAACAAACAACATTAGTCGTAAAGTGTTTATTCTGCTTAGAGTCATAATTTTCCTCAGAGGGGTCTTTTCTGGACTTGTGCTTGCTGGAATTAGGATTTCTTGAAGTGGAGCTTGAAGAGACCTTGTTCTTCTGCTGTTTCCTCATGGTCATCATTTTCTTGAATTGTTTGGAGAACAGTGTCAGTCTCCATCAAATAATTCATTAACTGAAGAGCTGGGATTTGAACTCTCAGACTCTGCAGCTCTCCTTGATGGAGAAGGAGTCTTTTCTCTGCTCCTCATTGTGTCTTCAGCTCTGAAGGCCACAAACATCTCTTTGTTGAGAGTTCTAGCAGCATCTTCTTCTACCCTTATGGAGTTCAGCTATATCTCATGAGACAACAGCTTCACAAACAGGTTTTGATGCATAGTGTTGGCCAAGTTACCAATCTCTCTAATGGCACAGATCTTGATATCCCACTCCTTGTTGAGAGATCTCAAGAACTTCTCATTCAGCTCATAGTTTGTGAACTGTCTGTCATAAGTGATCAGACTGTTCACTATCATGAAGAATTTTTCATAGTAATCAGCTATGGAATCTTTCTTGCCTTGCTTGAAGGCCTCATACTGCTGATTCAGGAGGGATTTCTTGTCATCCCTAACCTCCTCTGTCCCTTCCATGTATACTATTAGAGAATCCCACATCTCTTTAGCTATTATATAGTGGACCAAGTTATGGAATGTGGAGTCATCTATGGCACTAACAATAATGTTCTTAGCCCTTTTGTCCATAGTTGCCAAAATGACTTCATCCTTGGACATCTCAGTATTTTTCTTGGGTGTCTGGATATTAGCATCAATAACAGAGACCTTCATGGGAATGAAAGGTCCCACTTTAACTGTTATGAATATCCTAGGGCCAGAGGCTTCCATAAATAGCCTTACCCTTTCCTTCCAGATTCCAAAATTTTCCTTCCTACATATAGGAAGTTTCATAGAGCTCAACTCCTTATGGTTCTCACCTGAACCCATGGAGATAATATTCTGCTATTCTTGGAGATCTATTCAGGTTGTTAAGATCTTTTTGAATAACCTTCCTTTGATACCAATTGAAAGTCTTTGTTCAAGAGTAGTTGTACACCTAGATGGGGATGAATAGGTATGTTTAAATCTTTTTAATTCTTTTGAGACTAGTTCTAGTTATGTGTTAGATTTTTTTGTATAGCTTTCAAGAGACATCACAATATACAAAAGTTTATAGTGATTCCCCTATCTAGGGTACGTCCACTTTCCCATTCACATATCTAGCAATGAGCTAGACTCGACTAACTTCTCCTTTTACTCGGCTCCTAGAGCTTACACCTCATATCTCTCAGGATCCTACACCTCAGAGTGAAGCTCACTCCTACAACTCAGAGTATAACAACTACTACCTCAGGCTATGCAACCCTACACTTAGAGATTAACAGATCTCCTATCTCAGATCTACACAAAGATCCTACCTCGGTTCCAAGCCTTACCTCAGATCCTAAACAGGATATTACATTCAGAGACATAGTTCCTATACTCAACCTTTATAACTCAGGCTTACAACTCAGATCAAATAGTGATCATAAAAGTTGAGTAATGAGTTTGAGAATGTTTGACTCCAGAGAAATGGTCCTTTAATTCACCTTTCTGAACTGAGTAAACTCAGTACTAACTCTTCACAACAACAAGATTCTTGATCTTCAGTGTAGTTTTACTTGTTCTAAGAAGACCTGATGCAGAGCTCTTTATCTTCAAGCTTTAATATCTCTGAGTTGAAAACAATAGCCTTGAAGATGAACAGTAACTTTCTTTTGAGTGTTCTGCTACTCCACTGTCTTATGTACTTATGTAGAAACTAGAATGATTGTTAGAGAAAGAAGTAGACCACTCGAGGAAGAAGATGAAGAATAAGAACTCTTTTAATTTCTCTATAAAGTCCTTTTATCTTCCGCCGTCCAACAACTCTTTTATCTGTATGGGCAAGACGAAATACTAGCTGTAAAGATACTTTAGCTTTAACTATTGTTCAGGAAGAGTTTGGTGCTATTTGGCTTCTAGTGCGCAAATCCCTCTTAATTGGAATTTGGGTGACATCAACATGAATCAGCACTTGTAGACTTAGCAGTTTTTATAGTCAATCTGCACAGGCGTTGCGTGAAGCTATATGACTCAACACAAAAATACTTAGTAGAAAATCTACTTCTTGAGGCATTGAGTAAGCCTTCATCTCTCAGTGAAAGATAGGGTAAGCTCTGAACAACTCTAGAGGGGGGGGGGGGTGAATAGAGTTTTTAAAGTCTTTTTGATTTTTGCAGAAATAACAAGTCTTTAATCAAATATGTTACTATGATATAAGTGTATAAGTGTACAAGTGCAACAAGTGAATTAGAGAAAAGGTAACTAAGCTATACAGCAAAATATCACAGCACAAACATACAGGAGAATCACAGCCACACAAACAACGTAAGAATTTTATAGTGGTTCCCCAAACTTGGGTACATCCACTCTTCTACCACCCTAGGTAGGAATCCACTACAGGTTTTGATCAGGTGACTGCCACCAATGAGCTTTTGATCAGGTGCTCAAAAACCAACCCAAGTCTTTTGGAAGGAGACTTGCAACCAGAATAATTTTGAAGGGAATTAAAACCCTATACAGAGGTGGGGAAGAAAGGTTGATTGAAGTCTTCTTTTCTCAAATCAAAATGAGAAGACTTTGTGGATTCTGTGATGTTGTCAAAACTCCCCCTGAGATCTTGAATGGTTCAGGAGTGGAAGTTTTGCAAAGGGTGAATAGGCCTTCTGCTGTAAGATCTGCTTTTTGAGATCCTTTGACTGATTTGAATATTTTTGTCACTTAAAATCCCAAAAAGACAAAGAAGGAGAAGAAAGACTCTTGATAGTGATTGTTGTTCTTTCTTCTTTTTTTGAGAGCAGTTGATTGATCTTCAGAGAGCTGTATGCACTGCACTTCTGTATTCTGAAAGGTTTTTGTCTATCTTGCTTCTTTTTGGCTTGGAGATTATCTGCTCTATAACTTACTCAAGGTCGAATTAAAAAACCAGCAATTAATTCTTAGCCGAAATCTCGGGAATGAAAACGGCAAGAATGCTGTCATATATTCTATTTTATGTCTGTCCCGAGATATAAGCAATTAATTCCATGGAGAATATTTGCAATCAATGTTGCCAGTAATAGCTCTTTTCAAATGCATTGATTATCCAGGGAATTAACGGCCTATAATAGATATGCAATAAGGAGACAGAAAGGAAAGAATAAATAACAATATGTCTTACATATTTTGTTGACCAGAGAACAGCTTTTCGTCGACCTGTGATCAGCTTTCGTCAACCTGGGATCAGCGAACAACTGCACTGCATAAACTGGCAGATTCTGTGCTCTGAGTTCGTCGACCTGAGAATGGCTTTCGTCGAGCTGAGAATAGCTGTTCGTCGAGCTGAGATCCAAAATCGTTGAACTCTGAATGCTGCTTGATGATTTTCTTCTTCTGTGCATCAAGTTCGTCGAGCTGAAGTATGAGATCGTCGAGCTGAGTCTGCAGTCTGGACTTAGAATATTTTTTGGTATTGAACCACTTCAATCAGAATTAGTCGATCAAAGATCAAGGTTCTTCTGGCTGTTGTTCTTTGTTCGTCTACTGAGTGTTAGACTTAGAAGGTATTACTTTGTCTAGAGTTCGTCGAGCTCAGCTCAGAGAATTATTTCTGAGTTAGTCGAGCTGAGCACGACAATCATCGACCGGAGATCGACGAACGTAGATCTCTTTTTTCCAAAACTTGAATTCTCTAAGTCTTGAGTCTTTGGCAGTGTTGGAGGCTGGTCCTTTGTACTATTGACTCTAAGGACTTAACCTAATCTCTAGGACACGACTATGACCCTGATATATACATGTTGGGTCATATCCTAACTCAGTGAACCTAGCCCAAATCCAACTAGGGGTTCAAACAATCTCCCCCTATTTGGGTGAGGTCACTAATAACAGACTCAGTACAAGAAAAAAATATACAAAGCAGGAAAACAATATATATCTGGCAGATAATTTAATAACAAGTGCAGCAGATATATGTACATAGTCAGCTTTGTAATAGAAAAGAAAACATAATTTTAACAAAGTATACCAAAAGTAGCAATTCTTCTTCAGGATTTTTTGTTTCTACTTCTTGGATTTTTCTTCCTTCTTCTTTTCTCCAGGCTTGGTAAATATAATCTCCCTGTTAGGATTATCAGCTTCTCTTTTTGATATATACAGATCTGCTGCTCCAATCACTGTCTGGGTTGAAGTTCTGGTAATAATTGCCTCTGGATGTCTAGCCATATAATCAGCAGGGTCAAACAATTTCTTGCTCACTTGAAGTCTTTCAAGTTCTTTTTCTCTATAAGTAGACATTGTAGAGAATTTTGTTGGATCCTGTCCTTCTTCTCTTGCCTTTTTCATCTATGACAGAGACATCAATTCTTGGAGCCTGGCCATCCTGTAATTTGGATCATCATCTTGACTGACAGATGACTGATCTTCTTGAGAGGGTAGCAGGGTGACATGCCTGAATTGTGTTGACTATTTTTGGAAGTTTGTAGCAATCTGGCTTTCACTACTTTGAGTGTACAGTGATTTTGGAGGTGCAGCTTCACTGTATTTTCTTTTGGTTTTATGTGATACAGAGTGTCTTCTTTGTTCAGACTGTGGTTGAGGAGGAGAGAATTCTGGTTTTTGATACACTATTTCTTTTATTTGTTCTGTACAGCTAGTACTTCTTTGCTGGCTGCTTCCATGTGATTGCTGTCTGGATGGTCTTTCTTGCCTCTGATAAGTTCTGGTGAATGAGGGCTTGAAAGGTGCATCTGACTTTTGAGAACTAATTCCAGAAGCACCAACAGTTGGTGGAGGAGGAGGAGGGGGATCCTTCCTGTATTTGTAAGCTGGGGGAGGAGAGTACCTTCTACTTTTCTTCCTGGCCTTTTGTTCATTCTTTGAGAGCCACATCCAGGCCGGCATTCCCTTGTATGGGGTTATTTTTTGTAGGATATAGTAGGGAGTATCATTGGTGTTTCTAGGTTTGGGAGCAGGAAGAGGTGGAGCCTTCCTTTTCTTAGAGATTTTCCTTTTCTTAGATTTCCTCCTCCTCCTCCTCATCATCAGAAGATTGAGGTTTGTCATACATAACATCAATATATCTTAGTGCTTCATTAGAGCTTGTTTTCTTTGTTGCATGAGATGGAGCTGGGGAGGGAACTGGAGAACTGTATACTTCTGTGCTCTGAGCAGCTAACTTATTTTCTTCCTCTATGTCAGCCATAATCAATGCATCCAGATCTGGTACTGGAGAATCATCCATTATAAAGAATGGGGCCATAGGAGAAGATACAATTGGAGAGGCAATCTGTCAAGATGATGGAGTGGCAGGAGTGGTAAAACTTGCCTTTAGTTGTTTGACAACATCAGGGCTTATTGGGGAAGAATATGGAATAATAACTAGTAATGGCTTGGTATACTCAGCTGGAGGAAGGCTGTGATGAGCTGTATCAAAAGAGCTTAACAAACTTATCAAGTCTACTATGGGATTTATGAAAATATCACCAATAGTATTCATTTTTGGTATAACTGACTCATCAATGTCTATGTCAGTTTCAATAAAATGAATCAAATGTAATAAATCGGTTTCTGCTTTTGTATCCATTTCTGCTGTATCTGATATATGTACAACTGCTGCTGTTGGTCCTGCTGCTGCTGCTGTATCTGCTACTTCTTCATTAAGTATATCCCCCTGCCTGATTTCAACAAGTGCTGAGGCCAGGCCCCAACTGAAGATGGAGCAGTGGTGAGGGTAGATATTTGGGTAGAAAGAGATGAGATGGAGGTAGCTAGAGGAGAAATGGCCTCTGCTATAAGGGTTTTGAGTAGTGGGGTGAGAAGGGTGATGAGAGTGGTGGTAAGAGAGGGATCCAGGGTTGGAGAGGCAGAAACTGGAGCAGTAGCTGAAGGAGTAGATGTGGGTGATGGAGGTGGAGGTGGAGGTGGAGTTTCTAAGGGGAAGTCATTTTGTGGAGATGGAGAATTCAGGGGAGAGGAGAGTAAGTTAAAGGAGGGGAGGGAGGATAGGTTGATGTGGGGGATATCAACCAGGTGAGATGGTAGAGGGGATAGAGGTGGTATAGGGATGGAAGTGTCAGGTTGAGGTGAAGGAGGAGGAGATGGTAGATGTGTAGGGGAAGAGGGAAGTGGAGATTCTGGTGGTGTTAGAGTATGGATGTGGATGGTAGTAGAGGGGGTGGGGGGGTGGTGGTGGGACTTGTTGTTGGGATGGAACTAGAGGGGCAGGATATGATGGAGGGGTGGAAGGGAGCCGTTCAGTGGGGTGGGGAGAGGCTGGTGCAACCCTTGTACTCTTGGAAGTTTTAGTGGAGGATGAGGTAGCCTTAGTTGGCTTGGTGATGGTCCTCTCCCACTTGCCAAAAAGAGCACAGGTGAGTCTCTTTGAGGCATTGATTGGATATGGTCGAGGAGACCAGGGATCCTGCAGACTTTTCCTTTAGGAAGATCCCTAGGATCCTTCCAAAGCATACCTCTTTCTTGTTATTCTTCTTTGTGATCAAATCGAACACAATCTGTGCCCAGTTCACAGCTTTCATATTTACAATGGCGCACATGACCAGGAACTGATGCCTGGTGATATAATCATGCGCAGTGTGCTTCCCGAGCAACACTTTCCCAACTATATCTTCGAGAAATTTATACTCGGTAGACAGAAGTTTCTTGAGGAGCTTGTTTGGGGTGTCTCTAGAATACCCCATTGTATTCAACATTAAATCAAACTCTTTAGAATCAATTTCTAAATCCTCCTCACCATTTTTCAATCCAAAAATTTCAGTAAGAATATCGGGGGTAAGAGAAATTTTGTTACCCGCGATGGTGCCGGTCATCTTGTTCTCATCGACAGTAGCTGTATACACCCATTCTATGATTTCTGTGGCAGATATCTTTATTCGGGTTGAGAGCAGAGTCTTCAGTTGTTGTTCTTCTAGTAGTTGGAGAATGTTCAGGAAAACTGGATCAGAATACTGAAATGATTCAAAGTCTATGTCGAAGCCAGCATCAAATTTCATGGCAGTGAGAGAGCCAGCAGGAATTGCCATGAAAGCACCTGCAAAAGGAAAACGACAATCAAGTGCAAAGGGAACTGAAAGCGCAGGACAGAGGTCGAAGAAAACCTAAATATAATGTTTTCTAGAATATGAACCGACAAACTCCGTTCGACGAAAAATTAGAAGATCTTCGATCTGAGGTCGACAAAATAATTTAGAGTCAACAAGTTCGTCAATCTCAGGCTGAAGATTTGAAAGCATTTCGTCGATCTGAGGTCGGCGAAAGGTTTCTGAAGTAATTTCGTCGATCTTGGGTCAACGAAAATCACTTCACTGAGAGATTTCGTCGAGCTCAGGTCGACGAAAAATCTCAGGAACTGTTATTAGTTCGTCGATCTCAGGTCGACGAATAGAGACAATTCTTTGACCAGTGATAGAGCATTAGATTAAATCCTGACCATTTATCATACCAAGCTGATTGATAAAGAACAGATGCTTGTATGAGTCCAATGGCTTAGTGAATATATCTGCTCTTTGCAAATCAGTAAAGATAAATTCAAGTTTAATCTTTTGTTTTTCAACACAATCTCTAATGAAATGATGTCTAATGTCTATATGCTTGGTTCTAGAATGCAATAGTGGATTTTGTGTAATTGAAATAGCACTTGTATTATCACATAGAATAGTTGAATTATTTAGGTTGACACCATAATCTAGTAGTTGGTTTTGTATCCACAATATCTGTGAACAGCAACTGCATGCAGCCATATATTCAGCTTCAGCAGTGGATGTTGAAACAGATGTTTGTTTTTTATAGAACTAAGATACAAGTCTGTCACCAAGGAACTAACAAGTTCCAGAGGTGCTTTTCCTGTCTACTCTGCATCCAGCATAATCAGCATCATAATTCAAATGCTGATTCTGTTGAATACCAGAGGCCTAGATCTGGATAACCTTTTATATATCTTAAAATCCTTTACAAGAAAATAAGGTGAGATTCTTTAGGGTTCACCTGAAACCTAGCACAAAGACATGTGGCAAACATAATGTCTGGTCTGCTTGTTATCAAATACAGTAGGGATCCAACAATGGCCCTATATATGGTCTGATCAACTAGTTTTCCAGATTCATCAGCATCTTTAACAGCATTGGCAGCCATGGGAGTTTTCATGGCAGAGGCATCATTCATCCCAAACTTCTTAATAAGCTCATTAGCATATTTAGATTGAGAGATGAAGATCCCTTCAGGAGTTTGTTTCACTTGGAGACTAAGGAAATATGATAACTCACCCATGTTACTCATCTCAAACCTTGAGTGCATTAAATAAGAAAATCTTTTGCACAGATTTGGATCAGTGGAACCAAAAATTATGTCATCCACATATATTTGTAGTAAAAGAATTTTATCATGATGCAACTTTGTAAAAAGGGTTCTATCTACCATGCCTCTAGAAAAACCATACTCTAAGAGAAAGCTGGCTAAGATTTCATACCAAGCTCTTGGAGCTTGCTTTAAACCATAGAGAGCCTTATGCAATTTAAAAACATAAGAGGGATGAGATGAAGAGATAAAACCTGGGGGTTGTTCAACATACATCTCTTCTTTGAGTTCTCTATTTAGGAATGCACTTTTCACATCCATCTGGTAAACTTTAAACCTTTTAAATGCTGCATAAGCTAAGAAAATCCTTATAGCTTTAAGTCTGGCAACTGGAGCAAAGGTTTGATCATAATCAATTCCTTCCTCTTGCCTGTATCCTTGAGCAACAAGCCTTATCTTGTTCCTCACTATCACACCTTGGGCATCAAGTTTGTTTCTGAATACCCACTTAGTCCCAATTACTGGATAGTCCCTGGGCCTTGGAACTAAGTCCCAAACTCTACACCTCTCAAACTGGTTGATTTCCTCTTGCATTATAGTGATCCAGTTTGGATCTTGCTCAGATATGGATTGAGGCTCAATTTGAGAGAGAAAGCAGTCAAGCATCACATCAGGGTTGAGTTGATGTCTTGTCTGCACTCCTGATGATATGTCTCCAATTACTTGAGATCTAGGGTGATCCCTAAGTGTGACAAGGTCATTAGGTGGAGTTGGTTTAGCAACAGTTATTTGATTTAATTCCTCTTGTGGAATTGTATCAACTGTTGGAGGAAATTGAACTGCTTCCACAGTCTCTTCTTCACTTTCAACTTCTGATATAGCTTGTGGAGAGGGATGTGATTCATCCTTTGAAGTAAGATTTAGATCATCCAAGTTCTCACACAAATTTTGTACCTGCAGATTATTGTTGGTAGAGATGTCTCTCTCCTTATAAAACATATTAGATTCATCAAATGTTACATGTATAGATTCCTCAATTTTTAATGTTGATTTATTAAACATCCTATATGCCTTGCTAACTTGGGAATATCCTAGAAAAATTCCCATTGCAGCCTTAGCTTCAAACTTTCTAAGATGTTTCTTGTCATTATTATGAATATAGCATATACATCCAAATACTTTAAAATAGGTTATTATAGGTTTTTTCCCTTTTAGTAGTTCATAGGGAGTCTTAAGCTTTAGTTTATGTATTAGACTTCTATTCAGGACATAGTTTGCTGTGCTCACAGCCTCTGCCCAATAGGATAGGGGCATGTAAGCATCTGCAAGTAATGTACCTGCAACTTCAATGAGTGTTCTATTCTTCCTTTCAACTACCCCATTTTGTTAAGGAGTTCTTGGAGCTGAGAAACAATGTCTGATACCTTCCTTCTCACAGAACTCTAGCATAAGAAGAGATTCAAACTCAGTACCATGATCACTTCTGATCAATGCAACTTGAGTAGAATACTAAATCTGTATGTTCTTGAGAAAATCTGTGAGAACCTTAAAAGTATCTGACTTAGTTCTCAAAAAGAAAACCCATGTGAATCTGGAGAAATCATCTATAATAACTAATGTATAAGATTTTCCTCCTATACTTTGTACTGCAATAGGACCAAAAAGGTTCCATATGGAGTAAGTATAAGATTCTAGGTGAATCACTCTTATTAATGGATTTAAAACTAGATTTAGTTTGCTTTCCTAGCTGACAAGCCCTGCAGAGGCCTTCCTTCTTGTAGGGACCAGAAGGTAAACCTCTAACAAGATTATCTTTAGATAACCTAGCTATATTTTTATGGTTTATACGTCCTAGTCTTTTGTGCCATAATCTAGTTTGAATGCTGACAGAATTGAATAAGCAAATTTCAGATTTAGCTGATTCAAAATTTACTGAGTAGATGTTGCCTTATCTAATTCCTGTTAAAACAGTTGTGTTGTTTAAAGAAATAAGACATAAAGAGTTAATAAAGCTTACTTGATAACCTGTATCACATAATTGGCTTAATGATATCAGGTTATGCTTAAGACCATTTACATAAGTCACTTTCTTGAATGTGACAGCTCCACAGTTGAAATCTCCATAGTCTTCTATCAGTCCAAAGCCTGAGTCCCCAAAGATTACTTTAGGTCCAGTCTTGGCTTTATAGTTGATTAGGCATTCCTTGCAACCTGTCATATGTTTAGAGCAACCACTGTCCAGGTACCACTTGTTTTGAGTGACAGGGTTGTCTTCTACATGCAAGGAGGATTAGCAGTTTTTGACCCAGGTTACCTTGGGTCCTTGTTGTTTAACATAACTGAAACTTGAAATAAATGAATATTCAGGTTGATCCTTATAACCTAAAGGATGATACCTTCTAGGAGGTATGACCACTGACTAGAGGGATTAAAGGGTTTATCAATTTTTAGGTTACTCTTGTTATAAACTGAGTTTGATAAATTTGAGTATGTTCGTCGATCTGAGCTCGACGATCTGGGTTGAGTTCATCGATCTCTGCTCGAAGAATTGAGGTATCCATTCTCTGAGCCCCAGAAACGTCGATCTCCGGTCGACCAACCATACTGATTTCGTCGATCCCAGTTTGAAGAATAGTTTACATTATTATTTATATTCAGGGTTCTTCGTTCTGAGGTCGATGAACCATACCCATTTCGTCGTTCTGCGTTCGACGAAATATGCTGAACATAATTATGCTATTTGTTTTTCCTTTTCTGATTGGTTTTATTAAGTTCTAACTGTTTAAGAACTTTGTTAACCTTCTCTACCTATTCAGTATTTTTCTTACCATTTTCAGAGATGAAGTTAATAGGTTTTGACAATTGATTTTTCTGAATTAGGATTGGTTCACTAGATGAGGCTCCTAATCCTAGTTTGTTATTGTTAGATCTTGTATTAACTGTGCTAGTTATATCTAACAGTTGTAAGCTTCTACCATTCAGGAATTCTTCTAATTCCTTAGCCTTACTTAATTCAGATTTCAGAAAAACTATTTGTTGATTGGCTAAGCTTAATTCTTCAGTTAATTTTTCACTTTCAACAATGATTTTGTCTTGTTCTTAAAGTTTTTCCCCGAGAAGTTTGATTTCCTTCTCAGTTCCTATTAGGTCTAAACACAAGAGTTTAAATTCAGATTGAAATTCTTTAGATTGAAAGTCATAGGAAGCAATTACCTGATCCTCTTTAGAGAGGGATTCTTCATCATCTGATTCTTCTGAATCTGATCTATTTCTTCCTGCATCTATTGCCATAAGACACATTTCCCTTGCCTTCTTTTCTTCTACATCATCTTCACTGGAGCTAGAGGAGGATGTTTTATCTTCAGTATCACTCCAGGTTTCAGCTACAAAGCCCGTCTCCTTCTTCTTGTACTTGCTGGAGGAGGCCTTGCTGTGCTGATGTCTTCTTGAGTCCTTTTCTTACCTTCTGTCTTTCTTTTGGACTTCTGGGCATTCTGAGAGGAAGTGTCCAGGTTTTCTGCACCCAAAACAGATAACCTCTTTAGAAGGGGTCTTGTCATACCTGGGTTTATCTTTATTCCTTGAAGGCTTTCTCCTGAAGTCCTTCCTTGCCATTTTATAGAATCTCTTAGCAAAGAGAGCCATAAGATCTTCATTGGCTAGCAAGTTGGGAGATTCTTCTGCAGCTTTGAGTGCTAAGTTCTGTTCCTTTCTAGTAGGTGTTGAAGCCTTTGGTTCAACTGCAGCTTCTCTTGACTTGATCAATTGCTCATAGGATTTGAGCTTTCCAAGCAAAGATTCTGTTGAAATTTCAGCCATGCTTTTGGCTTCTCTGATGGGCGAGATTCTAGAGTCCCAAGTGCTAGGAAAGCACATGAGGATCTTATCATTGACCTCAGTCAGAGTAATTTCTTTGTCCAGTGTTCTGAGCTCACTGATGATGGAGCTCAGCCTGTTGCACATTACTTCCACAGATTCTGCTTCATCTTTCCTGAAATTCTTATATTGAGATATGAGGTTGGATCTTCTATCCTTCCTCTCATCAGTAGATCCTACTACCATTTGGTTGAGGGAATCTCAAATGGCTTTGGCAGATGTGCATTCAGTAAATTTCTGAAATATGTCATCTGACATAGTTTGGGCCAGTATGTTCATAGCTCTGGCATCATAAATCTTTGCTTTCTTATGTGCATCAGTTTGATCTGGAGGAGGCACGTACTGCACTGAGATTTACTGGGGTTGAGGTAGAGGCCATTGGAGCTTGTGGTCCTGTCAAGATGGAATTAAAAATATCCTCATCAATAGAGTTCATATAAAGTTTGATTCTTGCCTTCCAGATTCCAAACTTTTACAAGTTGTAAACTGGAGGTCTGGTGCTGGCATAATCCTTGTTTTGTGCCATGATATCAGAAAATAAAATTTAAACTGAGAAACTAGTAGGAATTATTCAGAGTTTATCCTGAGGATCTTGATTAATCCAGGTGTGAGCCTGTATGATGTGATTAACCACCCTCTGATACCAATTGAAAGATAGGGTAAGCTCTGAAAAACTCTAGAGGGGGGGGGGGGGTGAATAGAGTTTTTAAAGTCTTTTTGATTTTTGCAGAAATAACAAGTCTTTAATCAAATATGTTACTATGATATAAGTTTATAAGTGTACAAGTGCAACAAGTGAATTAGAGAAAAGGTAACTAAGCTACACAGCAAAATATATCACAGCACAATCACACAGGAGAATCACAGCCACACAGACAACACAAGAATTTTATAGTGGCTCCCCAAACTTTGGTACATCCACTCTTCTACCACCCTAAGTAGGAATCCACTACAGGTTTTGATCAGGTGATTGTCACCAATGAGCTTTTGATCAGGTGCTCAAAAACCAACCCAAGTCTTTTGGAAGGAGACTTGCAACCAGAATAATTTTGAAGGGAATTAAAACCCTGTATAGAGGTGGGGAAGAAAGGTTGATTGAAGTCTTCTTTTCTCAAATTAAAATGAGAAGACTTTGTGGATTCTGTGATGTTGTCAAAACTCGCCCTGAGATCTTGAATGATTCAGGAGTGGAAGCTTTGTAAAGGGTAAGTAGGACTTCTGCTGTAAGATCTACTTTCTGAGATCCTTTGACTGATTTGAATATTTTTGTCACTTTAAATCCCAGAAAGACAAAGAAGGAGAAGAAAGACTTTTGATAGTGATTGTTGTTCTTTCTTCTTTTTTTGAGAGCAGTTGATTGATCTTCAGAGAGTTGTATGCACTGCACTTCTGTATTCTGAAAGGTTTTTGTCTATCTTGCTTCTTTTTGGCTGGGAGATTATCTGCTCTATAACTTACTCAAGGTCGAATTAAAAAACTAACAATTAATTCTTAGCCGAAATCTCGGGAATGAAAACGGCAAGAATGCTGTCATATATTCTATTTTATGTCTGTCCCGAGATATAAGCAATTAATTCCATGGAGGATATTTGCAATCAATGCTGCCAGTAATAGCTCTTTTCAAATGCATTGATTATCCAGGGAATTAACGGCCTATAATAGATATGCAATAAGGAGACAGAAAGGAAAGAATAAATAACAATATGTCTTACATATTTCTTCGACCAAAGAACAGCTTTTCGTCGACCTATGATCAGCTTTCGTCGACATTGGATCAGCAAACAACTACACTGCATAAACTTGCAGATTCTGTGCTCTGAGTTTGTCGACCTGAGAATGGATTTCGTCGAGCTGAGAATAGCTGTTCGTCGAGATGAGATCCAAAATCGTCAAACTCTTAATGCTGCTTGATAACTTTCTTCTTCTGTGCATCAAGTTCGTCGAGCTGAAGTCTGAGATCGTCGAGCTGAGTCTGCAGTCTGGACTTAGAATATTTTCTGGTGTTGAAGCACTTCAATCAGAATTAGTCGATCAAAGATCAAGGTTCTTCTGGAAGTTGTTCTTAGTTTGTCAACTGAGTGTTATACTTAGAAGGTATTACTTTGTCTAGAGTTCGTCGAGCTGAGATCTGAGTTCGTCGAGCTGAGATCTGAGTTCGTCGAGCTCAGCTCAGAGAATTGTTTCTGAGTTAGTCGAGCTGAGAACGACAATTGTCGACCGGAGATCGACGAATGTTGATCTCTTTTTTACAAAACTTGAATTCTCTAAGTCTTAAGTCTTTGGCAGTGCTGGAGGCTGGTCCTTTGTACTGTTGACTCTAAGGACTTAACCTAGACTCTAGGACACGACTATGACCCTGATCTATACATGTTGGGTCATATCCTAACTCAGTAAACCTAGTCCAAATCCAACTAGGGGTTCCAACACTCATCACTTTTGTCTCAAATAGGGAAACTGATAAGGCGTTGAGTAAACCTTCATCACTCAACACATTTGTACTTTGCAGAATTCTTGAGGTTGAAGGCATTGAGTGAAGCCACTTTACTCAATGCTTTTGGACTTGGCTATCATCTTGATTGTAGGCGTTGAGTGAGCCTTCATCTCTTAACACTTTTGGACTTGCACTGAATTTCTGAATGAAAGCATTGAGTTAACAACCTTCACTCAATGCTTCTAGTCTCTACTGATTTATTGATAGAGCGGTGAGTGAGCCTTTTTCACTCAACGCATCTGTATTTACACGGATTTTCTTTTAAGTAGGCATTGAGTGAATAGCCTTCACTCAACGCTTTTGGACTTAGCTAGATTTGAGTGCACCACTTAGGCTTTGAATGTCTGATCTTCTGTCAATGCTTTTAGCCTTCTAGTATTGAGTGAACTGAACTCACTCAATGCTTCTGGACTTAGCCAGATTTCTGCTTTTTCAGCATCCTATCTTGAGTCCAAATGATATTCTGACCCTGACAACCTGTTTAATCATGGAATAGTAATCATCCTGTAAATATTGAACCTGAACATATATCAAATACAATCATGTGTATACTATTGACTTGTGGGCCTTCTTCAAATCTGGGATATTGTGATCAATGGACCCAACATTATATTCTTTGTATTTTTAGTTAATCATCCCTGGTTGTCTTGATGATTCAACACGATTGTCTTGATGTCATTTGAGTTTGATATTAATGTGAACTTTTTGTCTTTATCAAACTTCAACTCGAATGCAGATGAATCTTCTGTATGAGTGATCAGATCTTCTCATCAAATCTATCATAAGCCTTTTCTCAGATATCCTTCACCTGATTCTTATAGATCCCTCTTCACATAATTTTGTTTGACAATCCAGTTGAATCAGTCCATTCATAGAACATCTATAATCATGTTGGCATGTGCACGATTCGACTTGATTGTTTAGTGCATTTAGTTAGACCATCTGATTGTTCGGCCAGATGTCAAGTCAAATTATGACTTGCTTATTTTCTATCTATTTAGTTTGATTTCCTTTTGATTGTTCAACCTTTTATACATTATTTAGCTGTCTTTTGACAGTATTGCCAAGACCAACATAGTCTAAAACTTAGGTGAACATGGTGTATTGCACAATTAGAGATTGCATTGGCAAGACTATGTTTGATGACACTATGTCTAGCCCTATGTTGGAATTGTACTAATATACCTGGAATCATCTTAACAATAACAAATACATCAATACAAATGAGCTTATCTATATTGTAAGGACTTCTTCAAATTAGGAACACTATGGGCACTATTCCAAACAATCTCCCCCTATTTGAAGAAGTCAGAAGCTCAAATATAGATGAATTTCACATAAATAGGATAAATGAATATAATATATACTAAAAATATTATTCCAAAAATTCCTATATAAATAGATCAAAATGTTTTGAGTCAGCTAAGATATATCATTCTCTATCCCTGATGACTACACCCCCTCTAGCTCTTTTGGCCGCAGCTTCCTCAGCTTCCTCTTTTTTGTCTTCTACCTAGGAAAATAAGTATGTCTTTGGGCAGTATCTGCTAGGTTCATGTGATGTATTGACTAGGAGAGTTCTAGCTTTCTTGGATCTCTTGTAAGCTTTCCTCTTAATCTCTTGCTTCTCATATTTTTCCCACTCCAGAGAGTTGTATATTTTACTTCTGTCAGCTTTTCCTTTAAAGCACTGGTCCCAAGAGGTTAGTATAATGTGTCTAGATTTAGGGCTATAAATGTCATCATTGGGATCCTTTTCAAAATCTTCTCTGTGCTTTCTTTTTCGGATAGTGTCCTCATCTTCTAATTATGTTTTTGGTTTTTTGTCTTTCATGTATGATTTAGTAACCATTTATTCCACAAACAAATACTCAAAATACTATTCAAGTTTATAGGGATCTACTAATACATCACCTTCCCTCTATTGCTCCTGAATGGTGGGGTTGAACTGATAATACTACTATATAGGACTTGCTTGAGGTTGTTCAAGTTCAGAAGGTGGTCTCATCTCAAGTGGAAGATGTGGGGATGATAAAGGGCTATGCAGAATTCATTAAGTAACCATGCAACTTGGTTACCCCCTATGGTCTCCCTTTTTCTGGCTTCTTCAAATATGTGCTTAAATATGGCGTGGGAGTCCCTTAATTTTTGGCATAACAGTTCATTCACCATGCACATTCTATTAATGATGGAACTTTTGCTTTTTTAAGCTATTGAGCAAAAAACTGAATGATTCCTTCAATTTAGCCAAATAAGTTTTCCTTGAGGGATTCTGATTGATATGCACTCATTTGGACCAGTTCATTGGGATTTTTACAATTTGGTCTTGTAAGTGATTTACTCCACTTTATAGAACTTTATTAATAGTACTTATGTATTACTTGATGGATTAGATGTCATTGGCGGAGCTTTCCATCTTGGTGTCCATGGAATTTAGCATTTTGACATTTTCCTCTACCGCCCTCCATCTCTACTAAACAACCTATTAAACTGTGCATTGATATTGTCAACATTTTTCTTTATCACATTATTTTCTTCCTTTAGCTCTACTTTCACTTCCTAGATTTCTTTGTCAACATAGGTCTCAAAACCTCTTCTTATTCAGCAAATAACAACCTCATTTGTTCCATCATGGAACTATGTGGTTCTTCATAAGTGACAGAACCTGAGGTGCTAGGTATTTTAGTTTCCTTCTCCCATTCTTCTGTGTGTGGAATAGCAGTGAAGTAGGTATCATGAAAATCATCATCATAGTTAACATCAGGAGTGTCTTGTATATTAGAGGGGCTTTCCTCTTCCTGTTACTTGTACTCCTGAAAACATGATCACATCTCTATAGGTGTCTTTGTCTATTTAACAACTTGGCTTGTTGGGTCCTCTTGGATAGACAACCAGGTTAGGGTTTCCTCAACCTCTAGAGTAGACAACTTAGTATTACTCTCCCTCTCAACTTCAGCTATCTCTTCCAAACTTCTAAAATTTTCATAGGCAGAGAACTCGATATTAGTCTCCCCCTAAACTAGAACCCTTTTTCGGATGGAGATTGCAAATAGCTTAGTTGATAGAACATCAGCAACCATGGGCTCATTCACTGGTTCTGATCCTAGTTCCAGTCCTTAGTACTAAACTCTCTCCTCCTCGATGTGAGTAGGGATTTTTGCATCCATTTCCTTAGCATTCTCATCTTGAATCCCATTCCTTATTCCTGAACTGCTTCCTTTCAGTTAGCTTTGGGGAAGGCTTGGCCCTATCTCGCCATAACCTTTTTGATCAATTCTTTTATGTAATGGATTACTGCTCCAAACGATTAGTTCAGTTCCAATTCTACTACCAACAACAACACTCAAGAATTTATCCCACTATAATTAGGTCGGTTATATGGATCCTTTGTTGCCATTGTGCCCTATCTTTTGTCATAATCTCACTAATGCCTAAGTACATCGTGTCTTTCTTTATATTTCATTCCAAGTCTATATTTGTCTACCCCTCCCTCATTTAACATGCCTAGTGACTAGACTCTCACAATGCCTAACAGGTGCCTCTAATTATCTCCTTTGTACATGTCTAAACCATCTTAGACGAGCATCTCAAATCTTCTTTACAATTGGTGCTACCCCTGTCTTATCCCTGATACTTTCATTCCAAATTTTATCTAATCTCGTGTGTCTGCACATCCACCTAAGCATTCTCATCTTCGTAACTCCCATTTTTGCTCATGCACACAATTCACCGCCCAACACTAAGAACCATAGAGCATCGCGGGTCTAATTGCAGCACGATAAAACTTGCCCTTAAGTTTTAGTGATACTTTACGATCACATAAGATCCCTTACACGCCTCTCCACTTAAAACAACCGCTTGGATTCTATGTGTCACATTTTTATCAATACTTCTATCTTTTTGAACTATCGATCCAAGATATTTAAAACACTCACTACGAGAAGTATCTTGATCACCCAACTTAATAACAAAGTCATATATCCTTATTATACTGCTAAATTTAAGCTCCATATACTCCGTCTTTGCACTGTTCAACCTAAAACCCTTCTTTTCTAAAGTATCTCGCCAAGATTCAAGTTTTGCATTTAGACCCTCATGTGTATCATCAACCAAAACATTATCATCCACAAACAATAAACACTAAGGTATTGCTTGTTGGATATGTTTGGTGAGTTCATCTAAGATAAGGGTAAAAAGATAAGGGCTTAAAGCCGAACCTTGATGTATTTCAATGGTGATAGGGAATTCATGTGTTAATCCTCTAGATGTCCTCACCCTTGTCACTGAATTTGTATACATATCTTTGATTGTGTCAATATATGATATATTTACACCTTTCTTTTTTAAGACTCTCCATATGATCTCTCTTGGAATTCTATCATAAGCCTTTTGAAGATCAATAAAAAACATATGCAAATCGTGTTTTCTTTCTCGATAGTTGTCAATGAGTCTCCTCAAGAGATGTATAGCTTCCGTGGTCAACCTCCCTGACATGATTCCAAATTGATTCTCTGAGATATTAGCCTCTCATCTTAATCATCTTTCTATTCTTGTTCCCATAGTTTTATGGCATGACTCATCAATTTAATTACTCTATAATTAACACAATTTTGTATTTCCCCTTTATTCTTAAACAAAGGTATCAAGATACTCTCTCTTCATTGGTCTAGCATCCTCTTTGACTTCAGTATCGTAATGAAAAAACATGTAAGACACAAAATTCTTTCATTTCCTTTAGTTTCAATTCTACTACCAATTTGCATAAAAATAAGGAAAGGATTCTCCCCAAATATAGGCTCTTTAGGGAGTCCTTCACTTTCTCAAGCAAGACTCTTCCCCATTCAGTCTTTTTCTTTAGGATAATTCTTTCCATCACCATGAACATCTCCTTGGAGATTCTATCATGAGACCCAGGTTTGCAAATAAACACCTTCCCCACTATGACCGCCGACCATCAAAGACAATATGGACAAACAAAACCCTATCAGAGTACCATCTAGATACATTCCAAAGCCATACAAATACTTTTATAGAGAGATGATTAAAGAGAGGAGAGCTAGAAAGTAGGTTGTTGGATGAATGGATATATAACTAGGCTTATTGGGGAAAATGTTGTTTATGTTATTAGAAACTTAAACCCATTGAACTGAATATATATGTATTCATATATCTGTTTTCATATTTAATGTTTTCAGTATCTCCAAGTTTATATATTATTGATCTCTATGTTAATTAGTTTTAAATTTCATATATGTATCTTATCATTGAGCATAGTTATTACTTCTTCAAATATGGGGAGATTGTTAGGAAAATTGCCATCAATGTTCCAAGATTTGAAGAAGTACATCTTATGATGATAAGTACATCTTGTATTTGATGTCTATCTGTTGAGATATATGTAGGTTCAATATTTCATATTGTTAGTCAATCTCAGTAGGACATGAGATCAGTATATACCATAAGTGAACTTGCTTATAAATCTAATTTGGCTTATGTTTAGTATTATTGAAGTCAGGACTTTATCGTTTTGATCAGTAAAGAAGACACAATGTTATTGTTTTGTCAAAAAGGCCTCACACAACGTTACCATTTTGTTAGCAACAAAGAAGAAGTTTATTTCGCTAAGTACAATA
The DNA here is from genome assembly GCA_039513925.1 of Platanthera zijinensis. NCBI lineage: Eukaryota > Viridiplantae > Streptophyta > Magnoliopsida > Asparagales > Orchidaceae > Platanthera > Platanthera zijinensis. Next base: position 239,021,754 of record CM077079.1, on the reverse strand, counting down.
CTGTTTTCTGAGAAGTATTCAAAAAAGGACATTGAATGAGTTCAGTTGTCTACCTAAATCACCTAGAGGGGGTGAATAGGTGAGTTGTGCGTCTATTTGCAAAATAAAAATTTTAGCGATCTTGCACACAAATCAACCAAGCAATCACAGACGACAAAAGATTTATAGTGGTTCCCCAACCTTGGGTATATCCACTTTCCCTCACCGATCTAATAAACCACAAAACTCGGCTACTCCACTATCTCAGATTGAAAATCAATCCTACGCCTTGGAACCAAGTTCCTACAATCTCGATCGAAATGGATCTACACTCGGAAGGTAAAACTTCCTACAACTCTGAGAAAAATCTCCTACAAAAATTGATAATACAAAAATTGAAAATACAAACAAATGATCATCAAATCTTGAAATGTTCTGGCTGGATCTTCTTCTTTGAGAGTTGCGACTTTATCAGATTTGTTGAAGAAGAACTCACGGCTAGAACGAGATCTGAAGATTTCCTTTTGACTTCACCCGATCGGAATGTTGATGGAGAAAGAGAAACTATCACGATCAGGAAATCAACCTTTGTCTGAATCCTTTGAATCGGAAACCCTAACTCTTGCATGATGAAGATCGGCGGCGGCGGCGGGTCTCGTTTTTGGAAAGAGAGAGAGAGGATTCAGCGACTTGAGAAAATATGATAGCGTGTAGATCCCTTTTTTTTGGTGTTAGGGTTAGTCGGTTGACATGACCTTATATAGGATCTCTCTAACGGTCATAATTAGTCTTAATAATGTACACGTGGACCAATCATATCATGTGATTTAAAAATCCCGTCAATCTGGACTTAACAAAAGTTCTACAGAAAATGAACTTCATTTCTCGAGTGAAAAGGTTACTTCTTGAGAACTAGGAATTGCTTCTCGAGATAAGGCAGCCAATGACATTGAGTCAGGTCTTATCATTCAATGCTCTCAACGCTTTTAGACTCGGAAGATCCAGATACAGATGGCGTTGAGACATCTCTCGACATTCAACGCTTTTATTGTTGAGTACACGAGTACTGTCTTGAACTTCTCGAGTACTGGACTGAACTTCTCGAGTACTGGACTGAACTTCTCGAGAAGTGAACTTAGAAAAATATTCCTGATTCTGGAAAAGATTACTCGAGAATAGGAGTTGATTTCTCGAGAGAAAGAAAATTTCTCGAGAACAAAGAATAGCATTTCTCGAGAACTAAGGGTTATTCTCGAGAACTACACTTAAAATATTTTCTGAGATATCAAATGAATACTCGAGAAGTAGAGAAAGAGTCTACTCGAGGACTAAACTTAGTTACTCGAGAACTAAGTTAGTACTACTCGAGAACTAAAGGATTACTCGAGTAATGGACTTACAGAATTTCTATTTTTAAGAAAATATTTCTTTTGAAAATATAAAATACTCATCACCAACATTTCATCCTTTGATACAAGTGCTTGAATATGAAGTGTATCCCAATAGAGAGGCTACACATGAGTCAACACCTTGGATCACACAATGAGGGATTACATTGTGTGGTCCTGTGTTTATGACCCACTGCAAACTGACTTGGTCTACACTTAACAATAGAATCCTGCAAATACATAACTAAAATAGAATATCAAATACAACTTAATTCATCTTAGTTCAAGGGTGACTTCTTGCAAATCTGGGTTATTGTGGATGCAATACCCAACAATCTCCCCATATTTATAGAAGTCAGAACCCTCTACACTAAGGTGAATTATATCATAATAAAAAAAAATTGGAGATGAAAAGTTAAGAACAGAATGAGATGCAAGAAATAAAGAAAAACACATAATTATCAAAACTAGAGTTTATATAATCAGAATAGTTTTAGATTTCACGTCTATATTCATTCAATCCATTATCTCAAAAATCAAAAGTTCTGTTCTGGCTCTATTGCTGTGGATGTTGCTTGTCATACTTTTCTTGTTGCCTCCTTAGATAACTGAATGGCTTAGGATAGTACTTTGGTGGTCTTGGAGGTGCCTTTGGATTGTTTATGTCATACTCTCTATCATATATCCTTCTCTTCATGAGAGACTTTTCATACATTTTTTATTTAGCAAAACTGTAATGTAGATCTCTGCTTTTATTAGTGTCCATTACAAGCTTTAGAGTATCTAGAATCAGGGTCTTGGAGGTAGGGCTCCAGATTTCAGCATACTCTTGAGCTTTCCTCTTCTCTGTCTCAGAATTGGGAACTAATTTAGAGGCAGAGGGACCTTCACCATATTTCCTTCTCTTGGTAATATGGACTTCAGGTAGGTCCTGGGGAATAATGTCATCCCATACTTGAGTGTAAGACTCTGGAGGAATGGTTTCATCATAAGGCCTAGGAGAGAAGGTAGGCATAGGAGAAGGAGTAGGCATCTGAGCAGACTGACTTTCAGTAAGTGGATTGAGATGATGAGGAATAATATTTGGATCTGCTTGAAAGTCTGGAAAGATTTGATTGTGCATCCAAACTGTTATTTCATATGTATGAAACTTCACGGACTGGATTTGAGCAAGCACATCTTTGTTGATTTCTGTTAACTTTTCAGTCCAAAGAGCATTAGCACTTTTAGTGAAATCTACTAAAAGTTTGGCTACATATTCTTTTACTAGGGTCTCCCCCTTTCTGATTTCTACACATAGAGTGCTTATGGTGTCATCTTTGAAAGTGCCAACTTCCTCACATACTTTCATAACATTTTCTTGTGCTTTCTTCTCAAGGAAAATCTAATTGCTTGCCAGGGTTATGCATTGATTCATGACTTCACCAACACTTGTTATAGTGTGGTCTAAGGCTTTTCCACCAATCTAAAAGAGATGTTTCAGTTGACCTGTGTTATGTTGAATTTCTGCAAATCCTCTGCTCGTTTCTTTTTCAAGAACAGTAACTTGATTTTACATTGATTTCAAGGAATCATCAAAGTTCTTTCTTTGGTCAGCCAACATCTGTTCAATTTTACTTAATATATCAGAAGAATTTGTAGAAGCAGAAGCAATATCAGTAGCAGGAGAAACAAAAGCTTGAGGAGGAGGAGCTTCCCAATGAACAACATCTTCAATAACTACAGAGCTTTGAGCTCTTTTGGTGTGAGTAAGAACAAGTTCTTCTTATTCATCAGTAAAGATAGGAAGAGAGAAATTTAAATTACTCAAGGCTGGTTCAACTGGTTCTGTAGAACCTTTGTCATCACCAGAGAGGAGGATAGTGTCTTGCTTGTCTTGTACAACAAGATTAGAGTCAGCAGGAGGTGACTTGGGTGACTGAACTGGTGATGCAGCAGGGGCTGGAGATGGTGTATGCATAGGAGTGGGTTTCTTTGCTGGAGTTGATGAGGGAGAAGGAGCAGATGACTGAGCTTTTTCTATAGATTGTACCTGAGGTGTTTCTTTATCAGTAAGTTCTTCTATCATCCTATCTATGCCTTCTGCTGAAGATAAGGTGGTATCCTGAGCTTATTCATCTGTATGCAATTCTGTTGAAGTGGCTGGAAGAGGAGATCTAACTGGAGAGGAGGAGTGAGTTCTGACATCAGGAACAGAGGAGACAGGCTCCCCCTCAATTGCTACACCAGCTGTGTCAGCAGTTTCAGGATGAGAGGGAGATGGGGTCCTGTCCTCTGAGGTAGGGGCTTCTGAAACTTTTGCAGCTTGTGTTGGATTCTTTAACTTGACTTCCCATCTTTGAATGGAGGAAATGTAAACTTTATTCATATGATGAATGAGAGTACCCTTTGAAGTATCAAAAACTTGAGGATTTATTTCATGAAGAATTAGAGATATTATCCTTGCAAAATTTGGAGTCTTGATGCTCTCTCTAATCTTATCAAGTATAATCATTCCAAATTGAAATCTCTTCCTGCAGACTATTGCCGTGAGAACTGTAAATAGATCATAAGAAATAAATCCTATTGAACCTGTCTTGCACCAGAGAATCTTTCCAATGATATCTACTAGAAGTTTGCTTTCTGCATTTAGGTTTTGCCTTCTAACAAAAGAAGCTTCAGAGGATATTCCACAAAAACATCATGCCCTCTCATTATATTCCTCAGTTAGATCATCTTCTTCATCTATAACTGGCATTCTTAACAGTTGAGAGACAATGGTCTTATTCAACTTGATCTTAATACCTTTAACCATGGATTTCAGGACTTTCCCATTTCTCTTTACTTTAAGGTTTTTGAAAAATTCTTCAACTTCTGGAAACAGTATTCTACAAGGTTCTTGAAGAACAAACGACAAACCTACGCTGTCGAGAAGTAGCAACAGATTTTTGAAGTCGTCTGACAGTTCTGCAATCCCAGCAACAACTAGCTCACTTCCAACACCGATCTTGGATTGCGGCGCCATGGATTCTTCAGAAAAAGAGGGTGAGCGGTAGAGGGACGACGACAACGATGAAATCTTTAGTTCAGCGACGGAAGACAAACCATTTTCTCGAGAAATAGATTTTGAAATCGTGTAGATTTAATGAAATCTAAATTCTCTATTTATATAAGTCTAGTAATGATGATTAGGTCTAAATTAAGCCTTAGATTAGGGCGGAAATCAAGCTTAGAGATAAACAGAAGAATTCGAAAATTTTCGAAAAGTGAAGAGTAATTTCTCGAGTGGAGACTTAGTTCTCGAGAGATGAATGACTGCTTCTCGAGAAGTAAGAACTTATTTCTCGAGTGAGGAATTTACTTCTCGAGAAGAAGGCTATTACTCGAGTAATAGTACTCGAGTGATATATTTTTGTTTCTCGAGAAGAAGGAAAGTACTCGAGTAATGAAAGTTCACTTCTCGAGAAGTCATTCTATTTCCCGAGAAATGAAGTCCACTTAGAGAAATTTCTAACCTTTTTGACTTGTCCTTGATTTCTGAGCCTTGAAATGATTCCACCTTGTCTATTCTTCCTTGTTGAGCATGTCAAGTTCAGTTTTGAAGAAGTTGAACTTGGCCTCGTCCAACGACTTTATAAAAATATCTATAACTTGTCTATCTGTTGGAACATATTGTAGATCTACATCCTCTTGCTCCACATGCTCCCGGATGAAGTGATATCTTAGCTCGATGTGCTTTGTCCGGCTGTACGAGACTGGGTTGTTGGCAATTGCTATTGCGCTGGAGGAGTCACAAAACATTGGAATGTTTTTGACCTTCATGTTGTAGTCTTCCAGCTGATTCTTCAGCCAAAGCAACTGTGCACAACAACTTCCTGCAGAAATATATTTTGACTCGGCCATTGAGATTGCGATACAGTTTTGCTTTTTGCTGCTCCATGAAATAAGTCTTCTTCCAAGGAATTGACATGTCCCGGAAGTGTTTTTTCTGTCATCTTTGCTAACTGCAAAATCAACATCTGAAAAACCAATCATCTCGCTGTCATTACTTCTTGAGTACCATAAGCCAAGATTTGGTGTACCTTTAAGGTATCTCAAAATTCGCTTTGCAGCAGCGTAGTGAGATTCCTTACAGTTCACTTGGAATCTAGCACAAACATATATAGAGAATATTATATCTGGTCTACTAGCAGTGAGGTAGAGCAAGGATCCAACTATGCTTCTGTAATTGGTTTCTTCAAATGATTTCCCTTTCTCATCCTTGTCCAGAGACATGGCTGAACCCATTAGAGTCCTCATAGAGGTTGCGTTCTCCATTCCAAATTTATTAATTAGCTCTTTGGTGAACTTAGTCTAGGAGATGAAAATTCTATCTTCAGATTGTTTCGCCTGAAGCCCTAAGAAATACTTCAGCTCTCCCATACTGCTCATTTCAAACTTACCTTACATAAGTTTTGAGAACTTCTTGCAGAGGTTGTCGTCAGTAGAGCCAAGTATAATGTCATCGATATAGATTTGCACTAGCAAAATCTTGCCTTTTATTTCCCTAAGAAATAATGTCTTATCTATCTTTCCCCTTATGAACTTGTTCTCAAGAAGAAAGCTAGATAGTGTTTCATACCAAGCTCGAGGAGCTTGTTTTAAATCGTACAATGCTTTAGATAATAAATAAACATAATCAGGTAGGTTAGAATCAACAAAACCTGGGGGTTGTTCCGCATACACTTCTTCCTCTATGTCACCATTAAGGAAGGCAGACTTCACGTCCATTTGATAGACAGTGAAGCCCTTCAGTGCAGCATATGATAAGAACAACCTGATTGCCTCCAGCCTAGCCACTAGAGCATATGTCTGGTCGAAGTCGATTCCTTCTTCTTGACGATATCCTTTAGCGACGGGTCTGGCTTTGTTCTTTATGATTATTCCATCTTCGTCCATCTTGTTCCTATAGACCCACTTTGTCCCGATGACATTTTTATCCTTGGGTCTGGGAACAAGTTTCCAAACTTTGCAGTGCTTGAACTGGTTCAGTTCTTCTTCCATGGCCAAGATCCATGATGCGTTCGAGTTTGCTTCCTCGAACTTCTTTGGTTCAACTTGTGAGAGAAAACTTACATATAAATTTTCGTTATTTATACCTCTAAGGGTTCTAACACCATCCCAGGGATCTCCTATGATTTGTTCCATTGGATGATCCTTCAGATGTCTGAGCTTTAGATTCCTTGCTTCTGGAACTTCAACCACTGGAGTGTCTTCATCAACTTGGACTACTTCTTCATCTTGATCATCTACCTCTCAAATAGGGGTTGGAGTGGTGATCTTGATGAATTTATCACCTTCGTCTTTATTTGGTTCATCCAAGCTAACTTCTTTCAACTTTGTACCTGCATCTTCAATAAGCACACTAAAAGAGTTGCTTTGCAACAAACTCGTCTCATCAAATACGACATGTATTGATTCTTCTACAACCAGAGTTTTTTTATTAAATATCCTGTATGCCTTACTATGGCTTCTATACCCTACAAAAATACCTTCAAAACTCTTTTCGCTAAACTTGGTAGTGTGATATTTACCATTGTTTAGCACGAAGTATTTACAACCAAAAATTATAAAATATGAGACAGTCGGTTTCCTACCCTTTAGAAGTTCGTAAGGTGTCTTATCGTGGTTCTTATTTATGAGTGCTCGATTTTGCACGTGGCATGCAGTGTTGACGGCTTCAGCCCAGAAGTACTCCGACAGTGAAGCATCACTCAACATAGTCCTGCAGGCCTCTATGAGTGTTCTGTTCCTTCTCTCAGCTACTCCATTTTGTTGCGGAGTACGAGGAGAGGAAAACTCATGAAAGATACCTAGGCTTTCACAAAATTTTGTCATGGCCCCAGACTTGAATTCAGTTCCATTGTCACTTCTGATCTTGACTACGAAACAATTGTATTCATTCTGGATCTGCCTAACAAAATTTGTAAAGACATCGAAGGTATCTGACTTGTGTTTCAGAAAGAACACCCACGCAAAGCGCAATTAGTCATCAACGATAACCAACGTATAATCCTTGCCTCCTAAACTTCTAACTTGCAGTGGACCGAACAAGTCCATATGAAGTAGATGTAAACATCTATTAGAATCTGTGCCAATAATGCTTTTAAAGGCAGCCCTTATTTGCTTGCCTTTAACACATGCATGACAAGGTCTATCTTTGACGTACTTGACATTCGGGGTATCTTGTACCAAATTTAGAGAAAATAATTTATTAATAGTTTTAAAGTTAATATGTGTTAATCTCTTGTGTCATTGGTCACCAAGAAATGCACTATCATTTACTAAAAGGCACACTGGTGTAGACGAGTATATACAAATGAAATTCAAACAGAATATATTCCTGCTTTGAGTGCCTGATAGAATCGTTTCCATATTGTAAACAGACTTTATCAAGCACTTGTCAGCATGGAATTCAACTATGTATCCTTTGTCGCATAGTTGGCTTATGCTTATGAGATTGTGTTCCAATATCTTGACATAAGCTACATCCAAAAAGGTTACACTACCGTTAGTGATCATACCGTAGCCTTTAGTTATTCCTCGGTTTGAACCTCCAAAGATGACCTTTGGTCCGTTTAACACTAGAGAGAAATTTTGAAGTAGGCTTCTTGTCCCGGTCATGTGCCGAGAGCATCCACTGTCCAAATACCAGATTGGAGTTTTGGTGGCCTTTGGACATACCTGCAATCATAATCAGTTTGCCTTAGGAACCCAAACACGTTTGGGTCCTTGGTCTTGTGTTATAACACTCTCCCTACGAGGATTAATATTATGAGTGGTCATTCTCATGTTGCCAACCTGAGGAGTTGCAACATTTATCGGATTAAACCAATAATCGATGGCAAAATGACCAATTTTTCCACAGCACCAATAGTCGAACCTGTTGTATCTTATCCTTAAGTACTCCGGCTTGACCTTCTGAGATAGTGGTCTAGTAGGGGTTGCATTCTTGGAGGAGGAGGATTTATGATGATATCAATCACATGATTTCTTCTCCGCCGCTGGCTTTTCCACAATGGGTTTTACCTTTGGTGCTTTCTTGAAGTTATGACCATGATCATAAGGACCATAGCCCTGAAGAATGACTTCTTCATAAGGTGCCTTAAAGACACTCTCACCAAAGTTTCTGTGGCGAGTCCATCCTTGGTAACGAGACTTTGGTTCTACATAAGTAGGCCTAGTCAAGTGGCCGTAGGATGAGTCAAGATCAAACTCATTAGTTGGGAAGATAACTTTCTTAAAGACAGTCTGATCTTGAGGGGCCTTCCCCTTTTCTTTGGCTGAGGCCTTCTTGGCGGCTTTATTCTTTCCCTGAGCCTTATTCCTCCTAAAAGATTTACTAGGAGGTTCTACATGGCCTAGCCCAACACCCTTGGCCTTAGCTGAGAATTCAGTAACGAGAGGAAGGACAGTCTTAGGCTTCGAGAAACTTTCAACAAGTTTCTTTTCAGCAGCGAGTTGTTCTTCCAACTCTTTGATGATTTTCTCTTTTAGTTCAAGGTGCTCTAGAGCCTTATTATATTCCTCAATAGTGTTATTGAAGTTCTCCTGGAGTGAGTCACTCTTAGCGATTTCCTCTCTCAAGGTGCTCTCCTTAGCTCTTAGAGACTTTATCTCTTTAGCATGAGTTTTCACGACTCATCGACATTTGTCGTAAGCCTTGATTAACTCTTTGTACTGGGCCATGAGTTCAGACTCATCGTTAAAAGATCTGTCCTCATTACCATGCTCAGAAGCTTCAGATTCAGAAAGAGGAGTGTGAGAGTTTACCTCCCCAGTGAACTGGGGCTCTTCTTCTTCGTCTGTTTGAGCCATAAGCCCAAAGTAGGCTTCTTCTTCTTCTTCACTTGACTCAGCTGAGTCAGAGTCAGTGAGAGTTTTGCCCTTATTGGCTATTAGGCTCTTTTCTGTCCTCTTATTGTTGTATGAGGACTTCTTTTCATCTCTCTTATCACCCTTCTTTTTCTTGTGGTGGCAATCAACAATGACATGACCTATCTTGTTACAATAATAACAAACTATGTCAGTCGAAATATGTTTATAAGGTTTAGAATTAAAACTATCATGGCTACTTGAGCCTTTCTTTCGTCGATCACCGTCATGTCGTGATCTTTTGTATGAGGCATCCTTGCCTCTCCATTGCTTCTTTTTGTTCAAGAATTTCTTGAACTGTCTTGAGAGAAGTGAGAACTCTCCTTCAGATAGCTCTGAGCCTGATGTGCTTGGCTCAGATGATTCCACTTCACTTTCTTCTAGAGCTGGTGCTAGTGAGGCAGCTTTGCCCTTTCTTGAACTGTCTGCCTTTAATGCAACAGACTTTTCTTTTGAAGAGAATTGACTTTTCTCTTCTTCAGCCTTTCTGGAATTGATCTACAGTTCATAGGACATTAACTTGCCAAATAGATTCTGTGGGTCTGTCTCAGCTAGTTTGCCAAACTCCTGGATGACACAAACTTTGTTGTCCTATTCCTTTGGTAGAGACCTCAGAAACTTATCATTCACCTCCCCATTAGTGAATGCCTGGCCATACACTCTTAGGACGTTAACTATCTTGAAGAAATTTTCAAATGTATCTGTAATGGTATCTTTTGGTCCTTGCCGAAAGGCTTCGTACTTCTGATTCAGGAGGGATCTTCTATCATCCCTTACTTCTTCTGTTCCTTCCATTAAGGTGACAAGTGACTGCCACATCTTCTTAGCAGACTGGCAGTGAATCAAGTTCTGCAGCATTAAGTCATCGACTGCACTTGCTATTATGTTTTTAGCTTTCTTGTCTAGGGAGACAAGTGCAATCTCGTCTTTATCTAGATCCATTAATTTCTTTAGGACTTACTTAGTTGGATCTATTTTGGAGTTAGTAATGGGAATGTAAGGACCTTCTTCAAAAACCATGAAGATCCTGGGATCCACAGCTTCCATGAAAAATTTGATCCTTTCTTTCCACATGGAAAAGTTGTTCTCTGTGCACAGAGGAAGCTTGGCAAAATCTTTACCCTTGTCCATGCTTGGAAGATTCTCAAGAGACAACTGAAGAAGGAATTGATCAAGGTGTTAACCTTTTAGTGACCAACCTCCCTCTGATACCAATTGAATGAGTTCAGTTGTCTACCTAAATCACCTAGAGGGGGGTGAATAGGTGAGTTGTGCGTCTATTTGTGGAATAAAATTTTTAGTGATCTTGCACACAAATCAACCAAGCAATCACAGACGACAAAAGATTTATAATAGTTCCCCAACCTTGGGTACATCCACTTTCCCTCACCGATCTAGTAAACCACTAGACTCGGCTACTCCACTATCTCAGATTGTAAATCAATCCTACGCCTCGAAACTAAGTTCCTATAATCTCGATCCAAATGGATCTACACTCGGAAGGTAAAACTTCCTACAACTCGGAGAAAAATCTCCTACAAGAATTGATAATACAAAAATTGAAAATACAAACAAATGATCTTCGAATCTTGAAATGTTCTGGTTGGATCTTCTTCTTTGAGAGTTACGGCTTTATCAGATTTGTTGAAGAAGAACTCATGGCTAGAACGAGATCTGAAGATTTCCTTTTGACTTCACCCGATCGGAACGTTGATGGAGAAAGAGAAACTATCACGATCAGGAAATCAACCTTTGTCTGAATCCTTTGAATCGGAAACCCTAACTCTTGCATGATGAACATCGGCGGCGGCGGCAGGTCTCCTTTTTGGAAAGAGAGAGAGGGGATTCAGCTACTTGAGAAAATATGACAGCGTGTAGATCCCTTTTTTTGGTGTTAGGTTAGTCGGTTGACATGACCTTATATAAGATCTCTCTAACGGTAATAATTAGTCTTAATGACGTACACGTGGATCAATCATATCATGTGATTTGAAAATCCTGTCAATATGGACTTAACAGAAATTCTGCAGAAAATGAATTTCATTTCTCGACTGAAAAGGTTACTTCTCGAGAACTAGGAATTACTTCTCGAGATAAGGCAGCCAATGGCATTGAGTCAGGTCTTAGCATTCAACGCTCTCAACGCTTTTTGACTTGGAAGATCCAGATATAGATGGCATTGAGACATCTCTCGACATTCAACACTTTTATTGTTGAGTACTCGAGTACTGTCTTGAACTTCTTGAGTACTGGACTGAACTTCTCGAGTACATGACTGAACTTCTCGAGAAGTGAACTTAAAAAAATATTCCTGATTCTGGAAAAGATTACTCGAGAATAGGAGTTGATTTCTCGAGAGAAAGAAAATTTCTCGAGAACAAAGAATAGCATTTCTCGAGAACTAAGGGTTGTTCTCGAGAACTACACTTAGAAAATTTTCTGAGATATCAAATGAATACTCGAGAAGTAGAGAAAGAGTCTACTCGAGAACTAAACTTAGTTACTCGAGAACTAAGTTAGTACTACTTGAGAACTAAAGGATTACTCGAGTAATGGACTTAAAGAATTTCTTTTTATAATAAAATATTTCTTTTGAAAATATAAAATACTCATCACCAACATTTCATCCTTTGATCCAAGTGCTTGAATATGAAGTGTATCCCAATAGAGAGGCTACACATGAGTCAACACCTTGGATCACACAACGAGGGATTACATTGTGTGGTCCTGTCTTTATGACCTACTACAGACTGACATTGGTCTACACTTAGCAATAGAATCCTGCAAACACATAACTAAAACAGAATATCAAATACAACTTAATTCATCTTAGTTCAAGGGTGACTTCTTGCAAATCTGGGTTATTGTGGATGCAATACCCAATAGATATCTTCTTTATGGGAAACTTACTGTTTTATTCTCCATAAATATGGGATTTCAAAGTAAATAGATGCGGCAAAAGCTAATGTCACATTAATCATCTCTATTGTTAGAAAACAGGCCGGGGCAGCACATTGCGAATTCCGATCCTGGCTGACTACAGTCGATTGACAACAATATTACCAACCAAATCTCCGCTGAAGGCTCTAAATTATCTATGGAAATATTATGCGGTAGGTTGTTCAGACCCGGACTCGATCCTGGGACCTACTTTATAAGATGGGACTAACACCACCTCTCATACCCAAGTGCGCTGCAGCGCACTTGGGTATGAGAGGTGGTGTTAGTCCCCTCTTATAAAGAAGGTCCCGGGATCGAGTCCGGGTCTGAATAACCTACCGCGGAATATTCCCGTAGATAATTCGGAGCCTTCTGTGGAGCAGAGCACTTGGGTATGAGAGGTGGTGTTAGTCCCCTCTTATAAAGGAGGTCCCGGGATCGAGCCCGAGTCTCAACAACCTACCTCGGAATATTCTTGTAGATAATTCAGAGCCTTTCATGGAGATTTGGTTGGTGATGTTGTTTCCATTCGACTGAAGTCGACCAGGATCGGAATTCACAATGTGCTGCCCCGAACTAGTTTCTAACAAAAGATGGCCATCTTTTGTTAGAAACTAGACCGGGGCAGCACATTGCGAATTTCGGTCCTGGCAGACTACAGTCAAATGACAACAACATCCCCAACCAAATCTCTGTGGAATGCTCCGAATTATCTATACAGCGTACTTGGGTATGAGAGGTGGTGTTAGTCCCCTCTTATAAAGGAGGTCTCCGAATCAAGTCCGGGTCTCAATAACCTACAATGGAATATTCCCGTAGATAATTCGAAGCCTTCCGCATAGATTTGGTTGGGGATGTTGTTGTCATTCGACTGCAGTCGGCCAGGACCGGAATTCACAATGTGCTATCTCAGCCTAGTTTCTAACAAAAGATGGTCACCATCTTTTGTTAGAAACCAGGCCGAGATAGCACATTGCGAATTCCGGTCCTAGCCGACTGCAATTAAATGGCAATAACATCCCAAACCAAATCTCTGTGGAAGGATCTGAATTATTTACGGGAATATTCTGCGGTAGGTTGTTGAGACCCGGACTCGATCCCAGGACCTCCTTTATAAGAGGGAACTTACACCACCTCTCATAACCAAAATGCACTGCAATCTTTTGTTAGAAACCAGGCCGGGGCAGCACATTGCGAATTTTGGTCCTAGCTGACTGCTGTCAAATGGCAACAACATCCCCATCCAAATCTCTGCAAAAGGCTCCGAATTATCTATGGGAATATTTCGCGGCAGATTGTTGAGACCCGGACTCGATCCCGGGACCTCCTTTATAAGAGGGGACTAACACCACCTCTCATACCAAAATGCGTGCAGCGCACTTGGGTATGAGAGGTGGTGTTAGTCCCCTCTTATAAAGGAGGTCCCGGGATCGAGTCTGGGTCTCAACAACTTACTGCGGAATTTTCCCGTAGATAATTCATAGCCTTCCGCGGAGATTTGGTTGGGGATGTTGTTGCCATTTGACTACAGTATGCCAGGACCGGAATTCGCAATGTGCTGCCTCAGCCTGGTTTCTAACATCTGTAAAGTGTTATGGCTTAATGTGATCGAGGTTTCGACCGTTTGAGGAGTCAGAGGTATAAAATTCAACAGAGGGTCATCAAATCCTAACACTTAAAAGCTTTGGCAATGGGAAAATAATCTTGAGTTCTCAGAAAAGTAAAGCTAGCCGCAAAAAGGAAATAGAACAGTGCATCAAGTTTTTTTTTGAAGAAGAAGCTAAGAAAGTCAAGCTTCATAAAAATGAAAGCTCTCATTTCCTGAGAGCAAGAAGACTTCCTCATACAACATACTTCAACACTGATCCAGTTATAAAGGTAAATCCATAGATTGATCTAGTGATGTTCCAGAAGAATGCTTTCTCTCTAAAAAGCATAAGAAGACTCAAAGCTAAAAAGTAACACTTTCTATTGAGTTTATTTCTATAATCTTTCTTATAAACTAATATTATAAGATCTCTTTGAGATCTGAGGGTAGGGTTGTGCTGATAGCCTGAGTGTAGGATTGTATAGAAGGCCTGAGTGTAGGACTCTGTTGTGAGTCTGTGGTAGGATTCAAGGAGTGTATCTGAGGTAGGAGATCAGTTGGGTCTCTAAGCTACATGAGTGCTTACACTCTGAGGTAGAGTAGTGGAAATCCTGAGGTAGGACTATGTTGAAGTCTAAGGTAGGGTCTTACTAAATACCTAAGGTAAGATTCTGAGGAATTTGAGGTGTAAGATCTTTGATCTGAGATTTTGGAGGAGTTTGTCGTACTTCAAAAAATGTTATCACAGTTACCTCGTGAAGTCCAAAAAATAACAAAAAAATAGTACCATAATTAGTTAATAAAATTTCTCACTTTGATGAGGCGCACTTCTAAAAATTATCTTTATTTTGAAGCTCAATAACTTTTGCGGCTAATTGCGATAACATTTTTTTAGAAAAAAAATAAAAATAACCTTTTCTTAATATATTTGAATTTTAAAAAAATACGAAAAAGAGAAATGGACTAATGGAGGTAGCAAAAAAAGAATGATAAAATTAATAGAATTCATGCTTTCAAAATATCAACAATAATAATTCCCCGACAACAACACCAAAAACTTGATGGGTGTTTTTGTATACTACTAAATAGTTCCGATTTCTATTAGTGTGTGACCCGATAAAGCAAGTGCACCTATCGTTTGAAGTATAGAATCAAGTGTCGTATTCCATGGGTCTGTTGAGTACTTGTACTGACAAGGTAAAGCTATTATTTTATCTAACAAAAGAGTTGGTTAATTTGACACTAAGAAAAAAATGGCTAAAATAATGAGAAGAGAACAATGAGATTAAAGCTAGCACTTGATCTAGAATCTAATTGGATAAAATGAACTTTATTGAAGAATTAAATTTCAAGCTATCAAAATAAACAACTTTGACCGTGGAGGTTCCCAATTTATGAAAGCTTCTCTCTCGATAATACACTTTCAACTAACCTTAGATGTAATGATAAAGACCCCTCAACCAATCGAAACACCTAAGCTTGTTTTACATCGTGAACCCCACTATTGGGTTTAACCCTAAATCAGAAGATTTACGATGGCCTCTCTTGAGGTTCGAACATACTCCTCTTACCCTCGAGCGATCTTTGCATATCAACAACCTCTCGGTAAATTAGGATATGGATCTTAAATCGAAAAGCATAATAACATTATATTTGTCCTTCAATGACCGCCTCACATTCACAACCTCTCGGAAAATTAGAGTGCAGATCTTAGATCAAAAAATGAGTTCATGAAATAAGAATTCAAAGTGAATAAATCGAAGATAAGTCAAAGAAAACGGAAAATAGAAAGCTTGTTATTTTATAAAAGAAAAAGTAAAATTCATTTCATTCAAAAGTTCATCATGATTAAGTACTAAGAGAAATTTAGCTACAACAAAGTTACACTACAATTAGAAAAGAAAATACAGAAGCTTGAATTGAAAAGTGCTAAATTTGGAAAGAAAATACAAAAGCTACACTACAATTAGAAATGAAAATTACAACTAGAACTGACCATACTTATAAAGTTTCAGCCCCAAAATCTCCCTCCTCAGCTCAAGAACTTTGCTACTATTTATTGAGTTCTCAGCTTATGAGTCATGCCCCCTGGTCACACCCGACTAGGGCGTGTCAACCACGGAACTACTGCCATAAAAACCTTTGGAAACGCTGGGAGAGAAACTGCCAAGAGTCATTATTCAGCGGGTTATGCCCCTCGGTCACACCCGTGACCTTGACGTGTCTTGACTGAGTCTTTAAAACAGTGGGAAATGGCGCGGTCTTTAGTTAATCCATCGATTTGGGAAGGTGTCATGCCCTCTGGTCATGCCTTTGACCACGGCATATTGGCTGTAACGTCATGCTGGTGCGAATGGCTGGAATGAAGGCCTGGCCATGCCCATTGAGCTACTAGACACACCCTCCTAGCATGCCCGTGACATGGGCGTTTAACTTTAATCTAACATGGTGTCATCTCTGGTGTACTGGAGAATGGGCATGGTGCTCGAGATTGGTCACACCCCTGGCCATGCCTGTGACTAGGGCGTGTAACTTTCAACTTTTGCAAAAATCACACAAAAAGTGCCAAAATTCGCCTAGTGAGCTTCAATTTAATAATTACAGCCCAAAATAACCTGAATTCCAGAAATAAGTCAATTAGAGTTTATTTAAACAAAAAGTAATTAAAATGATACCAATTATTGAAATAAAATTATATAAAAATAACTCTAAAATTAGAGTTATCAAATATCCCCACACTTAAGCATTTGCTATTCCAGAGCAAAAATATGAGAAATATATATAAGCTATTAATATAATTTTCAATTAACTAAAAATATATAAAATCAAAAGAAAGTTAAAATAAAATTTAGGGATTCAAGAATTAATTTCAAAATTATTAAATTAAAATGAAAAGAGTAAGAAAGTTATCAAAGTTTTCTCAAAATAATTAACTAGCTCGCAAATTGAGTAATTTTTGCTAACAAAATCAGATTAAAATTATTAACACCCTTACCTTAAAAGAGACTTAAAATAAAAAATTCAAACTACTACTTATGCTCTTTTAGTATTTTAATCTAAGTCTAAAGCAATTTTATTTGCGAATAGGATTTGGGAACAAGAAATGTGAAGAGGTTTTGATTGGAGGTGATCGATTTAATTCTCTCACCTTATTCTTCTTTTTTTGATATTTTTTTGATATTTTCATATTTTTACGAAGAAAATGATGAATTTTATCTTCACATTTTTATGACATAAACAAATATATATTTCCTCTCTTCACATAAAAAAATGATTGGGGGTAATGAATTTTATCCTCCTACTCCATTTTCTATTCTTGGTGCTTGCATATGTTTACCAGGAATGCTTGATTCCCATGAAATATGATCAAAGAATAAAAAGAAAAATGCATATGTTTACCAAGGGATAATGAATTTTATCCGTTTATCCTCATGACATAGGATCTAATAAGAAAATAAAAAATAATGGAAAGACTAACCAACTTTTAGATTAAATTAAAAACTTAAAGAATAACTATAGTAGATTAAATTTTCCAAAGAATCTTAAAGTATAAAGTGAATATAATTGAAATCTAAAGATTGTAAATCAAAGTAACACAAAATTGAAACTAATTAAAATAAAAAGAGAAAAAGTGATAAAAAATTTACTCTAAACAAATTGAATTCATAAGATATTTCTTAAAACTAAATCACCTAAAAATTAAATATAACTAATTATGATAAAATAAAATACTAGCAAATCGAAAATAATAAAATTCTTATATCTGAACTTAAACTAAATTTCTAAAAATAAAAAAGAAACTATGCAAGGGCTTATTAAATTTATTATTTTTCTCTAAGGTTTATCTAGTATTTTTTGAATTCTGAAATGTGATATTTTTTGGATTTTTCTAAAAGATATAAATACTAAAGCTCATAAAATAAGCATAAATTATAATACTAATTTTTTGTTATTTTTTATACTTCCCGAGGTATACTTGGTGAAGAGCTCTCAATGGTACTAGGCGGTATGATGAGGTGATATCCCAAACTTCCCTTTCCAAGAAATTAAATTTTTAAATTTAACAAATTTTGTATTTTAATTAGAATAAAAAGGAAAATAAAATCGAGAAAAAAAGGAAAATAACTTTTTTTTTTGATTTTTTTAATTATTTGCAAAACGAAGAAAATAAAATCAGTTTTTATGTTTTTAAAAGATTTTTCATCAAATTTTTTGGATTTCTAATAAAAACAATAATACGAGATCCCACCCATATACTTAAAAATAAATATTGTCATCAATGTTTATAGGTCAAGTAGGAGGGGGGAAATAAAAGAAAATTACATATAAGGTAAATTGCCAGAAAATAAATGATAATTAAGGTGTGTCTCCCAAGAGTGCTTTCTTTTTCCCGTCTTTAAGCTAAACAGTTATTGCTAGAAAAAAATAAAAATAAAGGTGCACATGTAACTCCCTCAATTCATGCTCAGGTTGAATAAGCCGAAGTCAGTCGCCCAACTACTCCGCTTAATTCTTGATTCTCTTTTTGGCAGTCCGCTTGAAAATGTAAATCCAATTCACATATACATACATGAGGTGATTTAAATTTTTATAGATGAGCGGTAAATAGATCGTTGATGAAGTTTTATTGCAACCGCTCATCTTCTATATGAAAATATTTAGTACAAGAAAAATAAAAAATAAATGTGTCAGAAAAACTTTTGCAGGGAGGAGGTTCTTGCAAAAATATATGATCATGTCCAGATTATTTATTTTCTAAAATAATATTGTTATCAAAAAATTATTTAAAATAAAATCATGAGACACAACATTTTCAAGAATTTAAATTCCTAAATATTTATCTATTGTGCTTGAAAATTCATGAAGAAGAGGAGAAAAATCGGGAGAAGTAGGGGAATAAATATGTTCTTCTAATTCACCCGGTGCGTCCATACAATTAATAAATTCTTGAAATAAAAGTTTTTCTTCATCTTCGGTATACAAAACAAAGGGTGTACATGAAAAATCATGTTCCTTCAATGGCGAAGTACTTGTAAATGGAGAAATATAATTAAAATTACTCTCTTCCAAATTTTGGGGAATAAGATCACATGGAGATTGAGAAAGCTTTCCAAAATTAAAGAAAGAGCCTTGCGGTGCGGATGTGGAAGAATAATAATTCGGATCGAATGAATTTTCTTCATCTCTCTGGAAACTATCCCAGTGATTTTGTCATAAAGATTAATCTATATTGGAGTTAGACAAAAAATTATTAGAATAAGAATAATTATTCGTAATAAAATTATTTTCTTCTAAACTATTTTCATGAAAATTGGAAAAATTTATTGCATTAAAATTAGAAATTTATTTTCATGAAAATTAACAAATTTATTTTCATTAGATTAACATTCCTCACTTTGATGAGCCACACCACAAAAATTGCAAATAATTTGACGTTTTCATGTGACTTCCAAAGATTAACTTTATTATGAAGCTCGATAACTTTAGCAGCTAATTGTGATAACATTTTTTAGAAAGAAAATAAAAAGAACCTTTACTTAAGAGAATTGAATTTTAAAAATAAAAGTGAAAAAGAGAAATGAAGGTAGAGAACAAGAGTGATAAAATTAATAGAATTCGTGCTTTCAAAATATCAACAATAATAATTTCCCGTCAACGACGCCAAAAACATTATGGGCGTTTTCGTATACTACTATATAGTTCTGACTCTTATTAGAGCGTAACTCAATAAGACAAGTGCTCCTATCGTTTGGAGTATAGAATCAAGTATTGTATTCCACGGGTCTATCGAGTACTTGTACTCACACGAAAGAGCTATTATTTTATCTAGAAAAGAGTTGAATAATTTGACACAAAGAGAAAAAAGCGACTAAAATAATGAGAAAAGAATGATGAGATTAAACCTAGCACTTGATCTAAAATCCCTTTGGATAAAATAAACTTTACTGAAGAAATAAATTGCAAGCTCTCAAAATAAACAACTTTGATCGTGGAGGTTCCCAATTTATGAAAGCGCATATCTTGAGAATAAGGTCTCAACTAACCTTAGATGAAACGATTATGACCCCTCGGCTAGTCGAAACACCTAAGCTTGCTTTACACTGTGAACATCACTCTTAGGTTTAACCCCAATCCAAAAGATTTATAATGACCTATCTCGAGGTTCGCACATAACTCCTCTTACCCTTAAGCGATCTTCTTGCATCCATAACCTCTCGGTAAACAAGGATATGGGTCTTAAATCGAAAAGCATAATCAAGTTCTATTTGTCCTTTAATGACCTCCTCGCATTCACAACCTCTCGGTAAACTAGAGTGTGAATCTTAGATCGAAAAATGAATTCGTGAAATAAGAATTCGAAGATAAGTCAAAAAATAGAAAATAAAAAACTTGCTAATTTATAAAAGATAAAGTAAAATTCATTTCATTCCAAAGTTCATCATGATCAAGTGCTAAACACACACAAAAGTAGAGAAAACATGATTACAATAAAGCTTGAATTAAAGAGTGCTAAACTAGGAAAGAAAATACAAAAACTACACTATAACTAAAAATGAAAATTACAACTAGAGCTTACAAGAATTACAAAGTTTTAGCCCCAAAATCTCCATCCTCAGCTCAAGAACTTTGCTACTATTTGTTGCTGTATAGGCCTGGGCGGACAGGCGGTTAAAGACCGGGCGGTTTGGTAACCGCGCGGGTTGACGGGTTGTCTCCGGCGGTCTGATATCTGAGCAACGATAGCGGGTTGGCATGGCAGTTTGGTAACCGGGCGGTTAGCCGGTTACTCTCTGGGATATCGATGGTCGGCGGCTCATCTCCTGGTGGTAACCCAGCGGTTAGTGTTCTTACTAACCGCGCGGTTAGGCGGTTAGCTTTGTATATGCTGTATTTCTGTATTTAGTCCCACATTGGGTATTTCTACTCTATCCCATCTCCTCCATTCTATATAAGGGAGGCTATACCTTTGTAATAGATAGTTTTTTGGATAATAAAATTTCCATTACTCCAGTTTCCGGACTGTTTTGGTTCTATTCGCACATGGTATCAGAGCCAGCGATCTAGTCCCCCTGTTTGCGTTTGCCTTCAGCTCGTGCGATCTGCTTGTCGCGCGATCTCTCGCGATCTCTCTCGTTTGCCTTCCCCTATACTTCTCTCGCAATCTCCTCTTCTCGCCCGAACAATCTGTTCGTGCGATCTGCTTGTCTCGTGCGACCTGTCTTGTCGTACGACCTTCTTCCCCATTGGTTGTCCGCAGTTGGTCGTGGCTTTTTCTAGCCGCTGCTCTCTCCTTTGACTGCTGCGATCTTCTCCTTCTGCTGCTCGCCCGGTTTACTTTCTTAACCGCGCGACCTCTCTTCCAGAATGACTACTTCTGATGTCTCCACCTCGACTACTATCGTTACCCACCCTCCTCCTCCTCTTGCTGCGTCCGGGAACCTTGGAACAGTTTCTAAGCTTCTCGGCCCCAATTATCCCGACTGGAGTGTCTCGTTTACCTTTCTTCTCTGCTCTCAACGCAAGCGTGATCATCTTACCGATGACCCTCCTCCTGCCGACTCTGACCAGGTTAATGACTGGGATGCGAATGACGCTCTTGTTCGTACGTGGCTGGCAAACAGCTTGTCCGATGAATGTCTTCCGGTCATCCGTCACGATGAGACGGTCAAGCAAGCTTGGCTTCACTTAGCCGCCCTCTACTCTAAAGGGGGTCAAACATCTCGCATCTATACTCTGTATGCGGATCTCTTTGCTCGCCAATCCATGTCTCCTGCTGCGGCTTACCAACAGGTCCAAGCCCTTGGAGCGGAGATTCTTCAACATCGTCCTCTCTCTGCGGACGTGGCCACCCAACTGAAACACTTCCAGGAACTCCTGGTTGTTTGTTACTTTCTGAGGCTCCCGAATTCCTATGATATGATCCGACAGCAAATTCTTGGAGAAGCTAAATCTCCCACCCTGGATGCTACCGCTGCCCGCATTGTCGTTGTTACCTCTCTGCTCAATCGTCCTTTGCTTGCCGCTCCTCCTGCTCCAGATGCCTATGCCCACCAAGCACATCATGGTGGCTCGGGTGGATGTGGTCACCAGTCCGGCGGGCGCGGCCCTTCTCGCTATCTCTGTTCTCACTGTGGCCGCACATGCCACTTGATTGACCGCTGCTGGACAAAGCATCCGCACCTTCGTCCCTCTGGTGATGCCCCCCACTCATCCAACTCATCTGCCTCGGTGGACACGACTTCAGGTAGCGCCCATGTGGTGACTCAAGGTAAATGGCTAATCGATTCTGGCGCCACTAATCATATGACGGGCAATCCTCAGTGTTTTTCTCTCCTAGAAACACATGATCGATTGCCCCCAGTTCTCGTTGCGGATGGCTCTCCCTCTCCGGTGCATGGGACTGGCATGGTTCAAGTTACTCCGTCCCTTCGCCTAGCGGATACTCTCTATGTGCCCAAGTTCCCGTGTAATTTATTGTCGGTTACTTCCCTTTGCAAGCAAATTCAGTGCTTAGTCACGTTTACTCCTGTTTCTTGTTCTTTTCAGGACCCGGACTCCAAGCGGACGATTGCTACTGGGACTGAGAGAGGCGGCCTTTACTTCCGTGATGATGTATTCGCTCTTTCAGCATTCTCATCCGCTTCTACAGATCTTCTTCAGTGGCACCTTCGTCTTGGGCATCCTCCATCACGTCTCATTCACCAACTGTTACCCCACCTATCTCAGCATGCTTCTCCTATCAACTGTGATGCCTGTCAGCTAGGCAAGCATCACCGCTCCCCCTTTCCTCCAAAGCAAGGTCGTGGCTCTTCTAAGCCGTTTGACCTTGTTCACTCTGATGTATGGGGTCCTGCCCCACCCTTACCGTAGGGCGGGGTAGTTCCTATTTTGTAACCTTTATTGATGATTTCTCTCGATGTATATGGGTGTATCTTTTAAAAGAACGCTCTGAACTATTTTCTGTATGACAATCCTTCTATTTTATGATTAAAACTCAGTTTGGTGCTTCTGTGAAAGTTTTTCGTTCAGATAATGCTAAAGAATACCTGAGTAATTAATTTTCTTCTTTCTGTATGCAACACGGCATCATTCATCAAACTAGCTGCGTATATACCTCCCAGCAAAATGGGGTGGCGGAACGTAAAAACCGTCACCTCCTCGATGTCGCTCGCACTCTCATGGCACAGATGCAGGTTCCTCGTAGCTATTGGGGCTATGCAGTTCTCATCTCCTGCTTCCTCATCAATCGTCTTCCCTCGACAAATCTTAAAGGCAAAACACCTTTTTCCATTCTCTATCCGGCCAAGAATGCCTTTCCCTTACCTCTATGCATTTTTGGCTGCACCGCCTTTGTTCACAACCCTTTCGCAACTCGCGACAAGTTATCCCCACGTTCCACCAAGTGTATCTTTTTGGGTTATTCTACTACTCAAAAAGGTTACTGTTGCTTTGACCCTGTTCATCACAAACAGTTCGTTTCGGCGGATGTGACATTCTTTGAAAATGCCTCATACTTCTCCTCTGACCTTACTCTTTCTCCGGCTGACTTGCCCTCTCCAACCATTCCCTCCGTCCCATCCACTCCTCTTGAGATTCCTCCATCACCAACTCCACCGCACACTCCGTCTGTTGATCCCCTGCCATCTTCCTCCTCTCCTCGGCCGTCTCTCTCCTCTTCTGGGCCAGCCTTCTCCGCCACGGATGCACCGGCGACTGAGGAACTAGATGACCTGGAACTGCCCATTGCTCTTCGCAAAGGGGTTCGGACGTGCACCCAGCACTCGCTGGCCGCTGTTGTTTCTTATGATCGGCTAACACCTTCTCGTAGGGACTTCACCCTAGCCATCTCGGCGACTTCCACTCCTCGCAACTACCAGGAAGCCCTTGATGTTCCTCACTGGAAGGCGGCCATGGATGAAGAAATTGCTACTCTCTCTGAGCGGGGCACTTGGACTCTTGTGCCTCCTCCTTTTGGCACGGATGTGGTTGGATGTCGCTGGGTCTTTGTCATCAAGTTCCGTCTGGATGGCAGTGTGGACCAGTACAAGGCCCGTCTTGTGGCCAAGGGATTTACCCAGACTTACGGTGTTGATTACTTCGACACGTTCTCTCCGGTTGCTCGTCTCAGCACTATTCGAGTTCTTCTATCGGTGGTGGTCAACAAGGATTGGCCTATTTCCCAGTTGGATGTCAAGAATGCCTTCCTCTATGGTGATCTTCAGAGGATGTCTACATGGAGCAACCTCCTGGGTATGTTGCTCAGGGGGAGACTCGAGTATGCCGGTTGAAAAAGGCCATCTATGGTCTAAAGCAGAGTCCTCGGGCATGGTTCGACAAGTTCAGTGGCATAGTTGGGGAAATTGGTTTCACAAGGAGTTCGGCGGATCACTCCTTATTCATTCGCAAGACATCCTCGGGTCTGGTTGTGCTAGCCGTTTATGTGGATGACATACTTCTTACTGGCGATGACCAAGCTGGTGTAGCCCTGACGAAGGTCCATCTCCGCCAACACCTTGTAACGAAGGATATGGGTTCTCCAAAATACTTCTTGGGAATTGAAATCTCTCGAAAACCGTGCTCCTTGGTTCTCTCCCAACGCAAGTATGCTCTTGACTTATTGAAAGAGGCAGGATTGACCGGCGCTAAACCTGCTCGGTGTCCCATGGCTCCTGGAGAAGACAAAACATGGACTGACGAATCACCTCCTCTATCGGACACTATGAGGTATCAGCGTCTTGTTGGCAAACTCATTTACCTCACGGTGACCAGACCAGACATCTCTTATGCAGTAGGAAAGGTCAGCCAGTTTATGCAGTCTCCTAGGGAATGCCATCTTCAATCCGCTCTAAGAATTCTAGAGTATGTAAAGTCATCTCCTGGGAAAGGTCTCCTATTTCAGAAGAATGACCATTTGAGAGTGGAAGCGTACTCCGATGCTAGCTATGCGGACGACAAAGGGGATCGCAAGTCGACATCTGGCTTTTGCACGTTTGTTGGAGGAAATCTGGTTAGCTGGAAGAGCAAGAAGCAATCTGTTGTCTCCAGATCTAGAGTGGAAGCAGAATATCGAAGTATGGTGTCAACCACGTGCGAGTTGAAATGGTTGCGGGCTCTCATGCTGGATTTAGGAGAGGTCTACAACTATCCGCTTCCCATGTTTTGCGACAACAAGGCGGCCATCTACATTTCCAAGAACCCGGTCTTTCATGAGCGGACAAAACACATAGAGGTTGACTGTCACTTCATTCGGGAAGAAGTGTTGAAGAACCAGATTTGCACTCCGTTTGTTACGTCAGAGAAAGAGTTAGCAGATATCTTCACAAAGCCTGTATCCGCTTCCTTTTTCCACATTTGCAGCAAGCTGGGCATGATCGACATATATGCTCCAGCTTGAGGGGGAGTGTTGCTATATAGGCCTGGGCAGACAGACGGTTAAAGACCGGGCGGTTTGGTAACCGCGCGGGTTGATGGGTTGTCTCCGGCAGTCTGATATCTGAGCAACGATAGCGGGTTGGCATGGCGGTTTGGTAACCGGGCGGTTAGCCGGTTACTCTCTGGGATATCGATGGTCGGCGGCTCGTCTCCTGGTGGTAACCCAGCGGTTAGTGTTCTTACTAACCGCGCGGTTAGGCGGTTAGCTTTGTATATGCTGTATTTCTGTATTTAGTCCCACATTGGGTATTTCTACTCTATCTCATCTCCTCCATTCTATATAAGGGAGACTATACCTTTGTAATAGATAGTTTTTTGGATAATAAAATTTCCATTACTCCAGTTTCCGGACTGTTTTGGTTCTATTCGCACACTATTAATAGAGTTCTCAACTAATGAGTCACGCCCCCTGATCACGCCCATGACCAGAGCGTGTAAACCGTACAACTGCCCCCATAAGAACCCTGAGAAACATTGGGAGAGAAATCGCCAAGCGTTATTATTCTGCGGTTCACGCTCATGACGTAAGCGTGTCTTAACCAAGTTTGGAAAATGGAGGGAAATAGAGTGTTCTGCGGTTAATCCGTTGGTTTGGAAAGGTGTCACGCCCTCTAGTCATGCTCGTGACCAGGGCATGTTGGCTGTAATGTCATGCCGGTGAGAATGGTTGGAATAAAGGCCTAGCCATGCTCATTGAGTTGCTGGACACGCCCTCCTGCCATGCTCGTGGCAAGGGTGCGTAACTTTAATCTGAAGTTACGTCTTCTCTGGTGTACTGGAGAATGGGCATGGTGCATAGGATTGGTCATGCCCTAGTCACGCCTGTGACCAGGGTGTGTAACTTTCAACTTTTGCAAAAATCACCCAAAAAGTGCCCAAATTCATCCAGTGAGCTTCAATTTGATAATTGCAGCCTAAAATAATATAAATTACAAAAAGAAGTCATTTAGAAGTTATTTAAACTAAAAGTAATTAAAATAAAACTAATTATTGAAATAAAATAATTTAAAAACAACTCTAAAATTAGAGTTATCAAATACTCTCATACTTAAACTTTTGTTATTTCAGAGCAAAAATATGAGAAATATATATAAGATGTTAATATAATTTTCAATTAACTAAAAATTTATTAAATCAAAAGAAAGTTAAAAATAATATTTAGGAATTCAAGAATTAAGTCCTAAATTATGAAATTAAAATGAAAAGAGTGAGAAAGTTAGCAAAGTTTTCTCAAATAATTAACTAGCTCGCAAAATGTGTAATTTTTTCTAACAAAATAAGATTAGAATTATTAACACCTTTAACCTAAAAGAGACTTAAAGGAAAAATTCAAACTACTGCTTTTGCTCTCTTAGTATTTTAATCTAAGTCTAAAACAATTTAATTTCCTAATAGGATTTTGATTGGAGGTGATGAATTTAGTTCTCTCAACTCATTCTTCTTTTTTTGATATATATATATTTTATATTTGCATATGTTTACCAAGAAAATGATGAATTTTATCCTCTCATTTTCTAGGATATATGAACAAATATATTTTTCCTCTCTTCACATAAAACAAAAATGATTGGAAGTAATGAATTTTTTTTTCTTACTCCATCTTTTATTTTCAGTGCTTGCATATATTTACCAAGGAATGCTTGATTCCCATGACATATTATCTAACAATAAAAAAAATCATATGTTTACAAAGGGATAATGAACTTTATTATCTTATCCTCATGACATATAATATAAAAAAATAAGGGAAAGGCTAAATAACTTTTAGATTAAATAAAAAATATATAGAGTAACTATAGTAGATTAAAATTTTCTAAGAATCTTAATGCATAGAGTGAATATAAATGAAATCTAAAGATTGTTAAGCAAACAACCATAAAATTGAAACTAATTAGAATAAAAGGAGAAAAGTGCTAAAGAAATTACTCTAAACATATTGAATTCATTAGATATTTCTTAAAATTAAATCTAACTAACTATAATGAAATATTTTTGAATTTTGAAATATGATATTTTTTAGATTTTGTAAAAGGAAATTAATACTAGAGCTTATAAAATAAGCATAAATTATAATATTAAATTTTTTTGTTATTTTTTGGACTTCCCAAGGTATACCGGGTGAAGAGCTCTCAATAGTACTAGGTCATAAGATATGGTGATATCTCAAACGACACTTTCCAAGAAATTAAAATTTTAAACTTAATAAGTTTTTTGTATTTTTAATTAGAATATAAAGGAAAATAAAATTGAGAAGCAAAGGAAAATAACAATTTTTAATTTTTAATTTTTTGTGAAACGAAGAAAAAAACATTTTTTTTACATTTTTAAAAGCTTTTTCATCATTTTTTGGATTTTTAATAAAAATAACAATACGAGATCACACCCCCATACTTAAAAATAAACATTATCCTCAATGTTTACAAGTTAATTTGGAGGGGAAAAGAAAAGAAAATTGCATAAAAATTAAATTGCTAGAAAATAAATGATAATCAAGTGGTGCCTCCCAAGAGCGCTTTCTTTTTCCCGCCTTTAAGCTAGACAGTTATTGTTAGAAAAATAAAAATAAAAATAAAGGTGCACAGACAACTCAGCTCCCTCAATTCATGCTTAGGTGAATAAGCCGAAGTCAGTCGCTCGACCACTCAGCTTAATTCTTGATTATCCTTTTGGCTGTCAGCTTGAAAAGGTATATTTATTTCACCTATACATACTTGAGGTGATTTGAATTTTTGTAGATGAGCGCAATAGATCGTTGATAAAGTTTGATTGCAATAACTCATCTTCTACATGAAAATCATTAGTATAAGAAAAATAAAAAAATAAACATGTTAGAAAAATTTCCGTAAGGAGAAGTATCTTGGGAAACTATATGATCAAGTTTCGGTAGTTTATTTTCTAAAATAATATTGTTATAACATTCCTCACTTCGATGAGGTGTATCACAAAATTGCAAATAATTTGGCACTTCTGTACGACTTCCAAAAGATTAATTTTATTTTGAAGCTTGACACCTTCAACTGCTAATTGCGATAACATTTTTTTAAAAAAAGAAATTAAAAACAACCTTTACTTAATAGAATTGAATTTTAAAAAGAAAGACGAAAAAGAGAAATGGTGATTGAGAAAAATAGATTGATAAATTTAATAAAATCCGTGCTTTCAAAATATTAACAATACTAATTTCCCGATAATGACGCCAAAAACTTGATGGGTGTTTTCGTATACTACTAAGTTGTTCTGATTCTTATTAGAGCATAACCTGATAATAGGGGTGTGCACGGTGCGGTTTTGACCCAAATCGCAACTGCACTGTAAGGGCTTAGTTTTTGCCCGAGCAAAACCGCATCGCACCGAAATTATGCGATTCAGTGCAGTTTTTTGCTGTACGGTTGCGATTTCGATGCGGTTTTAACATGTATTTTACATAGACTACGGGTAAGCATAAGAACTATGAATGTTGTTTGATAATTTATGAGTTTTTTTATGTTTTGCTATTTTTCTCTCTTTATTGTATTAAATTACATCATTCTATTACAAAAGGTAATTTCATTTTCATAAATTTTAATGCAGTTATTTTTCTTTCTTTTTGGAGATGTCATACCAACTTATGAACTATATAATATTTTGTGAATATCATGTTTTATAGATAAATATTTTCACACTAAATTTTGTTGCAGGAGATTCATTCATTCTTATATATCAAAACTTCTTATGCAATATTTTGTTTTAATTTGGATTATTAAAACTAAGAGACTATTTTAATTGATATCCAAGTTGTCTGTGTGTGGTAGAGATACAACAACACTCAAACCTTTATCTCACTATAGTGTGGTCGGCTATATGGATCATTTGTCTCCATTGTGCCATATCTTGACATATTTCCACTAATGCGTACATCATGTTTTCCTTATAGTTTTAAGTCTTTATTCCACTATAGTGTGTGTGGAAGAGATGATTCAGCAAAATATCTCATCTAATTGTATTACCTTTGACGGTAATATATGGTATTATTATATCAACTCTTACTTAATATACTTAAATGTGACGTCACATAATTATAAAAAATTAAATACACAAAATATTCGGTACGGTGCGGTTTTTGCGGTTTTCAAAATCCAAAAACCGAACCGCACTTGGTTTGTTAAAGTTCAAAACTGCACCGCACCTAAACAACGTGGTGTGGTTTAAAAATCAGTGTGGTTTCTGCGGTGCGGGCGGTTTTTGCGGTTTGCAGTTTTCCATGTTCACCCCTACCTGATAAGGCAAGTACACATATCGTTTGGAGTATAGAATCAAGTGTCATATTTCATGGGTCTGTCGTGTACTTATACTCACATAGACGAGCAATTATTTTATGTTACAAAAGAGTTGGTTAATTTGACACTAAGAGAAAAGAGCGACTAAAATAATGAGAGAAGAATGATGAGATTAATGCCAGCACTTGATCTAGAATCCTTTTGGATAAAATGAACTTTACTGAAGAATTAAATTGAAAGCACTAAAAAAACAACTTCAACCGTGGAGGTTCCCAATTTATAAAAGTGCCTCTCTTGATAATATGCTCTCAACTAACCTTCGATGCAATGATTAAGACCCCTCGACCAGTCGAAACACCTAAGCTTGCTTTACACTGTAAACCCCACTATTGGGTTTAATCCCAATCCAAAAGATTTATGACGACCTATCCCAAGGCTCGCACATAAATCCTCTTACCCTCGAGCAATCTTCTCATATCCATAACCTCATGGTAAACTAGAATACAGATCTTAAATCGAAAAGCATAATCACACTATATTTCTCCTTTAATGATCTCCTCACATTCACAACCTCCCGGTAAACGAGAGTGTGGATCATTGACCAGAAAATGAGTTCGTCAAATAAGAATTCGAAGTAGATAAATTGAAGATAAGTCAAAGAAAATGGATAATAGAAAGCTTGCCAATTTATAAAAGATAAAGTAAAATTCATTTCATTCCAAATTTCATCATGATCAAGTGTTAAGAGAAATTTAACTACTCATCATGATGGGGGAAACACGCATAAAAGTAGAGAAAAACATGATTACAACAAAGCTTGAATTGAAAAGAGTTAAACTAGGAAAGAAAATGTAAATGCTACACCATAACTAAAAATGAAAATTACAACAAGAACTGACCAGAATTACAAAGTTTCGGCCCAAAAATCTCCCTCCTTAGCTCAAGAACTTTGCTATTATTTATAGAGTTCTCAAATAATGAGTCATGCCCCCTAGTCACGCTCGTGACCAGGGCATGTGAACTAAGGAACTGTTATCATAAAAACCTAGAGAAACACTGGGAGAGCAACTGCCAAGATTTATTATCCTGCAGGTCACGCCTATAGGTCATGCCCATAACCTAGGCATGTTTTGACCGAGTCTGGAAAATGGCGGGAAACTGCGCGATTTGCATGTTAATCTGTTGGTTTGGGAAGGTGTCACGCCTGTGACCAGGGCATGTTGGATGTAATGTCACACCAGCGTGAATGGCTAGAATGAAGGTCTGGCCATGCCCATTGAGCTGCTTTACAAGTCCTCTGTCACGCCCATGATAAGGGTGTATAACTTTAATTTGACATGTCAACTTCTCTAGTGCATTAGAGAATGGGCATAGTGCACGTTATTGGTCATGCCCCCTAGTCATGCTTGTGACCAGGGCATGTCACTTTCAACTTTTACAAAAATCACCCAAAAAGTGCCTAAATTCGTCCAGTAAACTTCAATTTGATAATTGCAGCCTAAAATAACCTGAATTGTAAAAAGAAGTCAATTAAAGGTTATTTAAACAAAAAGTAAATAAAATAAAACTAATTATTGAAATAAAATTGTATAAAAATTACTCTAAAATTATAGTTATCAATATACGTATCGAGAAAGGTGGAATTTATAAAATCCTATATCTCTTAAGTATGATTAAGCCAACTTAAGAGGTGAAACAAAGATATTTATTAGTCCTCAATAAATGGGTGAAATCTAATAAGAAGACTCCTATGAACGGAGTGGTGAACTTTCCTCCTATGAATGGAGATAGAACTGAACTTTCCTCTAATGAACGGAGATGGAATAGAACTTACATGAACAGAGATGGAACTGAACTTGCCTCCTATGAATGGAGATAGAACTAAACTGGTCTCCTATAAATGAAGATGGAACTGAACCTGCCTCCTATGAACGAAGATGGAACTGAACTTGTCTCCTATAAACGGAGATGGAACTCTTGCTTCTTGGAATAGATATGAAACTAAAATCTGAACCTTCTTCCTTCTACTCTTTATTTCATCATTTTAGATTACCACATTTATTTCAGTACAGTTCATTTCAATTCAGAACTCTTTTTCAGTTCAGTATTTCCTTTCAGTACAACTTTTTATTACAGTTCCTTCATTTCAGCATGTTATCACTGTATTTTTTTTGTACTTTATTTTAGTACTTCAAGTCTATAGTTTATTTAAGTAGCATTTTATTACCACACTTCATTACTACAATTTACTATTCCCTATATTTTATCTAGGTCTTGCTCTGACGAGCGGCTGATTATTTGGATGAGCATTAGTTAGGGATATCTTAGAGTTGAGGAATTCCTTCGAGTCTGGCCCTAAATAATGAACCTGCATGCTCTTTGCACTCTTTGTCTAAAGTTGAGCAGCGCACTGAAGATTCATGGTCACCTTCCCGAATTATTTATTTGTCAAGTAGGGCAAGCCACTACTGACCCGACAATGCTAGTTTTATGATGCATATATTACTTGTATTGCAAATTACATGCGGTGAAAAAAGATAACAGTTCAGTCATGCCCGCAGAATGTTCATACCGGTGCGGGAAGGTTGATGACTCACGGTGAAAGGGAGATCTGTATTGCATGTGCTCGACCGTTTTATACCCTGTTGGATTCCTTTGCTGGTCGGCCTAAATTTAGTAATCGTTGGATATTGCTCACATCCAAAAGTACAATAGGTTGTACGTTAGGGCCTAGATAGTGTGGTACGACTACACCCATAAGTGGCAGGACTGGCCACTATCACCAATGGCCACATTGGTGAGGACCAAAGGGTTTGCTACCTTGTTGGAAGAGAAGCAGTCCAAAATAGTTCAACGTAGGGTGTTGCGGCAGGTTGTGAACACCAGTTTGATTGTTCATGTGTTGTTAAAGCTCGCTTTAATAATTCTTATTTCAAAAGTTGCACTTAAAGTTTTTAGCTCCTCTGTACTTTGAGCTCTATTCTACCTTCTTTATACCAACTACTACTAATGCTCTTATTTCTTCAGCTATTTTGTTTTGTTTTGTTTTGGTGCTCACGCTCATCTCCAGATTAAGGATCTGGGGAGTAGGTGTGTATCACTTAATCTATGACTAATAGTTATTGAATAACCATTCACAGGAGATAGAGCACCGCAAAGCCCAGTGGCCACATGACGACATACTTGCAGTAGAGACCACCTAAGCAAAATCACCCCTCTCATCTCCAGACTTAAGAGATGCGAGTCATTAAAGCAATGTACTATGAGGAGAGAGTTTCTAAGTGTAGCTGTTTTGAGACCTAGGCAACTTGTATAAATAGTGGTTACGACCTTGCTTATATTCTCTTCTATGTATATGCATGTATGTGTGTGTATATATATAGTTGGCTTTCTATGATTGCTTCTGCCTTATGGTATGATGTGATGTGTTATGTTCCTTGCCTGACAAGACAATCATCCTATGATTGAGAGAGTGGGTCGTTGCCACTTGGGAAGCACTGGATGGCTGTCTTGGGCAGTAATGCCCTCCTCCAACCCGACCCAATTTAATGTTGGTGGGAGGCCTTATACATAGGCACTTTCTTGTTCATAGATGTTAGAGGCTGGTAGGACCTTTTGAAAGAAGGTTTGTTATATTGGTGCCTTCGCCTTGACATCTATCTTCTTTCTTTCCTTTCTCTCATACCCTACACCACTTCTATATGGTACCGAGTAGCTATCAATTATGGGAAGGATTGTTTGTGGCTTAGAAAATTTAGCCACCAACTTCCTCTCATTAAGGAGCTCCCTTTCCAATTTTTTAATGGTCGTTTCTTTTTGAACCAACATATCAGCTTGAACATCAATTATTTTCTTGAACTCAATTATCTTAGAATTCATATGATAGATCTTATCTAGCTTCTCATCAAGTTGAGATTTCAAGGGTTTAAGAAGCTCAATCTCCTCAATTTGCTTCTTAGCAAGCTTTTTTCTCTTCTTTAATACTTCAAGGAGAGCACCATACTTCTCAACCATATCATCAAACTTGTTCTCTAATTCAGATCCATCCTTAACATTAGATGATGAGTCTTCCTCTGACTTCTCATCAACCTCATAATCAAATATTGAAAGTGAAGTTTTGATTTTTATCTCATCATGACGGAAGTCATCTGATCTTCTCCTTCTGGCATAGCCATGAGCCAACGACTATCTTCTTCATTTTTCAGTGTCACTTTAGATGGTGACAATAGAGCTATGATGCTAGCATGGAAACATGTTCCACTTCTTTTATCAGTGTCACTATCCCAACATAGGACTCTTCTTCTTTAGATTAAGAAGATCTCGAATCACTGTCACTTAAGGTCATTTCCTTTCTTACCAAGAGGCTCTTATCAGACTTATTTCTTGGGTGATACCTCTTTTCCTCAGACTTGTTGCTGCCTTTTCTTTTTGATGGGCAGTCAATAATCATATGTCACGTCTTTTTGCACCCAAAGCAAATTTTTCATCATAAATAAATTTATTTTGTTTAGAATCATACATGTCCCTCTTGGTGTCTCTTCTTGATCTTTCTGAGCTAATGGGATGCTTCCTGTAGCTGTATATGGAAGATGGTTTATTCTTTCACTACCTCCTCCTTCTCAGCATTTTTAGCTTCCTTGTGAACAAGGCCATGTCTCCATCTGATAGCTCAACTCTAGAGGTATTGGGTTCAGATTCCTCTGACTCAGCTGGCTTTCTTGGTTGGGAAGGTGCCCTTTCATTACCTCTTTTCAAATTCTAAGCCTTCAAGGATACTGATCTTTCACTGTTATTCCCTTCTTCACTTTTCTTGGAATTTAAGTGCAGCTTATGGGATATCAGTTTCCTATACAGATTCTGAGGTTGGATATTTCCCAGATTTCCCATCTCTCTTTTTATGCATATCTTAATGTCTCATTCCTTAATGAGGGATCTTAAGAATTTCTCATTCAATTAATAGTTGGCAAAAGATCTTCAATATTTCTTCAATCCATTTACTGTTCTAAAGAACTTCTTATAGTTGTCTGTTATAGAGTCCTTCTCTTGTCTGAAGGCTCAATACTCTTGGTTTAATAAGGATTTCTTGTCATCCCTTACTTCTTTTGTACCTTCCATATATCCTATCAAGGTTTCTCACATCTCCTTGGTTGTTTGACAGGTAATGAGGTTTTGGACCATTGAGTCATCAATAACACTAACTATTATTTTTTTGTTCTTTTATCAATAATATCCAATATGACTTCATCTTTTGACATGTCAGAAAGTTTCTTTGGAACTCTCAGATTGTCATCAATAAATAAGACTTTCATGGGGATGAAAGGTCTCTCTTCAATAGTGGTGAAGATCCTAGGTTCAGAGACCTCCATAAAGAGCTTAACCCTTTGCTTCCATATTCCAGAGTTCTCTTTCCTACAGATATAAACTTTTATAGAGTTTAGTTCCTTATATCTCTCTCTAGAAGTCATGAGGCCTTTGTACTTTTAACCCTTAAAGGATCTTGTTCAGTTATGAAGCCAACCTCCCACTGATACCATTTGAAAGATAAGGGTTGTCTAACTAGAGGGGGGAGAATACGTATTTTATGAGTTTGATGCTTTCTTTGATTTTTCTTCTGTTAAGCACATCAAATTAATACCACAGCACAACCACATCACAATACCCCAAGATATATAGTGGTTCCTCAATTATGGGTATATCCACTTCCCCCCTTCACTTATCTAGTAGAGTGCTAGATTTATCCAACTTATCCAAATTACTCAGATCAAAATATCTTACACTCGGATTACTTAACTCCTACAACTCAGGAACATCATTACCCTACCTCAGGCCTTCTACACAAGACCCTATAACTCAGATCTTCAATCACAAGATACTACATTCAGGCCAAAAGCAGTCCTACCTCAATCTCTACAACTAGAGATCTACACTTGGATCATTTTCAAAGACCCTACCTCAAATCACAATGATCCTACATCTCAAATTCCCACTGGAATCATATAGCAAATTCAGATCCAAATAGGACCCTACAATTATAAAGAGATTACAAAGGATTTGACTCAAATAATAATACTTGAGTCTTCTGTAAAAGTGCTATGAATGCTTCTTTTTTTTATCCACACTTGGATATGTCTACTTGGAATGAATTAGGCTGGATCAAGAATACTTTGGCTAGAGAGAAATTTCTTCAGAAAAGATGTTGTTTTGTTGAGCCTTGGAAGATTTCTCTCTATGGATTGTAGTTGAAGTCTATAAATCTTATAGTATTATAATCGATATAGTCAAAAAATAACTTAATTGTCTAGTCAATGCAGTCGACAAATTACTTATTTTTACAGTCGATGTAGTCGATAAATGACTTAGCTTCTAGCCTATGTAGTTGACAACTTCTAGTCGATGTAGCCTATAAATGACAGACTAAATTTTGCTCCTTCCTTTAATTTCTTTTATCTTTACTGATTTCCCTCATGATAATGATATGTATAATATATGATTAGATCATAAGTCAATATGAGTATTGCATCTTGAGGGATTCTAAGGGCAAAACCCTATTTGGGTAACTATAAGCCTAACACTATAGTAGCCAAGCATTTCTGTTATACTTGTCACTTCAAAACTTATACATGCATTAAATACAAGATGTTTATTATCATCTTGAGACCTTCTTCAAATCATAAAACTTATAAATAATATTCCTAATAGCAAGGATTCATCATTTTGAAAGGTCCAGAACACTTAGCACCTAGAATCCTCAGGCATTCTTCTTCTCACTTTCCCTCTCTTTCTAATTCTGTATTAGAGTAAAGAGTTTTAAGAATCCCTTTTTAGAGGATTGTTCAATATCTCCTTATCAAAAGATATAACTTGGTTCTGAGGGTCTTCTTGTCAAAAGACTCAAATGTTAGTTTTGAGAGTCTCCTTATCAAAAGACTTGGGCCCTGGGATAGTGTAATCCTACCAAGGTGATAGAAGAGTGGATTACCTAGATTTTGGGAAACAACTATAGTTTTGGTGTCTTCTGTGTTGTGCTTTTCTGTGTTGTATTTACTATAGTTTTATATGCTCTAATTATTTTTGTGTTAATTTTTTTAGCTAGAATTTTGTGGATGCAAAAATGAGATTATATAAATTTAGTGGATTATCTTAAGCAAATATTTTAAATCTCTATTCACCCCTCTCTAGAGAATTCTCAGATCAATATTCATAATTGTTCACCCTTTCAATTGGTATTAGAGACAGGTTTATCAATTAAATCTTAATACCTTGGTCAAAAGATCTGAACAGTTACAAGCTACACATAAAAATATATACAAATCTATTATCAAAATGAACTCATAATTTTAAGAGAATTTGCATCCACTAGACCTCTAGTGTAACTTGGAAAAGTTTACATTCTAGAAGGCCAAAATAAAATTGTACATGAATTCAATTGATGTAGGTATTTTAAGTTCTATTCTTTCAGTACTACCAATGTATTACAAGAAGGATGAAAGTGGAAGCCTAACAAAAAAGCTTGTTCCCAAGGCTAAATGGATAGAAGAATAAAAGAAGATAAAAGAATGGGATACCAAGCCAATAAATATCTTGGTGACCACCATGTTAGATGAGATTTTTCATAAGGTAGCTGACTGTCAGTCGGCCAATGAAATTTGGGAGTCTTTATCAAAGAGTCCTGAAGCCACAGGAAAATCATACTGTTGCTCTGCTAGGTAAGGGTTGAGTCTGAAGTAAAGGGTAAAATCTCTAACCCTGGAGATAAGTCAATTGCATTGAAGACAGCCAATGGAGTGCCTTCTACTTCTAAAGAAGAGATATTAAACCTTCTAGACAGAAGATTCGGGAGATGGATTAAGGCTGAGGACTCCATCAAAAGAGATAAGAGCTTAAGAAAGTCTAGGTTTTATAAGACCCCCAGCAAGGAGGTCATATGCTTTACTTGTAGGAAATCATGGCGCATTGCTCCTGAATGTCCTAAAGAGCAAAAGTACAAAACCAGCAAAAAATAGCACAAGAAATAGTCCTTCATCAAAAAGGGCCAGAAGAAAGGAAATAAAAACCTTGAACATTCAGAGTCAAGCTCCTCTTCTAAGAGTTAAGATGAACTTGCTACTGGAGAAGTATTCATGATGGCTTTGGAAGCCTTCTCTATGGATGAAGATAATCAGATATCTTGTTTTAATAATTTTGATTTCTCTTCAAATGACTTTAAAGAATGCTTCAAAGATTTCTATCAAGATCATCTAGAAGCTGAGAAATAAACAAAGTCACTCAGAAAAGAATTAGAAGAATTAAGAAATAAAAAACACTATTATGTAAATTATGAACTTAGAGTTGAATTAGGTAGATTAGAAAAATAAATAACTAAATTAATTGAATAAAACAAAACCTTGAACGAAGAGCTAGCAAAGGAAAAAGCCTTTAAGGACTCAATGAATGGCAGGAGTCAAAATCCTAAGGATATATCTAAAAATCTCTCAGTTAGGTTCAAGAAGGATTAGGAGCTGAGCCAATAAGCTCAAGAAGATCTTCTAGCAAAATGCTTGAAAAAATCTTATAACCTTTGTCAAATATAAAGAAAAACAACTCATAATAATTATAGATGATGACCTTAAGAAAATCATAGTTTTTAACATGGCTAGCTCATCCAATGACAAATGCATTCTAAGAAAAAGACCCATATAAAATAAAGCTTTAAAAACTAAAAATTATGTGATCTCGAAACATGCATCAACATCATCTCAACACAATTCTATAGGTGCGCCGAGTTCCACTCAACACAAGCATGCATCTGCAATGACTGAAAGTGTCTAGCGTCTACCTAAATCATCTAGATAGGGGTGAATAGGTGATGTTTGTGTCTTTTCGCAGAATAAAAAATTATTTAAAAATTAAACACACAAACACCGAGATTTATAGTTGTTCCCCGAGTTGGGTATGCCCACTTTCCATCCTCACCTATCTAACACGAAGGGCTAGATTCAGCTACTTCACCAAACTCAGATTTCCAAAATCTTACACCTCGGAGCCGCAACTCCTACAACTCAGAGACGACGCTCCTACCACTCGATCCACAACCGGATCCACGACTCGATCCACAAATGGATCTATAGCTTGATCCACAAACGGATCTACCACTTGATCCACAAATGGATCTACAACTCAGAGAAAAATCTCCTACAAAAGTAAATGAATATTACACAATAATATTACAATCAAACTTAGACAAGATTTGAAATCTTCAATCCGTCGTTCTTCGAGAATAATAGATCTTGAAATTGCTTGGAGAACATGGAATATGAAAACCAAGAAGATCTTAAATCTTGACTTGAATCTTCGATCAACTCGATTTGGAGAAGTATAGATATATAGAGAGAATAACAATCCAGTCACATATGTCGAAGAAGATGAATAGTGCACAACAGTTTGTCGGCAGCCAATCAGAAAGTAGTGATGCATACGGAAGCCGAGCCAATCGATTTTCGGAATTAGAAAGTTTTCTAAGTTTGAATTGAGAGCAATAACACGATTATATTGAAAAGAAATATCCCCTAGGTATTTGTAGAGATCTCCTTGACAACAGTATAAGGAAACTTTCCAAAAATGAAACCTAGAAATCACTGTGCATGGCCGTCCGAACCCGAACCAGAGTTTTGAAAAAATTCAGAAAAATGACCTAAGTCAAATTCGTGGAGTATCGCCAAGTATCACTAGTATACTCGCCGAATGGTTCCATATATACGACGAATAAGACTTGGTGAAATCAGTTCAGGCTGGCAAAACACTCAATGCCAAGGAGGAGACCATACTCGATGAATTCAACGAGTATGGGTTGGTATACTCGATGAATTCGTTAACTATCGGCTCGCTCACTTGACACACTCAATGCCTGGCCAAGTGATACGATGAATGAGACTTAGAAAAATCAAGAGAAGTAGTGTTGAATGGACTCAACGAATTCAGCGTGTATCTTCTAGTATATTCGACGAATTCGGCGAGTATCGTTAGATTCATTCGACGAATTCAACGAGTATACACGACGATACTCGGCGAATTTTACTTGGCAGATTTTCCAATTCTAAGAGAAATTTCCCTAAGTACAAATGATGAATTTGACGAGTGTTAGAAGGGATATACGACGAATTCGATGAGTATTAACGAGTATACTCGACAAATTCGACGTGTATTCCTAACCATACTCGACGAATTGTACTTAGGCAAATTCCTGTCCTTCTTATTCCAAGCCGGTGTCTTTCCTTGATCCTTTTCCTGTACTTGGGATAGAAGTACACCCCAATAGAGAGATTTCGTGTGAGTCAACACATTGGCCTACACAATGAAGGGTTATATTGTATAGTCATGTGTTTACTGACCCACTGTAACCTGGCATTGGTATGTACTTAGCAATGTAAACCTGCAAGTACATAACTAAAATAGTAGCATCAAATACAGTCATAATTCATCTTAGCTTAAATGGACCTTCTTCAAATTCGAGTTATTGTGGATACAATACCCAACATCGACTTCATATCGACGCAACACCATATATGTGTCGACTCCCTATCGATGTAACTAGATAGTTGCATAGAGTTCAAGTTGAAGCATTTTCCCAATGAACAACTTTCATAAGTTTAATACTATAATGTTCACTGATTATCATTCTCTGAAATATGAATGTAACTGTTTAAGAATTGGACATGATGCTAGAAACTGCTAGTTTAACAGACCAATACTCTTGTGCCCTAAAGGGTATCATTAAAGAACATCAAACACTTTCATTACTCCTTATCAGGTAAAATAAATAGACCCATGGTAACTTGGGTCCCATCTAATGTTTAGTTGCTTATGTAGGTTAGAATCTGTTTGTTGGGAATAGTGCCCACAATGTTCCTGATTTGAAAGTATCCTCTCAATATGGATGAGCATATTTGTATTTGATGTGTTTTCTATTATTGTGATGATTCCATATATATGATAGTCTAATCCCAACATAGGGCTAAACTTAGCATTATTAGATAGTCTTGCTAATGCAATCCCTCATAGTACAAGGCACCATATCAACCTAAGTTCTAGACTATGTTGGACTTGGCACTATGTAACACCTCCCCTGTAATAACCGTATAATATGGGTCCGGTCGGAGCCCCACAACATACAGACTCCACAACTTAAGCATTAAAAGATGATATAAACTACCCAAACTCAAAAATCAAAATGCAACAGCGAAAACATACAACTAAACAAGAAGTTATCCACTAATCCATGAGTATCAAAATGGTCTTAAGGACATACACATCATAAGTCCAAAACTGAAACACAACCTAACAACGTGCATGAGCACTCCTAGGCTACCTCGGCATGCAAGTCAGATTATATTTCATGAGCATAGCATTCAATCAAAACATAAGTAAATATAAGAAAGTTCATTTCATGAGGCTTAGGCCTTTTTGGTCGGCGAGCTTGCTCCTGCTTGCGATCCTTGCCTTGTAAAAATTTGTTATAACATGGGTAAGTAAAGGCTGACCTCAACTGTGTAACAAACACATCTCCTCCCGGCCATTCCTAGCGGACCCCGGGGCACCCCATCACCTTGCAGATCAACACTTTGTATGCAATATACATAAACATGTAAAGAAATAAAACAAGTTTGGATGTCTCATACAACAAACATGTTTCTACGTTAAGCATATAATAAAAGGGGCCTACAATGCAGCATGTATGCAAACCTGGGTTTCACCCAAGGCACCCTAAAGCATATGAATCTAACAAATCATCATTCATCATCAAATGGGTATTTCCCTTTTCCCCTTCGGCGTTCAAGCCGCAAACACATGGGTGCTTCTAATTTCCCCAAACAACATTCAAGCCACTACACGGAACTCTTGCCAAAGCCCCACCTCTTTGTGGGTCTCAAAACCCGGGCTTGCCTGCAAACTCTGACTTCTCACGTCAGGATTCTGCCATTAAAACAAATAAATCGATGCTAAGAACCCTCGCAGGACCCCACCTGCTCGTGGGCTTTATTGTCCGGGCATGCCCAATGCTTGGCATTCTCGTCAGTTTCACAGAAGCGGACTTGTCTTGCTGGGACACTCTCCACACATGACTTACATGTCACGGGCTAGCCAGCCGACCACGGAGACAAAGTCAAGCCTTCGCACATCATAAAACATAGCCTTACCACCCTAATCCACCTTCCGTACTGTAACATTCTCGTTCTCCAAGGAAACCATCTACCGTCACCATGGAGCTAACCTTGTCCGGTACCAACTACACGTACTCGCGTGAAATAAGGGAGACATACATAACAAACGACATCTTGCCACAACGGATTTCTAGCAAAATCCTTAAGGCTCGCTATGAAACATCACCGAGCCAGACTAACGGTCACGACTACGGCTTCACCTACAATGCCTGATCCACTAGTGGAGCGGATTTCTAATGCAATATCATGTCAGGGATGGATACAATCAACCCTGTGGCTCCTCTTGATCCATGGCAACCCGAATCCCTCTCACTTGAGAGATCCGGTGCCTAAAATGCTTGAAAGAAAGCAAGAAAAGAGTAGATGTTATGCACGCATCCTAAAATCGAGAGGACAGATGTAGTTACCTTACGACCTCTCTTCCTAGCCATGGAATCTTTGCCTTGCATGGATGAAAACGAGTGCCTCAACTCCCTCTCCATAGATCTGGCTTCGGAACGACGATCAGAGCTCTAAAGCTCCGTCAATGGCGGAGAAACCTCTCTTTCCTCCTCCGCTCTCTAACACTCAAACCCTAACCTTCACCCGGAAAAGAGAAGACAAAGAGCGAGAAATCCCACTCAGCCCTTCTTAAGCCCTTTAGGCAGAGGATCCTGGGCCCTTGGATCGACTTTGAGTGAAATCGGACGATTAGGAATTCAAACTACGAAACTCCACACTTCAGCCTTCGACTTTCGTCGAACGGCCCACACATCAGCCTTCGACTTTCGTCGAACGGCTCCACCCTCAGCCTTCGACTTTTTCGAACGGATCCGCGCATCAGCCTTCAACTTTCATCAAACGTCTCTGCATTCGTCGAACGGCCTGAGCTCGACGAATGACCCAGAGCTCTACAATCGTCCCTGAGCTCGACGAACATCCTAGAGCTCGACGAATGGCCCAGAGCTCGACAATCGTCCCTGAGCTCAACGAACAACCCAGAGCTCGACGAACGGCCCAGAGCTCGACGAACGGATCAGGGCTCGACGTTCGTCGAACGGACAAAACTCGTTGTTCGTCGAACGACCAGAGCTCGACGAACGGCCCAGAGCTCGACATTCGTTGAATGGCCAGAGCGGGATGTTCGTCGAACAGCCTGAACTCATCGTTCGTCGTACGACCTTCGACGATCCTAGAGTTTCGTCGAATTGTTCTGAGTTCCTCAAATTTGGGGTGTTACAACTCCTCCCCCCTTACAAGAATTTCATCCTCGAATTTTTTTTTCATTCCGGAAGACAGCAAGAAAGATGTTGCAACAAATTAAAACATTATTACAATAACATTACACAAACAACATACCTGACGAAAAGAGTTCTGGGAAGTCCTCCGCATTATTTGCTCACACTCCCAAGAGAACTCATCTTGCCTGTAGTTGTCCCAATGCACCTTTACGAGCTTAACCTCTTTGTTCTGCAGCTGGCAAACTTCTGAATCATCTAAGCTAACTGGACGGACCTTCTTCCTCAAGTCCTCTTCTACCGGCACCGCTGCAAACTCGACCACAACACTAGACTCCACCAAGTTTTTCCTCAAAATAGAGACATGGAAGACATCATGTAATCCAATAAGCTCTATAGAAAACTGTACAACCTCGTGCCCATGGGAGGTTACTCAAGGAAAAGCGCAAGGGGGAAGAAGATTGCATAGGCGAGAGGGAGCCATGGATCAGGGCACTCAAAAGATGAGAGAGGAGCAACAGATCAGGCGAGAGCCCTCTTGGAGGGCGAGAGGGATCCAGGGATCAGGGCACTCGCAAGGCAAGAGAAAAGCAGCAGAGCAGGCTAGAGGGAGCAATGGAGAAGGTGAGACGGGTTACTCGCGAAGCAAGATGAGGAGAAAATCTTGCCCGCAGGATGCCGTTTTCGTCGAGCGCTAGTCGGCGATCGTCGAGCGCCGTTTGATGATCGAC
Organism: Platanthera zijinensis; assembly: GCA_039513925.1. NCBI lineage: Eukaryota > Viridiplantae > Streptophyta > Magnoliopsida > Asparagales > Orchidaceae > Platanthera > Platanthera zijinensis. The sequence goes on along the minus strand of CM077079.1, from coordinate 238,978,132 downwards.
GAGCGCAGGTCGGTGATCGTCCAGTGCCAGTTCGACGATCATCAAACTTGACATTCATCGAACGCCGGTTCGACGATAGGTCCAATGCCGGTTCGATGATTGGTCAAGCGTCGGTCTAGCTAAAAGGCGATTTTTAACTTTTTATCCCCAAGTAGGGGTTTTATTCTTTGGCCCCAGGTAATTTTACCCTTTTTTCCCTTTGTGGTCTGCGTATAACCCTTCAGAATAGCGGAGTTTGGCTGTTGGCAGACCCATCCGAGTGTATTTTGGTAATTTCAGGTTGGTTCAGTTTGGTTATTGGCAGGTCAAACTCAGAGGCCTATAAATAGACCGATAAGGTGCCTTTAAGAGGTTATTGACCCCTTTCATCTTCTTCCTCCAAGGCACCTAGCTCAGCACTGGCTAGGGAGGGGAAGGATTTCTAGTTCTTCCGGGTAAGAGGTGGGACCTCCAAGCTGAACCCACGGTCTATTTCTAGTTCCCAAGACTCACGTCAAGGAAGGAATTCGGGAAGAGTAAGTGTGAGCTGCAACTCTAGATCCGAACTCTAGGTGAAGTCGGGTTTCTGGCTTTAACAACAATGCCAACCAGTAAGCTGCTTCTCCAATACGCTATATAATCTCGAACGATCCCAAAAACCTCGGACTCAACTTCTTGAGCTGGCGAATCCGCGAAATGCCTCTGAACGACTTAATCTTTAGATAAACCCAGTCGCCTACCACGAACTCCACATTTCTATGGAGAGCATTAAAATACTTTGCTTGCCAGTCCTGGAAAACCTTCATGCATTCCTGGGTTGTCCGCACCAATTCACAAGCATCGGCCACCACTTCCTTTCCCAAATGTTTGGTGTCTCCCACCTCTGTCCAAGACATCGGTGTTCGACACTACCTTCCATAAAAATCTCTGTATGGCGCCATATTTATACTTGTCTTGTAACTATTGTTATAGGCGAACTCTACCATGAAGAGGTGATCTTCACACTTCTTCCCAAAATCGAGGGTACACATATCCTTCTGTCCTTCCTCAGGATCCCATCAATCATCTCCCAAGCGCTACCTTTGCCCTTTTGAGCTTCCACAACATATGGATGGAACTCTACATCCAAATTAGTCGCTTCCTGAACACGATTGGACAAGTCATTTTGCAACTCAATCCAGTTAAAACAAGCCATGCTAGACTAGCCTCTTGCTACACACTCAATGCCAAGGGACTCCCAGTCCCGCACCAACCGCTCATCATGAGCTTCGAGCTAACTCCCTTGCCCAGAGTATTTTATGCTCAAGGCATCTTCCACCGCGTTGGGTTTGCCTGGCGTATACTGAATTGCCACTTCATAGTCTTTAAGGAACTCGACCTATCTGCGCTGTCGTATATTCAAGTCCTTCTTATCTAGAAGTTACTTCAGGCTTTTGTGGTCCGTGAAGATCTCCACTTTCACACCATATACGTAGTGCCACCACAACTTCAACGCAAAATTACCGCCGCCAATTCCAAGTAATGTACGGGTTAATTCCTCTCGTGAGGCTTCAACTACCTAGAATCAAAGGCTATCACACTACCATGCTGCACCAACACACAACCAAAACCACATCCTGATATGTCACTGAAAATCTGAAATCCTTCTGTCCCTTTAGGTATACTTAGGATTGGAGCTATCATTAGCCTTCCCTTCAGGGTATCAAATGCCTGATTGCACTCCTGAGTCCACACAAACTTCTTGTCCTTACGAGATAGAGAAGTGAGAGGTAGAGATATCCGTGAAAAGTTTTCCACAAACCTTTTAAAGTACCTGTCTAGTCCAAGGAAACTCCAGACTTCCGCCATGGTTCTCAAAATCAGCCAATCCCTGATGGCTTCAACTTTCGCCAGATCCACCGCCACCCCATCAACACTAATCACATGGCCAAAAAAATCCACCTTCTCTAATTAGAACTCTCACTTCAAGAACTTTGCATAGAGCTGGTTCTCTCTCAACACTTGCAAGACTATTCTCAAATGAGTCTCATGCTCCGCCTAGGATTTGGAGTATACCAAAATATCGTCGATAATGACGACAACAAAGGAGTTCAAGTATTCCCGAAATACTCGATTCATTAAATCCATGAATACTGATGGTGTGTTCGTCAAAATGAACGACATCACCGAGAACTCGAAATTACCATATCTCGTACCAAAAGCTGTCTTGGGTATGTCCTCGTCTCGAATCTACAACTGATAGTATCCTGACATCAATTCCAAGTTAGAATACACCACTGACCCCACCAATTGGTCGAATAGGTCATCTATCCGAGGAATCAGATACTTATTCTTGACCGTCAATTTATTCGACTCTCGGTAGTTTATGCACAACTGCATACTACTGTCTTTCTTCTTCACAAACAACACTGGCGCGCTCCATGGTGAAAAACTGGGTCTAATATACCCCTGCTCCAGCAGTTCCTACAACTGTACTTTGAGTTCGGCAAACTGTAATATATCTCAGACAACTAGACCCCCTAGGAGTGGTTTTGTCATGACTAGGTCATGACAAAACTCTAGAAGCCCAAGAAGACCAAGCGAACTTAGGAATATATGTGCGATCATTATGGTCTGCAAATAGTAGATTCCTAAACCCTAGTTTAGGATGATCATGAGACTCCAAGACCCCAACATTACCTCACCAATTTTTTGAAAGGCCCTAAGGGTCCATTTGAGTCAACCCAGGGTAGCCAAGTTGACTTAGGATCGTCCCAGGCCTAAATAGGGCAAGATGCCCTAGCTAAGGGAAATGTGCCCTAATGATCCCAACCAACCCTACCAAGGTCTCCCTAGAACTATATTTGGTTCAATGGGTCCCAAAGATCCATTGGGGTCAACCTTAGAGCTTAAGTTGACCTAAGTCAACCCTAACCCTAAATGGGTTAAGCTTGCCTACATAGGGTCAATTGACCTTCCATTAGCCAAGTGGACCCCACCCAAGCCCTCCTAACCCTAGAGTGAGGTCAATGGGTCACCAAGGACCCATTGGGGTCAACCCTAGTGGCTAAGTTGACCCAAGTCAACTCAAACCCCAAAGTGGTCAAAGTGCCCTTAATAAGGGTTAAGTGACCTTCAAGGTGCCAATTCAACCCTACCCATCCCTACCTAGACCCTAGGGGAGGCCAATAGGTCACCAAGGACCCATTGATGGTGACACCAAATGTCAATTTGATCAAAGTCAACCCTAGGCAAGGTCAAGTCAAACATAGCTTAAAAGGGCTAACCCAAGCTCAAGCCCTGGCCACTTGGGCTAACCACCTCCTAACCACTTTATATTAGCTTAGTGGGCTGCATTTAGGCTAGTGACATGACATAATTCGGCCATGAAGGGCAGGAGAGAGAAAACTCCAAATTCCTCTTTAATGGAAGAGAGAGAAAGAGGAAGGAATAAAGCCATTCATGGCTTAGGGAGGCCAAGGGCCACCTTTATTGGATGGATTCAACTCCTCTGAGGAAGAGGAGAAGTTTCCAGCAATTTCCCGGCCACCACAAGGCAGGTTCACCCCCCCCCCCCACGACTTGGCTGAAAGCTTCATTGAAGGCCATTAATGGCCATTAATGTTTGTCCCCTCCTCTCCCCCATTTCACTCTGTTAAAAGCTTCACTGGACTCTTAGGAGTTGTTTACACACCTTACCTGAAGGAGCCGGAGCAGTTCACTGTACTGTTGTAGAAACTGAGCAGCGCCACCATTAGAAATGGCATCCCGACGATCAACCCGCCTCCAGGCCATAAACAAGGTCCTCCCCTTCCTCTCTCATTGTGGATAGATCATATGAACGGTTAGGGCCAAGATTCAGGCTCAATTGAGCCCAATCGGGAGAAGCTTTCTCCTGGTTTTTCCGCAAATTTGAGCTTGTTGGGATCGCCGACATCTGCCCCTCCGGCGGCTATGCTGCCACCTGGCGATAGCCACCACCTCAACGGAGGTGGTGGTGGCGGTGGCCAGCCAGGGAGGTGGCCGGATGGTCGGGAAATTTGGCTGGAAGTTGCTCCAGGCGAGCTGGATCGTGGTCGTCGGCCGGAGGAAGAAGACGATCCAGCCACCCTTGGATCCTGCTTTAAGATTCGTGCAATCATTTAATTTATTTTGGATTATTTTAGTTTTTTGTCCCTTATAATCAGTCATCTTAGAAAATTAATTAAAAATACTTAGAGGCTAAATCTGAGAAAGTGGCCAACATATAAATTTTATCCCTAAGGTTCTACGTTAATTTGAAATTTATTTGAACCAATTTCGGTGCCTGGTTTGACCAGGACACTCATTTTGGTGGGGTCTATGCCTAAGGCTAGACAAAGATTAAAATGTGTTCCCCCACTTCACCACAAGTTCAAATGACTTGAAATTTGGACAAGGAGTCATACCAAGCTATACCTAGGTCCTGTCCAAAAATTGAAATTTTTGGAGATAATATTTCTATAGTTTTAGAAATTATTTAATAATCCTAGGGTAAATTAATTTAGGGACCTAAAGACCTACAAACCCTCCCAAATTTTGGTGAGTGGTCCTTTGGGTCACCATGAGGTTATATATAAAGTTTCACCTCATTTTGAGTTGATTTGGTTGGGAAATGAGTAGACCCTAGTTTTGCCCTAAAAGGGGTATTTTGGTCAAAAGTGCAACTTGTGGATTTGGGTGGCCAAACCACCTCAACAGAGGCTGAAATTTGGGCCACTAGTTTGACATGACTTTTAACACCCTAATATGGGTTATGGGATGGTTTGGGGTAGGATTGCCCTAGGACCCAAGTTCAAACCCTAAGTTTAGACTTTGGGGGTTTAAGAAGGGCATGGGGTCAAATGCCTTTGTATGGACTTGAAATTTGGTAGAGAGGATACCAGGGTTGTTAAGGTACTTTGGTAAAAATCTTAGAGAATTTGGAGATGGATAAACCCCTCAAAGTCCTAACCCTAGGTTAGGGCACAACCCTTATATATGTAGGATAGGCCAACAAAACATAATGAAAAGTTATGAAACATAGGTAGTATGGTCATAGAGTTAATTGGAACCTCTGATGAATTTATTGGTAATTTTAGAACAATATATTTAGTAGTTCCTTTATAGTACATGGAATTGCCCTTGAAAACCTTTTGTTTATTATGATCACACTTTTTTATGGGAAGGAAAATTGGGCAGAGGGTATGTTAGGTCAATATACTCGTACATGAATTTTATTACAATTTTTAGATGTATATTTTTAGTACTTTGTTCACAGGCTTTTGAAAATACAATTAAATTCAAAAATGGACTCAGTACTCTATGATTGATTTAAAAATGTGAAACTTGATCAGTAGTGTTCCCAGGACAATATACTCATGTGGGAATTTTAGTGTAATTTTTATATAAACAATTTCTTTATTTTGTTCATTAATTTATCAATTTGCATTATTGTGCAAAATTAAGTTTAGAGCTCACTACTCCCTAAAAAATTATGAAACTTGACCTAGAGTGTTTAATTGTCATTATATACATGCTTGGATTTTATCAGAATTTTTGGAAGTATTTTAGCAGTACTTGTCTCTTTAAAATGATTAATGTAGGTTATGATTTAAAATGATTAATGTAGGTTATGATTTAAAATTAGGTTTAGTGGTCTATACCTTGCTAAAAAATTGTGAGACTATGAATTTGCTATTAAATAGTCATCTTGTATTTATCATAAATTTTGTGAAGCATTTTGCATGCCAAAAAAAGGTACTTCATGTTCAAACTAAGGTATTTGAATATCTTAGAAAATTTATTAAATTATCAAGTAAATTGGGAAAATTATGAAATTCTGGATTTAGGCTAAATATGTCATGATAGACCCCCAATAATTATTATAGGGATTTTGGATGATAATTTGGAGTACCTCCCATTTTATACATCATATAGCTTAGGATGGTCTGCGTTTAGTAAAACTGCAGAAATCGTGTTAACATGGGGAATGGTCGTAGGGAGATAGGATTGTGGTTTACTGATTTTGGTAAATTGATTAGAGTATACCATTGGAAGTTGGGATGTGTAGGTAGTAGAGTTGTCTAAGTTTAGGTGGTGCTCGGGATCGACGAAAGATCGTCTTCCCTGTGGAGGGAGAGAGAAGCTAGGTCAAAACACATTAGGATTAGATCTAGAGTAATATTAAAGGGATCGAGAATCCGTTAATTAACCAATAATAATAAGTGCCTTGCGAAAGGGAGCTTTGGGCTTCAGCCCATCGTAGTTCTTAGTGCCCTTCACGGGGTATTCCTGGGGCAGTCCTAGGCTAAGCTAATCTGTAGGCAAAATAAATTTCAAGAGTAACTATCATAACTAGGGATTCACTTTCACTCGGCAAGTGTGGTTTAGCACTTGGCCAGATAAGTCCGGTGCGCCAGTCGCTAAGAGTACGCAGGAGCTCCGCTTAGTACACCAGCGTTGAGGCGCACGATAGGTCTGACTGGTAGTATAATTACCAGTTTTGAGGTGGGCGAGGCCCAACCCACCGCTTTTGTTTGCCACTACGGAGGTATCCTGGGAGGTTAGGCTCCAGAAATAGGGTACTAAAGGTCTGTGTACACAGAGTTAAGTGGGTGAGTTAAACTTGCATGATCACATCATAACATATTTGCATGTCATAGCATCATCATTGCATATAACCCCTGACACCTATTGTATAAAGCGGTATGGGACATTTTATACAATAGGCCCTACAAAACAACCCCTTGGTTTATTAGTTCGCGTGAGCGTACTTATAAGTTAAGGTTTATTTTCTGTAGATATATACATGCTTGCTAGAAAACCGACACCATATCATATAAATTGGCATGTGACTTTTTATACGATAGGAGCCATGCAAGAGATCCCTTAGCTTATGTGTTTTCATATAAGTTAAGGTTACTTATTTTGTGTCCTGTCTTTCATACTTTTAGTACTGCTACTTAAACTGCTAGATTAGTTCTGCCGTCACCTGCTTCTTGTTCATTCTTCACCTTCATTACCTCTCCTTTCCTCCTCCCCGCTCGGTACCTAGGAGCCATGGGGGAAGGGGTGGGGGATGATAGGACTTAGTCTTTTATACTAATGGTTTTCGAACCACATCATTTTAAGGGACCGTGGAGCCCAGCATGGAGGAGCAGCCCCGGAGGTCGACACGCTTGGAGATGGGACAGTCTAGCATCGGAGTTCAGACAACTGGGACCGTGAGTCCCGATCATTAGTAGATGTTTAGTTTTTGCTTCCGCGCTGAGTGATATGTAGTGAGGATATTGATGTACCGGGCATGAGCCCTATTTTCTGTACCTTTACTATTTCTGTGGACTCTCCCTTCGTGGAGATTATTTACTATGTGTGTGATTCTGTGGACATATTTTATTTACTCTTTTGCTACTTTTCTGTGATCGATTTGGCCGGCAGGATCGGCGTTTTGTAGTGACGACCTTCCCGGGCGTGAAGGTATCACTGCAAAGCGACGGTTCTGGGCTTAAGACCCTAGTGTTTAAAAAGAAAAAAAAGGGGTCTTACAAGTGGTATCAGAGGAGACCCTCGATCGAAAAAGTAGCAGTCCACAAACCCTTGGTCACCCCCGCGCGAGTTTTGTTTGGGGACAAACTAAGCAGCGGAAGCAGTGGTTTGCCCATATGGGGGATCACAGGTAAATTATCCACTTTTAATTGGCCTTGGGTCGATTACTTACAATGATTTTTGTTATGCAGCCTACGATACAGCCTACACCATAAGGCGGAGTCTAGCAGACTCTGAATGTTGCGCCACCTCCCCTGGTCCCCACTCCGTTCCTACAGTCAAAGATGGGGCAGACCCTAATAGCTATTCTGGAGGCTTTAAGGGCCCAGCAGGTTCTGGCTCCGCAGCCAAACCCTGGGGCCAATTGGTTGAGTATCTTCCGAGGACTTTCTCCCCCATCTTACTTGGGGACAGAGTCGGCTGTTCGGACAGAGGAGTGGTTGGACATCATGTATGAGATGCTGACTGGGATACGGTCCCATGGGAGGAGAGGGTGCCTTTAGTGGTCTCTTACTTGGATTCCCATGCCAAGAGATGGTGGAATACATCGCTAGAAAGACATTTGTTGATAGAGAGGTTACAGAGATTGCTTGGGAGGAGTTCAGGGCCGCACTGTTGGAACATTTTGTTCTGGAGTCAGCCAGAGATGAGCTAGAAGACAGATTTTTACAATTGAGACAGGGCAATAAGACAGTGGTGGAGTATCACCGGGAGTTCAACCATCTAGCCCAGTTTGCAGATTCTTATCATTTGGATGAGGCAGGATACACCAAGAGGTTTTATAAGGGCCTACGAGAGGACCTGAGAGAGGCTCTGTTGTTCGTATCCCACGGGCCTATTCCTCGGATATTGGAGATGGCGAAGAGGATTGAGGCAGATTGGCACACAACTCGAGGTCGGAAGTGGCCAACTGAGGATCAGGGTCGGGGAGTCAGAAATGATCAACGACGGGGTCGCCTTGCTAATGGGAGAGATGGAAGAAGGACTGAGGACCAGCCTCGTCAGGAGGAGAGACAGGAGCCGAGGGAGCCGGTGGTAATGGCTCCTCAACCTCTCCAGATGCGGGAGATGCAGAGACCCGGGGGTATGGAATATCCCCCGCCAGAGTGCTTCAACTGTCATCAGATAGGGCATATCAGGAGAAACTGCCCCATGAGGGAGGCATCCCTACCAGCACCACAGGTTGCCTCGCTTGCTCAGTATTTTGGAGGTCGAGGACGTGTCTGAGGATATGGATACCAGGGCGGAGACTGCAGGTAGGAGAGGGAGCAAGTGTATGCACTGGATCTCGCTCAACCATGGAACCCGAAGCAAGTGATCACAGGTATGCTATAAAATTTTAAGTTCTTTCTTTCCTAAATAATTAGACTCATGGATATAGAATTGACAGACTAGGAAAGAAAACCATAACTAGATTTCTAAGATATTTAACTACCCCAGGCATAGTCTTCATCAGTGGCAAGCCTGCTTATATGCTATTCGATACGGGTGCTTCGCACTCATTCGTGTCGAAGGCCTTCATGGAAGGTTTGGAATGCATGGAGCGATTCACAGGCTTGATGATGAGAATATGACTACCCGACGGATCGGAGGTATTCACCTCTGCCCACTACAAAATGGAGGCGGAGATTGGTGGGAAGGCATTTGAAGCACCAGCAACGATCCTAAGGATGCCAGCCTATGATTTGATCTTGGGCATGATATGGTTGCATTGGAACCATGCCCAGATTGACTACCTGTCAAAGAGGATCACCGTAAGGCATGGGGATTCCCACGTCATCATCGAAGGTATTAGACCTATTCCCCCTCTCTTGTTATCATCCGTGCAGGCCGTCAAGGCCCACCTACAGGGAGAGGAAGTCTACGAGGTACTGTTTGAAATGGCCGAGGCCAAGGATTCCATCTCTGATATCCCGGTGGTACGGGATTTTGCTGACATATTCCCAGAGAAGCTGTCAGGGCTACCCCTGTACTTGGAGCAGGATTTCCAGATACAACTTATACTGGGGGATAAGACAGCATCTAGAGCTCCTTACCGGATGGCCCCGAAGGAGTTGACGGAGTTTCAAAGCCAGCTGCAGGAACTAGTGGAAGCCCGATTTGTCCGACCGAGCTCTTCACCATGGGGAGCCTCGGTGCTGTTCGTCAAGAAGAAGGACAGGTCACTCACATTATGCATCGACTACCAAGCACTGAATAGACTGACAGTCTGGAATACCTATCCACTGTCAAGGATAGATGAGCTGTTTGATCAGCTGGAGGGGGCGCATTTCTTTTCGAAACTGGATTTGAGGCCGGGCTACTATCAGCTACGGATTCGGGAGGAGGACATTTCGAAGACTGCCTTTAATAACATATATTGGTTATTCGAGTTCACCGTGATGCCCTTCGGGCTCACGAATGAACTGTCAGCATTCATGGGCCTCATGAATCGGGTGTTCGAGGCTTATCTGAATGTGTTCGTCATCATTTTTATTGACGACATACTCATCTACTCAAGGATAGAGGAGAAGCACACACGATATCTGGCACTGACTCTAGAGAGACTGCGGGAGCACCACCTTTATGCGAAGTTCATCAAATGTCAGTTCAGGTTGAAAGAGGTGGCCTTCCTAGGCCACATTATCAGTGGATTCGGGTTAGCAGTGGACCCAACCAAGATTCAGGCAGTTCGGGATTGGTCGCAGTTGAAGGCGGCCACAGACGTACGTAGTTTTCTAGGACTTGCTGGTTATTATCGGAAGTTTGTGGAGGGATTCTCTCGAATTGCCCTCCCACTCACATCCCAGACAAGAAAGGATGTGCCCTTCGTCTGGACCCCGCAGTGCGAGACGGCTTTCCAGGAGCTGAAGGATCGACTCACCTTGGCTTCTATTCTTGCCCTTCCTTCGGGGAGATAAGGATTCCAGGTCTACACCGACGCTTCCTACCAGGGCATAGGTACAGTGCTGATGCAGAAGGGCCACGTGATTGCTTATGCTTCCCTCCAGCTAAAAAAGCATGAACAGAACTACCTTGTTCATGACTCAGAGATGGGAGCGATCGTTTTTGCTCTAAAGGTTTGGCAACATTACCTGTACAGCGTCCACTGCGACATATACTCTGATCACAAAAATTTGAAGTATGTGGACACGCAAAAAGAGCTGAATATCAGGAATAGGTGATGGGTGGAATTTCTAGCAGATTACTAGTATGAGATGCATTACCACCCAGGGAAGGCGAACGTGGTAGCCGATGCGCTGAGTCGAAGAGCCTCCACCTCCGGAGCGGAGCCCCAGATTATGTCTATGGAGCTGGTATAGAGATTGGAAGATATGCACATCATGCTGGTGTTGTCTGATGACCCCGAGCTTTATGAGGAGTATTTAGTCGCGATGAGTGCCACAGATGACATTCGAGACTGAGTCAGAGATGGTCAGAGGTAGGATGCCAAGCTAGAGACGATATTCCGGGCCTTAGAGATAGGTACTGCGGAAGATTACACACTGAGGGATGGACTAGTGTGTCTCAGAGGACGGTTTTATATACCAGAGGGAGGCTAGGTCCGGGAGTATATTATGACGGAGGCCCACTACAGCCAGTATTCGGTACACCCAGGAGTTACGAAGATGACTGCAGACCTGAAGAAGACCATGTACTGGCCAAGCATGAAGAAGGATATCACCTATTTTGTGACCCATTGCGAGATATGCCAGCTGGTGAAGGCGGAGTGCAGAAACCCTACAAGATTGTTGCAACCACTCCCAGTGATGGAGTGGAAGTTTGAGGACATCGCGATGGACTTCATACATAGGCTTCCCCGATCACGGACAGGGAATGATTCGATCTGGGTAATCGTCGACCGGCTGATAAAGGTAGCCAGATTTATCCCGATCAGGAAGAATGACTCGGTTGGTATGATGATTTGGAAATTCGTGGAGTAGTTCGTCCGTTATTACGGCGTACCCAGGACGATCGTATAGGACCGGGATGGACGGTTTATGTACAGAGAGTGGAGATCAGTGCAGACTTACTTGGGCACTCGGTTGACATTCAGTAAAGCTTTTCCTCCCCAGACTGATGGGCAGACGGAACACACCAATCAGACCTTGGAAGATCTACTGCGACTATGCATTCTAGATTGCAGAGAGCCTTGGGAGAAGCTGTTGCCACTGGTCGAGTTCTCATATAATAACAGCTACCAGTCCAGCATAGAGATGGCTCCTTATGAGGCCCTATACGGACGAAGGTGTAGGAATCCGCTGTCAATGATACAAGAAGAGGATCCGAAGGTTTTGGTCTCAGAGTTTGTTGAGGACACCGAGGCTCAGGTGAGGCTGATACAAGGAAGGATGTTAGAGGCACAGAGCAGACAGGCTAAGTATTACTACGCTCGGTATCATCAGGTGGAGTTTCAGGTGGAGAACCGGGTATTCTTTAAGATCCGAGCAATGCATGGAGTTTCACGAGTGCGTGGTCGGAAGAAGAAGCTCAGACTGAGATATATGGGGCCTGATAGGATCTTGGAGCGGATTGGTCCCTTAGCATACAGGCTGGAGCTACCACCGGAGCTGGCAGGTCTGCATGTCGTACTCCACATATCTTCTCTTAGGAGGGCTCTACTATGCCCGGAGCAGCAGATTACAGCCACGGATGGGCCGGTAGCATCTGATCGGTCAGTTCACTTGGAGCCGGTCCGGATTGATGACAAGGGGATACAAGTCTTGCGTCACAAGATGGTCCTATTGGTCAAGGTCCTGTGGAGGAATCACGGTCAGGAGGAGCACACCTGGGAGCCGGAGGATCTGATGAAATAAAGGTACCCAGATCTTTTCAGTTAGGTATTCCTCGCAATCTCTCAGGATGTTACAATTTACTTTTCATATTTGAAACTCGTAGGCCTAACTAGAATTTCGAGGACGGAATTTTTTTTGTTTATGTATTGGAATTTGTAACATCCCTCAGACAATTATACCCCATAGGAGTGGTTTTGTCATGATTAGGTCATGACAAAACCCTAGAAGACCAAGAAGATCAAGCAGACTTAGGAATATAGGTGAGATCATTATGGTCTGCAAATAGTAGATTCCTAAATCATATTTTAGGATGATCATAAAACTCTAAGACCTCAACATGACCTCACCAATCTGTTGAAAGGCCCTAAGGGTCCATTTGAGTTAACCCAGGGTGGCCAAGTTGACCTAGGATCATCCTAGGCTTAAATAGGGCAAGATGCCCTAGCTAAGGGCAATGTGCCCTAATGAGCCCAACAAACCCTACCAAGGTCTCCCTAGACCTAGAGTGGGGTCAATGGGTCACCAAAGATCCATTGGGGTCAACCTTAGAGCTTAAGTTGACCTAAGTCAACCCTAACCCTAAATGGGTCAAACTAACCTACATAGGGTCAATTGACCTTCCCTTAGCCAAGTGGACCCCATCCATGCCCTCCTAACCCTAGATTGAGGTCAATGGGTCACCAAGGACTCATTGGAGTCAAACCTAGTGGCTAAGTTGACCCAAGTCAACTCAAACCCCAAAGTGGTCAAAGTGCCCTTAATAAGGGTCAAGTGACCATCAAGGTGCAAATTCAACCCAATCCATCCCTACCTAGACCTTAGGGGAGGCCAATAGGTCACCAAGGACCCAGTGATGGTGACACTAAAGGTCAATTTGACCAAAGTCAACCCTATGCAAGGTCATGTCAAACTTAGCTCAAAAGGGCTAACCCAAGCTCAAGCCCTGGCCACTTGGGCTAACCACCTCCTAACCACTTTATATTAGCTTATTGGGATGCATTTAGGCTAGTGCCATGACATAATTCAGCCATGAAGGGCAGGAGAGATAAAACTCCAAATTCCCCTTTAATGGAGGAGAGAAAAAGAGGAAGGAAGAACGCCATTCATGGCTTAGGGAGGCCAAGGGTCACTTTTATTGGCTGGATTCAACTCCTCTGGGGAAGAGGAAAAGTTTCCAGCCATTTCCCGGCTACCACAAGGTAGGTTCACCCCCCCCCCCCCCCCTCCGCCCACCACTTGGCCGAAAGCTTCATTGAAGGCCATTAATGTCCATTGGTGCTTGGCCCCTCCTCTCCCCCCATTTCAATCTTTTAAAAGCTTCACTGGACTCCTAGGAGTCGTTTACACACCTTACCTGAAGGAGCCGGAGCAATTCACTGTATTATTGCAGAAGCCGAGCGGCACCACCATCAGAAATGGCATCCCGACGATCAACCCGCCTCCAGGCCGCAAACAAGGTCCTCCCCTTCCTCTCTTACTATGGGTAGATCATAGGAACAGTTAGGGCCAAGATTCGGGCTCAATTGAGCCCGATTGGGAGAAGCTTTCTCCTGGTTTTCCGCAAATTTGAGCTTGTCGGGATCGCCGAAACCCGCCCCTCCGGCGGCTGTGTCGGCGCCTGGCGATAGCCACCACCTCAATGGAGGTGGTGGTGGCGGTGGCCGGCCAGGGAGGTGGTTGGATTGTCGGGAAATTGGGCTGGAAGTTGCTCTAGGTGGGCTGGATCGTGGTCGTCGGCCGGAGGAAGAAGACGATCCAGCCACCCTTGGATCATGCTTTAAGATTCGTGCAATCATTTAATTTATTTTGGATTATTTTAGTTTTTTATCCCTTATAATCAGTCATCTTGGAAAATTAATTAAAAATACCTAAGGCTAAATCTGAGAAAGTGGCTAACATATAAATTGTAGCCCTAAGGGTCTAGTTTAATTTAAAATTAATATGAACCAATTTAGGTGCCTGGTTTGATCAGGGCACTCATTTTGGTGGGGTCTATGCCTAAGGCTAGACAGAGATTAAAATGCGTGCCCCCACTTCACCACAAGTCCAAATGACTTGAAATTTGGACAGAGAGACATAAAAAGCTATACCTTGGTCTTGTTCAAAAATGGGAATTTTTGGAGATAATTTTTCTATAGTTTTAGAAATTATATAATAATCCTATGGTAAATTAATTTAGGGACCTAAAGACGTCCAAACTCTCCCATATTTTGGTTAGTGGTCCTTGGGGTTACCGTGAGGTTATCTATAAATTTTCACCTCATGTTGAGTTGATTTGGTTGGGAAATGAGTAAACCCTAGTTTTGCCCTAAAAGGGGTATTTAGGTCAAAAGTGCACCTTGTGGATTTGGGTGGCCAAACCACCTCAACAGAGGCTGAAATTTGGGCTACTGGTTTGACATGACTTTTAACACCCTAGTATGGGTTATGGGGTGGTTTGGGTGTAGGATTGCCCTAGGAACCAAGTTCAAACCCTAAGTTTGGACCTTGGGGGTTTGAGAAGGGTCGACATGGGGTCAAATGCCCTTGTATGGACTTGAAATTTTGTAGAGACGATACCAGGGTAGTTAAGGTCCTCTGGTAAAAATCTTAAAGGATTTGGAGAGGATAAAGACCTCAAAGTCCTAATCCTATGTTAGGGCACAACCCTTATATATGTAGGATAGGCCACCAAAACTTAATGAAAAGTTATGAAACTTGGGTAGTATGGTCATAGAGTTAATTAGAACCTTTGATGAATTTATTGGTAATTTTAGAACAATATACTTGTAGCTCATTTATAGTACATGGAATTGCCCTTGAAAACCTTTTGTTTATTATGATCACACTATTTAATAGAAAGTTATGAAAATTGGGCAGAGGGTATGTTAGATCAATATACTCATACACGAATTTTATTACAATTTTTAGATGTATATTTTCATTACTTTGTTCACAGGCTTTTAAAAATACAATTATATTCAAAAATAGACTTAGAGCTCTATGATTTATTTAAAAATGTGAAACTTGATCAGTAGTGTTCCTAGGATAATATGCTCATGTGAGAATTTTATTGTAATTTTTAGATAAACAATTTCTGTATTTAGTTCATTAATTTATCAATTTGGATTATTGTGCAAAATTAAGTTTATAGTTCACTACTCTCTGAAAAATTATGAAATTTGACCTAGAGTGTTTATTGGTCATTATATACATGCTTGGATTTTCTCAGAACTTTTGGAAGAATTTTAGCAGTACTTATCTCTTTAAAATGATTAATGTAGGTTATGATTTAAAATTAAGTTTAGATGTCTAAACCTTACTGAAAAATTAGGAAACTGTGCATTTGCTATTAAATTGTAATATTGTATTTATCATAAATTTTGTGGAGCATTTTGCATGCGAAAAAAGGTACTTCATGTTCAAACTAAGGTATTTGGATTTCTTAGAAAATTAATTTAATTATCAAGTAAATTAGGAAAATTATGAAATTCTGAATTTAGGCTAAATATGTCATGATAGACCCCCAATAATTATTATAGGGATTTTGGATGATATTTTGGAGTACCTCCCATTATATACATCATATAGCTTAGGATGGTCTGCGTTTAGTAAAACTGCAGAAATCGTGTTAACATGGGGAATGGTCGTAGGGAGATGGAATTGTTGTTTACTTATTTTGGTAAATGGATTAGAGTATACCATTGGAAGTTGGGATCTGTAGGTAGTAGAGTTGTCTAAGTTTAGGTGGTGCTCAGGATCGACGAAAGATCGTCTTCCCTGTGGAGGGAGAGTGATGGCCAAAATACATTAGGATTAGATCCAGAGTAATACTAAAGGGATCGAGAATCGGGTAATTAACTAATAATAATAAGTTCCTTGTGAAAGGGAGCTTTGGGCTTCAGCCCATCATAGTTCCTGGTGCCCTTTGAGAGCCCTTCATGGGGTATGCCGAGGGTAGTCCTAGGCTAACCTAAACTGTAGGCAAAATAAATTGCAAGAGTAACTAGCATAACTAAGGATTCAGTTTCACTCACCTCGATATCTCGGGATGTTAGGTTGGGTCACTCGGGTTATAGGCTCGGTGGATTTGGTGATGGGCAGGTTGGCCCGACGAGCTCTAGCTCGGTTGTTTGTTGTGACGGACGGGATGGTCTGGGGATCTTTGGCTCTGTAGATGATACATAAGGTTGCATGTGCATAAGTATAAGGTGGTGGGTCTTCGGTATTGGAGGGTCGATGCACCGATGCTAATACGTTTACTCGACACGTGTGGTTTAGCGCTTGGCCAGATAAGTCCGGTGCGGCAGCCAGCAAGAGTACACAAGAGCTCCGCTTAGTGCACCAGTATTAAGGCGTACGATAGGTCTGACTGGTAGTGCAATTACCGGTTTAGAGGTGGGTGATGCCCAACCCACCGCTTCCGTTTGCCATTACGGAGGTATCTTGGGAGGTTAGGCTCCAGAAAGGGGGAACTAAAGGTTTGTGTGCACATAGTCGGGTGGGTGAGTTGCACTTGCATGATCACATCATAACATATTTACATGTCATAGCATCATCATTGCATATAACCCCTGACACCTATTGTATAAAGCAGTATGAGACGTTTTATACAATAAGCTCTGCAAAATGACCCCTTGGTTTATAAGTTCGTGTGAGCGTACTTATAAGTTAAGGTTTATATTCTGTAGATATATACATGCTTGTTAGAAAACCACACCCTATCGTATAAATTGGTATGAGATTTTTTATACGATAGGAGCCTTGCAGAAGATCCCTTAGCTTATGTGTTTTCATATAAGTTAAGGTTACTTATTTTGTGTCCTGTCTTTCATACTTTTATTACTGCTACTTAAACTGTTAGATTAGTTCCGCTGTTACCTGCTTCTTATTCATTCTCCACCTTCATTACCTCTCCTTTCCTCCTCCCCGCTCGGTGCCTAGGATCCATGTGGGAAGGGGTGGGGGATGATAGGACTTATTCTTTTAGACTAACGATTTTCGAACCACATCATTTTAGGGGACCGTGGAGCCCAGCATTGAGGAGCAGCCCTGGAGGTCGGCACACTTGGAGATGGGACAGTCTAACACCGAAGTTTAGATAGCTGGGAGTGTGAGTCCAGATCGTTAGTAGATGTTTAGTTTTTGCTTCCGCGCTGAGTGATATGTAGTGAGTATATTGATGTATCGGGGATGAGCCCTATTTTCTATACCTTTACTATTTCTGTGGACTCTCCCTTCGTGGAGATTATTTACGATGTGTGTGATTTTGTGGACATGTTTTATTTACTCTTTTGACACTTTTCTGTGATCGATTTGGCCGAACAGATCGACGTTTTGTAGTGACGACCTTCCCGAGCGTGAAGGTGTCACCGCAAAGCGGTGGTTCTGGGCCTAAGACCCCAGTGTTTAAAAAGGAAAAAAGGAGGGTCTTGCACCAACTCTTTTGGTGCCATCCTGAAAGGAGGACATGACACCGACCTAGCCTCTAGCACTAACTCAATCGAGAAAGCGATCTCCCTCGAGGAGGTACTCTAGGAAACACATCCTCAAACTCTGCCACTACCGACACTTCTCCAAGTGATAACCTGGAAAGGTGAACCTCTAACAATGCTACAAGAGCTATTCCTCCGTGGTTAATTGCCCTCACCAACTGCATGGACAAAATCAGGGAACATACCACTCCACTAAGGCCCTCAAACTTAACTTCTCCCTACCCTTCGACTCTCAGGGACACCACCTTAAATAGGCAGTCAATACTGGCACGATGCTCTGCAAGACAGTCTATTCCCAAACTCACATCGAACTCAACCAGCGGTAGAACCACTGCTACCAACATTAAGTCAACTCCGCCTAGACTCCAACAAATGCGTCCATTCGCCCCGGTAATCATAGAAGACCCATTGGGCGTGCGCACCTTCAACTCTGCGTCTGTCGGGAATGACTCAACTCCAATTCTCATACATGTCACCACATCGTGCTGGCGGATCGCTTCCTATTGCCCAAGGTTATAAGCACTTGGCTGCTTGGCTTTAAACCATGAAGCGCTCGACTCCGCCATCTTTCCCTTCTCCGCCACCCTGGGTCCGGATCACACCGATTGCTCTTACTTTGGCTCCTACTCAGCGCCACCTTCAGTGCAAATGCGAGATATGTGTCCCAGAATGCCACACTTATAACACGATGGTGGTCCCTTGAAACGAGACCCTCTAGACATCATGTTGCTTTTCTCACCTGACTTGAAAGGATGAGGCTTCCTCTTGAACTAAAGGTTTGTGTGCACATAGTCAGGTGGGTGAGTTGCACTTGCATGATCACATCATAGCATATTTACATGTCATAGAATCATCATTGCATATAACCCCTGACACCTATTGTATAAAGCAGTATGAGACGTTTTATACAATAAGCTCTGCAAAATGACCCCTTGGTTTATAAGTTCGTGTGAGCGTACTTATAAGTTAAGGTTTATATTCTGTAGATATATACATGCTTGCTAGAAAACCGACAACCTATCGTATAAATTGGTATGGGATTTTTTATACGATAGGAGCCTTGCAGAAGATCCCTTAGCTTATGTGTTTTCATATAAGTTAAGGTTACTAATTTTGTGTCCTGTCTTTCATACTTTTATTACTGCTACTTAAACTGCTAGATTAGTTCCGTTGTCACCTGCTTCTTATTCATTCTCCACCTTCATTACCTCTCCTTTCCTCCTCCCTGCTCGGTGCCTCAGATCCATGTGGGAAGGGGTGGGGGATGATAAGACTTAGTCTTTTAGACTAACGGTTTTCGAACCACATCATTTTAGGGGACCGTGGAGCCCAGCATTAAGGAGAAGCCCTGGAGGTCGGCACACTTTGAGATGGGATAGTCTAACACCGAAGTTTAGACAGCTGGGACTGTTAGTCCCGATCGTTAGTAGATGTTTAGTTTTTGCTTCCGCGCTGAGTGATATGTAGTGAGTATATTGATGTACCAGGGATGAGCCCTATTTTCTTTACCTTTACTATTTCTGTGGACTCTCCCTTCGTGGAGATTATTTACGATGTGTGTGATTTTGTGGACATGTTTTATTTACTCTTTTGATACTTTTCTGTGATCGATTTGGCCGACAAGATCGGCGTTTTGTAGTGACGACCTTTCCGAGCGTGAAGGTTTCACCGCAAAGCGGTGGTTCTGGGCCTAAGACCCCAGTGTTTAAAAAGGAAAAAAGGGGGGGTCTTACACTAACTCTTTTGGTGCCATCCTGAAAGGAGGACGTGACATCGACCTAGCCTCTAGCACTAACTCAATCGAGAAATCGATCTCCCTCGAGGAGGTGCTCTAGGAAACACATCCTCGAACTTTGCCACTACCGGCACTTCTCCAAGTGATAACCTGGAAAGGTGAACCTCTAACAATGCTACAAGTGCTACTCCTCCGTGGTTAATTGCCCTCACCAACTGCATGGACAAAATAAGGGAACATGCCACTCCACTAAGGCCCTCAAACTTAACTTCTCCCTACCCTTCGACTCTCAAGGACACCACCTTAAATAGGCAGTAAATACTGGCACGCTGCTCTGCAAGCCAGTCCATTCCCAAAATCACATCGAACTCAACCAGCAGTAGAACCGCTGCTACCAACATTAAGTCAACTCCGCCTAGACTCCAACAAATGCGCCCATTCGCCCCGGTAATCATAGAAGACCCATTGGGCGTGCGCACCTTCAGCTTTGCGTCTTCCGGGAATGACTCAACTCCAATTCTCATACATATCACCACATCGTGCTGGAGGATCGCTTCCTATTGCCCAAGGTTATAAGCACTTGGCTGCTTGGCTTTAAACCATGAAGCGTTCGACTCCGCCATCTTTCCCTTATCCGCCACCCTGGGTCCGGAGCACACCGATTGCTCTTACTTTGGCTCCTACTCAGCGCCACCTTCAGTGAAAATGCAAGATATGTGTCCCAGAATGCCACACTTATAATACGATGGTGGTCCCTTGAAACGAGACCCTCTAGACATCATGTTGTTTTTCTCACCTGACTTGAAAGGATGAGGCTTCCTCTTCCACCTATTCCCTTCAGACTTCCCTTGCGATTGAGAAGGCTTCCCTTCTCCCTTCTTGGTTGCAAACCCCTTACGACGTTTGATTCGCTCCATGAGGCTTCGGCCTTTTTGGTCGGCGAGCTTGCTCCTGCTTGCGATCCTTACCCTGTAAAAATTTATTGTAATGTGTGTCAGTAAAGGCTGACCTCAACCGTGTAACCAACACATCTCCTCCCGGCCATCCCTAGCGAACCCCGGGGCACCCCATCAGCCTACAGGTCAGCGCTTCGTATGCAATATACATAAACATGTAAAGCGATAAAAAAAGTTTGGATGTCTCATACAACAAACATGTTTCTACGTTGAGTATATCGTAAAAAGGGCCTACAATGCAGCATGTATACAAACCTTGGTTTCACCCAAGGCACCCTAAATCGTATGAATCTAACAGATCATCACGCATCATCAAATGGGTACTTCCATTTTACCCTTTGGCGTTCAAGCCGCAAACATATGGGTACTTCCAATTTCCCCAAACGGCATTCAAGCCGCTACACGGAACTCTTGCCAAGGCCCCACCCGCTCGTGGGTCTCAAAACCCAGGCTTGCATGAAAACTCTTACTTCTCACATCAGTATTACGCCATTAAAACAAACAAACCGATGCTAAGAACCCTCGCAGGACACCACCCGCTCATGGGCTTCATTGCCCGAGCTTGCCTAATGCTTGGCATTCTCGTCAGTTTCATAGAAAGGGACTTGTCTTGTAGGGACACTCTCCACACATTACTTGCACATCACGGGCTAGCCAGCCGATCACAGAGACAAAGTCAAGCCTTCGCATATCACAAATCATAGCCTTACCACCCTAATCCACCTTCCGTACTATAACATTCCCGTGCTCCAAGGAAACCATCTACCGTCACCACGGAGCTAATCTTATCCGGTTTTGACTACACGTACTCGCGTGAAATAAGGGAGACATATATCACAAATGGCATCTTGCCGCAATGGATTTTTAGCAAAATCCTTAAGGCTCGCTATGCAACATCACCGAGTCGGACTAACGGTCGTGACTATAGCTTCACCCACAATGCCTGATCCACTAGCGGAGCAGATTTCTAATGCAATATCATGTCGGGGATGGACACAATCGACCCAGTGGCTCCTCTTGAGCCATGTCAACCTGAATCCCTCTCACTTGAGAGATCCGGTGCCTAAAATGCTTAAAAGAAAGCAAGAAAAGAGTAGATGCTATGCACGCATCCTAAAATTGAGAGGAGAGATGTCGTTACCTTACGACCCCTCTTCCTAGCCATGAAATCTTTGCCTTGCACAGATGAATATGAGGGCCTCAACGTCCTCTCCACGGATCTGGCTTTGGAACAACGATCAGAGCTCTGAAGCTCCGTCAATGACAGAGAAAGCTCTCTTTCCTCCTCCGCTCTCCAACTCTCAAACCCTAACCTTCACCTAGAAAAGAGAAGACAAAGAGGGAGAAATCCCGCTCAGCCCTTCTTAAGCCCTTTTGGCAGAGAATCCTGGGCCCTTGGATCGACTTTGAGTGAAATCAGACGGTTAGGAATTCAAACTACGAAACTCCACACTTCAGCCTTTGACTTTCGTCGAACAGCCCACTCATCAGCCTTCGACTTTCGTCGAACGGCTCCACCCTCAGCCTTTGACTTTTGACGAACGGCTCTGCACGTCAACCTTCGACTTTTTTCGAACGGCTCTGCATTCATCGAACGGCCTGAGCTCGACGAATGGACCAGATCTCAACAATCGGCCCAGAGCTCGACGAACAGCCCAGAGCTCGACGAATGGCCCAGAGCTCGATGAACGGCCCAGAGCTCGACAAACAGCCCAGAGCTCGACAAACGGCCAAGAGCTCGACGTTCGTCGAACGGCCATAACTTGTCGTTCGTCGAACGGCCAGAGCTCGACGAACGGCTCAGAGATCGACGTTCGTCGACCGGCCAGAGCTCGACGAACGGCCCAGAGCTCGACGTTCGTCGAATGGCCCAAACTCGTAGTTCGTCGAATGACATTCGACGATCCTAGAGTTTCGTCGAACTGTTCCGAGTTCCTCAAATTTGGGGTATTACACACTACTCTCAAAAGACAACTAAACAACGTCCAAATGGTTTAACAATAAAAAAGAAATCAAGCTCAAAAGATAGAAAATAAGTAAGCCATAATTCAACTTGACATCTGGTCAAACAATCAGATTGTCTAATTGAATGCACTGAACAATCAAGTCGAATCATGCACATATCAATATAGTTATAGAAGTTCTATTAATGGACTTATTCGACTGGATTATCAAACCGAAATTACATGAAGAAAGATCTATAAGAATTTTGTGATGGATATCAAAGAAAAGGCTAAGGCAGATTCAATAAGAAGATCTAGTCGCTCGTGTAGAAGATTCAACTACATTTGAGCTGAAGTTTGATGAAGACAAAAAGTTTGCGTGAAGACTAGACTCAACGCGATATTTAGACGATTGTGCTAAATCATTAACACTATTTGGGCTGATGAACTTAAAAGACAAAGAATGTGAATATTAAATTAAAAGTTAATGCACTCGTGCAGATGAATCAAGATGATTTGTGTAAAAGATAAACCTGCATATTAAATACTTGTGTAGATCTTCTATACAATCGTAGAGAAAGTATAAGGCAATTCGATCTGAGGTTTCATGAAGTTCAAAGCTATATTGAAGGTAGAAGGTTCTGGATAAGCCAACTGAGAATCAAGTATCTCAACTTGATTATTTCAACTAGGCAAGAAGAAAAGATTTGACTTGATATAAAGAATACCATGCTAGATTACTCTATAAAGAAGAAAATGAAGTGGAATAGTCTTGAAGTAAATTATTCATCTAGATATCAAACCATTCGACCAGAAATGACATATTCATCTTGATATTAAGCAATTCGACTAAATGTGAAGCAAATTCGACTTGACTTCATCATCCAGTAGAATCACCAGTCAAGTTCGACTGCAAGTCTAGCATTCAAGTAGAAGAGTTGCTGAAGAAGCAATTTGACCATACAAGGAAATTTCGACTTGATATCAAGTCGAGCAACACAACAAGGATGAATTCAATTTAAAATACAAATTTATTATGAAGTCCATTAATGGCACCATGGAAAGAGCCAATCAATTGCATCCTTTAAGGAAAAAGATTTCTGACAAGAGATCGTCCGCGATTTAACCGTTAGGAATCTGGGCCATATAAAACAAGATGTACATGTCCAGTAAACCCTAACTAATCAATCAATGCAAAAAAGAGCTTTATTGACGTCGTCTTTCTAAATCATTTTTTCTGAATACAAAAGCTAAAGTTTTGGAGAATACGAATCAAAAATTATAGCTTTTCTTCTCCAATAAGGTCGATCAATTAAATTTGCTGGAATAGATTCAAAGATAAACAATTTCTTGACAAGAAGAAGATCTTCTAGAATTACTGGGAGCGTGACATAAAATAAAGAAGATTTCTCTCAAGCTTTCTGCTGGAAGATTGGTAAAGAAGCTAGTATCAATAACTTCAAGAAGAATCCAAAGCTTTTTAGATAAACTAGCCGAGTCTATAGAAATTAGTAGGATCTCTGTGAGATTTGAGATGTAGGATCCCTCGTGGATCTGAGGTAGGAGAATCTTCTATTTGAGTTGTATGGTCTTCATGACCTGAGGTAGGAGGTCAGTTTGTTCCTTTGAGGTAGGGTAGGATACATTGTATCTGAGGTAGGATCCTTTGTAGATCTGAGGTAGGAGGTTAGTTTAGGCCTCTAAGGTAGGAGACGTTGTCTCAAAGGTAGGATCCTTTATGGATCTAAGGTAGGGTCTTGGTGACCTAAGGTAGGAGACTTGGTCTCTGAGTTATAGGATTTATAGATTTGAGATTTGTTTAAAGTTTGGTCGAGTCTAGTACTTTGCTAGATAGGCAGAGGGGGAAAGTGGATGTACCCAACTCGGGGAACCACTATAAACTGTTGTGTGCTACTGTTGTGGCTATGTTGTGTTACACCTTATTTTTAATTCCGCAAAATATTCAAGATAGACTAAACACTGATTCACTCCCCCTCTAGGTGAGCAGAGACATCCCTTGACTTTCAAGTAGTATCAGAGGTAGGTTGTTCAAAAAGAGCTGAACAGCTTGAATAAGATCCTCATAAGGGAAATCAGTCTATCCACCATGACTTCTGATGAAACTCCCCATCTATAAGAAGGAGAATTTTGGTATATAGAAGGAAAGGGTTAGGCTATCCATGGAAGCCTTTGAACTTAGAATACTCATAACTTCTTAAGAAGGTCCTTTCATTCCCATGAAAGTTTCCTCTATTGATCCAAATCTACAAGATCCTAAGAGATTTACAGAAATTACCAAGGATGAAGTAATGTTGGACACCATGGATAAAAGGGACAAAAACATACTTGTGAGTGCTATTGATGACTCCAAATTCCATAATTTGATTCACTGCCTGAAAGTGTGAACAGTTGTGTAAATCCCCTGAGAATTCTCTAGAGGGGGGATTGAGTGAATAGAGAATAAAAAAAACCTTTTCAATTAATTTCACTTAGCTTGGCATTTGCATCACACACAAAATTCTAACTAGAAATTATATACAACATGACATAATACAAAAATAAAGTAAGAAAGAAAAGCAGCAAATATAGAAGAAACCAAAGCTTTAGTGGTTCCCTAAAATCTGGGTACATCCACAATTTTACCACCTTGGTTGGAATTTATTGTCCCAGTGCCTGAGTATTTTGATAAGAAGACACTTAGAACCAATAACTAATTGAGTCTTTTGACAAAGAGACTCTCAGAACCACAACCACTGAGTCTTTTGACAAGAAGACTCCCATAACCACAATCTAAATCCTTTGAAGAGGGATTCTAAAAACTCTTTACTCAGTTAATACAAAAGAGAGAGAAAGAGATTAAGAGAAGGTTGAGAAGAAGATTTCTTCTGGATGAGTCCTCTTAGTAAGAATTTGAGGACTATTTAGCACTAAGTGTTTATGATTTTTGAATATGATGAACCCCTTTCAAATAAAAGAGTTATATGGGTTATAAGCTTTAGATCCAATCGCTTCTTTGAATGTTCTAGTAGATTAGGTGTTTCAACACTAGCAAAGAAGAATGAGAGTTAAGAAGATGAAGATGATAAAGAACAGTCGGTTATGAGTCCATGTTCTTGTTCTCTGTATTAGTTCTCTCTGTTCGTTATGTTTTGCATTCCCTTCACTGATTATATTATTGCTGGATGATTTTGAATTGTCCCTTTCATAGCATGAAATCTTCAGAAGGAATGTTGATATATTCTTCCAAAAATACTTCCATCAATCTAGAGTTCTTCTTCAAAAACTTTTTATAAAATTATCTCTAAATCTGATAGAGGAATCTTTCCTTTAGACTATCTCCCAACGGCTAGAATTGTTTGAATAAATTCCTTGAAAGTTCCTTGCATTATGCCTGAAACAATTCTCTGAAAATTTCCTTTTTAATCTATACTCGGCGCTACGTCGGCTTCATGTAAGAGCAATGCCAACTTGCTGCTTCTGTATAGAATAAGTTTGTTGTCAAAGTTGAGTCGATATCTTATCGATGTGTGCATTGACTTCTGAAGTAACGTCGATTTTAGTATATGTAGTTGCTCTGAATTCTTGTCAAAGTGATGTCGATATCCAGTCGACTTCTAGTCAACGCTTGATTACCTTGATTTTTTTTCTTCCATTCAGAGTGCCTTGCTCATGTCCTAAACTCTACTGACTTCTTAGGACTTTTATGACCATATTACCCTCTCTATACAACAAGTGTAATTCAACATATGATGTAAAATCACTTAATATAATTTGTTAAGTTAAATCATTAGGGTTTTTCCCAACACTTCTAAAGAGATGTGGGACCCTTCATTGTATACATGGAAGGCACTGAGGAGGTTAGTGGTGAGATGAATTTTCTCCTCAACTAGGAATATGAAGCCTTTAAGCAAGGGAAAAAGCACATAATTGCTAAATATTTTGAGAAACTCTTCAAAATAGTTAATGCCCTGAAGAACTATGAGAGAGTATTCTCCAATTATGATATGAATAATGAAATCCTTAGATCCTTTAGTAAGGAATGAGACATAAAGATCTGTATAATAAGGGAGATGGGGAATTTAGAAAATATCCAGCCCGAAAATCTGAATGGGAAGCTATTATCCCATGAATTGTAACTAAATACAAGAAAATCCAAGGAGGAGAGCAGCAGATCTATCAACAAGGAGAAGACAGTGGCTTTAAAGGTTGAAAGATCCAGGAAGAGCAGAGTGGAGACTTCCACTTCTCTAAGTGGATCTGTAAAATCAGAGGGCTCTAAACCTAGAACTTTTAGAACAAAGTTATCAGATGGAGACCTAGCCATGCTCTTTATCTTAAGGAAGTCCAGCTACCACAAGGAGAAGCCCAAGTACAAGGAAAACAGGTATGATACTAAGCACAATAAACATTTTTCTTCATATGTTGTTTGTTATGGAAGTAAGAGAACATGTCATATTATTACTGAATGTCCCTCAAGAAGAATGGAAATGAGAGGAGAGAAGAGAAGAAGACTTATAATGGCAAGAGGCAGGAAAAGAGCTTCATTGCCAAGAAATCCAAGACGATGAGTGATAGCTGGAGTTGTTCCTCAGATTTTGATGAAGAAGCCTACATTGGGCTAATTTCTCTATCTAATTATGAGGAACATGATAACTATCTTGCTACAATGGTGATGATAAGGGCACCACTAACCCTCTTAGAAAGTGAATGGGAAGATGAAGACTATTATGGGCTTGCAACCCTATCTGATGAAGAAGTCTAGGATGAACCCCATCCTGCTAAGGTATGCATTAAATAACCATTATCTCATTCTGTATCTAATAATGCATCAGAGTTAAACTTATCATGTGATGAGAATGAATCTAATGCAGATTCAAAAGACGATTCATTGTGTAATAATGAGAATCACTCTGAATTATTGGATCAATATGGTGCTCTCTTGGCTGCTCTTAAAAAGAGCAAGAAATTAGTCAAGATTCAGGTAGAGGAATAGAAATTCTAAAGTCTTTTAGATCTCAAGTTGATGAGAAAATAATGGAAATAACTCTCATAAATTCTGAGGTTTTTAAGCTCAAGAAAAAGCTCGATGCTTAATCAAGAATTCTAATCCAAAAAGAAAAAGTCACTAAGGCTTTGGAAGATAAGCTCTTTGTTGAAGGGAAGCTTGTGGCAAATTTATCAAAGTCACAAACAATGTTGCCAATCATTGATAGATTTTCTACACTATATATAGGTGGTGCAGGATACTCTAAAGAGGCAGAAAAGCAAAAGATACCTAAAGATAAAACTATTTTTTAAAAAGTTATACTGTCTTCAAACACTTATGATCATGATTCAACCTATGGAATAAAACCACCGAATCCAAGAAATATAGTAGAAATTAGATAGAGTGCATTCAAGGCACCCCATGAGAAAATCCACATGAAAAATTATGGATCCTTTGTATTTGGATCTGCATTATAATCAGAAAAAGGAAAGGGAAAGGCTCTTCCTCAAAGGACTATCCCTAAGATGAATCATGTGACCGTGCAACCTATCTTCCATCATGCACACATCCATAATATTCATCTAATAAATGCCAAGAAACCAGAATCCTACTCATATTATCATCAACATCATCACTCCACTCAGAAGGTCACTGCAAATAAAGGACCAATGGTGAATCTACCTCATTACCCGATACATGGTCATAAGATAAACCATCAAAGAGCAGTGACGATGGTTGTTCCTCTGATCACCAACACCATCATGCACTTAATCAAGTGAGTCAGAGGAGAAGATATAACAAATATGAGTTTTGGTGATGTGGGAAGTTTTGCCACTTTGTTATAGATTGTTGGTTCAACCCAATAGTGCCTAGAGCAAAGATTGTGAGGCTTGCTAGTAATATTTTAATAAGAAATTCAATGTTCTTAAAAGCCAAAAAGGTAATTGGACATTAGGTGTCCCAAGGAATTCTATGGATTAAGAACACTATGAGTAAGGTCAAGAGAGTTAATTAGTCTCTTATGGACTAAAGATAACCAGACTCTGAAGCATGCATGATAACCTTAATGTTGAAGATTAAATTATGTCAACCTTTCAATAAATGTCAAGTGGAATCAGAACCCATAGATATAGGTAAAATCAATTCTTTCAAAGTTGAGCTTGGTGCACTCAATGCTAAATGAATGATATCTCTATCTTAAGTTAATGGTACATATAAATAAGGTTGAAATAGCTCATCTTCTGAGTCTAGACCTTATATTAACTAAAAGGAGAAATTAGAATTCAATAGGAAGGAAAGATAATTTGGAAGAAATAAAAAGATTTTTTGAGTGTTGACATGACTTGAGTTAAAGTCAAGGTGAATGTGTGTAGATACAACCAAATCAAGATTGATTCAGTGCGACGTGCTTTTCCTTTCACTACCAAAATTTGGGTAGATATCAAGTCAAACATGGTGCAGTGAAGGCGAATCAACCCTAATTCGCTCGAAATAACTAAGCATCTTAGAGAGCTAATCTAGAATGTTTATTTCATTCTAATAGAATCGAGCGGTAAAGATTTGGGTGATCAGGCATGCGCCCCTTCACATTCTAAAAATAGATGTATATAAATAGGCATGAATGTTAGATTAGGTAAAGAGTTCATTGTTCTTAAAACCCTTCAGCTAGAACTACACAAACCTCCCATTACTCTCTCAAGAATCTGTCAATGGCTCTGAAGAAATCAGTGGAGCTGTTCAATGTTTGTTATGAGCTCGTTCATGGAGGGTTTGATGACAGAGAAGCCAGTATTAAGGAATTAATTACTCTAAGCACCAATGCTGGATTAGTGTTCATTCTGTCTGAACTAATAAGGATTTTTGAACGAAAAATTGTATATCTATTCCAGAATGCTAAGGTCTCTTCGACGAGAAAGGTCATTAGGTCGAAGATTGTTGAGCATCGGGCAAAGATCTCCACTTGTGCCCTAATAAATGTTCTCAAAATCCTCGTACTTACCGTGGAAGATGAAAAAGATGAAGTAAGTCCCAACGATTATGAACAAGCCCTCAAGTGGTGCATGCATACATCACCCACTAGAACTTTGTATAGAAACAAGATGTCGACCCCAGGGAAGTTGACTTTGAGAGTCTTTCTCTCTAGATGTCTGATCTACACTTCTGTTGGATAGACCTCATCAATATCTCTTGAAATCTATCCATGTTATACCCATGCATTTATGATGATCTTTTTGGAATCATCGCTCCAATACTAATAATCTAAATCTTGTCCATTCTCTCTTCTCTTCATGGTCATTTACTCTTCAAGGAGCATTATACCTTCCTTTTTTCTCCTCTTGGTGTGTTGTACATCCTGAGCTTCCCTTTCCTTTACAACAAAATCAAACCCAGTAGGCTCATTTAAATCCAATAAGGTAAGGTTGAGAGCCAGCCGTGTGCCCTGAAGGATCCACAGGGCTTTATTAGCATTAACATTCTCCCCCTTTCTAGCTTCTTCAAATATTGTATGTTCAAGATCAATTGTAAAGGCCACAACTCTATCAAATAGAGTTTGAAATGTTTTCTCATTATCCTCCAGAATATCATCTTTGACCACTTCAACCAATTTCATTACTTCAACTTGAGTGGAATACAAATATTGTTTTATGTGATTCACTTTACTTTCATGTGTCTCATCATTCTTGCTGACATAATGCTTGAGACTGGTGATGTCCTGAGAGCATTGTTGTAGATTGTCATCAATTGACTTTATTATTTTGGCATTGTGGTGCACAAAACTTATTGCTTTGTCAAACTATTTTGAAAATTCAGAATTGACATGTGCAATGTCATCCTTGATGATCTTTATCTCTTGCATGGCTTCATCCCTTTCTCCTTTTGCATCTTCATTAATGTAAACTTTCAGAGATGTTCTTCGCTCATCTAGCATTATCTGTAAGACCCCATTTTTTTCTTTTTAAAACCCCGGGGTCTTATGCCAAGAATCGCCGTTTTGCGGTGACACCGACACTCGGAAAGGTCGTCACTACAAAACGCCAATCATGTCGGCCTTTTACGATCACCAAAGAGAAAGTCCAAAATCACATATAATATAAAATATGAGAAATCATATCATGTCCACATGATAACAGAAGTACTGAGGAAAAACAGTACAATGAAATATAAACAGGCCCAAGCCCGGTACATCAATCCTCACTACAAACTCTCGTGGAAGCTAAGTAAACTAAACACTCACGGAGCTAGTAGTCGGTGCTCTTGTGCTAGACTGGCCGACCTCCATGTGCACCGTACTCTGCTAGTGTTGTATCCCCTACTGCTGCTCCTTGTCTCCCATCCGAAGCCCCTGGAATGTTGTGGTCCGAAAACCGTTAGTCAAAAAGACTAAGTCCTATCATCCCCTAATTAAATTACCCTAGGATTATTAAATTATTTCAAAAACTATATAAAAAGTATCTCTAAAAATTCCCATTTTTTGGCATGACCTAGGTATAGGTTAGAATGACTCCCTGTCCAAATTTCAAGTCATTTGGACATGTGATGAAGTGGGGGCACTCATTTTAATCTCTGACTATCCCTACATATGACCCCACCAAAATGAGTGCCCTAGTCAAACCAGATATCCAAATTGGTTCAAATTAATTTAAAATTAAATTACACCCATAGGGCTATAATTTACATGTTGACAACTTTCTCTGTACAGGCCTCTAAGTATTTTTAAAATAATTCATAAGTTGACTGATTTTGTGTGATAGAATTATACAAAATATATAATATATAACATGATCTTGCACAGATCTTAAAAAAGCATGGACGGAATCTGGTCATCTTGAAGCTCCAGCCGACAGTCCCGATTCCCTCTTCCTGGGACAACTTCAAGTCACCGCTGCTGGCAACCCGGCAACCTCCCTGGCCGCTGGCCACCTCCACTACCTCCGTTGAAGTGGTGGTTGTCGATTGGCGGCTGCACGGTCGCCGAAGGGGCGGATTACGGCTATCCCGCACACTCATTTTTCTCAGAAAAAACATGAAAATCAATCGCTTGATCGGGCTCAATTGTGCCCGATCCTTGTCCCTAATTAGTCCTATGATCTACCCATGGAAGGAGTGGAGGAGGACCTTATTGGTGGTCTGGAGTCAAGCCGATCGCTGGGTTGCCATTTGCGGTGGAGGTGTCGCTGGAGTTCTGTAAAAGTATTGTAGAAGGGCTCGAAACCATCGGGGGAAGGGTGGAAATGACTCCCTGATGCCCAGTGATGCTTTTAAAGCACTCAAATGGGGTAGGGGAAGAGAGTAGGTTGAAATGGACATTAATGGCCATTAAAGGTCATTTTCGGCCATGGTGGTGGGGGTGAACTTGGGCTGATTATGGTTGTTAGTCTCCTCCAAATTATCCAGGGAAGAATCCAGCCAATGGAGATGAGGGGAGGGGCTCTTGATCTCCTATACCATGAATGCCCCCCTTATTTCCCCACTTTCTTTCTCCTCCATTAAAGGGTAAAATTGAGTTTTCTCTCTCCTAGTCACCTTGGACGATTTTGAACATCTCCCTAGTCTAATGGCAGCCCACTAACTCATATTAATCATTAAAAATGGGCTAGCCCAAGTGGAGGAAAGGGTTTGAGCTTGGGTTAGCCCATTTAGGCTAGTTTGACCTAAACCTAGACTAGGGCTGACCTTGGTCAACATGAACATTTGGGTTGACCCTAATGGGTCCTTAGTGACCCATTGACCTCCCCTAGGGGCTAGGTAGGGTTGGGTAGGGTTGAATTGGCACTTTGGAGGTCACTTGACCCTTAGGAAGGGTACTTTGACCAAATTAGGACTAGGGTTGACTTGGGTCAACTTAGCCTCTTGGGTTGACCCCAATGGGTCCTTGGTGATCCATTGACCTTACTTTAGGGTTAGGAGGGTGGGGTCCACTTGGCTAAGGAAGGGTCAACTGACCCTTAGTAGGCTGGCTTGACCCACTTAGGGTTAGGGTGGTCTTAGGCCAACTTGGCTACTTTGATTGCCCCCCCAATGGGTCCTTAGTGACCCTATTGATCTCCCAAGGGGGTTAAGGGTATTGTGGTAGGGTCATGGGGTCAAATTGAAGCCTTAAAGTCAAAACCCTAGGTCTGGTGGTGAGGTTGTGCTATAGGCAGACCAAGATGATCTTTACCTTGGCCCTTGTTCACCTGACCCTTGAGCTTCTTATGGTTTTGTCATGACCTAGTCATGACAAAACAAAACCTAGGGGCCTAGTTATTTAAGAGATGTTACAAATCAAACAATTATTTTGTAACGGCCTCCCCAGCCCACAGCTCGAAAGGACGGCCGTCGGCACCCCCAGCACCACGCTCGAAAGGGTTCAGCCTAACCAGGTCTGCAAACCATGCACCCCAAAGCCTCTCCGTGCCTGTTTCTCGGCCGTGGCGTATTTTTGAGGTCGGGTCTCGAACCCGCAACCCCCTTGATAAAGAGTCTTCAAACCACTCCTCATCACCAATTGAGCTACAGCTCAGTTGGTGATGAGGAGTGGTTTGAAGACTCTTTATCAAGGGGGTTGCGAGTTCGAGACCCGGCCTAAATAATGCGTCGCAGCTAAGAAACAGTCACAGATAGGCTTTGGGGTGCATGGTCTGCAGACCTGGTTAGGTTGAACCCTTTCGAGCATGGTGCTGGGGGTGCCTGTGGCCGTCCTTTCGAGCCGTAGGTTGGGGAGGCCATTATAAAAAGTGCACTTTTTATAATAGCCTCCCCAGCCCACGGATCGAAAATACGGCCGCCGGCACCCCCAGCACCATGCTCAAAAGGGTTCAGCCTAACCAGGTCTGCAGATCATGCATCCCAAAGCCTCTTCGTGCCTGTTTCTCGACCGCGGCGCATTGTTGAGGTCGGGTCTCGAACCCGGAACCCCCTTGATAAAGAGTCTTCAATGAAAGAGAGAGTTAGACCTGATTTACTCTAGAGGGGGGTGAATAGAGTAGTTAAAAACTTTTGTTGTTTAAAAATAATTAGAGTAGAAAGACTAGTGAATACCAAGATTATCAGTAAGTAAGAAAACAACCTAAGTAAAACTAATCTAACACAGATCACAGATCAAAGCTATCAAAGCCACAATAAGAACAAAGATAAAAGGGCAACCAAACAACACAAGAACTTTTATAGTGATTCCCCAACCTGGGTACAGCCACTCTTCTACCACCCTGGTAGGAATCTACTAACTGGTGTTGATCAGGTGACTGCTACCTTTGAGTTTTTGATCAGGTGCTTAACAACCAATCTCAAGTCTTTTGGAAGGAGACTTATGAACCAGGCTAACTTTTGAAGGGAGTTAAAACCCTGTACAATGGGGTGGGAAAGAAGATGATGTTAGTCTTCTCTTTTCTCAAAAATAACTTGAGAAGACTTTGTGGATCCTTGATGGTGCCAAAGCTTCCCCTGAGATGTTGAAGGTTCAGAAAGACTGGAGCTTTGCTTTAGGGTGTAGGTCTTTAGTTTTGATTTGTCAATGTTCAGGAATCTAGTAGACAGATGTTGAAAAGAATGTTTCTGAAGATTCCCAAATATGATGATGAAGAAGACTCTTGATATTTGATGAATGTTCTTCTTCAGTCTTAAGTATTGATAAGGATGATAGCACTGAGAGAAAACAAGAGAGTTCTGGATGATTTTTGAGTTCTCTGTACTGTATCCTTGAAAAAGAGAGAGATCTCTTTTAATATTCTCAGTCAATTATTATTCCTTTGAAATTTGAATTACTGCCTTAAATGCTGACTGATCTTGAGATTACAAACGGCTGGAATAAAACATTAATGAGTTTCTCCAATTGTCCCATTAAAGACGGCAAGTAATATTCCTGATGAAGACCATAATCAATACTGTTTATAACGACTATATTCAGAGAATATAAGCATTGATTATTCAGGAACTACTGCAAGAGAATAAGGACAAGATGAGGTAAAATTACAAGTCTGGGACTGCACAGAATTCGTTGAGCAGGGAGCAGATTTCGTCGACCCGAGTCCAAAGTTTGTCAACCAGAGAAATCGTGTTCGTCGACCTGAGAACCGAGTTCGTTGACCTGAGCTCAGAGAAAGGATTCTGAACTATTGAAGATTAACTTCCAGAATTCGTCAACCTGAGCTCGAATATCGTCGAGCTCAACTTAGAGGATTCTCTGAGTTCGTCAAGCGGAGCACGACTTTCGTCGAGCTGAGTTCGATGAACGTCGAACTCACTTTCTTAAACTTGATTTTCTTCTAAGTCTTAAGTCTTCTTCTGTCTTCTGTTGGCTGGTCCATGTGTAGTTGTTTTTAAGGACTTAGCCTAACCTCTAGGACTACTAATCATGACCCTGGCTATACAAGGTGGGTCAGACTCGGAATAAAATTAGTAAACCTAGCCCAAATCCAACTAGGGATCCAACAATCTCCCCTTATTTGGGTGAGGTCACTAAGTATAAAACAAAAGAAACAATCACAAAGCAAGAAAATATATATCTGATAGAATTAACACATTCAGCAGATATTTACAACACATGCTTCATGATATAAGCAGAAATAGAGTTCAAAAGTAATTAAGAACAACATAATAATAGACTCATTTTTTTATTTAGCATCTCCTTTGTCAGTCTTTTCAGCAGACTGTCTGAACTTGATTTCTCTGTTAGGATTTTCTGCTTCTTTCTTTGACATATACATGTCAGATGCATCAATAACAGTCTGAGAAGATGTTCTGGGAACTACAGCCTCTGGATGAAGTTTCATGTACTCATCAACATTAAAGAACTTGTTAGATTTTGCATACCTGGTCAGTCCTTCTTTCCTGTAAGATGACATAGTTGAAAACTGAGAGGGTCCTTGCCTTCAGCTTTATCTTTCCTAATTTGAGAGAGTCCTACTAACTCCTGAATTCTAGCCATTCTGGCAAAAGTCTCCTATTCCTGATCAACAAATGGAATAGGAGGAGACTCTGGCCTGATTGGACTAGAGTCCTGTTGAGATTTATCAGTAGTATCTACAGAAGCTCTCTTGGAAGAAGCTGGAGGATGATGGCTTGAAGAATATATTTTACTGTCCTGCCTTGATTGTCTTTGATAGGTCTTAGTAACTGGAGCAGGTTTCTGAGTGACATTACCTGAAGTACCTGAAGAGGGGGGAGGAGGAGAAGGGTCTTTCCTGAATTGTCTAGGAGGTGACCTGTACCTTCTCTTCTTCTTCCTTTCTTTCTGTTCATTTTTGGACAACCACATCCACTGGGGCATTCCTGGATAGGAGTTATTTTTTGTAGAATGTAATAAGGAGTATCAATGTTTGGATTTAGCTTAGGAGCAGAATTTCTCTTCTTGATAGATTTCTTCTTGGATTTGGAATTATCAGAATCTTCTAAATCTTTTTCTGAGTCATCTCCAGAGGAACCTTGAGGATTGTCATAAAGAGCATCTATTGCTTTTAATGTTTTCTTTGAGATCTATTTTTCTACTTCAGGAGGAACAACTAGAGGAGGAACCACTGCATCTGAAACCATTTCAGCTTCCTGAGTCATGTCTGCATCAAAAATCTCATCCATATCTGGTAATGGAGAGGTAGAAAAGAAAAAGTTGGGAGGAGAAAAAGCCTTGGGCTTAGAGAACTCATCCTCAGCAACCTTAACAGGCTCAGCCTCTGAAACTAGGACAAGCTCAGACTCTAGAGCAAAAAAACTGTTCTGAATAAGCTGTAAGATTTTTGTGCTCACTAGAGCAGTATAACAGACAATATCTGTGCAAAACTGATTGGAAACAAATGAAATAATGTTTATATACAGGAGGTCAAAAGAACCTAGAACGAAAAATAGGTCAACTGCTGGAGAGATGAAGCAGTCTCCAGAATAAATATCCAAAGAATTGATCTATATCAGCTGTCTCAGAGTTAATGTCCAAAAAATCGGAGAGTTCTGCATCAAGTGTCTCAGAATCAACAAACTCTATCTTTGTTACTGATGCTGTTGTTGCTGGAACTACTTCTTCATGGAGTATCTCCCCCTTCCTGGTTTCAGTAACCACTGGAGCCAGGCCCATGATTGAAGAAGGAGGGACAGGGAGGACAGATAGCTGGGCAGCAACAAAAGAAATAGAAGAAGTAAGAGGGGAAATGGCCTCTGCTATGAGTTATTTAAGGAGTGGTGTGATGGATTGTAGAATGGATGACATGGAGGGTGAAGTTATGTCCATGAATTCCGGTGGGGTTTAAGTAGAGACAGATGGATTGAGAGTGAAAGAAGAGGGATGAGAATCTAACATTTGCTCATTTGGAGGGGATGGAGAATGACTAAGGGATGAAAGAAGATTGAATGAAGGTAGGGATGATAGATTTTGAAGAGGAGGAATTTCAGCAAGATAAGAAGGAAGAGGGGACTGAGGAGGAGTAACAGCTGCTGGTGAATGATCATGCTCAGGAGATAGTTGAACTGGAGAAGAGATTGGGTAATTTTGAGGTAGTGGTGATTGAGCTGGTGAAGAAGGATGGATGGGGGAAGCAGGAGGTGTAGGTTGATGTGCTGGAGTTGGGGAAGTTTGTTGGAGAGATGTTGAAGTCATTTGATCAAAAGGAGGAGGAGGAAGAATAGAAATATCCTCAGCAGGGTGGGAAGAGGCTGAAACAGCCCTTATACTCTCAGAAGTTTTAGAGGAGGAAGCCCTGGATGGCTTAGGAATGTTCCTCTCCCACCTGCCAAATAAGGCGCAGGTTAGCCTCTTGGAGGCATTGATGAATATGGTCGGGGTGACCAGTGATTCAACAGTCTTGGCCTGGAGGAAGATTCCCAATATTCTTCCAAAACACACTTCTTTCTTTGTGTTTTTCTTCCTTATCAAATCAAACAGAATCCTAGCCCAGTTGACGGCTTTCTTGTTAATCACAGCACACATTACTAGGAATTGTTGTCTAGTAATATAATCGTGGGCATTATACTTGCCCAGCAAAAATTTTCCTACTACGTCCGCGAGAAACTTGTACTCAGCAGACAGATATTTCTTTAGCAGCTTATTAGGGTTGTCTCCAGAATAACCCATTAAACTGAACATTTCATCAAATTCAGAAGAATCAATCTCAAGTTCTTCTTCTCCATTCACTAGACCGAATATTTCAAAAAGAATTTCAGGGGTGAGAGGGTTGTCGTTACCCGCTATGGTACCGACAAAAGTATCAGCATCTGGAGATGATAACGAGTAAACCCACTCTCTAATCTTGGTCGCTGATATCTTCATCCTGGTTGTCATCAGGTTCTTCAAGTGCAAATCTTCAAACAATTGCAGAATATCAAGAAAAATCTGATCTGAATGTTGAAATGATTCAAACTCAATATCAAAACCCATATCAAATTTCATTCCTGCGAGATCACTTGCCAGAATTGCCATAATCACCTGCAACAAAGAAAACAAAGAGATCAAGTGCGAGGGAACTGAAAGCGCGAGATGGAGGTCGAAGAAAACCTAGTTATAAGGTGTTTTAGAATATGAAACGACAAACTCCGCCCTACGAAAACAAGAAAAATTCTTCGATCTGGGGTCGACGAAATTTTTTATTGACAAAAGAGTTCGTCGATCTCATTCAGAAGAAGTGAAAACATTTCGTTGAGCTCCGTTCGACAAAGGTTTTCTAAAGCAATTTCGTCGATCTCCGGTCGACAAAAATAGCTTCACTCACGAAGAGTTTGTCGATCTCCGTTCGACGAATTTCCCTAGAAATTTTCCCAGTTTGTCGATCTCCGTTCGACGAAATTTGAAAAATTCGTCGACCATAGACATAAATTAAATTAAGGCTTCTCCATTTATCATAAGCTGATTTATGAAGAATAGATGGTTCCTCTCATCAAAAGATTTTGTGAAGATATCTGCTCTTTGCAAATCAGTGTATATATAGATAAGGTTAATTTTATTTTTGTTTACACACTCTCTAATGAAATGATGCCTAATATGTATATGCTTAGTCCTACTGTAATGGACTGGATTTTGTGAAATGAAAATTGCACTTGTGTTATCACATAATAGAGTTGAATTATTTAAGTTGAACCCATAGTCCAAAAGTTGGTTCTGGATCCACAGCATCTGGGAACAGCAACTGCCAGCTGCTATATATTCTGCTTTAACAGTTGATGTAGACACAGATGACTGTTTCTTACAAAACCAGGAGACTAATCTAGTACCAAGGAATTGGCATGTTCCAGAGGTACTTTTTCTGTCTACTCTACATCCAGCAAAGTTAGCATCTGAGTATCCAGTTAACTCAAACTCTGACTTAATAGGATACAAAAGTCCTAGACTAGGACAACTCTTTATATATCTTAAAATCCTTTTTAAGAAATTAAGGTGAGATTCTTTGGGGTTCACTTGGAACCTAGCACAAAGACATGTAGAAAACATTATGTCAGGTCTGCTTGCTGTAAGGTATAGTAGGGATCCAACAATGACCCTATATAATTTCTGATTAATAGGTTTCCAATGTTCATCAGAGTCAATTACAGCATTTGTAGTCATAGGTGTTTTCTTGGCTGAGGCATCTGACATCCCAAACTTTTTGATCAGCTCTTTAGCATATTTAGATTGGGATATAAAGATGCCATCAGGTAGCTGCTTCACTTAGAGACCAAGGAAGTAGGGGAGCTCACCCATGCTACTCATCTCAAACTTTGAATGCATGAGGTCAGAGAACTCCTTGTATAGTTTGAAATCTATAGACCCAAATATAATATCATCTATATAAATTTGTACTAATAAAATTTGATCCTTGTGGTGTCTAGTGAATAATGTCCTATCTACAATGCCTCTAGAAAATTTATGTTCTAAAAGGAAGCTAGCTGAGGTATCATACCAAGCTCTTAGAGCTTGCTTTAAACCATAGAGAGCTTTATGCAATCTAAAGACATAAGAGGGATGAGTTGGAGAGATAAAACCTGGAGGTTGTTCAACATAAACCTCTTCTTTTAGTTCTCCATTCAGAAAGGCACTCTTGACATCCATTTGAAAAACTTTGAATTTCTTGTAGACAGCATATGCAAGGAAGATCCTGATTGCTTCCAGCCTTGCAACAGGTGTAAAAGTCTGGTCATAGTCAATCCCTTCCTCTTGCATATAACCTTGAGCAACAAGTCTTGCTTTATTCCTTATGATGACACCTTGGGCATCCAGCTTGTTTCTATATACCAACTTAGTTTCAATGACTGGGTAGTCTTTGGATCTTGGAACTAAGTCTCAAACTCTGCATCTCTCAAATTGATTGAGCTCCTCTTGCATTGCAATGATCTAGTGTGGATCTTGCTCTGCATCTTTATGGATTGGGGCTCAATTTGAGATATAGAGAAGGCATGCATCAAATCTTGGTTGAGTTGATGTCTTGTCTGCACACAAGCTGACATGTCTCCAATTACTTGAGATATGGGGTGATCTCTAAGTGTGACAAAGTCAGTGGGTGGAGTTAGTTGTTCAACTGCTTGGGGAATAAATTCCTCTTGTATAATTAAGTTAGCTATTGTTGGTTTATCACTGATTATAATGTCTTCTTCTTCACTTTCTTCAGCACATTGTGGAGAAGAATGGCTACCTGCCTTATTGGTGAGGGTCAGGTCATTAAGCTTCTCACACAACTTACGTTCCTGCAAAGATTCATTGGTAGAAGAAGTATTCTCCTTGAAAAACATGTTAGTCTCATCAAAAGAAACATGGATAGACTCTTCAATTTTTAAGATAGATTTGTTATATACCCTATAAGCCTTGCTTATTTGGGAATATCCAAGAAAAATTCCCATATCAGACTTGGCTTCAAACTTTCTAATGTGTTTTTTATTGTTGTTGTGTATATAACATAAGCATCCAAATATTTTAAAGTTGTCTACTTTAAGTTTCTTCCCTTTCAGTAGCTCATAAGGAGTCTTATTCTTAAGTTTGTGTATAAGACTTCTATTTAGCACATAATTTGTTATTCTTACAGCCTCTGCCCAAAAGGATAGGGGCAAATAATCATCTGCAAGTAATGTGCCTGCAGATTCAATTAGTGTTCTATTCTTCCTTTCAGCAACCCCATTCTGTTGAAGTGTTCTAGGAGCTAAGAAGTAATGTTTGATACCTTTCTTCCTACAGAACTCTTATATAAGAAGATACTCAAACTCAGTACCATGATCACTTCTGATCAATGCAACTAGAGTAGAGTACTCAATCTGTATGTTCTTGAGAAAATCTGTAAGAATCTTAAAGTTATCAGACTTAGATCTCAGAAAGAAAACTTAAGTGAATCTAGAGAAGTCATCTACAATCACTAAAGTATAAGATTTCCCTCCTAGATTTTGTACTGCTATAGGGCCAAAAAGGTCCATATGTAGTAAGTACAATATCCTAGGTGAGTCACTTTTATTTAATGATTTAAAACTATTTTTAGTTTGCTTGCCTAATTGATAAGCCCTGCAAAGGCTTTCCTTCTTATAGGGGTAAGAAGGAAAACCTCTGACAAGGTTGTCCCTAGATAATTTGGCAATGTTTTTCAAGTTAACATGACCTAATCTCTTATGCCAAAGGTCATTGTTATTACTAGTTGAATTAAATAGGCAAATTTCAGGTTTGGCTGACTAGAAGTTGACTAAGTAAATGTTTCCTACTCTAGTGCTAGTCAATACTACATTATTGTCCAAAGAAGTGATAATACAGGAGGTTTTAGTAAATGATACCTGAAACCTTTCATCACATAATTGACTTATGGAGATAAGGTTGTGCGTCAGTCCACTTACATATGCTACATTCCTGAAGGTGATAGCTCTAACTTTAACTTTTTCATAGCCTTCAGTCTGGCCACAGTTGGAGTCGCCAAATATTACATTTTGGTCCTAGCTTTGTCTTGTAATGTATTAGGTTGGCCTTATTTCCAGTCATATGCTTAGAACAGTCACTCTACAAATACCACTGTTGCTCTGTGGTAGAACAGTCTTTCACCTGCAATGAAACAGATTAGTCATTTCCTACCCAGGTTACCTTGGGCCTTCTTTCTTCACATAACTAAAACTGGAAATAAATGAATACTTGGGTTGGCTTTTATATCCTAAATGGTGATATTTCCTAGGTGGGATGATCCATTGATTAAATTCATTATTAAATGTTCTTGGTTGATTATAGGTTTCAAAAGGATTAAGATATTTGTTATACTGATCTGTGTTCGACGAATTCTGGTGAGTTCGTCGACCTAAGTTCGACGAATTTGGATGAGTTCGTCGAACTCCACTCAGAGAATGAAAATATTCATTTTCTGGGCCCCAATATCGTCGATATCTGGTTGACGAACCATACTGGTTTCGTCAATCGCAGTTCAGAGAATGATCATGGTACAAGTTTGCGTTCAGAGTTCGTCGACTTGAGTTCGGCGAACTGTACACATTTCGTCGATCTGAGTTCGACGAAAATTGTTGAACATTGTTGTAGTTGTTTTTCTTATTCTTGGATTTTTGTTTTAGTTCCATTTGCTTTAATACTTCATTTACTTTATCTACTTGTTCAGTATTCTTCTAACCTTATCTGAAATGAAATTTACTGGTTTAGATAATTGATTCTTATGGATTATAGGTGGTTCACTAGATGATGCACCTAGTCCTAGTTTACTATTTTAGTCCTAGCTTTTATAGTACTAGTTATGTCTAACAGTTATAAGCTTTTAACATTGAGAGATTCTTCTAATTTCTTGGCCTTACTTAGTTCAAATTTTAGGAAAACAATTTGTTCATTTGCTGAGTAAAGTTCAATTGTTAGTTTAGTATTTTCAGCAATGTGCTTGTCTTGATCATTTAATCTTTCTCTAAGAAGTTTGATTTCCTTCTCAGAGCCTATTAGATCTAAGCATAGATTTTTAAGCTCATTTTTTAATTCTTCTAAATTAAAATCATAAGATGCAATTACCTGGTCTTCTACAGATAGTGATTCTTCATCTTTTGTGGCTTCAGCATCTGACTGACTGTTATAAGTATCAATTACCATTAGGCAAACCCCTTTTGCCTTCTCTTCTTCTTCTTCATCACTAGAGCTGGAAGAGGATGACTCTTCCTCTGTATCACTCCAGGTTTCTGCAACAAAGCTCTTCTCCTTCTTTTTGTGATTGCTGGAGGAAGTCCTGCTATAGTGCTTGCTCCTAGAGTCTTTTTCTCTTCTCCTCTCCTTCTTTTGATTCTCAGGGCATTCAGAAATGAAGTGTCCAGGTTTCCTGCATCCAAAACACACTATTTCTTTAGTAGGAGTTTTATCATACCTGGGCTTGTCATCATTCCTGGATGGCTTTCTCCTGAAGTCCATTCTTGCCATTTTGTAGAATCTCTTAGCAAAGAGACTCATCAATTCTTCATTGACTGTTGAAGCTTCAGTCTCTTTAGCAGCTTTGAATGCTATATTTTGCTCATTTCTTGCTAGTGGAGGAGTCCTTTGTTCTACAGCTTCCCTAGATTTGATCAACTGCTCATAGGATTTGAGCTTTCCCAGGAGAGATTCTGTGGAAATCTCATTCAAGCTTCTGGCCTCTTTGATTGGCATGATCCTGGAGTCCCATGAGCTTGGGAAGCACATTAGGATCTTGTCATTCACCTCTGTGAGAGAGATGTCTTTATTCAAGGTCTTCAACTCACTGATGATGGAGCTTAATTTATTGTACATGTCACTGACAGATTCAGCTTCATCTTTCTTAAAATTCTCATACTGTGAGATAAGAG
Organism: Platanthera zijinensis; assembly: GCA_039513925.1. Taxonomy (NCBI): domain Eukaryota; kingdom Viridiplantae; phylum Streptophyta; class Magnoliopsida; order Asparagales; family Orchidaceae; genus Platanthera; species Platanthera zijinensis. The sequence goes on along the minus strand of CM077079.1, from coordinate 238,935,063 downwards.
CTGATCTTTTATCCATTCTCTCATCTGCTGAGCTAGCAACCATCTGGTTGAAAGAATCCCAAATTGCTTTTGTAGAGGTGCATTTAGCCACCTTTTGGAAGATATCATCAGACATAGTCTGAGCTAGGATGTTCATGGTTTTGGCATCTGTAATCTTAGCTTTCCTCTATGCATCTGTCCAATCTAGAGGTGGGACTGCACTCAAATTTGTTGAATTTGAAGGAGTGGAGGCCACTAGAGTTGTTGGTCCTGTCAAAATTGAATTAAAAATGTCTTCATCAATAGAGTTCATGTATAACTTTATTCTTGCCTTCTAGATTGCAAACTTAGATAAGTTGCAAACTAGAGGTCTGGTGTTTGCATAATCCTTGTTCTGTGCCATGCTGTGAAAATAGTCCAAAGAGAAATAAAAGATCAGATCTAACACAGGATCTTTTGGTTCAAGGGTTAGCTTGTATAACCAAAGAAAACTGCTCTGATACCAATTGAAAGGGAGAGTTAGACCTGATTTACTCTATAGGGGGGGTGAATAGAGTAGTTAAAAACTTTTGCTGTTTAAAAATAATTAGAGTAGAAAGACTAGTGAATACCAAGATTATCAGTAAGTAAGAAAACAACCTAAATGAAACTAATCTAACACAGAACACATATCTAAGCTATCACAGCCACAGCAAGATCAAAGAGAAAAGGGCAACCAGACAACACAAGAACTTTTATAGTGGTTCCCCAACCTGGGTACAACCACTCTTCTACCACCCTGGTAGGAATCCACTAACAAGTTTTGATCAGGTGAATGCCACCTTTGAGCTTTTGATCAGGTGCTCAACAACCAATCTCAAGTCTTTTAGAAGGAGACTTGTGAACCAGGCTAACTTTTGAAGGGAGTTAAAACCCTATACAATGGGGTGGGAAAGAAGATAATGTTAGTCTTCTCTTTTATCAAAAATAACTTGAGAAGACTTTGTGGATCCTTGATGGTACCAAAGCTCCTCCTGAGATGTTGAAGGTTCAGAAAGATTGGAGCTTTGCTTCAGGGTGTAGTTCTTCAGTTTTGATTTGTCAATGTTTAGGAATCTAGTAGACAGATGTTGAAAAGAATGTTTCTGAATATTCCCAAATCTTAAGATGAAGAAGACTCTTAATATTTGATGAATGTTCTTCTTCAGTCTTGAGTATTGATAGGGATGATAGCACTGAGAGAAAATAAGAGAGTTCTGGATGATTTTTGAGTTCTCTGTACTATATCCTTGAAAAAGAGAGAGATCTCTTTTAATATTCTCAGTCAATTATTATTCCTTTGAAATTTGAATTACTACCTTAAATGCTGACTGATCTGGAGATTACAAATGCCTGGAATAAAACATTAATGAGTTTCCCCAACTGTCCCATTAAAGACAGCAAGTAATATTCCTGATGAAGACCATAATCAATGTTGTTTCTAACGACTATATTCAGAGAATATAAGCATTGATTATTCAAGAATTACTGCAAGAGAATAAGGACAAGATGAGGAAAAATTCCAAGTTTGGGACTGCACAGAATTCGTTGAGCAGGGAGCAGATTTCATCGACCCGAGTCCAAAGTTCATCGACTAGAGAAACCGTATTCATCGACCTGAGAATCGAGTTCGTCGACCTGAGTTTAGAGAAAGGATTCTAAACTGTTGAAGATGAACTTCCAGAATTCGTCAACCTGAGCTCGAATATCGTCAAGCTCAACTCAGAGGTTTCTCTGAGTTCATCAAGCTGAGCATGACTTTCGTCGAGCTGAGTTCGACGAACGTCGAACTCACTTTCCTGAACTTGATTTTCTTCTTAGTCTTGAGTCTTCTTCTGTCTTCTGTTGGCTGTTCCATGTGTAGTTGTTTTTAGGACTTATCCTAACCTCTAGGACTACTAATCATGACCCTGGCTATACAAGGTGGGTCAGACTCAGCCTAAAATTAGTGAACCTAGCCCAAATCCAACTAGGGATCCAACATTCAAACCACTCCTCATCACCAACTGAGTTGCAGCTCAATTGGTGATGAGGAGTAGTTTGAAGACTCTTTATCAAGGGGGTTGCGGATTTGAGACCCGATCTCAACAATGCGCCGCGGCCGAAAAACAGACTGGGAGAGGATTTGGGGTGCAGGGTCTGTAGCCTGGTTCGGCTGAACTCTTTCGAGCATGGTGTTGGGGGTGCTGACGGCCGTCCTTTCGATTCGTGGGCTGGGAAGGCCGTTACATTATCTTTAGGGAAGAAATAATGGAGCTTATTGAATCAGCATGGCCAGTACATGTGGATAGCCCTGAGGTGTGAGGTGCTTCTTCAGTACTTGGCTTGGACTTGTCCCTGAGCTCACACAGGTCCTCTTGGACTGTCAATTTAGAGTGAGTTGCATCCTCAGCCTCTTAAGATATTATCATGAGATCTTTTAGAGCAGGGAGCTGAGCCTAGTCTCCCCCTCAACATCAGCACCACCTTCTAAGATTACTTTAACATCATCATCTAAGAACTTCTTTAGGGTGTCCTCCTGCTCTTTATTACCCGGCCCAACTTCATAAAATCTGTATGACATTGTTTTTGAAGGCTCTCTTCAGCCTCCCCCTCAACTGAAGCACCCTTTTCCAAACTAGTAATGATATCATCAACTTGAATACTGTCATCTTGGAGTTCAACATTCACATCATTTGAGGATGATAGATTTGGGTCATGGATTGGTTCACTGCTTTTTCCTTCTTCACTTTTTTCCTCAACTGAGTTTCCTGGAGCACTTTCTTCAGGAGAGGAATCTTCCTCACTGTTAGCTTCTATAACAATACTCTTTCCCTTCTTTGGCCCTTGAATTTTCTTCTCTCCTGGAGCCTTTGTCAAAACATCCTCATATCTATCAAGAATTCTGATGTCCATCCTTTTCATCTAATGAATTATGGTACCTTGCTTCTTGGTGAAGTTATCTTGATAAGCTATCAGCAGGTATAGAGATAAGGTCCTTCCCAGATTAGAAACTTATATACTATTTAGAATTCTCTAAAATATCACTTATGCCCAGTTTGTCTTTTTCATCAGAATAACCCTGCTCATTAACTCAAACATATATTTTGCAATTTGTTCATGTGACCATACCTTGTACAGGATGGCCTTCCTAATGATATTAGCTAGGAGATTCCATTTTTGAATGAAATATTTCCTTTCCAAGGATCTATAGGGCTCTCTAGAATACTCGCACCAATCAAGAGCATCAATGGTTTCTTGTTTGGTAACTTCCTGATTTACCTCCTCAACAGTAGGAGGAAAGAGCAGTGCATTGGCCAGTCTCTTAGGGCTAACATTTACTTTTATACCACCCATCTTACTCTTGATAGATTTTCTAGATGAAGACACTCTTGCATTTGAGTATAGTTCCAGCACCTCCTCCAGAATACAAATCAGCTCTGACAGCACAAACTCGAGGAAGATGTCATCCAGTTGTCTTATAACTGGTTTTATCTCTTCTGGAGCATTCTAAAATCCTTGCCTGACTACTTCACTTCCTTCATGCAAGTAGTTCTCTGCTTTGGGATCCATTTTAGTGAGAGCTTTGTCAATTGAAGTGGTCGCGTGAGATGGAGAGCACGAGACAAGATATAAGGCAAGATTGTTTATGTTTTAAACCTAAACCCTTTGGCACTTATATATATGAAAATATATATCTAGAAAATTTATAATTTGAAGTGACGCATACCTGGAGAGGTGATCTTTTTAAGATCCAATGGCTGAGAACAAATTTGAGAGAATTTAAACTTAAACAGCCTAATAGATAAATACAATTTTGTCGCACAAGACGTTCAAAATGATATCAATCCAATCGGTTTTGTCTCACAAGACGATCAACCCAATATAGACAATATGATCCAGCCTGTGTTATTATCACATTTAACCTCTTTATAGTTCAAAACAACAAGCACACTACTTGAGTGAGAGTCATTAGATGCATTCTAAGATATCCCTTCATATTTGGTTAGAGACCTAGCATCTACTAGATTGCATGTAATAACATTATACTACTATGAAAAATATAGAAGTCTAATTGAACTGGCAACACTATTAAAATTGAAGCATACCCACCTCAATTATAAAGAAATTGAACTTAGCTTCATCTAGAGGCTTGGTGAAGATATCTGTCACTTGTTTATCGGTATGTACAAACTCAAGGCAGATGTCTTTCTTCTATGCATGCTCTCTGATGAAGTGGTACTTTATCTCAATATGTTTAGTCTTATTGTGTGACACGGGATTCTTAGCAATTAAGATGGCACAAGCAAAATCACAGTACATGGGGGTTCTACTTTTTGGTTGATTGTAATCCTACAGTTGATGTTGAATCCGTAACAGTTAAGCATAGCAATTGCCAGTTGAGATGTACTCTGACTCTATTGTCCTTGAGGTTTTGGAATCGGCTTCCACACTTGAACCTTTTGAATAGATGAAGTTCTTCCTGCATAGCCAATATCCAGAAGGGATTCTTGTTTCCTTCTTTAAACTTCCTTAGTTCCACCTAGGAGTGGAAACTCAGATACATGGCTTCATTGTGTATCATGCTCCTTATTATAACCCCATGATAAGCATCCCTAATGATCAAATTATTTGGGTGATCCTTTAGTTTCCTAGTTACTGTAAGCATCCTTTCTATATTTTGTTGTGTTCCTAGAACACCTTTAGCATGTTGAGTCACTTCCGCAGCATCCTAAGCTTCATCTGATGCTTGATCTTCTTCACTTGTAATTGCATAGATGATGTTAATTTGCTTAAACTGGGCTTGGCATGTATACACAGCTCTTCTATGTTTAGTTTTACACATGCAATAAAAGGAGTACTAGACCAGCACTTGTATATCAAGCTAGTCTCATCAAATATAATATTAATTATTTTTTCAACAATATTAGTTTTTTTATTGAATACTATATAGGCTCTGATATGTGAGCAGTATCCAATATGTTAGAACCAAAATATGTCACAAACTCTTTGTGTGTTATTCCTGAGCAGGGTGGTCAGCAGAGGTAAATGTGGTTTGCAAGTGATTGGTTACTAGCCCCCTGCGGATGGTAGAAGACTAAAAAAGGAGTGTCACAGGTAGCGGTGAACACCAGATTGGATTCGCCATAGCAAATGTCTCTCTTATGGCAGGCCTCTCTTTATTCTCTTGAGAAAGATTAAAAGGCATGGTGCGGCCACCCATGGGGTATGCGTGCATACAATTGCTAAAAGGTGAAAAGACAGGAACTTAGTGTCCCCACCTACAATATGGCAGGTTCTGGGCTAAGTCTGTGTGTCCCCTCCAATCATCCCTAGTTCCCCTTTTATACTAAAGGATAGGTTGCATGGATGGTTCACGAACTGACAGACAATTAATGCCTTATTAATCATGACATTAAATGTGCAGCTGCCCGAGGTACTTGAAGAGTCGGGCAGCGGAGATGAAAAGAAGAGACTACACGAAACCGCACGGTGTTTCTTGTGCTTGATCGAAAAGGGATAGCCCACACAAACTTGGATGAGGCGACCGCGTGTACTCAGAGCCCCCGAATTGCATTCTCAGAATCCAATTTAAATTCTCCTACTAACTGACAATGCTAAACATTGTCTCCCTCCCAAGGGGTGTCCGCGATTACTCTGGAATGTCAGCCCGGGAGGCTGGCAAACTCTGAGAACAATTGTTTGGCATGGATTGTCCTCCTCCTCTTGATTCTCTCTATCATCGCATGATTTGGGTTAACACAACAAGAATACCCTCACTATATTTCCCTGTAAACTTTGTTAGATGAGATTTTCTATTATTTAGAATGAAGCATTTGCATCCAAAGATTCTAAAGTAGGATAATATTGGTTTTCTTCCTTTCAACAATTTATGGGCGTCTTATTGTGATAGAGGCTCTATTCAATACATAGCAAACAATGTTGACTACCTTAGCCCAGAAATATTCTGGTAATGATGAGTCACTTATCATAGTTCCTACAACCATAATTAGGGTCTTGTTCTTTCTTTCAGCCACTCCATTCTATTGTGGATTTCTGGGAGAAGAGAACTCTTGGGAGATACCTTGATCTTGACAGAAATCTGTCATAGCACCAGATTAAAATTTTGTGATATGGTCACTTTTAACTTTGACCACAGAATAGTCCATTTCATTCTTAAGAGACTTGATAAATGTAATGAAGATGTTAAGAGTATCAAACTTCTTTCTAAGAAAGAAGACTCATGTATATCTAGAGTGATCATCAACTATCACAAGTGTATACAGCTTCCTTCTTAAACTTTGAATGGGCATAGGACCAAAAAGATCCATGTGCAACAGATAAAGAAATCTGATAGAGTTTTGTGTGCTTATGCGCTTAAAAGTGGCCCTAGTTTGCTTGCCCATTTGGCATGCATAACATGGACCATTTTTAACACATTTTAATCTCTTATGCCACTGTACACAAAAAAGATTCCTTCTCATTAGCTATAAGACATATGAGAATTGAAGAATCAAAACAAATAAAATCTAAGCAATAAACACTTCTACTTCTAGTGTCCGAAAAAATTGTCTCTAAGTCAATTGATCTTTTAATTTGGCATTGTCTGTGTGCAATTCAATGATATAGCCTAAGTCACATAGTTAACTTATGCTTATAAGGTTGTGTTGCAACCCCTCCATATAAGCTACTTTTGTGATAGCGACTATGTCATCTATTATTATATCATAGCCTTTGGTGACCCCTCTATCAGAACCTCCAAAGATGACCTTTGGTTCATTATTTACTGGGACAAACTCTTTTAGAAGGCTTCTTATTCCAGTTATATGTCTGGAGCACACACTATCCAAGTACCATATTTACTTGAGACTAGTACTTAAACTAGCCTGCAAGAAAAAATGGTTTACCTTAGGAACCCAACCAACCTTGGGTCCTTGGTTCATTTCATCTTTTGAAATAAATCTTCTAACAGTAGAACCACTAACTGAAAATCCCTTCTTTGCATTAGACACTATTGGATTGTACCAATAATCCACAACAAAGTGGCCCACTTTACCACAACACTAACACTCATAAATGATATACCTCCTCTTCAGAACTATCTTTAAAGTAGAATGTGTATGTGGTTTATCTTATTCAGAATTGAAGTCCTTCGCATTCTTCAAATTTCTCTCAGCAAGAATATAGTTGTGAACATGGTGGTGGGTGACATTATAAGATGGTATCATTTTTTTAGTCACCTGTATCGTTTTGTTAGCCACATACTGCTTCTTAGGAGGAGGCCTTTGGAGAGTGGCATTTTCCTTACCCTTGAGTGTTGGGGCTGGGGTACCAAATACAAATGGTTCATAATGACCCATTTGAATTTCTTTATGGGGAGCCTTTAGTGCACTCAACCCCATACTCTTTCTTCCTCCCCGGTGAGGAACATTGTTAACCTTACTAGAGGAGCATCCATTTTTTAGTAAGCATACTTGTTGTCCTGGTCATAACTGTTGGATGGAAGAAGCTCCCTTTGAAAGGTGGTTTGAGGCACTACAGCTTTTTCTTTTTCTCTATTCTTGACTGCTGATTCCTTTTTATTGCAACCTACTCCACCTCTGAATAGAGCGGAGAAACTAACAATGATAGGCAGAACAGTATGTAGCTTGGATAAATTAGCCATAAGCATCCTCTCCTTGACGAGCTTCTCTTCAAGATCCTTAATGGTCTTGGTCTGATGACTGATGGTGCCAAGATGGATGATTTGCATCCCTCTCAGCTTGCTGATCTCCTTGCTCATTTAAGTTAGTTGGGTAGTAGTCTCATGGAATTCAGACTATCTAAGTTTAGGAGATTGCAATCTCCTTAGCTTGCTTCTTAGCAAGTTACTTGTTTTTCTTCAGGGCTTCCAGAAGAGTGTCATATTTGACAATCAAATGACTAACTTCATCCTCAGAATTCAACTCACCCTCCTCATTAGATGATGAGAGTGCATCAAATTTTTCACCCATTTCATAATCTGAATCTGATGAGGTTGAAGGAGCTAGAATAATTTTCTCATCAGGATGGTTGTCATCCTGATGATCCTCATTTATCATGGTCATGAGACCACAGTTTTCTTCTTCTTCATGTCACTATCAGAATATGCCAAAAGAGCCCTAATGCCAATCCTTGCACCAAGAAAGTCATCTTCTTCAATAAGAGCTAAAATCCCAATGTAGGATTCCACTTCTTTTGACTCAAATAAGTCAGAATCACTTTCACTTTAGGTCTTTTTCTTTTTATCCAAGAAAGACTTCTCAGACCTCTTTCCTTTGTGGTTCTTCTTTTCACATGTAGCTTTTCTCTCTTTTCTCTTGACAAGGCAGTCAATAATGACATGCCCAAACCTATTACAATAATAATAGATGATGTTAGAAATATAGTTGTTCTGTTTTGAGGCATACCTATCCCCCTTGGAGTCCTTCTTGGAGCTGGCTGGATTGTCGTGGTCCTTCCTGGAGCTAGAGGTGGAAGAAGGTTTATTCTTCTATTGCTTTCTCCTAATCAGCATCCTCTTTAACTATTTGGAGAATGATGCAAATTTCCATAAGTCAGTTCATCTTCTGAGGTGCTGGGTTCAGAGGTCTCTGAGTCAGTAACCCTTCTTGGAGGAGAAGGAATTCTTTCCTTGCTTCTTCTTGTGCTTTCATCCTTGAAAACCACTGACTTCTTCTTTGATTGTAACCTGGAAACAACATCCTCCTCCTTTCTTGAAATAAATAGTATGGGGAGGAATGTTGGCTAGATTCCCCCATCTCCCTGATGGTACAAATCTTGTTATCTCATTCTCAAGCTTGGGACCTCAAGAATTTATCATTAAGCTCATAGTCTGTGAAGACTCTGCCACAAGCTTCAGCTCATTTACAGTTTTAAAGATTTTCTCATAGCATTCAGCAATGAAATCCATGTTCCCTTGCTTGAAAGCCTCATACTCCTAGTTTAAAAGGGATTTCATGTCATCCCTAAACTCTTTAGTACCCTCCATATACACAATAAGAGTCTCCCACATCTCCTAAGCAGTTTGGCAGTGGATAAGATTCTGAAAGGTAGTGTCATCTATGACACTTATAATAATATTATTGGCCCTCTTGTCCATGGTGGATAGAATAACTTCATCCCTAGTCATTTCAAAATACAGCTTTGGTACTTGTTGATTTGTATTTATAGAGGAGGCCTTCATGGGGATGAAAAGCCCCTCCTCAACTATGATGTATATCCTTAGGTCTGAAGCTTCTATAAATTGTTTGACCCTCTGTTTTTAGATGCCAAAATTCTCTTTTTTTGTATATGAGGAGCTTCATGAAACTCATCTCCTTATAACCTTCACTGGGTTGAAATTTTTTATTAGAGATTAAATTATGAAAATTTTGAAATTGTGATTCTTTAAAATTTTGATTTAATGGTTTAGAATTATTAGTATTGTTGTTGTTATTATTTAGTGAATAAGAGTTTGAATTACCATTTTGTTTCCATTAAAAAATTGGGTGATTTCTCAAACCTAAATTATAATATTGAGAATATGGATTGTTGTTAAGATTTTGAAAAGTAGCTTTCAGTTGTTCATAATTTAAATTACTTTCTAAATAAGGGCACTTTTTTCATATGAGTGATAGATCTTGACAACTAGATATACATAAATTTTGTTTATTCTTAATGTCTAATTCATCTAATCTACGGGCAAATGTGTCGATCTTAGCCTCACATGTAGTATTAGGATCAATAACGTAACATGCATAACATTTTAATAGGCCATTTGTTGAACCTAGAAATCTGGGTTCAAGAGGAGTTCAGACCGATTGGGTGTATCTTACGCTTACTTGTCCTAAGTTGGAACACTAGGCCGGGTATTCGGAGCAAAGAACCTCACTCACAAGGGTGGGTAACTAGAAACAAGTCCCATAAGCTGCAGCGAGAAGGTCCCGCCAGAAAACTCGGATGATCAAAGAGGGATTCCTCTCCCAAACCAATACTGAGTCCCGTCTTTTATTATTACTAATTGTAGCCCAAATTGGTTTGTTAACAGCATAACCCCGTTGTTTGGTAAGGCTATTGTTGGATCTGTAGGCTACCTTAGAGTGGTTGGGTGGGGTGAATAAGGGATTTTGAAAACTATTTTAGAATTTAAAATGAAAAGCAGATGAAAGTTGGAGAAATAGAGTTTCTATTGTTGCAGCCAGCAGTAGAGATACGGCTTGGTGTTAGTGGCAGATTTTTTTTGCTTAGAATAATATGATCAGAAAATCGATGGCCAAGAGTAGAGTAACAGACAATTTTATTTCAATAATGAAGTTTACAAAACTTGATCCAATGACGCTTAGGATCGAGGTGATCGTAAAAACCTATTTGGTTTTCTATACCGACCTTCTCCTAAGGACCGGTTGGCTCTAGCTTATCTATCCTCGGATGAGGCCTTGAGCCGCCCCCTAGATCTAGCCCTAAATCTAGTCACCGCTACCCGCAGCGAATTCCCCCTAAGTCTCGCAAAACTTATTTGTCACCTCCTGTGGACAATTCACTAACAATAAACAATAAGAGATAATAAAAACAGTAAATAAAAACTCCTTCAAAATGAAGAACGTGAAGACAAGGATGAAGGCATGCCAAGGAAATTGTCGGATTGATGTGTACGACCTTCACGTGAAGTAAGCGTGTAGAGTCCTCCTTCAAGTTCTATGGCTTCTCGAACGGTGCTGGGAATTCTCTCGAATTTGGGTAAGAGGGCTCTCACTGACATATCTGAGTTGTGGCTCTCATTCATGTATTTGGTGCCCCCCCCCCCCCCCCCCGTGTAAGGAGAACATATGATCTTTAAATAGACTCGGATCCTAGCGTCAGCATTACAGTTACCATACGGAGATAACCTATTTAGGAAACCAGGAAGCACACGTATCGAGGAAAATTTGGTAGCCATGATGCTCTAATTTAGGCAACGCCTCTTACCGCGCCGCAGTAGTGATACTGTCCAGCGTTAGCGATATTGCATTTGTGTTGTCAGATCTCCTTCCTATTTTTCTCCTCAATCAGTCGTGGAATGACGGCCCTTCCATAGTTATCGTTGGGCGTTAGAAGCTAACGCTCAGCGGTAGGACTTGCTATATATGTGTCCACCAAACCTTCCTTTCTCTCGGATTTTCCCTTCTAGCCGATGTATCCATTTTAGTTGATGTTACCATCAGCGTTAGCATTAACACTCTATGCTAGCACCTGATTCAGAGCATCATCTTTATCATTTTCCATTGCATGTCAAGGAGTATTGAACACGTAGTTTCTGCATATTATAAACACATGACAAGCATGATCAAATATATAATGAAATTTATTATTCTGAAACCAAGAGATGTGCAACACATGTTCATATAGCTAATTGCAGGCCAAAATGAGATTCCCTGGAAAAATGGATTACCCCTAGGGGAGAGTAAACACCACTTGAGGTGTACTCTCCCGGGGGTGGTGACTACCCAGTGCTCGCCTATAGATGGCAAGTCTACTACCCCTTGCTGCACTAGCCCCTCCTTCAAAATGTTATGTCGACTAGACGCTTCCAGCCAATATTGGTAGTGTCGGTTTGAGACATTTAAATCACGTGATGTCACCTTGATGCAAACGGTATCGGTGATGCTAGCTGTACTCACGTATCGGTTGGAAGTACAGCCGATCGGCTAGAAGCGAGTCGACTCGTCTGGGCTTAGTCTCTCTCATTCTTCCTGAATGCTTGATGAGTCCACTCAATCAATACGGGATTGTACACAATCCCGCTCTTTGCGAGTTAGCCTCAAGCTCGGTTAGACAGTTTAACCTCAAGTATTTGGTGAGTTCTTGAACTATATGGAATTTTAGTAGGTCCCACCGGGGATTATATATATATATATATATATATATATATATATATATATATATATATATACACGAGCTTCTTCGCACGGGCTGCGCACACACTCGAAATCTTATTTTTTTCAAAACATATACATATGAGTACTTAAAATGACCGCAAAAAAATATGAATTATTATTCTTATTTTTATTTTATAAAAAAATTCAAATTTTACTCTATAAAAATAATTTATTACTCTTCTTTCCCTCTCTCTATCACTCCACCCTCTCTCTCTCTCTCCTTCTCTCTCCCGCTCCCTCTCTCTCTCTCTCCCTCTCCCTCTTCTCTCTCTCTCCAAATCCCCACATGTTCTCTCTCATGATCCAATGGTCAATATTAATTCTATGGTGTGCCTCCAAATACCTATATTCCCTTATATATAAGATATATATATCTCGAGGGGGAGGCAAATCCAAGCACCCCCTCCCATTTCCCTCCCCACTTCCCCTTGGTTGGGCACTTCCTTGCCATCATGCCTCCTTCCAATGATATTCTAGCTCATCTCATCGCTCACAAGGTGAAGAACAAGGCTGCCTCCTCTAGCCTCATGTCATTGTTGTCGAGCACTCTTCACTCACTCCTCAGGTGTGCATGGAGAAAAGAATCGCCAAAAAAGTTAGGTGTGAGCCTATGGGAGAGGTGACGAGTCTGCCCAGTCTACAATAACCTGGGTTCAGTCCGAGTCTTGAATCCGATCAGCTTCGAGTCACACTCTCCCTCTGACTGCATATTATTTCCATTTACAATATTCCTGCCATTTCATAATCAAATGTCTTGCATCCAAACCACATCGTTGAGGAAGATGTGTGAGCTCGAGTGGACGTTGACTAGGACGACGTGAGCACACATGTGAATCCTGACACTCGCCCCCCAAGTGCCTGGAAAGGAACTAACCACCTCGTGCTTGAACCATTCTTAGTGAGTACACTTAACTCCATGTTTACTTTTGCAGTGCGTCCTTTCATTAACCATACTGTGACACCCCTGCCACTAAGGTCGCCTGCTCATAACCTCAGCAGCAGCTTGCCGACACAATCCTCACCCCAACGAGCAATGCTCTTAACCTCATCGTGGCCCCGTGGTGCAGGGCCCTGACAAAGCTCCTCTGCGAGTGGGTTTGGGGAAGTCCCTGACACTTGCCCTATCCAACCCTTCTGGCGTATCGCTAAAGTTACCCTCAAACCGTCGCTGCGAGCCCTCCCCCGGTCACCAGGGGAAGGGTGTTGAGTCTCTGCGCGGTAAGCGACCTGTACTTGCCTCCTCCTTTGTCATTCTATTAGCTCGCGTTGACCTTTCCCTGCACATTTCAGATCAAAATGAGATTTTGGTGGCTGGCGAGTTTGATTATGCAGGGATCTACTCCGATTAGTGATAAAACTTATTTAGAGCTTGAAAAATGAGTTCAGAAATTTTGCCTAAATCACTGAGAATATTTTGTATGCACTCGCTTCATATTACATCGAGCTTTCATAGGAATGTAACGTGTGCTTTACGCAACACAAAATATCAAAGTTATTATATAAAATCTTTGGCATAAATATTTTTGAATGAAGCGATGAATCAAATAATCACATGAATAATTACATTGCACCTCACTGACCCGAGACAAGAAAAGATTACTTACACATGATTTATTTTACAAAAATTATAGGAGACGTCATCATAGAAGAAAATAGAAGCAAACAAATAATTTTATTGATTCAAAAGTAAAGACTTACAAATTTGCGTAAAGCGCATATATGTGTTTTCTTCAAATCTCCATCTTGCATACAATGCCTCTCAAAAATTCACAAATAAAATGCAAATAAACTCTCACTATCAGCTCAAAATTCTGATCCCCTCTCCTCTCAAAGTGGGATGAATTCATAGAAAAATTTATGTGAAATTTCCATCACGAAGAGAGGGAATATTTTTTAAAAAAAATTTGATTTGAACACTAACGGCAGCCTTTAAGGTTGGAGTTTTCTGAAATTCACGACAACCTTAAAGGCTAGCTTTTTTGTCCAAACTCACTTGAGAAAAAATGCCGCCCCAAAGGTGCCCTTGGGAGGAAATAGGTATGGTTACTTTCTCAACAATACTCACTTTATTCCTACCAAACAAAGGTATGTAGGATACAAAACTTGTAGCATAACCAATCATGCGGTATGTGGCGCTAGAGTCAAGGATCCACTGAGAGGAAAAGCGGGCGGTGGCAATGTGAGCACCTAAAATCCCCTAGTGAGCATATGAAGAGCTAGCGGACTCAGATGAGTGGCTAAGCATGAAGAGGCAGAAGACTTGTATCTCATCAGTAAAAAGAGTAGAAGGAACCTCAGGAGCATCAGGTCCACTGTAAGGAGCAAAATCATCGACATCATCAGAGAGGTGAGCAGAGCAAGATGGAGATGGTTGACTCACGGAATGACCAAATCCACCATCGTCACGAGGAGCAGGATCCCTGTGAGGAGGTGGAGCCACGAAACTTAAATCAAGTGTCCCTAGTATGGCAGGATTTCCCACAATAATCACACTACAAATGATCCTTGTCCACAGACTTGGATCTGGCGCCATTGGTAGATCGGCCACCGGGGCTGAACCGAGTAGCCAGAGCAGAGCCCTCTGCAACAGTGTCTTGTAGAAGAGTCTACCTGCAATCATATTCTTGTTGCACTAAAATGTACACATTAGGTAAGGAAGGAAGGGGAGAACACCCAAGAATTTAAACACTAATGGGATCAAAATCATGATGGAGACCGTGCAGGAACTAAATTATCCAGTTGCATTCCTCCCATGCACGGACCAACACTTCATCCTCCTGCAATACAAGAATAAGCAAGTCGAAGTGATCATACTCTTAACAAAGATGGGAAAACTCCAAGTAGTAGGATGCAGGGGGATGATCCTCTTGGCCCAAAAGGAATATCTATCGCCGCAATTGGAAAATCTGAGCGGCATTCCCTAGACAGGAATAGGAAATCTCAACCCTCTGCCAAATATCGATTGCAGTTTCCAGAAATAGATAGTTGCAGGTAATCAATTTTCACATGGACTTGATCAGTCACAACATCACTAAGGAGTTCTCATATTCCCATTTAGACCAGGTGCTCCGGTGGTACCATTGACATTTACAAACATACGGCAACTTTTTAGAGCAAGAGTTATGGAAATGAAATTTGCTAATTATCACAAGAGCCTACTCCCTGCATATGCCAATTATCACATGGGAGGTAATTGATTTCATCCAATTTAATAGTAGCAATTTGAGGAGTTCCGCGCACATGTGAGGTACAAATAGAGCCTGTAGAAGACATAAGATAAAGAGAGACACTGTCGTAGGAGGAAACATTTGGAGAGTCAACACTCCTAGGCATAGCAACCCTAAAATAAAAATCACTGGGCTGCTGAAAAAAAGATCTCACTCATAGAAAGGAGAGAAACCGGTACCTATCTCGACAGCAGAACCAACCGGGGATTGCAATTACTCATGAAAATAAGAGGGAGAAAACAACCCCACAAGCGGAAGGAAGAACGTACACTGAAAGAACAATCATGGACTCAAGCTTGCATAGATTCTGCGTCTAGAAGAGAGGGAGGCGGCAGATCCCATCCTTTTGAGAGGCAGCCAACCGAGAAAAAAAATGAGGGATGCGGCTTGAGGAGAGGTGATGTCGGGTGGTTGCGGAGAGGTTGACGTGGGCGAGCTTGTTCGCAGACTAGCGAGAGATGGCGGTAGTCGCTCGAGCGAGAAGAGAAGGCGGGAGCAGGATCGAGCGGCGCGAGAGCGGAGAGGAGAGGCAGCTAGGGCACGCCCTGCTCAGATACCATATTGGAGAATAAAGAAAATGATTATTATTCTGTTCACAATGAGGCTCTCCCCTAAACATAGGAGGGAAAAATTACCAAGGGCAACAATGAAAAAAACATGAAAATATAAAAATACATCACAGTTCAACAACAAAAATCCTAGTTTATAAGGGCAATGTTAATAGCACCCCTGAAGTCGCTATTAGCAGCCATTTCAATGTGTTATTTTGACTTTTTTGGGGTGCTATTAGACAATAGAGGGGTGCTATTAACATTGCCCTTTATTAAATCACCTAAGGAAAGGACGCTTAACTAATGGTAATCAATGAATTCCCATTGTGTCAGAGTTGATCCCCCAAAATTTAGGAAACCGCTATATTTCTGTGTAACTTCTCTCTATAACTTTAATGCATTAATTTCCGAATATTGTATAATACGTACTTATTTAATTGTTTTAATTCTTGACTACTATGTAGAAGTTCGCTGCTCTAAAAGAAGTAAAATTTATTATTCGCAGATATTTTTATTATTCACAGATTAGCAAAGAAATTTTAAAAAAAACTTTGGTCGTGCTCTTCATCTTCCTCACCACAAGGAGAGAGTAACCCTAGCTATCTAAATCTTCCCAAACAAACCGAAACCGCATGAACAACAAAAAAATCATCTTTCTTCCTCAACTCGGTCTCCATCCGTGCATTTGAATCACGATCCATGCACACATTGAAAAGCTTAGAAGATCGTCAAAAATGATCCTTCGTTGTTGGGCCCTGCTCAGAAGAACAAGAAATCGACCGCTCGAGTTTAAAATTGATCTATAGATAACAATTTATAAACTGAAGTAAAGCAAGAAAAAAATTGGTCTGCGGATAAACAATTATGCTCAGGCGTTCTGCGAATAACAACTGCCTTTAAAAAAACCCTCTCTAGCAATCAATAACAGCACACAATTATTTATTTTCATACGTGAAATCGAAAAACAGGTTCTTCTCAGCGGCAATCAAAAACAGAACACAATTATTTATTTTCAGCTGTGGAATCGAAATACAAAGGTTCTTCTCACAGGCTTCAGGCTCAACCCTTTTTGAAAAACTGAAAACTAAAAAAAAAAAAAAAAATCAAATATGCTTTTAGCTTCACCAGAAGGAGATAAGTCATAACCTCTTTCAGTAAATTCTGGACTCCAGAATCCCAGAGATTTCTGATTTTCAATCTCAGGATTATATTCTTTAATGAGTTCTTCAATCCAACCTCCTTAGCAAGTATTCCACCTGCACCTCCTTGGTGAGGGGCATGATCCAATCTCCATAGAGTTCGGCAACTAAGCTCGGTTTGATTTTATATTCCGATGGATCTCGGCCCCTCCCGATCCAACGGTCACATCCTGCCCAAACACTTTAGCCTTCGTCTCCACTCTCTGCTTAATCGCATCCTCCACAGATTCGTATGTCAACATTCTCATGAGTTGGTCTCGATCCTGAAACGCATTGTTGGAAAACCATAATTTCATTAAATTTGAATGTTCCGAAATCTTTGGATCTAAACCCGACATGTGAGTCACTTCGAAGTTATATGTTTGTTTTTTTAGAAACTCGCTTCTAAAGAACTTAGTTCGTATGCGTATTTGGGCTGCATCCAGATTCATGTTTCCTCACCCTAGTATTAATTGTATCATTACTTTAAGTTTGGTATAAGTTTGCATAATCTTTAGCCTATCTCATTACTTATATTTTAATCAATTATAATCTAGAAGCAAAATAGTAAAACTAAGGGTCCGTTTGAGGCGGATTTTTGTTCCAGTGAGTTTGGACAAAAAAATGTCATCATCATAAAATATGAGTTTGACATGACAACGGTTATAAAAGTGGATGGAATTAGGTGAGATCGGATGTTCCACGAACGACGATTCATAACCATCATGTTCATGACCGCCAACCCCGTGTCAAATGAACCCTAAATGTGACTTGTCCATAAAATAGAAACTAAGTTTAACCTAGTTGTAATGTGAATTTCAATAGTAAGAACTTGGTTCAGCCTAGTTCCAACCAAGTAAACTCTTGTGCTATCTTCTAGAAGTGAGATTCAAGCACTTCCTGACACAATGAAACAATTTGGCTCTTCAAGTAACTGGCTTCACCCCTGACACTACAAAAGATTTATTTATGAATAATTTTAACTCATGAACTACCCATGGTGTGGAGACAAAGCTTACTAGCGCCGCCAATTGAATAACTAAAAAAATGATTAAATAATAGAAGCTTAAAAAGACCTGAGCTCTTATAGCAGTTCGGAATAGATCAGGGGAGTCCCGGAACTTTGCCTCGGCCACAAACTTCCCATAATGGATTCTCTTTGACAAAGACTGCACATGCAAATGTGAACTAAATTATCAGTAAGGTGTTCAAGCTCGTTGAGAGGAGAAGACTAGCAAAGTGTCATGATAAGTACAATAGCTTGGCATAAAAGAAAAAATCAACATATAACTTCCTTGGAACAAGCCCCAATAAGGATAGATTCTTGCAATTTCATAGCATTAATAGAAGTGATAGAATAACCCAACCTTAGGCTTTGATATTATACTCTTTAGTTTATTAAGTAAACTATTTGGAGTTTGTCAAAATGGTTCGCTGAATCTCTCCAAGATTGTTACATTAGTTTACTTGTAAAGGCATTTGATGGTTAAAGAAATTATAATGTACTTAGGTGCGGAAAATTTTAAGAAAAAAATTTTAAGACCAAACACTCTCCTCCCTTAATAAAAAGAAAAAAATGGTTCGCGGAATCTCTCCAAGATTGTTACATTAGTTTACTTGTAAGGCATTTGATGGTTAAAGAAATTAAAATGTACTTAGGTGCGTAAAAATTTAAGAAATTTTTTTAAGACCAAACACTCTCCTCCCTTAATAAAAAGAAAAAAAAATCCCCATCTTCTCATCTGTCATTTCCTTAGCCACTCCAGTAACCACAACCCCTCTTACGCGCCTCAAAGAGCCGACCTTTGCATTTCCAACATCCAGTGGGCAGCTTGCAAGCCTGTAGAATCCCAGCTCCAGCTATTCTAGTCCGCAAGCCTCAATTCTAGCACCACTATTGAACTCCCTTCCAACCTACCAACCATCAGTAAATAAAGGAGGATCCTTCAAGCCCCCATTTGTAGCCACATTCAATCCAGCAGACCACCAACTAGCTGAAAACATAAAGCGAAAAAAAATAGAAGGAAGATGGACAAGGAGAAAAGAAAGAAGAGAATGAAGAAAAAGAAAAAAAAAGCTATTCCAATACCAGAGCGCCGTTCCGTGATCGAGAATGAAGAAAAAGAAAAAAAAAAGCTATTCCAATACCAGAGCGCCGTTCCGTGATCATGCTGAAAACTAAAATAAGATAACAAGGTTCAAACAAAGTAAATTATGTATTTAGATTGCCCATGAAAGCCAAGAAAGAAATGAAGAGGAATATTTTAAGAAAAAAATACCATTAATCTAGTCGAGCGGGTGATCACATTGACATAAGACATCGTCTTCTTGATGGAGTGGATGAATATGCAATCTTCAAACACTACATCAGGTTTAGACAGTCACAACTGCACCCATCCACCTCCATAAATGTATTCACTAACAAGTGACCAGCATGCTAATATTGATAATATAAGAAAAGAATAAGAGGGTGAGGTTGTCGACTAAAGAGTTGAAGAAAGAACGGTCTTTTAAAGTTGTGATGACAATGCAAGAAAAGATTAACTACTATGAGGGTAGGTCGACAAGGGGATACTCTAGTTGCAATTCCTACATGCGATGTGATGTGATGACAATGCAAGAAAAGATCCGCTTAAAAATAAAAATAGTAATTAACTACTATGAGACTAACAGAGGCGCAAGCATTCAAGAACTTTAATTAAGAGAAGCAAACTCTGTTCGTGAAGCAACCGAGGCGCAAATATTTTATGCGAGCGCGGAATTGGCCATGCAAATCACACAATGTCTGACACTAATAGCAAATAAAATACACTTCCACTGAAATATGGTGTCAAATACACAATAGTAAATAAGACTCCAAACAACTTACACATGCAGGCGACAGTGGGGGGGATATGGTGATGATCCAACGGCGAGTGACTCTGTCAAGGGGTGCAGACGGCTGGACAGAGACAAGAAGAGGCTCAGAAAGGGTATTAAGGCTGGTTAGGGGCAGTTTGGGTCATAGGAGGGCTTAGGAGGGTGGTCGTGCACTGTTGGGTTGTGGTAGAACTGAATGAGAAATAATAGGTTGGGGAGAAAGGGAGTTAAGCGGCTAGAGAACTGGGGAAGGGGTTGAATTTAGGACCAGGCAGCAGGTACATGTCACTCGCGCCTAGCTGAAGTGTGTGGGGGATGAGGTAGGGGGCCAGCTTTGGAAGATAGGGGACGGGGGGCTTCAAGAAGGGGGTGGGGCAGCGGGATTTTATGGGAGAAGTGGGTATCGGGCAGTTTTTTAGGGCAGTGGAGGGAGGGTGGATATGGTCGGGAGTGAGGGAAAGGGAGTCAACAGGAATAAAAGCATCGGGAAGAGTACCTAGAGTCCCACTGGGAGGAGACGCTTGGCGTCGCACCAAGTGAAGAGACCGGTAGTTTCAGGGCTTGAATTCAAAATCATCGATAACATTGGACGCCCCCAGGTTTGGGAACCCCAGGGACAATAGCTTTCTCAGTCGCATCTGCGGAAGTGCGAGGGGGGGAGGGGGAGTGGTCGTGGTAGTAGGGGGTCTCCTAACCGTGGTGGTATCAGGTCATGACGTGACCTGTCTCGGGCCGGCAGTGTGCAAGTATTGCTCATACTCGAGCGCAAGCTGAAAAACCTACCCAACCGTCTCAATCCTATAGGGAATCAGTTCCTTCAGATGTCGGCCCTGAGACCAGTCTGAAAACGGGATGCAGTGGCAATGAGCTCCTCCAGAATATCACATCGAACCACTAACTTATTGAAACGTGACATATATTCCGCAACGAAAAGGGTCCCACACTGGAGTGCATATAGTTGATCTACGAGTTGCTCACAATATGAAACAAGAAGGTATTTATCTTTCAGTCGATGTTTCATCTCATCCCATCGGGTGATGGGGTAATATCAATCTCGCTCAAGTGATCTCTCCAAACTCGACAAATAAATTACTGTGTGACCTATCAATTTCATCTTGGAGAACCGCACATGTTTTTCATCACTCATCTCAAACCAATCAAAATAGTGATCTATGTACATAAGTGAATCGTTAAATGCCTTCGGGTCCAGAAGACTGTCGAAGGAGGGTTCATCAATACGAATGAGCCGGGTGATATCATCCTCTTCTGGAGTCATCCTGCGGCGTGGCTCACGATAATCGACATACTGATCATCATAATCATAGTCAAGTCGTGCGGATGGGGTCTGATCTCTACGACCAGGTGGGGTGTGGGACGAGGTGCATTGGGAGGGCGGTGATTCCTCCTTGGGTCCTGCTGATACTCATAACCACGATGGTGATTCCTTCTTATGGGAAGAGGATATCAGCAAGGAATGACTCTATCACCACCTCTCTCAGGAGGGGTGTAGCATCTCGGGACCCTCAGGAGGCCATCGTCAGGAGGACGTGTCGCTCGACCTCTAGGGGTCTCTAATTGATTGACCGTAGTGTTAACCCTAGCGATGTCGCCTCTAAGGCCGTCGAAATGGGATCCAATCAAATCGATCAAGAACAAATTTTTGAAATTCAGTGAACATCATGTCTGATTGTGATCTAAAGGCCCTATCGTTGGTGAGATTAGGGTTTGATAAGATTGATGATAATCTCTACCATTGTGTAACATGCAAGTGGCCCAAACCTTTGGCTCTGATACCAATTTGTGCATGATGAATTTATTGGTGACGAACAAGTGATGCTCTAACAAGAGCGCGTGCTCTAACAAGAGCGCGTAACCAAAACAAAGCGCACGGCGAATTGGTCCTGCAAATCACAAAAATATTTCAAAACAAACAACCACGACAACGATCCAAGTAAATATGCAATCAAATAACCATATATTGATATTGAAGAAAATGCTTCATACAACAATAAAATAATAGTAGCGGGTAGATCCGATGATTGCTGATTTTGGAGAATGAAGTTCTCGGAATCCGGCGATCTTTCGTAGTGCGACACCGCGAAGCGCTAAGATGTGACTCCTTAGATTTGTATTTTGTATTCCCTGATCTATTCCCCTCACAGCCCCTCCCACGTTCTAACCCCTACCAACAACTCCCATTATCATTCCTTTTCCTCCAGGATTTCTCCCGTGAAGCCTCGAATAAAACTGTCGTTACTCCCCTGTTTTCCTACAGAAGCCCTGTTTATTTCCTTTGTTTTCCGAAGTAATTCCACGCCTACATCAGTCTAAGGAGCCTGATTCCTTTTTTTAGCCTTCCCATAAGAATTCCTGCAAATCAAGGCAGCGCGCCTTTTCCCATGATGGCAGCGCCCCTTTTCCCCTGCGGGCAGCGCCCCTTTTCCCCTGCAGGCAGCGCCCCCTTTTAGCGTTTTTTTAGTTTCCTGTGACTTCTCTACCCAAGCTCCGACCGAAACACAAAAAGGAAAATACCCTCCCCGTACACCTCCTCCAAATCTGCCACCAAAAGTCAAAACAGGAGGTTTTCTTCCCTCTCAATTCCGGTAAACATCCCAGCAGCCCTCCCTCAAATCCCTTTTCCATTTCCCCTCCCACAATCAGTCGTCCAAGGCTTTTTCGCTCCCCTGTTTTCCATCCAGCACCCCGTAAGACCTCATGATCCTGTTTCCTTTTAACGTCCACCCTCCATCAAACCTTTATTAGCATTCCACCATCATCACCAACTCTGGGATATCACAACAATCACCAAACATCGGATCTACCTCGCTACTGCCTACCCTTACATCGTGAGTATTATTTTATTGTCGTATGAAGTCTTTTCTTCAATATCAATATAGGGTTATGTGATTGCATTATTTGCTTCAATCGAAAGTATCACGGTTGTTTATTTTGGAACATTTTGTGATTTGCAGGACCAATTTTCCTCGCGCTCTAATTTTGGCCCTCCATGCGGAGGAAAACAAACTTTGCTTTACCTAATAAAAATAAATTGTTTCTCTTAAATTATCACTTGAGATTTAATTATTTATTGCTTGTTTTATTCTCTCCGTCGTATCCTATTTTCATACTATATATAGAAGAGTTACATATTTGCATCACTTACGGTTGCTTTTTAGCAGCACATCCACATGTCCCGCCCTTCACTAGACGGTGTTTCGGCTTTTTGCATTTGTTGCATGATTACTCACACTACATCTAGGGTTAGGGAATCACAAGTTCACCACCTATAGATTCGTCTTGTGTCACTATGTCACTTGTGTAAGAATTGCATTCGCCTGAGTAAATTTAGTCCTCAATTCTTAACATTGTGAAACACTCACCTATCATGCCTACGTAACTAAAATATAACATGGGGCTGTTTAAAATGCTGAACCCCCATGAATTAATTGATGAAATACATCTTGGGATATTTTAAGAAAATAAACTTATATGTTCTCTACCACTAATCTAAGTCAAGGCACTACGACTGCAAGGGCCATAAAAAAGAAAGAACCAAGGGACGTGGTAAAAGACCCAAGAATCATATGGAGTGAGCTTCCTCCACAAAAAATAAGAAGAAAGGAAAAGGATAAGCCCGACACTCTCTATTCTTCAAAACATAACGTATCTGGTAAGTATTGTGAATACTATCAAATACCATGCAACATAAAGAGAAATGTAAGAAATTGTAATCTACGCACTGCCTTCGAATCAAATAGAGGGAAAATTACTATTATTGTTGCCATCAATAAACCTTCATGTCAGAAAGAGACCTTAGAATACTTGCAGTACGGTGACAATGGGGTAAGCTTAGAGGATTATTAAGGATGGTCAAAAGTTTATATTACTACATGTCTTCTATACTGAAGGAAAAAAACAAGCAAGACATTCCACATACTACAGATGATGCAAAAAATTCTGCCTTAGAGGAGAAGCTAAACAAACAGGCATCCAAGTTTCCTAAAGAAAATAGGAAATGTAAGTCAGATATTGACTAGCATGCCAACACAAGGAAAGCAAAGAACTGAGTGCTAACGAGAGAGAACCTTCTACTACAAACGGTCACCAGCAAATAATAAGTGTAGAAGTAGATTTACTGTATTGATAAGAAAGTCAATTTCCAAATGTGGTCAAGAGGTGCAATAAAAGCGGGCCATCTTCCAACATCTAGAGCTTAGATTTTATGAGACTAAAATTACTCTAAAAGGGGACCCCAAATCCATGGATAAGTGATCAAGGGAAAATAAGAGCAATCGTGGTACTCTAATAGTCCGATCAAAAGGTGAAGACTGTCAATGGCAGTGATTCCAAATCACACTGTTAAGATTGAAATGAGAACACTAGAACTTCGTAAGTGAAATCAAATCATCAACTAATAGCAGGAGATTCACAATAACTAGGGCGGACGCTGAGTCGCCTCCCTCCTTTCTATTCAATCAAAAAGAGATACAAAATATGCAGGAAGGAAAGACTAGACTTCTCCTTTATATATAGGAGGGTCCCAACATAAGGCAAATACAAAACTAAATAGGTAAATTATTCCGTCCTCGTGCTTCGGGTGTGTGCCCATCGTGTATAAATATGTGTGTATCGCTGGCTAGCGGCATGATCGCCCGAGCTCGTATCAACACCTCTGGGTTCCAGAATGACCAAGTCCTCAAGGTCGAAGTATGGGAATTGTGACCGAACCTCCTCCATCTATGTGGCTTCCTCTGTTGGTAATTCCCTCCATTGGATGAGGACATGTCGTACTTGCTGGTCCTGAATCTCCCTGATGTGTGATCCTAACGCTGCCTCCGGCTCAAAGTGGGGAATGGACTCGATCATCAGTCCCACAGGTAGGGTGGTTTGGAGGGGGTGATCTCCCAGCGCCCTTTTTTGCTGAGACGTGAAATACTGGATGAATGTTGTTGTTGGGAGGTAGATGTACCACCTCTCCAACTATCTTTAGAATCAGGAAGGGTCTAAAGTACTGGATAGATATCTTGGAGTGTAGGAGACTGGCTAGTGTACTTTGGCGATGGGGCCGCAGTTTGACGAACACATTCCCGCTCGGCGAGAAAATCATGTCGCGGCAGTGTTGATTGCCCTGCTGGACCATGTGTTGTTGAGCTCAAAGAAGATGATGCTTGAGCTAGCGGAGGGCCTCGTCGCGATCCTAGAGATCAGTGGCCAAAGCCTGCAATTGGAACTCCCCAGCCCCAAGCAGGCTGAATGGTAGCCTCGGGGGCGGTCGCCCATATACCACCTGAAAGGGGGTCGGGCCCGCAGAGGACTAATAAGTTTGCGACCACTAAATGATCACGGTAATGGAGTTGGTCGCCAACTAAAAAAAGAAGGTGCGATCCTGGGTTCTGCTGCAGATCTTGAATCATGGTGGCGTAGTGGGGGTCTCGCCGCACCGCGAAAGTGATGGCGCCAGCATTGATCCACCGCAAGTGGAAGATCATTGATAGGGTACCGTTGATGGCCTTACGCGAGAGAGTATTTGTCATTGTGTTTGCAGTCCCCGCCTTGAACTCAATGGAGAAGTGATAACCCAGAAGCTTGGCGATCCAAAAATATTGTGCGGGAACCGTGACCATTTGATACCAAAGATGTCGCAGATTACGGTGATCGGTACGGACCACAAATGGTCGGCCCAGAAGGAAGGGACGCCAATGTTGAACTACCAAAACTAGTGCCCGAAACTCATCATAGATCGAGGTCATCGCTCATTGATTTGTAAAGGCTTTGCTGAAGTAAGCGATGGGGAGGCCCTCTTTCATGAGGACGGCGCCCACGCCCTTCCCCGATGCATCACACTCAATGACGAAGTGCATTGAGAAGTCAGGCATGCTAAGGATGGCGTGAAGATAAAGGTGTGACGACCAGCGGCGGAACTAGGATTTTCACAAAGCTCGGGCACAATAAATTAAAACTTAGAATTCTGGATAACAAATTTTTTGGACCCGGAAGAAGCAACACTCAACTAGTAAATATTTCTCAACACAACCACACAGTTATATTAAAAAAGAGAACTCTGAAAATTGGGAATATTAAAAGAGCCTCACATTAACTTTGTGTAGCCGCACATTAAAAGAGCCAAAAATATATATATATAAAACAAAACATTGCAGAATATATATATGTTATTATTTGAGAAGAAAAACTAGTTCAAAATTGCAATGCAACTAGCTGGAAAAAGCTAGCTCAAAAATGTCAAAATGTATGTTGCTACTCCTTCAGAACCTCTCTTGTTAAGAAATATAAGAAGTGAAATTATAATTCTCATGGTTGGTCCACTGTTCTAGCACGATTTCTTATCAAATATCAAGTATAAAACCGTTATTTTTGCACGATTTTAAGCTTGCTTGTCCAAATGATCAAGGATAAATACAATGGAAAAACAATAATCTATAACTACCCCAACTCACCTGAGTCTCTACAAGATATTCCACGGTGTCGCATCAGCTCCTCGCAGCCTTGAAAGAAAATCTTATGTGGGCATGCCTTGAAAGAAAACCCTGGCGGGCTTCCATTCATCCACTCGCTTCTTTCTCCCCACCGTCTCCCTCATCTCCATCGCAGGTCGATCTCTGACTCTCGACCGAAGGGGAGAGGAGTGCGATGCTCGAACTGTCGTGGACGGCGGACGTAAGCGGCGGATTGATGAACTGGGAGATGTAGCAATTGGGTTTGTGCCATGATCAAGGAATTAAGGTAGCTGTAGAGAGAGAGAGAGAGAAATGGGGAGAAATGGAGGGAGGGGGAGGGGGGAGAGAGCGAGAGAGGTGGGATAGAGAGAGATTGAGCTGATTTGTCGTGCTGAAATGATGTCTCGGGGCAGAAAAAAAGGACAGGGCTGAAGACTGAAAAGACCGCCGGACAAAATTTTTTCAAAATCACGCCCGGGCACGTGCCCGGGCGTGTCTCCACATAAATCCGCCCATGGTGACGACCCAAGCCCAGCTCCACTCAGGACCACGTCCACCGAGGGAGACCCAGCGGGACCCAGTTGGCATCGTCTGGGCTGCAGTCCAAGCACCCCAATCCCTCTCCATGGACTGCCTCAATCGGCGCCTCTGCCTACTGGCGGGTTGGTGGTGGTCACAACCTCCCTTTGATGAGCGAACTCGACAGTTAAGTTGGGTCGTACGGGGACTTCCCAGGAGGTCACTCATCCCAATACTACTCTCTCCCAAGCACGTTTAACTATGCAGCTCAATTGGTGATGAGAAGTGAAGGAACTCCATAGTTAAGCGTGTTTGGACGAGAGTAGTACTGGGATGGGTGACCTCCTGGGAAGTCCCCGTACGACCCAACTTAACTGTCGAGTTCGTTCATCAAAGGGAGGTTGTGACCACCAACAACCCGCAAGTGGGCAGAGGCACCGATTGAGGCAGTCCATGGAGAGGGGTTGGGGTGCTTGGGCTGCAGCCCGGACGACACCAGCTGGGTCCCGCTGGGTCTCCCTCGGTGGACGTGGTCCCGAGTGGAGTCGGGCCTGGGTCGTCACAAAAAAGTGCACTTTTTATTGTAACGTCCCCGCGCCCCAGCGTGTACTCTAATTTCCATCTGGTCTAGTTCCGGTTACCGGGCTGCAGCCCAAGCACCCTAACACCTCTCCATCCAGGCGGGTTGTTAGTGGCCACAACCTCCCTTTGATGAGCGAACTCGACAGTTAAGTTGGGTCGTACGGGGACTTCGCAGGAGGTCACCCATCTCAGTACTACTCTCGCCTATGCACGCTTAACTATGAAGCTCCTTCACTTCTCATCACCAATTGAGTTGGAGTAGTACTCAGGCTGGAGTTGGATAGTTAAGCATGCTCGGGCTAGAGTAATACTGGGATGGGTGACCTCCTGGGAAGTCCTCATGGTGCGCGCTTGACTGTCGAGTTTGACTCATCAAAGGGAGGTTGTGGCCACCAACAACCCACCTGTGGGCTGGAGAGGGGTTGGGATGCTTGGGTTGTGGCCCAGACGACGTCAGCTGGGTCCCGATGGGTCTCCCTCGGTGGACGTGGTCCCAAGTGGAGCCGAGCCTGGGTCATCACAAAAGGGATGTTGTAAGGTGTGGAAGGCTTTCTGGGTCGTCGAGCTCCACTCGAACAATGCCCCCTTCTTGAGGAGGTTAGTAAGCGGGAGTGCAATTGCGCCGTAGTTGCGGATGAAGCGACGGTGGTAGCCTGTGAGGCCCCAAAACCCGAAATTGCACACGGGGAGGATGGTTTCGCTCATTGGAGGACGACAGCGGCCTTGGTCGGGTCCATGGCAAACACGAAAGCTAAAATGAGATGATTGTGGTACTCAATCTGTATCTGACCAAAGAGACACTTATTCTGATAGGCCACGAACTTGAGCTCCGCGAGGAGCTGCAATACAATCGCCAAGTAGTCAAGGTGGGGCTTCCAAGAAGAGTTGTAGACCAAGATGTCATCAAAGTAATCTAGAATGAACTTCTGTTGGTGTGGGCTGAATACATCATTCATGATAGACTGAAATATCGCAGGGAGCGTTAGTTAGGCCAAAAGGCATGACTAAGAACTCATAGTGGTCATCATGTGCACGGAAAGCCATCTTGGGCACATTTGCAGCCTAGACTCGAATATGATAGTAGTCCGATTGGAGGTCCAATTTGAAGAAGTAGGTTGTGCCCTGCAGTTCATCCAACAGCTCCTGAATAAGAAGAATCAGGTACTTATCGAGGATCGTGAGCTTGTTCAGCTCCCAATAATCCACCCAGAATCTCCAACTCCCATCCTTTTTGCACACCAAAAGAATAGAGCTCGAGAAAGGACTGGTGCTCGGCTGAATGAGACCTACGCATAACATCTCTGCCACCATGGTCTCCATGGAGGTTTTTTGAGCATGGTCATACCGGTATGGGCGAACGGAGACCACAGTCACACCAAGTTGCAGCACAATGGGGTGGCCAGAGACTTTGTTCTTGGGTAGCCCATGGGTAGTGATAAAGAGGGAAGCGTGTCTGTCCAAAAGAAACTAGATGTCTGGGTGAGGCTTGCTCGGTGGAACGGGCCCATCTGTCCCCATATGACACAGAAGAGCGTGAAGCTCAAGGTTAATGGTCCTGAGGATGGAGCGCATGCCAGCCAATGAGCAGGTTAATGATGGGTTCCCATGCAAGAGGTGGGAAGCACCTAATGTCTCGAAGTCCATGGTGAAACTATCCCAGTTATGCTTGACATCACCCAGAGTATGCAGCTAAGTCACGCTGAGAATGGTGTCTTGCCCACACAGTCCAAAGACAAATCTGTCATGCCCGAATACGACCCCATGGAGAGGAAAAGGCCCACGCAGCGGTGTGTCGTGCGAGTACGGCGGCCATCATCGAGGAGCAAGTGAAATCCTGGGGTTGGTGTCACTGGAAGCTATAGCTCGGCGACGAGGTCTTGGGATATAAAATTGAGCCTCGCCCCACTGTAGATCAAAAGAACCGCGGAGGGCGCAGAGCGGCCGCAAAGAGAAGTTGTCAGCTTCATTATACAGGGACCAGTCATCCCCCACCCACCGAGTAGAAGGATGCATTGAGGTGGTTGAGTTCAGTTGGTGTGGGGGAAATCAGATCATCCTCATCTAATGCGAAAACCTCAAAGTCGACTAACCTGATCCTGATTTCATCCCCCCCCCCCTCCCCCCCACCCCCCCACAGAGCATTTTGAAATCCTTATCGGGACAGTCATGTGCGGGGGAGTAGGGGCCTTTGCAGTGGAAATGCAAGCCTTTTTTGCGGAGGTCTAAATACACTTTTTGAAAATTGCATAAGCATTACTAAAAGTAAAAAATATGGCCAATGGCCTACAACTACAGAGTGGCGATACTATTCAGATCATCCTTAATGATTTCAAGGAACTCTGAATTCACAAGCTCATAAATTTCCCATATAAAAACAAGATTTCTCAAATTTGGCGGGCCGATTCTCTTCACGAAGGACAAGATGAAAGAGCACCCTGTTGAATTTCGCAAAGGAGAAATCTTGATCAGGAATTCCACCATCGCTGCAAGCTTCATTCCACATGCAACGAGCACAAAAGTCAATGACATTGCGACATCAACCATGGAGGGTTGCACCACACTTTTGATTGCAAGAATTGCCGCAAGCTCCACACGCCCCAGATCCCAATGAAAAAAGGATGTCCTAGACGCAAACAAAAGGGCACCCGTCTCATTACGGATCACAATACTAATCCCATACCGAGGAGTCTTGTTCAAGAGAACCATCCACATTTATTTTGATCCATCCAGGGGGAGGGGCACCAAATGTGGGGAGACAACAGTCGATGTGACTGATTAGCACCCCAGTGTCCCTGCGATGGTTAATCATATGCATGTGGGAGGCTTTCCAAGAACGAAAGAGAGCGTACAGTCGGTGCGGAAAATTCGCAGTTGTGCGCCTTAGTGTTGCATACCCGCCAATTTTAGTATACCACATAGCATAGCAAAAAGATAGGACCCAAGTCCACCAAGCGAGATGCATCAATCAAATGAACAAAGTCCTCCCATGAGCTGAAGAAAACCATCGAGATACCTGTTATGCCGCCGCATCCGCTACAATTTCAAGGGCAGACGTACACTCGGCGACCAAAAGAACGAAGGCTAAACAACGGGGCTGAACCATCCGGTTCAGCCCCCAACCTATGAAGGAGCCAAGGGGGGACTGAACCGACCCGGTTCAGTCCCCAAGTGGGGGGGCCGGCCGGCCCCCTTGAGCCCCAGGTATTAATAAACCCGGGGCTCCCTCTTGAATGGCATGCACTAGTATTCTCAAGGTATTTCCTCTCTCCCTCTTCCTAACCCTAATCCTTCTTCTTCTCCTCTCTAAGTCTCTCCTAGATCTCTCTTCTTCTTTGCAAGCCCTATCATTTGGTATCAGAGCATCATCCTGCGACGATGGTGACACGCTCGGAAGCCGAAACCGCGCGGCTCGCATCCCTCGAGGAGAACTATGTAGGGTTGTCGGACACGATGACGGCGCTCGAAGAACAAGTGAAATCCTCCCAAAAAAAATCTAGAGGATCGCTTGGATGCGCGCATGGAGGAGATCAAAACTCTACTCGCACAAAATCTGAAAGGAAAAAACCACGTGGTGGAAGGATCCGAAACGGAGGCATCCTACCATCCTCTTGCGCGGAATGGCACTGGAATCGGAAGCGGAGTGCAGCAAGGGGCCGGAACTGGGTCTACAG
This sequence comes from Platanthera zijinensis, assembly GCA_039513925.1. Taxonomy (NCBI): domain Eukaryota; kingdom Viridiplantae; phylum Streptophyta; class Magnoliopsida; order Asparagales; family Orchidaceae; genus Platanthera; species Platanthera zijinensis. The sequence goes on along the minus strand of CM077079.1, from coordinate 238,904,130 downwards.
GAGGCGGACCCTCTGTTGCGGGATCGGCGGAAGCCGATCCTACGCGGATCGGCGCCTACGCCAACCGCACGGTAGGATCGGCGCAAGACTGGTACGGGGGCCCTGGAGGGGTCGTCGGAGGGCCGACGGAGGCCGGCTACCGCCGACCAGGCGGCTGGAGGCCGCTGGAAGGGCCGAAGGCACCGAGCGGCTCATTTGGCGTCCAGTCCGCCTGGAACGGACCCGGAACGCAGTCGGGCTCCTCTTGGCGGGGTCCGGGGCAGGGAGCAGCCCCTTTTCGACCGACTGGAGCGAATGCGGTCCCAATCGGAGGTGTGGCGGGCATCCTACCGATACCTCCGCTATATGGAGGACCGACGGACTATGGAAATGGCAACCCATGGGGTGGAGGGCAACAAGGAGGCTACGGCATGGACCGGGGACGGCCCGGGCCCGCAGCGGCCCCAGCGCAACCTTACCAACCAGCACATGCAGAACCACGGCCATACATGCAGCCCAAACTGACACGTATGAACTTCCCTAAGTTCAAAGGCGGCGACGCCTTAAAGTGGATCCAGAAGGCTGAGCTTTTCTTCAAGTACCAAGAGATCCCGGAGGGGCAGTGGGTCCAGTTGACGTCTTTCCACCTGGAGGAGGACGCTTTCCAGTGGACCAAGTGGTTTCTGAGGGGACGCAATTACGCACCTTGGGAGGAGTTTGTGGAGTCCTTCTCGGCTCGTTTCGGGCCTTTATAGTATGAAGATGTGGAGGCTATGTTACAGAAGCTGCGGCAAAAAGGATCAGTCACAGAGTACCGTACAAAATTCGAACGGTTGGCCAACCGGGTCAATTGGGAAGAGAGGACGATGCTGAGCTGTTTCGTATCCGGACTGAAGGACCATTTGAGAGACGATGTCCACGCCTACATGCCACGCAGTCTGAGTCATGTTAGCAGCCTGGCCAGGATACAGGAGGAGCGGTAAAATCGGCAGAAGACTCGGACGACAGGACGGGCACCTACGGTGACAGACATACCCAGGAGGGAACCACCGGCCGAGGGCCGTCCCACTGTGACGAGGTTGACGTGGCAGGAGCTACAGGCCAGAAAGGACAAAGGGTTGTGTTTCAAGTGTGATGAGAAATTCGTTCCGGGGCACCGGTGTCAGAAGGTCCAAGTCTGCATGCTGCGGAACGAGGACGACGAAGAAGACACTACTGGTGACTCCATTGAGGATGATCTGGATCTTGCGAAGTTTGGAATATCTCTTCAGGCGATGGCAGGGTGCACAACTCCCCTCACTTTACGGATCGCAGGGGCGATTGGCCAGGAACGGGTGACTATACTAGTTGATAGTGGGAGCACCCACAATTTCATTGACCCTGATGTGGCTCTCAAGGCGGGGCTTCCGATTGATTGGGAGGCCGCCTTCCAGGTCATGGTTGCGGATGGGAGCAAGTTGCGATGCGAAGGGGTCCTGAAGGGGGCCGAGCTGCGGATGCCGGGATACATCTGCCACACCGACGTCTACCTTCTCCCCATTCGAGGCTCGGATATGGTCTTGGGAGTGCAGTGGCTCCGGCAGCTACGGCGGGTAACCACGGATTGGGACAGGATGACACTGGAGTTTACTCAGCAGGGCAAGGACCACTGTTTGCAGGGCATCAGGACGTCTCCACTCAAGGAGATCTCACTCAGGGGATTGCAGAGACTGGAGGAGCAAGGCGGGACAGTAGCCATGATTCTGGGGGTGACAACCGTGGGATCGGAGGCTAGCGCGGAGCCAGAGCAGATACAAGCACTCTTGGGACAGTACGATGATGTTTTCCAGGAGCCACGCTCCCTTCCACCGTCCCGTTTCCGGGACCATCAGATCCAGTTGAAGGTTGGGACGGATCCCACCAACATCCGGCCTTACCGCTACCCCCATATTCAGAAGATTGAGATAGAGCGCAGCGTGCGCGAGATGCTGACTTCTGGTATTATACGTCCCAACACTAGTGCTTTCTCTTCCCCGATCATACTGGTAAAGAACAAACAAAGACGGTTCGTGGAGATTTTACGTGGATTACCGGGGGCTTAACAGTTCCACCATCAAGGACAAATTTCCCATTCCTATGATCGAGGAGCTGTTGGATGAGCTACACGGAGCACACTTATTCACCAAATTGGATCTCCGGTCCGACTACCATCAGATTCGTATGAAGGAGGAAGACGTCCACAAGACGGCCTTCCGTACCCACGATGGTCACTATGAGTTTTTGGTGATGCCATTTGGGTTGGCCAACGCACCCTCGACCTTCCAGGCAGTGATGAATGAGATATTCCGCCCTCTTCTTCGCAGGTATGTGCTAGTTTTCTTTGACGATATACTTATATACAGCAGGAGTTGGGAGGATCACCTGGAGCACGTCCACACCGTCCTCACCATATTGAGGGATCACAAACTGTACGCCAAGCGGTCCAAGTGCTCGTTTGGGCAGCCGGAGGTTGAGTACTTGGGACACCTGGTGTCCGCACACGGGGTACAAGCTGACCCAAAGAAGATTGCAAGCATGGTAGATTGGCAACCTCCCGCGACGGTCCGGGCTTTGAGGGGTTTTCTCGGGCTGACAGGGTACTATCGGCGGTTCGTGAAGGACTATGGAAAGATAGCCCGCCCCCTCACTCAGCTGTTGCAGAAAGACGCTTTCCAATGGAGTACAGAGGCGGAGGTCGCCTTCCAGTCTCTGAAAACGGCTATGACTACTACTCCGGTTCTGGCACTTCCAGATTTCTCCAAGACGTTCATAGTGGAGGCCGATGCTTCGGGGGTCGGTATTGGGGCTGTGCTAATACAGGAGGGCCGACCCTTGGCCTACTTCAGCAAGGCGTTGGCACCCCGGACACTGGGCCTCTCGACGTACGAGGAGATGTTAGCCATCCTTCATGCGGTCGCCTTGTGGCGGCCTTATCTCTTGGGACGACACTTCCAGATCCGTACAGATCACCAGAGCCTGAAACATTTTTCGGAGCAGAGACTAGCCTCACCGTTGCAGCAGAAGTGGCTGACAAAGTTGCTGGGATACGATTATGAGATTGTGTATAAGCAGGGGAAGGAAAATGTGGTGGCCGACGCACTCTCCCGCCTACCAGAGAGTTCCTTGTCCCATATTTCAGGACCAGTGATTGAGTCACTGGAAGAGATACAGGCAGAAGTTCAGCAGGATCCGGATCTTTGAGCCATCATTGAAGCACTGCGATAGGAGGAGCCTACTGAGGCCGGCTACCACTTGCAGTGAGACAGGCTTTACCATCAGGGCCGGGTAGTCCTCCCTGCCACGTCGGCCTGGCGGAAGGTCATGATGCAGGAGTTTCACGCCTCACCCACCGGCGGACACGCCGGCATCCTGCGTACCTTACAACGGGTCCGGGCGAATGTTTTTTGGAAAGGGCTGCGACAAGATGTTCAGCGGTTTGTGCGTGAATGCGAGATCTGCCAGCGACAGAAGTACGAGACTACCTCCCCCGCCGGGCTACTGACACCGTTGGAGATTCCCCGACAGATTTGGGACACTGTGTCTATGGATTTCTGCCCAAGTCTCAGGGCAGGTCCGTCATTTTGGTCGTGGTTGACAAGTTGTCCAAATACGGACACTTCATTGCTATGAGCCATACATACACAGAAGAAACAGTCGCTGAAGTTTTTGCCAAGGAGATTGTGCGACTTCACGGAATTCCAAGCGCTATCATATCGGACAGAGACCCCGTCTTTGTGGGCAATTTCTGGCAGGAGCTGTTTCGGCTACAGGGGACTTCCCTCCGCATGAGTACGGCCCACCATCCACAGACAGACGGGCAGACGGAGGTCCTCAACCGTGGGGTTGAAACCTATTTGCGGTGTTTTGTCATGGATGAGCCACGCTCGTGGACTCGGTGGCTCCATTGGGCGGAGTACTGCTACAATACATCTTTCCATACGGCCAGCAAGCTCACCCTTTTTGAGGTGGTCTACGGCCGCCCCCCGCCTACTTTGAGTTCTTATGAGCCAGCCAGCACCGCTCTGCCCGCGGTCGATCGGATGTTACTGGATCGCGACCGGACTTTATCTTTACTCCGGGAGAACTTACGCATCGCCCAAGATCGCATGAAGATTCAGGCCGACAAACATCGTACCGAGCGGGAGTTTGCGGTGGGCGATGAGGTCTTCCTTAAACTCCAACCATATCGGCAGCTATCGGTCTCTCGGCGGACCAACCAGAAACTGGCACCAAAATACTATGGCCCGTTCTGTATCCTCCGCCGGGTGGGGCCCGTGGCTTATACTCTCGCTCTTCCGGAAGGTTCTCGAATCCATCCGACGTTCCATGTATCCTTATTGAAGAAGAAGCTCGGGAATTCAACTCCGATCATCCCTACTCTCCCGGAGGCTACTAGCCGCGGCGAATTGCGGCCTTCTCCGGAGGCGATTCTGTTGACCAAATGGAAGAAGCGGGGTGCCGAATACCGGCTCGAGGTACTCGTCAAGTGAGCGCACATGATCGCCGAACATAATTCTTGGGTTGACTTCTTGGAGTTTCGCGAGACATTTCCGGATTTCCCACTTGAGGGCAAGCTGGCGCTTGAAGGGGGAGGGAATGTTATGCCGCCGCATCCGCTACAGTTTCAAGGGCAGACGTACACTCGGCGACCAAAAGAACGAAGGCTAAACAACGGGGCTGAACCATCCGGTTCAGCCCCCAACCTATGAAGGAGCCAAGGGGGGACTGAACCGACCCGGTTCAGTCCCCAAGTGGGGGGGCCGGCCGGCCCCCTTGAGCCCCAGGTATTAATAAACCCGGGGCTCCCTCTTGAATGGCATGCACTAGTATTCTCAAGGTATTTCCTCTCTCCCTCTTCCTAACCCTAATCCTTCTTCTTCTCCACTCTAAGTCTCTCCTAGATCTCTCTTCTTCTTTGCAAAGCCCTATCAATACCCCATTCCCGAAGAGAGATGGACACCTCCTACAATTGGGAGCATTCCCCTAAAAGGTGTGTTCACTCCTCTGCATGCAGGAAATCCCCATGGGCAGTCCGTATGAACGGTGAGACCACGATGTGCAATCCACGAGCAAGTGGGTAACGCATCCCATGCAAATCACCACCAAAAGATGTGCTCCCTGGGCCAAAGCTTCAGCAGTTTTAGCCATACAAAACTGTGCTCGGTGAGCGAAAACTGAGCAGCATATGCTAGTGCCGCAATTGATTGGCCGCTGAATTGGAAATTCAGCTCACGCCACTCCGCCTCTTTATCATTATTAATGGGAATTTGCATAAATATATCTACAAGAGGCTCTCCAAAATGCATAGCAACAGAAGGCCTGTTCCAGGAAACATCCGCTCCAATCAAGTCCGCCGCAATCAATTGCCAAGGCAAGTTGCTATTTACGAAGGTTGGCCATTCTGAGATCTGTTGATCCAAAATCCATTGCTGTGTTAGCGCCTTTATATTGTCTCCATTAGGGGTGCAAGTTGAGTTGAGCCGGCTCGAAAGCTCGATGAGCCGGATCGAAAAAAGCTCGACTCGAGCTCGAGCATGTCGAGCTCGAGCTCAAGCTCGAGCTCGTCGAGCTCGAGCCTGATTTCGAGCCGAGCTCGAGCCTAAGTAGCCCTGTTCACGAGCTCGCGAGCCGGCTCACGAGATTTTTTTTAATTAAATAATATATATTATTAGTAGTAAATATTTTAATATATTATAATATTATTAAAATAATAATAAGTTCGAGCCGAGCTCGAGCTCGAGCTCGAATCGAGCTCGCCGAGCTCGAGCTCGAGCCTTTTAAAATAGGCTTGTCGAGCTCAAGCTCAAGCTCGAGCTCAAAAAAAGAAGCTCGAGCTCGAGCCAGCTCTTTTTGATGAGCTCGACTCGAGCTCTACTCGTTTGCAGGTCTAGTCTCCATTAACAACACGCCACTGAATAAGACGGTCCCAGTAGCGTGCCCCGTGCTTGAAAATACGCCATATCGGAGAATCACCACGGAGAATCACCTCATCTTGCATGCGGACGGCATGTTTAGCGGTAATAATCTGTTTAAACGTGTTATGGGCTGAAGCAGATCCCATGCAAATTTTGCCCGCAAGAGGCCATGCCACTTCAACATCCCATGCAAATTTCGCCCGCAAGAGGCCATGCCACTTCAATGTCATATGAAACCCAAGACCATCAAAATGACAAGGGCTGCAAATTTTATCCCATGTGATGTACTGCATACTCTTGCGGGAAGTATTTGATTGCCAAAGAAAGGTCCATGCAAGCTTCTCAAAGGCCTCTTGAGTCCCGCGAGGCACATCTGAGTGCGGAGGTCTAACTACTCTACGTGAAAAATCTTGTGCACTCACACTTGGGCTGGGAGGGCAAAGGCAGGGAGCACAGTGGGAGAGTCTCAGGGCGGCTGGGGGCTCGGCTGAAGGATGACCCGGAGAAACGGAAGACTTGGGCGAATAGTGATGTCGGGGAGCAGACGAAGTGTTGGCAGTCCGCTGAGGGGAAGTAGAGGAGGTGGTGAAGTCCTCCTTACAATAACAGGCTTGTTCCATAGTCCGAGGGTAGTCGAGTCATGCACGTGGGGGCGTGCCCAAATATGTGGGCACAGGCGGGTAGGAAGGGGCCCAAGCACAAGTAGTGGGTTGGTGCCAGAATAGGGACATGCGAGACTACTTCGATGAACTCATTGATGTAGGAGTCGGCCAACTCCGTCTGACGAATGTTGCTCAAACGCTCAAAAATGTAGTCGGCATTGCGCGTGTCATAGTAACGAATCAACTCGTCCTTAAGGCCCAACCAGGAGAGGGTAGGATTGGATTGTTGGATCCAAACAACCCAGTGTAGGGTTGAGCCCTCCATGTAAATGATCGCGGGGGAAACTTCTGAAGATCGAAAATGCCCTGGAGGTCGAAATACTGCTCCATACGAGCCAACAATCCCATGGGATAGGCACCGTCGAAGATGAGGATGCCAACCCGATGTTCGTGGGATGTTGAGGGGTCGCACGGGAACTGCAGAAGCCTGAACGGGTCGGTGGTGTTGCTGTCCGAGGTGACGGATGGGGCTAGAGGAGCTGGAGGCGGCGGCGTAGCTTGCCGATTGGAAAGAAGGGAGTGGATGTCGCAAACGGCAATTTGGAGGAGGGAGAGGGTGGTGTTGACGCGATCTATGCGGTCGGAAAGAGCTTTGAACAAAGGAGGAGCTTCCCTATCACGCATCATACTACGGGTCACGGGCATGCACGGATGGCGACGCGGGAGGCAGCAGACAAAGGGTTGTCGGTCGCGCACAGGAAATACGGACGGTTGTAGGTCGCTTACAGGCGAGTCGGGAAAGAAATATAAGGTCAACGGTGCAGAGAGGCGCAACGCTGGAGCGGAGTCGGTTCCGCATAGGCACGCGAGGGTTCCGCGATGAGTGTGGGTTGTGAGTCGAGGCAAGACGCGCGCAGGAAATCGCAAGCTGAGCGGGTGCTGAAAGAGGCAAGTGGATCAAATTTATAGCAGGAGATTCACGATACCTAGGGTTGATGTTGGGTCGCTTCCCTTTCTTCTATTCAATCTGAAAAGAGATATAAAATATGCATAAAGAAAAAAACTAGTCTGGTCCTTTATATACGAGGGTCCCAAAATGAGACAAATACATAACTAAGTAGGTAAATCATTCCTCCATCGAGCTTGGGGCGTGTGCACGTCGTGTATAAACACGTGCATATCGTTGGCTTGGAACGGGATCGCCCGTGCTCGTACCATCAACCAAGAATTCAGATGTCGAGATATCCACGAAATTTAGAGTGCTGTATCAATCAAATTAAGAAAATGGATACATAAATAGTAAGAGCTTTGCAAAATGTAACATGCATATTAATTTTAATTAAACCACTTTGAATTAATCAATTTAGCTTTAAAAACTCTCAAAGGTGGCAAAACCTCCTCTCAGACCAAAGGAATCGGCTATCAAGAGACATTTGCTCCAGTGGCAAAAATGGATCCGTCTGAGTCTTATTATCCTGTGTAGCTTGTCTGAGTTGGGAGCTCCACTAACTTGATGTAAGAATGTTTTCCTCCATGGGGAATAGGAGGAAAAGGTGTATTGAGATTCCCTCTTGGGTTTACAAAAAGGGGAAAGAAGGATGGTGTATTTTTTAGAAACTCATTATACGACCTAAAATAGTCTTTGAGGGTCTGGTTTGGAAGATTTCACAGGCGATTATCCATTTTTACGACAATCTAATCACACTATATTCAAATTGTTTATGTGGATGACATTGTTGTTATAGGGGATGACATTGATGAGATTTCTACTCTTAAAACTCAGTTGTCAAAGGAATTTGAGGTCAAAGACCGAAGGAAGCTCGGTTAATTCCTTGAGATTGAAGTTGCTAGATCCAATAAGGATATATTCATTTCTTAGGACTATGTTCTAGATATTCTAAAGGAACAAAGATGTTTGGGTGTGCTCTTGTGGACACTCCCATTGAAGAAAATCACAAGATTAGTGATAATAGATATGGTGATATGATTAACATGTCTAGCTGCCAAATACTAATAGGGAGGCATATATATTTGTCACACACTCATCCAAATTTTGCATACGTTGTATGAAAATTGAGCAGACAAATGAATGATCCAAGATCTCCTCACCAAGAAGCGACAAACCGTGTTTTGAGATATCTTAAGAAATCCCCTGGCGAGAACAATCATTTTCTAGAAAAAACCACTTGAGGGTACAAGTCTTCACTAATGTTGATTAGGCTGGAATTCGGAATGATACAAAATCCTCCACCGACAATTGTACATTTGTAGGAGATTACATGGAGAAGCAAGAAGTAAAATGTAGTTGCCAGATCTAGTACGGAGACTAAATATCGGGTTGTCTCAAGAGCTCGGTGAAGAATTGTGGTTGACATCTATTTTATTGGATCTAGGGATCTTTGAACACAAGTATTTCTCACTGTATGGTGATAATAAGACAACCATCAACATTAGCTCACAACCATGTTCAACATGATAGGACCAAGCATGTGAAAATGGACCGACATTTTATTAAAGATCATATTAACAAAGAAAACATAGTCACTCCTTTGTTCATTCCAATGATCAGTTTGCAGATGTCTTCAACAAAGGTCTGGGATGAGATGTGTTTACCAACGATATACTTAAATTAGGAATGATAAGTATTGTTCGTCCAACTTGGAGGGAGAATTGAAATATTGAGCAAGTCGAGGTTATTAGTTTGACTCATTAAACAGTGGCATTTTTATATAATATTTCAGGTTCTCTTATCCCACGTTTGTACGGTTAGGACTTAGGAGCTTTTATGGTAATGATATGCAACTTTATTCTCTCAACTCATTAATATGAAGGCATGTGTGTTCTTCTTCATTTTTTCAATCATTGTATCTCACATATGATATAATAAACGATTAATAGGTTCATTTGTTACAAAAACGCATCATATACTAAATAGAAGCAATGAATAAAGGATGTAATCAATTGAATTCCAACACTTATCATTCAGCACTTTCTCTTTCATATGTTTTTCTCCATATCATCATCCACTACATACAATTTTTAGGTATTTTGAAGTGTACTCAAGCATATCCAATAGTATTTGAAAGTATCTGTAAGTATCTGAAATGATTTGTTTATTTGCAATTAAAATAAAAGGTTTCAAAGAGTTTCAGGGACAGGTTCCAAGAGTTTCCGTGAGTATCCGGACTACAAAACATTTTGGATACGGCATAAAGCCACTACAAGTATCCATGCTTCCTAGGCGGGAAACACCCAGTACTGCAGGGCCTACACCTGTAGTATCCAGATGCAAATCCACACGCAACCGATGGTAGGAAATTGGCACCCCACTATCAAGAGAAAACAACACATTTTGGATAAATCAACAGACAAGAGCAGGCCACATGTTCATAAGTTATTAATGGCAACATAATGATAGGTAAGAAATTAAATAGTTAACAACTAAGTTTCTATTCAAATGCCACTAAAATTTTCTCGTTGCTTTTAATGTATTAGATTTGTTTTCACGTTTGAAAGATGTGGGCTCTCAAATTGGATGATTTTTTTTCTTCTCTTATAAAAAAGGTGATTTTTTCAACTTTGTTGATCTCAAATAGTAGTCATCACAAAAGCACAAGCGGTCTGAAAGCTTTTCTAGTTGTTCAACTGTATATTAGAGAGTAGGCCATATTAATGAAACTCCAGAATCCTTACTATCAACTCCAGAATCCTTACTCTGTCAATGCGAATTTACCTGCAAACAGATTGTGTCACCAACAGCGCTTGATCCACAATTCCCATCATTTCCAACTTTTACCAATCTGGGGAGTAGATTGATGAAGTACATTTCCCATATTGTCCGATTTATATTTATAGAATCTGCAGCACGATGCAGTACCTACAGCAGAATCAAATAAAAATTCAGGAAATTCAGGAAATTCAGGAATAAATGTTAACTAACAAAATTAATCTATAATTGTAACGAAGAAGCTTGTCAGAGAATACTAAAAAAAATAATGTATTGGCCCATTAACTTGGCTCATGTAGGATTTTGTGTTTAGTCCCACATTATTTGTATAGCTAGATCTTACTCTCCTCTCTCCTATATATTTGTACTCATACTTGTTTTTTGGTATTCAAGAAGTATATATAAGGTTTGGATCTTTCTCTACATGATATCAGAGGCATACGGTCCGGCCTGTTCTTTTCTAACCGCCCGCTCCTCCTGCTAACCGGGCGGCTTGTTCTTTTGCTTAACCGCAATGTCTTGCGGCCTCCTCCCTTTCTAACCGCGGCTTCCCGCGCCGTTAAGTTTTTCTAGCCGCTCCTCTCTCTCTTTCTCTCGTGGCTTCTTCTTCTTCTCCTCTCGCCCACACCCCCCCCCCCTTTTTATAAATTTCTAGGTCAGGTGGGGCCCTCTTCCTCTAACCGCGTGGTTTCTTCCCGGTTACCAGCTTTCTTTCTATCTGTCGCGGTCTCTCTATCCACCCGCCTTCTCGCTCTCTATCCTCTCTTCTCGCGCGACCTCTTCTCTTAGTCGCCGCGACTTCGGTTTTTCGCTACGGCTTCCCTATCCGTTGTCTGCACCGCATCTTGGTCGCGGCATCTCTCCTTGCCGTCGGTGTGCTCATCGTGACCGTGCGGTCTTCTTTGCTTAGTCGCTGCGATTTTCCCCCCTGCGGCTTCCCTTCTCCCTGCTGTTTCCCCTTTCCTCCTCTCCCGTGGATCCACCTCCCCTTTCTCTTCTTGTCGCGCGACCTCTTCTCGGTCTTTCGTTGCGGCCTCTTCTCTTGTCGTGCGGTCTCCTTGTCACACGGAATTTTATTGCTCGTCGCAAGGAATTCTTTACCGCTGCGACCTGTCTCGGGCCTCAAGTTCTCTCCTTGTCGCACGGTCTCCGTCTTATCGCATAGAGTTCTTTCTTGTCGTGACCGCTGCGGACTGTCTCGTGGACTGCTTCTACCGATCTTGTTGTGGTTTGCTTCTAACCGCACGGTCTAATGCATGTTCTCCGCCTTTGGTCTTGGTGCGGTCTGCCTCTAACCGCCACGGCTTGTTTCTATCCGTTGCGGGCTCTCTTCTAACCGCGTTGGTCGTGGACTTTCTTGTCGCCGGTGCATTGTCACCGTGACTGCTGCGGGTTGTTCTTTGCAAGATGTTCAGCTGTCCTCCGGGCTCTGTAGTGTCTATTTCCGCTGGTGGTACCTCCTGCCTTGCTCATAGCTCATCCTAGATTTTGGATTCTAGGGCCTCTCACCACATTACCTCACGAAAACCACCACAATATTTGAACTTTGTGCATCATAAGTTCATCACTGTTGCTAGTGGGGACATCATTCCCATTTCTAGCGCGGCTGATATTCACCTTACTCTCTCCATTACTCTTCGCTCTGCCCATAATGTTTCGGGCTCTCCTTTCAACCTTCTCTCTATTGGTCGACTCACTACTGATCTTGACTATGATGTAATTTTTTCTTCCAACTTGTGTGTTGTGCAGGATCGCAAGACGCAGACTGTCATCGGAAAAGGGCATCTGTCAAATGGTCTCTATATCATTGACCCATCTTCCTCAACGGCGATGTCCTCTATTAGCTCTGTTGATTGGCATCGACGTCTTGCTCACGCTCCTCTAAACATACTCCAAAAATCTCTCCCTGAAATATCCCTCCAAGAGTTCACATGTGAGTCTTGTATCTATGGGAAACATCATCGGTTTACGTTCTCACCACATACTACTCGGAGTCCTGCTCCCTTTGATCTAGTACACTCTGATATTTGGGGACCCTACAAAATTGTGAGTGTTTTTGGATATCGTTACTTTGTCACATTTGTAGATGACTACTCTCGGGTGATCTGGTTGTATCTCCTTCGTGACTGCTCTGAATTACCTGGTGTATTTCATACCTTTTCATTGAAACTCGAAACCAGTTTTCCACTACAATTAAAACTCTTCGCACTGATAATGCCTGTGAATACACTAGTCATGTCTTTGCACACCTATGTGCTGAGTTTGTGATCATCCATCAAACCTCCTGTGCTTATACCCCCCAACAAAATGGCGTTGTTGAACCCAAGAATCGTCGCCTACTTGAGGTCACCCGCTCTCTTATGATTCAAATGAATGTTCCCAAATAGTATTGGAATTTTGCGGTTTCTACCGCCTGCATTCTTATTAATCGCATGTCTTCCTTTATTCTCAATTTTGCGGTTCTCATCAATCTTCTTTTCCCCTCCAAACCTCCTTTCTCCATCACCCCTCGCTTGTTTGGCTGTGTGTGCTGCTTTGTTCATCATCTTGGCCCGTCCACTGACAAACTTGCTCCACGTGGAACTAAATATATGTTTGTGGGTTACTCTCGGACTAAGAAGGGCTACGTTTGCTTTTATCCCAAGGATCGCAAGATTGTTACTTCTGTGGATGTCACCTTCCTCGAAGATCAGCCATATTACTCTCAACAAGTAGATTCTACACTTCCTCCACCTCTTCCGCGCCCTGCTATCCCTGTTTATTCAAACCTTCCACCTCTTCTTCCCATGCCCATAACACCAAACCCACCCCTCCTTCCCACACCAATCTCACCCAAACCACCTATCATCAGTGTGTATAATCTACGTCCTTCTTCGTCTACTACCCCACGGGAGATGTCTTCCTCTAATGATGCATTGCAGCCTGCGGATCCGGCAACAGGTTCCACTGCTCACCCGATGGCGAACTATGTTTCTTTACACCGCCTCTCTCCGAAACTCCGAAAAAGTGCTCTTTCTTTATCCTCTATTACCACTCCTAATTATGTGCATGAGGCTCTCCAACATCCCGGATGGCGGGAGGCTATGCATGAGGAAATATCTGCTCTTTGGGCAAACCACACTTGGGATCTGGTCCCGCTTCCTCCTAGACAAACTTGTGTGGGATATAAGTGGGTGTTTGCTGTCAAACAAGGTCCGGATGGGAAGGTTCATCGTTTGAAAGATCGTCTAGTAGCTCGCGGTTTCACTCAACAACAAGGTCTAGATTATGATGAGACTTTTTCTCCAGTCGCTAAACTCAATACTCTTCGTGTGTTGATCTCCCTCGTTGTTCACCGTCACTGACCATTGCACCAACTGGATGTCAAAAATGCATTTCTTAATGACGATTTACAGGAGACCGTTTATATGCAACAACCTCCCGGGTTTGAGACCACGGGGGAGTCTCGTGTCTGTTGTCTGAAAAAGTCTCTGTATGGTCTCAAACAGTCTCCACGGGCATGGTTTGATAAATTCAATAAGACCGTTAGTGTTGTTGGGTTCACTCGGAGTTCGGCCGACTTCTCTATGTTCACTCGACATCGTCCAACAGGCACAGTAATTCTTTTGGTATATGTGGATGATATTCTGATTACAGGAGACGATCTTTCAGGAATATCGATGATCAAATGGCATCTGGCAACTGTGTTTCAAACAAAGGACCTGGGAAGCCTTCGATATTTTCTTGGTCTCGAAGTGGCTCGGAGACCTGATGGGCTTGTGTTATCTCAGAGAAAGTATTGTCTTGACTTACTTCATGATGCGGGCTATTTTGGATGTAAGCCTGTTGACACTCTCATGGATATCAATCACAAGCTTTGTGCTCATGCCTCGGACTCTGATGTGCTCCTTCTGAATCCATAGTATTATCGTCGTCTTGTGAGAAAGTTGATATCTCACTGTTACTAGACCTGATATATCATTTGTTGTTGGAGTTGTCAGTTGATTCATGCATGAGCCACGTATCTCTCATCTTCAGGCAATCGGTATTCTTCGATACTTGAAGACTGCTCCTGGACAAGGACTTGTATACAAGCCATCTTCGTCTCCCTTATCTCTGAATGCATACACTGATGCTGATTATGCTTGCTCTTTGGATGACTGTCGTTTCACAAGTAGATACTGCACTTATTTTGGAGGGCATCTTATTACATGGCGCAGCAAGAAACAGTCTGTGGTTGCTCGCTCATCTGTTGAGGCCGAGTATCGATCAATAGCAGCAGTTGTATCTAAGCTCACATGGCTTGAGGGTCTCCTTGATGATCTAGGAGTCAAGCTCTCCTCACCTGCCACTTTATTTTGCGACAGTCAAGCTGCTATACACATTGCCAAAAATCCGGTCTTCCATGAACGGACAAAACATATTGAAGTTGACTGTCATTTCATTCGGGAGAAGGTTCAGTTGAAGAAGATAGAGTTAACACATGTTCCTGCTGCTCAGCAAGTTGTTGACATCCTCATTAAGGCCTTACCACGACATCTCTACTATCAGTTCTTTTCCAAACTTGGTTCCTACAACTTGTACGCTCCAGCTTGCGGGGGAGTGTTAGAGAATACTAGGAAAAATAATGTATTGGCTCATTAACCCGACCCATGTAGGATTTTGTGTTTAGTCCTACATTGTTTGTATAACTAGATCTTACACTCCTCTGTCCTATATATTTGTAATCATACTTGTTTTTTAGTATTCAAGAAGTATATACTAGGTTTGAATCTTTCTCTACCAAGCTAAACACAGTCATGCCTTCCATGATTCACAGATGCTAACAAAATAATGAGAGCAGCTAAAACATTCTCCTACGCTTTCTATAACATCTTTATAAATCTAAAAAAACTTTTAATATTGAATCATGATGGAACAATTAAGTAATTTATTATGGTATGATACAACTTCGAAATTAGAACAAAAAGAACTCTATATGATTGTGAGCTAAACAAGTGTTTCGTTCCTGTATTTATTAAAGGGCTTCCAATTGACAGAGTGAACTACCACCATATTGATCAGTAATTTCAGGACCAGATTGAAATAATCCACTTTAAATCCATTACATTAATCAAAGTTCCAAGGATTTTTAAAAGGACTCGGAGAAGGAGGGGACACCAGCGTGAACATACTAGAAGTTTAATTAAAATTAATCTATTTTTTATAAAAAAAATTCATAAGAGAATATAGCCCAATTAAATATTAAAAACAGTATGCGGTTTTCAGCTAGAAAATTCTAGTTCACATGAAAAATGGCTTACATGACTTCACTTTAGATGCGCAACAAGAGAATATAGCCTAATTAAATATTAAAAACAGTATGCCGTTTTCAGCTAGAAAATTCTAGTTCACATGAAAAATGGCTTACATAACTTCACTTTAGATGCGCAATATGGTAATATGCTGAATATATTATAGAAAAGAGTCTTTTCTTAGTTGCCTACAAAACAGTAAACAACTTAATTATATTCTCACTCTCAATCAAAAGATAGGTAAAACTACTTGATAAGCTGGACCCCTTCATCACTGTGGTAGTTAACATCCTCCAAAATGGTGGAAATTAGGGGCGACGAGTCGTCCACATAAACTCAACCTCATTAGAGAATAAGACAATGACGGGCTATCCATTGCAAGTCGGTGAGGCCTTCTTCCGCCCAGTAGAGGAGCTCGGACATACTGGGGGAGTGTTGGATCCCCTAGCGGAGCGAGGAGAGTATGTCGCCCGTCGAAAACGAGATCTCATATAGCAAAGTCTCGGGGTGAGTATCACGGCAGGAGAGTGCCTCAGTGGCACGGTTAAGTCCGACGGCTTTATATTTCATCTGAAAGTCTAAACCGAGGAGCTTACTCACCCACCGTTGTTGCAACACCGAGGAAAGACGTTGCTCGAGCAAATACTTGAGGTTGTAGTGGTCTGTACGAATCACAAAGGTACAGCCCCAGAAGTAAGAGCGTCAATGTTGGATTCCTTTGGCGAGGCCGATGAGTTCTTGTTCATAGGCTGGCAATATGTGGTGGTGAAGAGCGGGCATGCGATTGAAATAAGCGATGGGATGACCCTCCTGCTGGCACGGACCCGTAGCCAAATCCCGAGGCATCACATTCCAAGAGGAATAAAACAACAACAATACTCAAGCCTTTATCCCACTATAGTGGGGTCGGCTATATGGATCCTTTGTCGCCATTGTGCCCTAATTTTGTCATAATATCACTAATGCCTAAGTACATCATGTCTTTCCTTATAGTTTCATTCCAAGTCTATATTGGTCTACCCCTCCGTCATTTAACATGCCTAGTGATTAGAAATCTCACAACGCCTAACAGGCGCCTCTAATGGTCTCCTTTGTACGTGTCCAAACCATCTTAGTCGGGCTTCTTGCATCTTCTCAGCAATTGGGATCGTGCTGCACCGCGTCCTGAATCTCTTCCATCGAATCCAATTGAGGCCCGGAAATGTGTGCCAAGGCCCCCTCGGGTAAGCGAGACAGGGCGTCAGCCACCCGATTGTCCTTCCCGGGTCGATACTCGATCGCATAATCATATCCCAACAACTTGGTGACCCACTTTTGTTGCAGGGGGGAAGAAATCCGCTGCTCCAAAAAATGCTTCAAGCTCTGATGATCGGTCCGTATCGTAAAGCGACGCCCAAGGAGGTAGGGCCGCCATAGGGCCACCGCATGAATAACCGTCAGCATCTCCTTTTCATACACTGAGAGTCCCAGAGTTCGGGGAGCCAAAGCCTTACTGTATAAGGCGATCGGCCGCCCCTCCTGCATCAAGACTGCCCCCACGCCCACGCCAGAAGCATCTGTCTCTACCACGAACTGTTTGGTGAAATCCGGAAGTGCCAGCACTGGAGTCGTCGTCATAGCCCGCTTGAGTGCCTGGAAGGCGGACTCTGCCTCAGTGTGCCACTCGAAAGCATCCTTTTGTAGCAGCTGTGTAAGCGGCCTAGCAATCTTCCCATAGTCCCGTACAAAGCGCCGGTAGTAACCAGTGAGGCCTAAGAACCCCCGCAGCGCCCGAATGGTCAGAGGTCGTGGCCAAGAAAGCATATTCTCGATCTTCCGTGGGTCGGCCTTCACCCCGTCAACGGAAACTAGATGCCCCAAGTACTCCACCTCAGGTTGTCCAAAAGAACACTTGGACCGCTTAGCATATAGCTGATGTTGCCGGAGAGTAGAGAAGACCTGAGCCACATGACGTAGATGATCCTCCCAAGTAGCACTGTAGATCAGAATGTCGTCAAAAAAGATCAAGATGAAGCGTCGCAGGAAGGAGCGAAAAATCTCATTCATATTGGCCTGGAAGGTAGACAGCCCCCCCGTCAATCCATTGGCCATCACCAAGAACTCATAGTGACCGTCATGAGTCCTGAAGGCCGTCTTATGCACATCCTCCTCCTTCATCAGAATCTGGTAGTAGTCTGACCGCAGATCCAGCTTCGTGAACAGGGTCGCCCCATGCAACTCATCCAGCAGCTCCTCTATCACGGGAATCGGAAACTTGTCTTTCACAGTAACACTGTTCAGGGCACGGTAGTCCACACAAAAACGCCAAGATCCGTCTTTTTTTTTAACCAGAATAATCGGTGCGGAGAAAGAACTGGTACTAGGCCGTATGATACCTGCATCAAGCATCTCTTTCACACTGCGCTCAATCTCTGCCTTCTGAATGTAGGGGTACCTATACGGACGGATGTTGGGCGGTTCCGCCCCAGTCTGTAACACAATCTGATGATCACGGAAACGTGACGGTGGAAGTGTACTCGGCTCCTGGAAGATGTCATCATACTCCTCTACTAGCGCCCGCAACTGGTCCGGAACCTGTGTCGATCCCTCCTCGTCCGACCGCACCCCCAACAGAATCGCCATCAAACTACTGGATTCCTCAAGCTGCTGCAAACTGCGAAGGGAGATCTCCTTAACCGGAGAAGATCTGAGCCCCGTCAAACAGAACTGTCGCCCGCCTTGCCTGAACTCCATCGTCATCTGAT
The DNA here is from genome assembly GCA_039513925.1 of Platanthera zijinensis. Lineage (NCBI taxonomy): Eukaryota > Viridiplantae > Streptophyta > Magnoliopsida > Asparagales > Orchidaceae > Platanthera > Platanthera zijinensis. The sequence goes on along the minus strand of CM077079.1, from coordinate 238,885,872 downwards.
CCCAATCAAAAGTAGCCCGCCGCAACTACTGTAACCACTGCACTCCCAGTACCATATCTGAGCCCCGGATCGGTAAGAGGTAGACATCCGTGCACCCCACATACTCCTGCATCCGAAGCTCTGCCGCCTTCAACACTCCTTAGCATTGTAACTTGCTGCCATCCGCAACCATGACCTGAAACGCTGCGCCCGTATCGATCCCCTGCCCCACCCTCCTTGCTACCTCAGGGTGGATAAAGTTGTGAGTACTCCCACTGTCTACCAGAATCGTCACCCTCTCTCGCCGAATCCGTCCAGCCAACCGCATCGTAAGCGGAGGGGGACTGCATCCCTCCATGGCATGTAGGGAGACGCCCAACTCCGTCAAGTCTAGGTCTCCCCCAGACTCCAATTCCTCCTCCGGGAACACGTCCTCCTCGAGCTGCTCCTCCTGGTGCAACATAAAAACCTGTACCTTCTGGCACTTGTGACCCGGCACAAACTTCTCATCACAATTAAAGCATAAGCTTTTCTCCTTTCGGGCCGCCAACTCGCTCCAAGACAACCGAGTCACCGTTGGCTTGGTACCCGTGGGTGGCTCCCGTCGTGCTGACGTCGCAGAGCCCAAAGCCGATCTACTCGTGATACGCGCCCGCTGCCTGTTGAACCTCTCCTCCTGAATACGTGCCAACGTAATGGCATGGTTCAAGGAACGAGGCATGAGTGCCTGCACCTCATCCTGAATATGCTCCTTAAGACCAGATATGAAACAGCTGTAGAGCGTCCTTTCCGGCCACTGCACCCGATTTGCCAACTTCTTGAACTCAGTACGATACTCCATATCCGACCATTTTTGACGAAGCTTCTGAAGGAGGGCCTCAAAGTTCTCGTACTTCAGTGGACCAAACCGGGCCGTAAATCCATCCACGAACTCCCACCAAGGCACGTACTCCCGTCCCCGCAGGAACCACTGTGTCCATTGGAAGGCATCGTCCTTCAGATGGAAGGACGCTAGCTGCACCCATTGCCCTTCAGGCACCTCCTGGTACTGGAAGAATAATTCAGCCTTGTGAATCCATTCCAAGGCGTCGCCGCCCTCGAACTCTGGAAAGTACATGCGCGTTAATCCGGGGGTCAACCGTTGTGTTCCTGGACCCCCGTCCCTCCTTGCGTGTTCCCCATGCTCAAAACCACCGTACCCGTGCGGCTGTCCCGCTCCCCAAGGCGGAGGCTGCGGCTGGCCGCCCCACCCTGGGCCAAATCCGACCCCCCCGCCCCGGTGGCCCGAATCCGCGTGGAGGAGGAAGGAGCCCCCCCCCCCTTTGCTGTCCCGCCATGTCGGGTGGCCGCCGGAGCCCCAAAAGCTCCTCCCCGCCTCGGCGCCACTCTTCCGGGCCCGATCCCAGTCCGCCGAAGGCCGCTGCAGCGGATCCGGGCGGAAACAGCCCCGCCGGACCCCCGTTGCCTGCTGCCGAGGTCGCAGGCAGCCCGTATGCCGCCGATCCTGCACCCCCCGTCCATCCCTGCCACGCCGCGCCGGCCGGAGCCCCTCCCGAAGGCCGCACGCCCGCGACCCCTTCCGCAGGCCGCGCGGAGGCCGAGCCCGCTGGATCGGCTCCCGATCCGGCTGAATCATCGCTGGCTGGGCCTTTCCCCTTCAGTAGAGTCTTCAACTCCTCCAACCGGCCCTCTAAACGCCATTCCAAAGCCGCCATCGAATCGATGAGGCCAACAACATTCTCCTCTAGGGTTTCAATCCGCGAGGATTCCTCTTGATTGCGAGTATTCAACATTGCGAGAATCGAAGCTCTGATACCAAATGTTAAGCACTAACTAGGGGAAGAACTAAAAGAAGAGAAAGTAGAGAGAAAGTAGAGAGGAATTAGGGTTAGGGTTGGGAGAGAAGAGAAAATAACCTGAATAATCTTTGCATAGCCTCCAAAAGAGAGGGGTCCGGGTATTTATACCCCCGGACCCAAGACCGGCCAGCCAAGGGGGCCGGCCGGCCCCAATGGGGTTGAACCCGGCGTGGTTCAGCCCCCCCCCCCCCCCCGAGCCCATATATTCAAGAGGAGGGGGCTGAACCCATTGGTTCAGACCCAATATTGCCAGCCCCGTGCCGTTGCCGCCGTTTGTAATGTTGTCTGAATAGTCTAGCCTCGTCCGGGGGCGTAACATTCCCTGCCCCATCAAAAGTCAGCTTGTCCCCAAGGTGATAGTCAGGGTAAAGCTCCCGGAACTCCAATAAATCAACCCAAGTATTATGCTCCGCAGAGAGATCCTTCCACTTGACTAACAGCTCTGGACAGTACGTCGTGCCACGGCGTTTCCATTTGATCAAGAGAACAGCCTCCGGAATTGGGCGAAGCTCGCCCCCACTAGTAGCCTCGAGCAAAACGGGAAAAACCGGAACAGCAACCCCCAACTTCCGCTTCAATAAGGAGACATGAAAGGTAGGATGAATCTGGGAGCTCGCCGGTAAGGCCAAGGTATACGCCACCGGATCGACGCGCCGCGTGATCCGAAATGGTCCATAGTAACGGGGTGCCAGTTTCTGATTAGTCCGCTGGGCCACCGACAACTGGCGATAAGGACGAAGTTTGAGGAAAACCTCATCCCCCACCTGGAACTCGCGCTCGGTGCGATGACGATCTGCCTGAACCTTCATACGATCTTGTGCCGCCCGAAGGTTCTCCCGCAAGGTGGCGAGGGTCCGATCACGATCACGAAGAGCCCGATCCACTGCTGCAACTGCGGTACTGCCGGGCTCATAACTGCTCAAGGAAGGAGGTGGCCACCCATAGACGACCTCAAAGGGCGTGAGTTTACTAGCCGAGTGATAAGAAGTGTTGAAGCAGTACTCCGCCCAATGTAACCAGCTAGTCCAGGTCCGCGGCTCATCCATGACAAAGCAACGAAGGTAAGTCTCGACGCCCCGATTTAATACCTCTGTCTGGCCGTCAGTCTGGGGATGGTGGGTCGTGCTGAAACGTAAGGAAGTCCCCTGCAAGCGGAAGAGCTCGGTCCAAAATCGGCCAACAAAAGTAGGATCTCGATCGAAAATGATCGTCCGGGGAACCCCATGCAACCGAACAATCTCCCGCACAAATAAGGCTGCCACCGACTCCGCTGTGTAGGGATGGCTCAGAGCAAGGAAGTGCCCATACTTGGACAACTTGTCCACCACTACCAATATCACTGTTTTACCCTTCGACTTGGGCAGCCCGTCGATGAAGTCCATAGAAACCGTATCCCAGATCTGATGCGGAATCTCCAAGGGAGTGAGTAGGCCAGCCGGAGAAGTAGTCTCATATTTCTGCCGTTGGCACACCTCACACGTCTGCACAAACTCCTGAATGTCACGGCGCATCCCCTTCCAAAACACGTTGGCCCGAGCCCGCTGAAGGGTGCGAAGAACGCCAGCGTGACCGCCGGTCGGCGAAGAGTGAAACTCATGCATCATCACCGTGCGCCATGCTGATTGAGCAGGAATGACCACTCGCCCTTGATGATACAGCCGATCATTCTGTAAATGATAACCTGGGGCTACCTCATGACCTTGCCGCAGGTCCTCCACAATGGCCCGTAACTCGGGATCGTGCTGCACCGCGTCCTGAATCTCTTCCATCGAATCCAATTGAGGCCCGGAAATGTGTGCCAAGGCCCCCTCGGGTAAGCGAGACAGGGCGTCAGCCACCCGATTGTCCTTCCCGGGTCGATACTCGATCGCATAATCATATCCCAACAACTTGGTGACCCACTTTTGTTGCAGGGGGGAAGAAATCCACTGCTCCAAAAAATGCTTCAAGCTCTGATGATCGGTCCGTATCGTAAAGCGACGCCCAAAGAGGTAGGGCCGCCATAGGGCCACCGCATGAATAACCGCCAGCATCTCCTTTTCATACACTGAGAGTCCCAGAGTTCGGGGAGCCAAAGCCTTACTGTAGAAGGCGATCGGCCGCCCCTCCTGCATCAAGACTGCCCCCACGCCCACGCCAGAAGCATCTGTCTCTACCACGAACTGTTTGGTGAAATCCGGAAGTGCCAGCACTGGAGTCGTCGTCATAGCCCGCTTGAGTTCCTGGAAGGCGGTCTCTGCCTCAGCGTGCCACTCGAAAGCATCCTTTTGTAGCAGCTGTGTAAGCGGCCTAGCAATCTTCCCATAGTCCCGTACAAAGCGCCGGTAGTAACCAGTGAGGCCAAAGAACCCCCGCAGCGCCCGAATGGTCAGAGGTCGTGGCCAAGAAAGCATATTCTCGATCTTCCGTGGGTCGGCCTTCACCCCGTCAACGGAAACTAGATGCCCCAAGTACTCCACCTCAGGTTGTCCAAAAGAACACTTGGACCGCTTAGCATATAGCCGATGTTGCCGGAGAGTAGAGAAGACCTGAGCCACATGACATAGATGATCCTCCCAAGTAGCACTGTAGATCAGAATGTCGTCAAAAAAGATCAAGACGAAGCGTCGCAGGAAGGAGCGAAAAATCTCATTCATATTGGCCTGGAAGGTAGACCCCCCCCCCCCCCCCCCCCGTCAATCCATTGGTCATCACCAAGAACTCATAGTGACCGTCATGAGTCCTGAAGGCCGTCTTATGCACATCCTCCTCCTTCATCAGAATCTGGTAGTAGCCTGACCGCAGATCCAGCTTCGTGAACAGGGTCGCCCCATGCAACTCATCCAGCAGCTCCTCTATCACGGGAATCGGAAACTTGTCTTTCACAGTAACACTGTTCAGGGCACGGTAGTCCACGCAAAAACGCCAAGATCCGTCTTTTTTCTTAACCAGAATAATCGGTGCGGAGAAAGAACTGGTACTAGGCCGTATGATACCTGCATCAAGCATCTCTTTCACACTGCGCTCAATCTCTGCCTTCTGAATGTAGGGGTACCTATACGGACGGATGTTGGGCGGTTCCGCCCCAGTCTGTAACACAATCTGATGATCACGGAAACGTGACGGTGGAAGTGTACTCGGCTCCTGGAAGATGTCATCATACTCCTCTACTAGCGCCCGCAACTGGTCCGGAACCTGTGTCGATCCCTCCTCGTCCGACCGCACCCCCAACAGAATCTCCATCAAACTACTGGATTCCTCAAGCTGCTGCAAACTGCGAATGGAGATCTCCTTAACCGGAGAAGATCTGAGCCCCGTCAAACAGAACTGTCGCCCGCCTTGCCTGAACTCCATCGTCATCTGATCCCAATCAAAAGTAGCCCGTCGCAACTGCTGTATCCACTGCACTCCCAGTACCATATCTGAGCCCCGGATCGGTAAGAGGTAGACATTCGTGCACCCCACATACTCCTGCATCCGAAGCTCTACCGCCTTCAACACTCCTTGGCATTGTAACTTGCTGCCATCCGCAACCATGACCTGAAACGCTGCGCCCGTATCGATCCCCTGCCCCACCCTCCTTGCTACCTCAGGGTGGATAAAGTTGTGAGTACTCCCACTGTCTACCAGAATCGTCACCCTCTCTCGCCGAATCCGTCCAGCCAACCGCATCGTAAGCGGAGGGGGACTGCATCCCTCCATGGCATGTAGGGAGACGCCCAACTCCGTCAAGTCTAGGTCTCCCCCAGACTCCAATTCCTCCTCCGGGAACACGTCCTCCTCGAGCTGCTCCTCCTGGTGCAACATAAAAACTTATACCTTCTGGCACTTGTGACCCGGCACAAACTTCTCATCACAATTAAAGCATAAGCCTTTCTCCTTCCGGGCCGCCAACTCGCTCCAAGACAACCGAGTCACCGTTGGCTTGGTACCCGTGGGTGGCTCCCGTCGTGCTGACGTCGCAGAGCCCAAAGCCGATCTACTCGTGATACGCGCCCGCTGCCTGTTGAACCTCTCCTCCTGAATACGTGCCAACGTAATGGCATGGTTCAAGGAACGAGGCATGAGTGCATGCACCTCATCCCGAATATGCTCCTTAAGACCAGATATGAAACAGCTATAGAGCGTCCTTTCCGGCCACTGCACCCGATTTGCCAACTTCTCGAACTCAGTATGATACTCCATAACCGACCCTTTTTGACGAAGCTTCTGAAGGAGGGCCTCAAAGTTCTCGTACTCCAGTGGACCAAACCGGGCCGTAAATCCATCCACGAACTCCCCCCAAGGCACGTACTCCCGTCCCCGCAGGAACCACTGTGTCGATTGGAAGGCATCGTCCTTCAGATGGAAGGACGCTAGCTGCACCCATTGTCCTTCAGGCACCTCCTGGTACTGGAAGAATAATTCAGCCTTGTGAATCCATTCCAAGGCGTCGCCGCCCTCGAACTCTGGAAAGTACATGTGCGTTAATCCGGGGGTCAACCGTTGTGTTTCTGGACCCCCGTCCCTCCTTGCGTGTTCCCCATGCTCAAAACCACCGTACCCGTGCGGCTGTCCCGCTCCCCAAGGCGGAGGCTGCGGAGGCTGTGGCTGGCCGCTCCACCCTGGGCCAAATCCGACCCCCCCCCCCGGTGGCCCGAACCCGCGTGGAGGAAGAAGGAGCCCCCCTTTGCTGTCCCGCCATGTCGGGTGGCCGCCGGAGCCCCAAAAGCTCCTCCCCGCCTCGGCGCCACTCTTCTGGGCCCGATTCCAGTCCGCCGAAGGCCGCTGCAGCGGATCCGGGCGGAAACAGCCCCTCCGGACCCCCGTACCCTGCTGCCGAGGTCGCAGGCAGCCCGTATGCCGCCGATCATGCACCCCCCGTCCATCCCTGCCACGCCGCGCCGGCCGGAGCCCCTCCTGAAGGCCGCACGCCCGCGACCCCTTCCGCAGGCCGCGCGGAGGCCGAGCCCGCTGGATCGGCTCCCGATCCGGCCGAATCATCGCTGGCCGGGCCTTTCCCCTTCAGTAGAGTCTTCAACTCCTCCAACCGGCCCTCTAAACGCCCTTCCAAAGCCGCCATCGAATCGGTGAGGCCAACAACATTCTCCTCTAGGGTTTCAATCCGCGAGGATTCCTCTTGATTGCGAGTATTCACCATTGCGAGAATCGAAGCTCTGATACCAAATGTTAAGCACTAACTAGGGGAAGAACTAAGAGAAGAGAAAGTAGAGAGAAAGTAGAGAGGAATTAGGGTTAGGGTTGGGAGAGAAGAGAAAATAACCTGAATAATCCTTGCATAGCCTCCAAAAGAGAGGGGTCCGGGTATTTATACCCCCGGACCCAAGACCGGCCAGCCAAGGGGGCCGGCCGGCCCCAATGGGGCTGAACCCGGCGTGGTTCAGCCCCCCCCCCCCCCCCCCCCCCGAGCCCATATATTCAAGAGGAGGGGGCTGAACCCATTGGTTCAGCCCCAATATTGCCAGCCCCGTGCCGTTGCCGCCGTTTGTAATGTTGTCCGAATAGTCTAGCCTCGTCCGGGGGCGTAACATACTCCTATTTTATCCATGATACATTCATTCCGAATTTTATCCAGTCTTGTGTGTCCACACATCCACCTAAGCATTCTCATCTCCGCAACTCCCATTTTTTGCTCATGTACACATTTCACTGCCCAACACTCAGAACCAAAGAGCATCGCTGGTCTAATTGCAGTACGGTAAAACTTGCCCTTAAGTTTTAATGGTACTTTACGATCACATAAGATCCTTGATGTGACTCTCCACTCCAACCAACCTGCTTGGATTCTATGTGTCACATCTTTATCAATACCTCCGTCTTTTTGAACTATCGATCCAAGATATTTAAAACACTCACTACGCGAAATATCTTAATCACCCAACTTAATAACGAAGTCATTCGTCCTTCTTGCACTACTAAATTTAAGCTTCATATACTCCGTCTTTGCTCTGCTCAACCTAAAACCCTTCTTTTTGTAAGTATCTCGCCATGATTCAAGTTTTGTGTTTACATCCTCGCGCGTCTCATCAACAAAACGATATCATCCGCAAACAATAAACACCAAGGTATTGCTCGTTGGATATGTGTAGTGAGCTCATCTAAGATAAGGGTAAAGAGATAAGGGCTTAAAGCTGAACCTAGATGTAAGCCAACAGTGATAGGGAATTCTTGTGTTAATCATCCAGATGTCCTCACCCTTGTCACTGAATTTGTATACATATCTTTGATTATGTCAATGTATGTTTCATTTACACCTTTTTTTTCTAAGACTCCATAAGATCTCTCTTGGAACTTTATCATGAGTCTTCTCAAGATCGATGAACAGCATATGCAAATCTTGTTTTCTTTCTCGGTAGTTGACAATGAGTCTCCTCAAGAGATGTATAGCTTCAATGGTAGAACTCCCTGGCATGAATCCAAATTGATTTTTCGAGATGTTAGTCTCCCGTCTTACTCTTCTTTTTATTACTCGTTCTCATAGTTTCATGGTATGACTCATCAATTTAATTCCACGAGGAATGGCAAGGAAAAATCTAGAAGTCGGAGAACCAGAGCAAACATAAAGGCATCTTGTAAGGTGCGGAATGCCTGAGTGGCGGCTTCCGTCCATGTGAAGGCATTCTTGCGTAGTAGGCTCGACAAGGAAGTCGTAGTCGCGAATGAAGCGTCGGTAGTATCCTATGAGACCAAGGAAACCCCGTAGGTCGGTAGGGATTTGGGATATATGCCACAATGCCACCTCTTGGAGTTTGTCTGGGTCGGTCGAGACCCCCAAACTGTGGACCACATGCCCGAGATAAGTGACAGAGCTCTGCTTGAAGGAGCACTTGGAGGACATGAGAACCAACTAGTGAGAGTGGAGCAACCGTAAAACAGTGTGGAGGTAGTCCATGTGCTCTGCTCAAGACTTGTTGTAGACTAGAATATCATCAAGGAAAACAAGTACAGATTTGCGACAACATGGTGGAATACCTCGTTTATTAGCGCCTGAAAAGTGGAGCGAGTGTTCGTGAGACCGAACGGCATAACCAAGAACTCGAAATGGCCGTGGTGGGTGCGGAAAGTTGTCTTCTCCACATCGCCTGTCGCCATGCGGACCTGGTGATAGCTGAAAGACGTAACCAATTCGGAGAAAAATCAAGCACCAAGTAGTTCATCTAAGAGCTCCTTGACCACCGGAATAGGGAATTTATCCTTCACGGTATGGGAGTTAAGTGGACTAACAAGATCGGGGAGGAAAAGGGTGATATGCTGCGTCGAATGAGACTTGTTGAAGGAGGTCACAATATCTCTCGATTTCATCCTTCTAGTGGAACAGATAGCGATACAGTCATACCGCGATCGGGGACGTCCCAGAAAGAAGACAAATGCAATGATCTTGTCGGCGGCGGGGCGGAAGGCCCGACCGACGGCTGAATAGGTCGGCAAACGAGTGGAGAAGCCCTGCAAGATCGAGTGGGTGGCTGTCTGTTCTGAGGGAGGGGAAAGGAGCTCGGTCTGCACCAAAAAGGAAGATGGAGACGGCCAGGGGTCGTGGCCTTGCCACTGAACCAAATGGTTGCTCGCGTACCATGAGTAGTGTTTTAAATGTCGGCCAGCATGTCCGACATGAAGGCCGACATGTCTGATTTCAAGGGAAAACGCTCTATTTTTTCAATATAAGGAAAATATTTCGTTTTTAATAAATTCGGCCGAAAGTTCGGTCAAAACCCGAAATTTCGGTCGAATCCGAGTTTTGCAATGCCGGCCGACTTGTTTCGTGTTTTTTAATTTCCTATAAACCTGTTTCGCGATTCAACTTTGCCCTAAATTTCTCGATCCTGCGTTGAGTGAGGGGTTGAGCAGTGAACGAAGTGAGCGCTGAGAAATCCTCCCTCCTTCGTCGGCGGTGAGCAGCGAACGAAGCCCTGCTCCTTCCTCCTCCTCTGTCGGCGGTGAGCAATGAAGGAAGCCACTTCGGGCTCCTCCCCCCTCCTCCTCCTCCGTCGGCGGTGAGCAGTGAACGAAGCCACTTCCTACTCCTCCTTCGTCGGCGGTAAGCTTCTTTTATTGGTTTCACGGTGAGTTTTTCATTCACTAGTAATTATACCCTAAATTTTCGCTCGAGTTCGTTCGCAGAGAACGAAGATCGCTCCTCCCTCCTCTGTCGACGGCCACTTGTTGCTCCTCCTCCCTCCTCCATCGGCATTGAACGAAGTCACTTCCTGCTCGGCTGCTCCTCCTCCCTCCTCTGTCGAAGCCACTTCCTGCTCCTCCCTCCTCCATCGACGGTAACTCTTAAATGTCTTCTTCTTCCCTCCCCCTTTTTCCTGCCATTTTTTCATTTGCACAGAGCTTGCTGCCATCATGTGTGTTACACTTACATGTTCTTGATTTTGTAATCAAACTGTTACACTTACATGTTACACTTACACTTACATGTTACACTTACACTTACACTTACATGTTTAGAAGCTCTCCACATTAATGAATTTAGGTCAGCCATCATGATTGTTTAGAAGCTCTCCACATTTTGTTTATAACTGTTTACTTGCTGCTCTCCACCGCCTGTGGAATCAAATTGTTACACTTACATTAATGATTGTTACTAATTTCTACATATCAAGTTGCATGTCTCTCTAATTACAGATCAACCAAGCCCTGCAATTAAAAGTAGAACTCGTGATGTCGTCTGAAGCTTCAACAAAGGAATCAAGTACTAAGCTAGGTAGAGATCCTTTTTGGTCTCACGGTGAGAAGGTTGATGCGAAGGACACAAATAGGGTTCGATGCCGGTATTGCAGTCAAGTACTAAGTGGAGGGGTGAGTCGGTTGAAAGCGCATCTAGACGGGATACGAGGCAATGTTAAACCATGCCCAAAAGTACCAGCAGAGGTGAAAATTCAAGCTGATGCTGCTTTAAAGTCACAACTAGTACTGAAAGAAGCCAAAATCGCTAGATTGGAGGCAGACCGTGATGAAGTAGTAGTTGGAGGTGCAATGGATTCAGAAGACAACTCTCAATCACATAGGAGTTTGTTTTCTAAAATGAAGACAAAAGGAACTTTGGATATACATTTCCAAATATCAGCGGATAGTGTTGGACAAACAAGTAAAAGTGGAAAGTTGGCATTAGGAGGAGATAGGTGGAAGAAGAAAATAAGGGAGGATACAAACGCATATATCGCAAGATGGATATACGAGACCGGTGTTTCCTTTAATTCTGTGACGTTTCCTTCTTTTGATCACATGTTACAAGCTATTAGGCAGTGTGGGCAAGGGTTGAATGGCCCTACACCATATGAGTTGAGTCAAAAACATCTCAAGAAAGAGGTTGTGCGAACAAAAGAATCATTAAACACATTCAACGCTACTTGTAGGTTGAATGGTTGTAGCATTATGACTGATGCATGGAATGACAGAAAGGGAAGGAGTATTATGAATATTATGGTTCACTGTGAAGCAGAAGTAGCATTTTCCGCTTCATCAGAGGAGGACCTCATTGAAGAAGAGATTTCAGAAGGTGATTACGAGACAGATAACGATGAAACAAATCAAACAATGCATTCGGAAGGGATCGAGGATGACTGAGGTTAGTCAAATAGAAGTTGACTTGCAACTTGTGTACAATGTTGTTTAACATGTTTAATTTGTCTTTAATTCGTGTAATTGATATTTGTAAAAAGGTTCAGCTTTTGGAGGAGTCGAGGAGAGTATTTTACGAGTATGATAACATGTTCAATTATTGTAATTTGTCACTATGATGGTTTAAATTTCAGAGTTTAATTCTGTTTTGGGAGTTTAGGTCTTCAGACATGTTAGAAATGGTGCATCCGTGCATAATGTTTAATATGGTACAATATTCTTCATTTTTCCAAGAGATTCAGAGTATTCTTTCATTTATTGTACTTGAATATTTATTGTTTTGCTCAATCTGCTTGAAATATTTACTTGATGGTCGAACTAACCTGCAAATAAAAAAGGTGTTAAAGACATGACATTTATCATTCTTTGTCAATATAAATAATAAAAAAGAACTTATAAAACAAATAATAATATATTATGTTAGATACATAAAAACATGATAGATGCATAGTTATATTATGCATACATACAGATACTAATTTTGAAAACCCGACATTTTCAAATACATCCGACATCTGATATTTAAAAACCCAATCTGATATGTACCCGACATCCAACATTTAAAACATTGACCATGACAGAGTGAGGCGGTCAAAGTCCCACGTGAGGGGGCCCATGGTACGCAACCAACGAACGCACAAGACGACCTTGAAGCCGCGGAGATCCACTAGGAAGAAGTCTGTGTGGGAATGGTAGCGATCCACCGTGAAGGCCATGCGCCGGCAAACTCCAGGGCTAGAAATTTGTTGGTCATTAGTCACTACCACTTTGACTTGGCTACGGAAGGCGAAGAGAAGGCGCAAACTGATGCCCTGTCCTAGCGGATAAAGTTGTGGGTGCTGCCCGTATCCATAAGAGCTAGAAGTTTTGTCCTGCCAAGATCTATATATATCTGAATCATGCACCGCTCTTGTGGTCCTTCTATGGCGTGAATCGAGAGATGAGGTGTGCTGGAGTCCTCAGCTCCATCGTCATCATCCTCGGAGGGGTCATTAAGCCATAATAACCGCTTACACCGGTGACTGGGGGTGAAGTGTTCATCACAGTTGAAACATAAGCCTTTCTCGCGGCGAGGCCGCCATTTCAGACTGGGATAGACGACATCGAAAAGTAGGGCACGATTGTTCCTCTCCGGTGGCGGGCTTGGAGTCGGTCGACACGGAAAAAAGGCGGGTGGCGAAGTGATCCCTGTGGCCTGGAGGCAGGCGATCAAGAAGAAGGCGGCGCTCACAAGCCCGCGCAAGGCTCATGGCGGTTGTTAGATCGGACGGGTGTAGAATTCCACATCCCAACGCAAATGTTCGTGGAGACCGGTCATGAAGAGGGGAACTTGTTGCTCCGACAAAACGGAGGTTGCTCGCGACAATAGAATCTGAAATTGCTCCAAGTATGCATCAATGGAACTCGATTGTTTGAGGGCCACTAGATCGCCGAGGGGATTTTCCGACAGTGTCGGCCCAAATCAGAGAGTGTACGCCTCTCGGAAGTCCACCCAAGAGGAGCTAGGGTGTTCCCGCATGATTGGGTAAATCATAATTGTGTCGGCCCGAGGAGGTGGAACGAAGCGATGCCGACCCGTTCATCTGTCGGAGTCTGCTGATTTGAGAAGAAAATATCACATCGGGTGAGCCACGGAGCGGATCTTCACGCCCTTCATAGAAGAGGAAATCCATGTGAATGGAGCGAGAGAAGGGGGAGCCAAACGAGCATTTAGGCTTCCATCTTAGCATTTTGAGTGGGCAACATGGCTTGGAACAGCTCCACGACTTGTGTGAGAGAAGGCCCACCTTCGTTTATGGAGGGAGACTGCGGAAGAGTTACGGAGGGGGGAGGCGGCAAACTAGCTGATGTGGTGGGCGGCGGCGGTGGCGCAGGTGATCGGCGCGGTGAGCGTATGGCATCGCGGTAGGTGTCGGAGATGAAAATGTCGGTGTTTGGCTCTGATACCAAGTTGTTATGAGCTCCCGAATGAGATCTCGTAACTGGGCATGAGAGAGAGAAGTCCCACGCGGGATCCGCGTGTCCGGGCTGGAGGGCGGAGGAGAACCCAAAGAAGAGAGGTTGGAAGCTACCGCTGCGATCTCATGTCGTTGCCGCATGGCTAGGGTTCGGCGCGGAAGCAAAATAGGAGGGAGTCGGGTATGAGAATACGAGGGTTAGAGAGAGAGATATTGGAGGGATTAAAATCTTGCATGCCCATCAATTGGTCCAGCTCGCTGATACGTTTGTTCACAATTTACGCCCCCCCCCCCCCCCCCCCCCCCCCCACACACACACACACTTGGGCTTAGACATGTGGGAACACAAATACTATAACGGATAAAAAGTACATAACGGCGGAAACTAAATAAAATCAACAAAGATAACATTCATGCATTCGTCGCTGGTAAGTGCGGCCCCAGTGAGGGTCCGACTAGTTATGTGTCATAACATATACCTCTTTGCAAATTGAAAACACGTGTTAGGGACATGCGCATAAACTATGCCCACCCTAGACTATGGCTCATTTGTTTAATTTGAAGTTTGAAAAAATAACTAAAAGAAGATTCTCTAATTATTCATTCTATAAATAAAGTGATTACTTATAGTTGTGCAAAGATAAGCTACATGATCTAAATATTGTATGTCAATCTCTGCAATTATTAAAAGAACAGTCATACATGGAAAAAAAATTAAATTATCAAATGATATTTTTTAAGTTATTCACAAAACCAAACCGTAAAAGAATGCAGAAAGGAAGTTACTCAAAAGAAAAAATTCATGCAAGAAGAAGGACAAATGAAATTCTATTGATTTTTATTTTCTTAACTGTTTTTTATACCTTCGGATACTGCATAGGAGGAAGCATTGGCTCAGGTAAATCTTGTGGAAAGAAAGGATGCTCATCAGGGCTCTTGTATCTTCCAACCTTGATTACAATTGAAAGTAAATAGTGGGTCAAGACATCAAACACAAACTCTGAATAGACATTCTGAATAAATTATCATTTACTTTTGCATGAAGTCTTTCTGTCTCTCTAACCATGTACTCAACTAAAGATCCATGAAATCCATTCACCGAGAACACATTCTTATCATAAGTATCGGCATTATAGCAATACTTGGCTCGCTCCAAAAGGGCAAATATTATGCTATCCTCCTGCCTTATTAAAGAGTGTCTAATACTTTCTAATGTCAAGATTTCGCTTTCATCCACCCTCTCTGTGCTGAAAATCATTAGAAAAAAATTATATAACATACTTCATAAGCACTAAAACAAATTTTCTTTCTATATCTTTTGGCAAATCATGAGCAAGTAAAATTTCAAATTGACTTAGATGGAAAACGAAATAAAAAAGATACGGTTGCACCACCTAGTTCCTTTCAGGGGATTAGTCAGATTTCTCCACTTTATCAATGTCTTCAAAAATGAAATCATGGAGACCTCCTTGTAATAGCATATAAAATATCAGGAGATAATATAAGATTAGTATTAATCACCATCATTAGCCTTATTCCATAAATATGGTTGATAAGAGTGCAGACCATGACATCACCTCCACATATTTGTAGACCCATCAGTTGTTCACATATATTCACACTAGTAGTCGCAGAAGGAATTCCAGAGTGATAAATGAGACCGACATTGTCAAATTATCTTGAATCTTTAGTTATGTTGCGGAAATTCGAATAGAATGAAGAATGACACAGATTTACGTAGTTCACCCCAATATGGGCTATGTCCACGGGCAACAGCAGACGGATTTTCAGTATTCAAAACAAAGGCGGTTACAGTGGGTGGGCTGATTACAGAATACAGAAAACAAAATGTCTAACCCCCAGAATGATTGCTTCAGAACTGCCACCAAAATTTCCGCTCAGAAGATAAAACGACCAGAATTTTATATAGCACTCTGTATAGATTGACATGTCGGGGCCACATGCCCATGTGTAGAGGGTGTGTGGCCCAATCAGTGCATTCTTTCATCGACAACAGTTTGGCAATCGTCAGAACAGAACACGCCCTCGGAACACGGGTGTGTGTCTCGGGCGTGTGCATCGAAACGTCACGTCTCCTCCTTCTAGATGCATCCACAGACTTCTGGAACGGTCCCAACTTCTACACGGCCTCAGCACACGCATCTGTCGACGCCTTTGGGATAGCATTCGAGGTATATCATTAACAATCTCGACCTTGCATTGAATCCTATCAGAACAAAAGTAACTCAACATCGTTGTCTACTCCAACTCCCTAACTACAACATTGATGACTTCATTGAGAGTACTACACGTGTTGAACTGACTGCAGAGCACTATTAATTGATCATGTTGGCGCATGTACAACCTTGTTATTCTGACCCACGCAATGGAGCAAGCGTGGTAAGTAGAGAATGAGTTTACAACCTATACAAGGGAATTCACACCATTATTCAACATTGTCACTATCTATAAGTCTATAACACATCGTCCATCAAACCACCATCTGCAAAAAACTACCCATCATTTGACCTCAGTCTCTCCTTCAACTGTCAACTTACCTGCCTTTCAAAAACCACCCCAAACCGCTTACCAGCACCAAAACAAAAACCAAGCTCTAATTCTTGTCCCATCAAAAGTATGTAGAGCTCCATAGCAAAAGCAAGTCTTCTCTCCTACATATGAATGCCCTAACCATCAGCGTATATGCTCAATGAAAGTGATGATGATGATATTTGCATGGATGCTCACCTAACAAATTTAGAGCAACTGCTTGAGGTGATGGAGAGCGAGCTAACGGCTAATGAAGATCAGTGGGCAACATATATGGACCATGTACCATGAAGATTCAAGGCCTCTTTCAATAAGAATAGTTTCATTAGATCTAATCTAAGTTGCATGAATTTTAGAAGCAATTATGTATGCAACTAATTATCAGCTGGACTCAGTTGCTAATTAAATAGACCGTGACAAGATCAAGAACCATAATTAGTTAAAAAACACAATGCAATCGTAATGACAAGCAATCGGTAAGTCAATAGTGACACGTGACCAATCTATATGGCTCAAAATGGGGATGCAAATGCATATACGAACACAAGCTAATGAAAAGATATGCTCGAGCATAACCCTTAAAATGACTGCGCGAACTAAGGTGGCGTTTGGTTGGGCTTATGCCCTGCGGTGCGGTGGAAACGCACCGTAGTTTAGATCATAAGTTGTGTTTGGCGCAGATTATTTTAAAAAAGTCGTTTTCAACCAACCGCTGATTTAAGTAGGTTGTCATCCGCACGAAATTCACGCGTCCAGCCGCAGTCGCGATAACGAATCCTCGCCAGGCCGAATTCGCTCCTCCGTCGCCAGCGCTGCATTCGCTCTGTTTCTCCTTCCCGGGCAATCCAACCCGCCGCTTCTTCTCCAACCCCATCCACGACGGAATCCGGCGATCTTCTCCAACAACACCCTTTGCTCTTCTCCGACGGCAGTTCTCCTTTCTCGCCGAGTCTAGGGTTTGCGTCGGCAACTCTTCTCCGATAGCAGTTCGTCCTTCCGGCTGCGTCTAGGGCGTTTCCTCTTCTCCGACGGCCACTCCTTCCTCACAGCAGTGAGTCCTCACAGTGATTCCTACTTCTTCCTCACGCCGCCAATAAATCTGAAGTGCAGGTAACCTCTCAAATTTTTTTTTGCTCATTTTTTTTCAAAATTGCTGGATATTGGAATGTTTTTGCTCAATTTTCGTATACAATCGGGTTCATGTGTGTGTTTGGTGTTCAGATTTTGCTCAGATTTTGCTCAGATTTTAGTATAATTTTGCTCAGATTTTGGTGTATAAATTTTTCCTGGAATTTCCATGCTTGTGTTCAGATTTTTTGTGTTTGTGTGTGTTTGTTCATGTGTGCTACTTTAACTGTTCTTATCAACGGACTCTGCAAAAAACTGTGTTGGTTTTATAAATTATCTGTACCGTTTTGTTTTTGGGTTTTGATGTTATTTTAGCTACAAAAAAAATTTCAGTTCAAAACTGCGTTTAGTTGCCAAACAACTTTTTGAAAACTCCATTTTGAAAATTCCATTTCACCCAAACAGTTTTTTAACAAAACTCTGTTTTCCAGAATCAGCACTTTTTCAATCAACAGCTTTAAATCAGCAGCTTTGCATCAGCAACAGCCCAACCAAACAGAGCATAAATGTTCGCTAGCCCTAATTCTAATGCGATGAGTATGCTTATTTAGTTTCTTGCGTGCAATTAATAAAATAACAAAATATAAAGCTAGTGCAATGGGTCACAACTAATCGCAATCATCGATAGCAAATAAGCCCGCGACAATTGCAAATTAATTAAGAGAGCATATGAATTTAATAGCAGGGTGAGTAGGAAAGACATGTCCAATGAAAGAAGATCTAGTAAACAATAATTAAGCCCAATATACAAAAAAATATAAAGGTACATCCATACAATGTAATAAATTTGAAAATAATTCATAATGGGGCCTAGGGCGAAGGCGTGAGGATCTGATGATTGTAAGAGCAACAGAGGTGATCCAAAAAGGCAACAACGGTTTTATTGGTGGTTGTTCACGGGAATATAGTTGTTTGTGGACAGTTGGTAGGGAGGAAGGGCTGAATGTGGACCAAATAGGGTAGGGAAGGGTCAGAGGTGCCTCGATTTGGGCTATGGTAGCTAGGTAAGGTTGTGTCTATGGTAGCTCGGTAAGGTTGTGTCTATGGTAGCTAGGTAAGGTTGTGTCTATGGATGGAAGGGGCTTTGGAAGAGGAAGCGGTGATTGGAGAGAGGAAATCTGGGAGCAGGAGGTGGTGGCAGAGTCGAGGAAGTAAAGGGAGATGGTTTTCAGCTTTGGAGCAGGAAGTTAAGGTGGTGGGAGGCCTGGAGAGGGAGACTATAGGATGAGCGGCTTGGACAAAGCTATGGATGACTGAGGTGGTCCCTGGAAGTTTGGATGGTGTTGGTGGCAGTTGGGAGGAGCTCTGTCAAAGAAGACTATGGTTGGAAGCCTCAATGGCATCGTTGGGGGGAAAGAGAATGGTTGCTAGAGTTCGTAAGGCCCGTGGACGACGGCAGGAAAGAGCCCTAGCGTCAGCACCAGGGCTTGTGGTCGTTGGCACCCACAGATCGTAATGTTCGTGTAGAAGGAACCAGAAATTCCCATAACAATACTGTTGGGAAAAAATTCTAGATTTGCTAAAATATATTACATATAAAGTGTTGTAAGTTCCCCTTTATCATTGTATATAAAGGCTTTATTCTTTATGTATTTGCTGCAAGCAGTGGTAAAAAAGTTTATGATTTGTTAAGTATGAAGATTCATCGAATATATGTTACGTGTGTCAAATGTCATTTGACGATACAAGCCGTTCTCAAAAGTAGTTTGTCAAATAGTAGTCAGAGAGTCTGAAGAAGCAAGTAATGCAAGTTATAGGAAGTCTTTAGTTGAATGTAAGTCAGAGCTTAATCTCCTTCTGAAAGATATCAACAAACAATGGTCGATTAGCTCTCAAAGCTCAAGTTATATTCTATACTGAATGTCCTCTAAGAAGCAGTATTTGATATGCTTTCAAAGAACAAGTCTTATTTCATATACTAATGATTGTAAGCAGACATTAGTCGAATTCTACTTGACCACAAAAATTGAAGAGCAAATAAAAAATATATCAGAAGTTGACAGTTGAATGTCACTCGGCGTTTAAGTATACTCATTGAACAGTGTTTTGAAGAACATAATAGAATCCTATAATCGAATGCAATTCAACAATTAAGAAAAAAACAAAAGAGCATTAACCCTAGAAGAATATAATCGTTGAAGATCTCTCCGGAGTCATTTGGAAAGCACATAATTTAAGGAAAGAGATTTCTGACATCATTCCTTCCCAATAAATAGGAATTAAGAAAATATCTCCTTTGTCCTTTTCTGAGAGGATTTTGAATATGAGTACATATATGCTTTTATTTTTTCTGTCAAAAAGACAACCCAGGTTAATTTCTTCTATGATTCTAATTCCATTCTTTTTCTAACACTAATTTATCTCTTGCTCTCTGATGTAGGGTAGGCAAGTGGTGCTCGGAGACTACGACTCTAAGTGTTGGTGTAATGGTGACACACTAATGCAACTCTAAATGTAATGCGACCATCGGTGACGACGACGATTAAAATGAGCAATGAGAATTAAACACCACGCAAATATTTGAAATAAAAACAAACCATTAATTTCAGCAATTAAGTAATGGCTTCCTCCGCTCGGAGGGCCAAAGCAAACGTGCGGCGAATAATTCCCCCTGCAATTATTAGTATAATAAAATCAATTTCCACGCAACAATAATCACAGCAGTCAGCACAATACAATAAAACACCAACTGAAAAATGACAAATCACATAATACAATAACACAAATGCTCACAACGTAGAAGGCTGAACCGAGACACTGAAGATTTGGAGGGTCGGATGTGTAGATCAGCGATCGGGGGTGGAACCGGTGGCGAGACGACGGTGACAGTGGCTGCCCTCGGCGGAAAACGGTGATAACGGATGGTAAAATGGCGGATCCGGCCACGAATGAGTAGATCCGGGCCGGGGATGGGTAGATCCGCTATTTAGGAGCGGATCCGGGCAAAAATGGAAGGTTTGTGCGGTGGAAATAACGGATCGGGTGGCTAGAATCCTAGATCTGGACTGATCTAGGATTTTAGGGCTATTGGGATGGTGGATCCACGAAGGGGAAGGGGGGAGTGGCAGGCTAGGGCAAAGGAACCCTTGGGGCAGTCGGTTTTGGTAAGGGAGTGTAGGGGGTCGGTTTGGAAGTGGGGAAGAGGGGCTGCGGGATGGGGGCTGGAGGAGGCCGGCGGTGGGTTCCTGAAGGCTTTCAGGCGGACATTTACAAGGGAATCAAAACTATAGTTTGTGAATAGTATTTTTAATTAATGAACAGTAACTATAGAATGAGAAAACAGTGAGGCGGCTGGAGGAAAACAGTGAGGTTGCTGCTTTGGGAGGCTATCAGGGTGGTGGTGGAGGTGTTAGGAGGTGTAAAATGGAGGTTAGGGTTAGGAAATACCTTGGGGAGGAGTTTGGCGGCCTAGGAGTCGTCACCTAGGGTTCCACGGCGTCAGCACCGGGGAGGGATCGCTGGAATCCGGGAATGCTTCTTCTCCAAATCCAACAATGACTGAATTCAGCCCTCAAGACTCATATTTATAAGAAAAGAAAAGCTAGGGCATCCCTCATCAACGGTTATGATTGACCGGTGGGTTCAGCCCTTAAAATACATCAATAATAAACTGAAAAATATATTCTAATATAGTGTTTTGACTCGCGACGACGCTCCGGACGCAATCGCAGAGTCCGAACGTCGATCCGGGCACGCAATATATGGAAAGTTGTCAAATCATCCTCGAACGGGATGCGCTCGGCTTGAAGCGCGTCCTCGCTTCTGCTCCGCATCACTCTCTCCGGCTTGAAAGAATTCATCTCCTGATGAATTGGGATCGGAATTCTCTCGCTAATCGCCAGGTACAACTCGAGGAAGCCTACCGGAAGTCGTCCAAGTGTCGTCGGCGGAAGAGTGTCTTCGCCAATCAATCCCCCTGACTGAAAAGCTGTCATCTCCGGCGAATGGAGAAGGTCGTGCGGAAGTCGAAGTCCAGGGGTGATTCGATCAAGCTCTGCTGTAAGTATCCAAGCGTCATCTACATCGAGGCGGCCCCGCCAATGTACCAAGTAGCGACGGCGCGGCCCATATGTGGTAGGAACAATTTGGTGGGATCTGACCTCTGTGATGCACTCAGCTCTCATCTCTCGAAAGGTGGATCCCGATGCGATCGGTGGTGCCTGCGGTGAAACCAAAGAGGACGAGTTCCCAGGTGGATGGATGTCAATAGTGGGTGGAATGGCGGGCCATCAGACGGTGGTGATGTATGAGGGTGGTGAGATAACGACAGTGGGGGTGGGGTTGGCTGGGCATCTCCACTACTCGGGTCCACATACTCATGAGGTTCGTAGTATGGAGTCAGATCCTCGGCATTAAACACTGGGTGAATTCCCATACTAGCTGGGATGTCAAGCCGGTAGGCGTTGGTCCCAATACGACTAATAATAGAGTACAGACCAATTCGTCTAGCGCTTAACTTCTTGGCAGGCCCCGAAGGGAGCCTCTCTGGGCGGACTCGCACCATTACCCTTTCGTATACATTAAATATTTGTTCTCGCTTTCGCTTATCTGCATGAGCTTTATAATTTTCATTGTTTGTTATTATTCGTCGGCGACCTGACTCAAGTAAATCATGCAAATGTTGTGCAAATGACTCAATAGACTCATGCAAGTAATTCAAATGATGCAAAGACAGCACGACAGACATGGTACACTCCGTATAGGAAAATCTAATAATGTCTTAGATGTCTCTCAAATGGGGTGGCTTATTAGAAGGTTCTTTCGGTGGAGTATAGACAAACTCATTCCGTGTGTGACGAGTGCTCAGATGACCGTGAGAGACAACTATACTCAAATACGGGCTCGTAAAGAGCCAAATGTCTCTCAGGGAACGTAGCGCATCAGGGGGATCCCCAGGAGGTGTGTAAGAAAAGTCATCACGAAGGAGACGACCACCTGAGTGAAAATCGTGTACACCGACTAGAAGTCGTGACTCTAAAATATGGTGAGCGTCCCAGACAAGAAAGAACTCATCGGGTGGTTCTGCTGGTGGCGTGTCCCAAAACTCATCCAGAGTGTGAGGTGTCATAAGGTAGGTCCTCACAATATGAGTATGCTCAAGTGGACTCAAGGTAGGCCCTACATATGTCATGCTCCACTCAAGGTCCCTTCTTTAGGGTAAGGCCAGAGATGATAACGAAAGAGGCGTCCTACCAGAGTGGCTCACCCGATTCTCATCCTCACCAAGATGTGGCGGATCATCAGGAGGCTCAACAGGGGGCTCGTCACTAAGGTCAAGGTCCTCCCGATGAGGACCATCGAAAGGGGTGGTGTCCCAGTGCATGGGTGACATAGCCACTACGAGATCAACACCAAGATCTGAGCTATCGATCGTAACGTAGCTCAGGATAATGCCAAGGGAAAAGTGACATAGACCTACGCTCAAGAATGGGTCTGCAGGTGCGGTGTCAAGACATGAGTCTAGGGTATGAGTGTCAATCAACCCTGGACATGTCAAAAGTGGAGGTGTGGGCGAAGGGCACAACACTACAGACTCAATAGGTCGCTCAGGCTCACCCTCCGTCGGAGTCACAAGAGATGCGTCAGAAACAAGAGATAGGTCACTCACGGGGCTAAGCATCTCGCTGGGGTGAGAGCAATCTGTATCAGGTATCACTTCCGTCGTGGGTGACAGGATAGTGGTAGGCATCGTGGTGACCTCAGTATGAGAAGGACTCTACTACGGAGGTCAAGGTGAGGGTCCAACCGACCAGCTCTGGCGGATCTTAAAGACTGTTCGTAATGAAGGGCAAGCTGATACGTCTGCTCGAGGGACTTCGAGCTATGATAAACCACTTTAGTACGGATGTCAGATCGAAGCCCAGACCGAAATCAGCAAGTGGTCATGGCTGAGTCCTCTCGGATATCGCCTCACAACTAACTCATCAAAGCAATCCATGTACTCAGCGACTGACATGGATTCTTGTTGAAAGGAAAATAATTGGTCGAGCAAGCGACTCCGATATGATGAAGGCAGGTACCTCTGACACAATGTACGCTTCATGTCCACCTAACTAGTGATGAGACGAAGACAGTCTCGCTCGCGGGTCCTCTCAACACTAGCCCAATATGCCCTTGCCTGATCTAAAAGTCTAAGTTTCGCAAACTTAACGCGACGCTCACCGAATAACTTAAAATGATCAAGATAATACTCAATATCCACGAGCCAATAACTGAAAGACTCGGGACTCGATGAGTCATCAAAAGAAGGGGAAATTGTACGAAACTGACTCTCAAGATATCTCTCAAAGTGACGACCCTCATAATAGTCATCCCTAAGGTAATCAGGTCGAGTCGAAGGATCAACACGATCCGCTCGCGTGCAAGGATATGAACGACGACAATCATCATATTGATCGTCTCTCGCATAGTGAGGTTGTGTCGATGGGTCAACACAATCTCAGAAAGTGGTGTGCCGCAGTCGATAATAATCATTATAATAACATGAGGATTTCTCTGAACTCGCTCTATGAGATTGGGTAATAGGCGGACTCAGAATCTCCAAAGAAAGGAGAGGAACGGCAATGATAATTAATCATTGATGAACCTAAAGACTATATGATCTACCACTACATATATAAATGGCCTAACATTGATCTCTGATACCAAAATAATGTAGGGTAGGCTAGTGGTGCTCGGAGACTATGACTCTAAGTGCTGATGCAGGGGTGACATACTAATGCAACTCTAAATGTAATGCGACCGTCGGTGACGACGACGATTAAAATGAGCAATGAGAATTAAACACCACGCAAATATTTGAAATAAAAGCAAACAATTAATTTCAGCAATTAAGTAATGGCTTCCTTCGCTCGGAGGGCCAAAGCAAGCGTGCGGCGAATAATTCCCCCTGTAATTATTAGTATAATAAAATCAATTTCCACACAATAATAATCTCAGCACAATACAATAAAACACCAAATGAAAAATATCAAATCACAGAATACAATACCACAAATGCTCACAATATAGAGGGCTGAACCGAGACACTGAAGATTTGGAGGGTCGGATGTGTAGATCGGCGATCGGGGTGGAACCGGTGGCGAGACGACGGTGACGGTGGCTGCCCTCGGCGGAAAACGGTGATAGCGGATGGTAAACGGCGGATCCGGCCACGAATGAGTAGATCCGGGCCGGGGATGGGTAGATCCGCTATTTAGGAGCGTATCCGAGCAAAAATGGAAGGTTTGTGCGGTGGAAATAACGGATCGGGTGGCTAGAATCCTAGATCTGTACTGATTTAGGATTTTAGGGCTATTGGGATGGTGGATCCACGAAGGGGAAGAGGAGAGTGGCCGGCTAGGGCAAAGGAACCCTTGGGGTGGTCGGTTTTGGTAAGGGAGTGTAGGGGGGGTCAGTTTGGAGGTGGGGAAGAGGGGCTGCGGGTTGGGGGCTGGAGGAGGTCGGCGGTGGGTTCCTGAAGGCTTTCAGGCGGACATTTACCGTCGTGTCAAGGGAATCAAAACTATGCGGCTCGGTCCGGTTCCAGTTTCAACTAAAACCAAAATCAAACTTGTTAAAAGCGGACTAGTGTTTTTTTATTAATGAACAGTAACTACAGAATGAGAAAACAGTGAGGCGGCTGGAGGAAAACAGTGAGGCTGTTGTTTTGGGAGGCTATGGGGGTGGCGGTGGAGGGGTTAGGAGGTGGAAAATGGAGGTTAGGGTTAGGAAATACCTTGGGGAGGAGTTTGACGGCCTAGGAGTCGTCACCTAGGGTTCCACGGCGTTAGCACCGGGGAGGGATCGCTGTAATCCGGGAATGCTTCTTCTCCAAATCCAACAATGACTGAATTCATCCCTCAAGACTCCTATTTATAAGAAAAGAAAAGCTAGGGCATCCCCCATCAACGGCTATGATTGGCCGGTGGGTTCGGCCCTTAAAATACATCAATAATAAACTGAAAAGTTGCGGATGCAGTCGCGGAGTCCGATCGTCAATCCGGGCACGTCATATATGGAAAGTTGCCAAATCAACCTCGAACGGGCCCGAAGCGCATCCTCGCCTCTGCTCCGCATCACTCTCTCTCTCAAGACAAGCTAAAAAATCATTCTGATTGAATTCACACAAAGATTACCTACAAGAGATTCAGTTTTCTTCTGAGATCTCTTCATTATGGGAATGTCCATCATTCACTATATTGTATTAAAAGAGTTCTGAGAAACTCTCACAAAGATTCTGAATCAGTAGTTCTCAGAGTCTCAGGTTTTGTGAAGATAATGGATTTGTATTGCAGCCAAGAAAAGAAGTACATACTTTTGGGAAACCTCGATAATTTTGTCTTCTTTTTATAGCTCGGATTTGCATTCTATTTTTGATTTACAACATAATCTATTGTTTTAATATGTGATTGTAATTTAGATGGTGAATTTTTTTAATACTCTATTAGCCCCCCTAGAGTGAATTCAATTGAGTCTCTTGTATTCCACACTCCCAAATCTCATAATAGAGATATATATAGTGGGGAAGTTAGGTTAAATAAATTTGACAGCAATGATTGAGCGATTGAATTATTAACCATAACTCTCAAAATATAACTCCAAAAATTACCAAAAAAATTACTACAGATGCAGAAAATTGAACCAATCACAATCAAGGTCTTTGATCGTCCATCCAACAATCCAATAAGTGTTGATCTAATAACAGATGATGCATGATCGATCTCCATCAATCTCCCAACTCAAAAGCTTTCATATCCAAGAATGGGTATTGTCATGCTACCGTGCAGGCCAAACAAGAATAAAACAGCAATATGAACTCTAGCGTCTCAATATCATAGCTCCTGGTAGGTGTAGTGTCCACATAAGGTGAGCGAACAAAGTTGTAGAGTGTCCTATGTATGAAGAATGTCACCGTATAAGTGAAAGGTAGGGCTGAAATGAAGACTAGAAGTGTAGGCGAGGATATGGTAAAGGTGGGAGCAGAAGCTGAAAGAGAATGTTGAAGGTCCCAAAAATTAGGTGGCGCACATCTAGAATCAAATCTGCTACATTGGATGTAGGTTGACTACTCATATTATTAGGAATATCAAACTTAAAAAAAATTTACCGGAACTCTTTCATGACAACATATGGGCCTATTTTCTTATCACTAAAATTCATAGTTATCCTCAATAGAAATTTCTCAAGTAATGTGTTAATCATCACCCAATCAACTCCTTTAAACATTTGTACTATAATATGATTATTGACATAAGTTTTTAATTTTGTATTATTTAATATAACTTCACGTCCGAATATAAAAATACAAATCATGCAACAAATGCAAATGATAAATAACTGACCGGATAGAATGATTAAGGGCAAAATTGGCATAGTGATGTAAATCCATAAGGATGGGTGGCTTATTCAACGAATTTTTTGGTTGGGTGTAGAAATACTCGGAGAGTGTGAGGAAAACACCCAAATGACAGCAAGAGATATCAATAGTAAGGTACGAGCTCATAACGTGTCAAAAGTCTCTGAGAGGACGTGACTCGTCAAGAGGCACACCGGGTGGTGTATAGACAAATAAGTTGTGATTGCAACGATCACCCAAAAGAGTGATTGAGACGTTGAAAAAAAGGTGCAACTTTGAGGTGTGTCAATTAACTCCAAAAGAAAAAACTTATCATGTGGCTCTCCCGGAGATATATAAAAAACTCGACACGCCTGCGACGATCACTCAAATGAACTTCCAAGACATCCATATTAGGGTAAATGTTTCTTAGGGATGGAGATTCGTCTGGCTCACTTGAGGTTCAACCGTTCAACAGGTGGCTCATCGGGTGGTGTATAGACAAATATATTGTGATTGCAATGATCACCCAAAAGAGTGATTGAGACGTTGAAACAAAGGTGCAACTTTGAGGTGTGTCAATTAACTCCAAAAAAAACTCATCATGCGGCTCTCCCGGAGATATATAAAAAAACTCATCACGCCTGCGACGATCGCTCAAATGAACTTCCAAGACATCCATATTAGGGTAAATGTTTCATAGGGATGGAGATTCGCCAGGTGGCTCACTTGAGGTTCAAGAGGTGCTCACTTGGGTTTCAACGGGTGGCTAACTTAGAGTTCAACAAGTAGATCACTTGGGGTTCAATAGGTAGCTCACTTGGGTTTCAACAGGAGGCTCGTCAAAGAATTCATCAATGGCGGGATTGTTAACCCGGAATCCCTTCCAGTACTTTAGTTCGGGCGGTTACATCCTATTGTAACCACACCCTCTCCAATCTCTCTTCCCTGCCAAATTCTCCTATGCCCCGGGAAGCCCATATTTTTGGTATCTACCCGTTCGGGCAAACCCCAATTATGATAAATAGCGGGCCAAGGTACCCAGAAAGTCATGCTAAAACTTAAGCTAGAACCTCCATGTTGGTGCGGTTTCTAGTTCATGTCTCTCTTTGACAACTTTGCGTTTTGTCGTTTGATTGTAATCACATTATGATAGCTTTACTTGAGTAATAAAATCACCTGCAGATAAGGCATTTGTTGTTGCGAGAAACACGGTGTAGTCGTTCACGATAACCTTCTCCTCTCTCCCCTTTTTGTTCTCTTTGGCCCTTTGCGGTTAGTAGTTGGTCACTTGCAGCCTCTGAACTACGAAGGATAGATACTTAAAAATACCTCGCATATCGACTCGAACGCGTATCAGAAACGAGAAACGCCAGGAACCAAATTTTTGAAATGCCAAAAATGCTACTTTTATGCATCCTGCTTGCGGGATACACAATTCCCGACTTTTGAAGTCTCATGTTGTCAGCTTGTAATCACGTGGACACCTGTTTAGGTTTACAGAAGTCTTCATTTCTTTTTCACACTGCAGCCACGCTCCTCCCTCGATGTCGCCATGTTCTTCGTGGAAGCGTTGTCAGGTGAAAGACATCTCAGGTGCGTCATCGCCCTCTTCCCTCGATGTCGACCATTTACGACGTGGGAAAGCTTCCCTCACCGTCGTGAAAGCTTCTATCCTCTATATAGGTTGTACTTTTTATACCTTTGTCCCTTCTTCTTTGACCCATATGTCATTTTCTGAATGGGAAAGTCCAATGGATAATTTTTTTGGATATTTATGGCATGTCTTAACAATTTTTATTTATGTCGTGACTCGAGATAGCTAATCTATCACTTGATGAACCAAGGCTATAGCTCTCGATTGTGGAAGAAGATGGCTAAGTTGATATTATTGGAGAATGGTTAATTTTTAAATTATCGATATTTTGTATGTGAATGTAATGAAAAATTGAAACATTTATGAATTTATGTAATGATGTGGGCATGTGGTACATTAGTGATTGGTCTTTATGATGTTCGTTTCATTGACTCTTTTCTATATTTCTAATAGCATTATGTCATTATATGAAATGCGAATGATATATAATATATACGTTGTAGTCTTATAAAATTATCTATTTATAATTCAAGATATTTACACTTAATTTGTTAGTTGTCTTGTTTTCACATTAATTAATAATTATATTTAAATTATTATTATTATTAACAACATTTTTTGTATCCTAATTTTTTGAAAAATCACATTTACTATATCTGCTTTGTATCAAACCTCGTATCTCATTTAACAACATTTCTCGTAACCTAGTTTTTTGAAAAATCACATTTCCTATATTTGCTTTGTATCATATTTAAATTATTATTATTATTATTAACAACATTTATTGTATCCTCATTTTTTAAAAAATCACATTTCTTATATCTGCTTTATATCATACCTTGTACCCTATCCTCATCTCTATGCTACATAGCCCCTAAATTCCGCCATCTTTGATAGCTCGTGGCTGAGCGTGGAGGGTTATGGACACTCTTTGCTCTAATAGAATCAACACGCAACCTTCAGATAAAAGTGACTGAAGAAATCCACACAATGGTCAGAAAAGGATAGCCACGGCTGAGTTCGCCCAAGAGCTCCCATCTAGGAGGAGCAGGAGCAGACGCTAGGGAGGATTTCGGGCAAAAGTTTAATTTACTGTTCGAGATGGTCTCCCGACTCACCAACAAGGAGATTCCCCTCCATCAGGAGCCCGCGGTCCATAATGCAAGAATGCCCCATTTAGAGATCAGCCCTGAAACGCCGCTACCCAAAGAGGATTTTGCAGCCCAGCAGAGGAATTTCATCAGGGAGGCCGCTGCGGCCAACCCTGGAAGAGCTCTAATTTTTGAGGAGTCGCCTGACTCCCTGGAAGGATATGAAACCGCCTCACATTTTTTTGACCATGTCTGGAACGAGCCCATCCTAGTTCGATTCAGAGAACCGCGACTACCTAAGTTCTCTGAAAGAGAAAACCCAGTGTATCTTCTTCAAGCCTTCGAGTATCCCTACGGACCCTCTCAGATGGGTTCTGTCGAAAGTTGTTCAGCACAACTTTCGACAGAAAGACAAGGGAGTGGTTCTACAAGCTACCCCCTCACTAGTCACTCCATCAACTCCTTCAAGGAGCTGAGAAGAGAGATTATGTTGATGTTTGCAACATCGAAGAAGAGGAAGACCAGCTTGAATATGTTCTTCCAGATTTGGCAAGGGGCCACAGAGACCTTAGGCTAGTATGTGGACAGGTTTTAGAAACAAATTCTAGAGATCCACGATGTGGATCCATCTATTTATCAGGTGGCCTTCACCTTCGACTTCCAGGAGGGTCTCTTCAAATATGAGGCCAGCAGGAGGAGGTCGAAGACCTCCTGCGAGATGATAGAAGCATCCGATCATTTCATTAAAGGGGAGACAACGAACCAGGGGTTCGTATCCTCTCTCTCTCTAAACTCGCACTACAGTGGCAGAGTGCAAAACTGCAATCAACATTCGTCTAGTGAAGAACTGCAACCGTTCACAAACTACATTTTATATCTTAAACGTCAATATGAAATTGACGCTTATCAAATGGTTTTCTAAACATTTACTCGTTGATCAGCTATCGACGATAGACAAACTCTTTTGCAAATTCTACTATAGTCAATGCAAATTATTTCGACGATAGAACCCAATATTCTTTACATGTTGTGCGCAACATTTGCTGATAATCACTACTTTTATATTCATTAGGATAATGATTCATAACTAATTTGAATTAACATTTTAACATTGAATATATCAGTTTCATCATATCATGAGATGACTTATTTTAACCATTGAAATTACTTGTATAATAATACTTGCGGTTTTACGAGACTACTCATAAAGGAGACATTTTTTAGAACATAGACTCTAAGGCGTTATCAAGTGGAAGTTCGGGTACTCTATACTTTTTCGATGTCCGCACAAATCAGTCTTTTCGGGATCTAGCAATGTATTATACCTTAGATAAATGAGCATAAGCCGAAAGCTCTCCTAGAGAATGGTGCAACTTCTTTAAAATAGTGATCACACGTCTTACCCAAGCTCAATTTACATCTAATATCTTTCTTTTTTTCTTTTTTTTTTGCATCTTTTGGTTTTTGTTAATATCATTTTTTTTTAATGGAAATATATATTATTTTATTGTGAACATTTTAAAAATATTTCTACTTAAAATGGAAATATATATTATTTTATTGTGAATATTTTAAAAATATTTCTACAATAATGAAAAGAAAAAAAAAGCGATCTTAAATGGCTATTTATAACCCATAGATATTTGTACACCTTAAAATTATATTTATACCCCGATAGACTATTTGTACCTCAATTTGTAAGATAAAAGGAGGCTCTCGAGCGTTTAGATGCTCAATTCCGGAAATTCATGATTCTTTTCAGTAAGACAATGGACGGATCGAGGGAGCAAATCGACCACCTATCCAATAGGCTCGATGCAATCCGGCTCAATAAAACTAGCAAACCAATTTTATTTTTTGCAATTTTTGCATTTTTGAATTTTGAGCTCCAAATATTTCTCATTTGAAAAAGTGATCAACATGAAAGTTGTAGATCTCATCGAGATCTATAACTTTCATGTTGACCATTTTTTAATTTGAAGCCGTTTAGGCCTTCAATTTGAACCCGACAAAAGACATGCCCGGAACAAGTCGTCCGTACAGATTTTCAGCGCGACTTTTTCGGGGCCCAAATCGGGGGTCTAAACTGTTTCAAATCAAAAGGTGTTCAACATAAAATTAGTAGATATCGTCGAGATCTACAACTTTCATGTTGAACACTTTTTAATTTGAAGCTGTTTAAGCCCCCGATTTGGCCCCCGAAAAAAGTCACGCCGATCCCGGGCGTCCGTACAGGCGTGACTTTTTTCAGGGACCAAATCAAGGGTCTAAACTGCTTCAAATCAAAAAATGTTCAACATGAAAGTTATAGATCTCGTCAAAATCAACAACTTTCATGTTGAACACTTCTCATGAAAATGCACATATAAGACGCAGTTCGGAGAGAAAGTCGTGAGATGAGGGCTAGAAATGAGGTACAAATATCAAATTTTAGAATTTAAAAAAGAAAAATTTTATTACAAAAAATGGTGTGTGAATAACCGTTTATGGTGTATAAATATCAGCCCCTTAAAAAAACAGATGTTTCATAAATGAAAAATCATAATACAGACTCGAGCATTGGAACAGGAAAAGAAAAAAAAATGCAAAAAGGGGTATGGGAAATCAAACTTACAAGCAACCCAAGAATAAAACTCTATAAAAGATCAAATAACACAACACGAAAAAGAAAATGGATAAAGGGGAGGGCATCATGATGCAAGCTTCTCTATACCTGGAAGCTGAAATTGCTCTTTGGATTGAATGGAGCTTATTCTCCCGCGAAACAAGGAGAAGTGACCCAAAATGGAATTTCCCCGGCGTCGGAACAGAAAAGGAAGCCGTGGTTCCCGGAGATCCGATCGCCAGCGGTTTAGCGAACGAAGACGGCGCATTCAAAAGCTTGAGATCCATTGCAGGCTACAGAAATATCACGAAAGAGGGAGGAAATACGTGTAACAGCAACAAGGAGAGAAACGCAATTTGTTTATGTAAAAAGAGAAAAAGGGAAAGAGGGCTTCAAATTGAGAGCGACTTGTCACGCGCACAGAACCCTTAGCACCGTGACAGAGCGCTTGCCTTTCACCTGTTTTATGCGCAATTCGTGGTAGGTAGGTAGGTTCTGTGGAGCCGGAGAAGCCGGCGAGAAAAATGGTGGGTGGGTGGGTGAAGTCAGTCATGGAAAACGGGATGGATTCCAACAAAGATGGGAACCTTTGGAGCAGCGCGAATTTTTCTATACCTGCAGGTCGTCGGATTTGGAGACGACTGTGCGATCTTGACAGGTGCCAAGGAAATATAATTGTCGACTGTTTCTAGCCGTTGATATTTAAGAGAATCTCTGTTGATATTAGAGCAATATTTTTTAGCTGTTCTTTTTTTTTTGGAAAAATGGTTAGGTACCGGTAACATTTTTATAGTAAGGAGCGGGTGAGGTTCAAGTCATTCAGATTTAAATCCAACGTTAGCCGTCAGTAAAATAAAAAATTAAAAGAAAAAACAAGCAAAGCATTATTTTTAAAGGCGCATCGGAGGTCTGATTTTTCGTCAGCGCACCTTAATGTAGGAATGCTAGGCGCAGGAAAAAAATTTCTTTTGAGTGTAAATAAATTTTGTTATGAGTAAATCATTGATCATTGTTATGCGCAAACTATAAAATTTTACATGAAAATTAATTTGTTAAGTGCAAATTAAATGATTTTTTTTAAAAAAACACTATCTTGTGAGTAGTTAGAGACAGTGAATGCAATGGCAGTTGAGAGGTTGGGAAAAATACATAAGTTTAGAAATATGGGGCTTGGGGCAGCATGTATCACCTGAGTAAAATCTGGTGCTCGGAGTAATATATACCTAAATACATGAGTTCAGAAATCTGGGGCTGGGAGTATAAGGAAGGAGGTTATGGCTGAATATTCAATTCAGTCATAATATGAAAGGAGATTATAGTTGAATATTCAATTCAGTCATAGTATGGAAAACTCCCAAAAGAAATGGCAAGAGTTGAAAGCCAAAATAAATTTATTCTGTCATTATACTTTTGTCATTTTTAGTTAGTACGTTGTAATTATTTTCCATGACAACACTTGTAATCTCTTCTATATATTTGTGTAAATTTGAATGAAATAAACAAGGAATTCAAACTTGTTTCCATCATGGCCTGCTCTCCATCAACACTTGTAATTATTTTTCATGACAACACTTTTAATTATTTTCCATGTTGTAATTATTATTATTTTCCCTCTAGTTCTCTGCTCTCCATCATGGCCTGCTCAAACAACCTGACCACAAGGTCTTCTCCATCATCTCAAGTTCCGTTGACGACGGAACCCTTACCCGTGCTCCTCAACACAACCTCGATTCTCAACAGTCTTCCCTGTCTCCCTACTATTCCCAAACTAGCGACGTCTCTTGAGTCTGGTTCACCACTTATTGAAAACATCTTGCCTACAAATGAGAACCAGCTTATCTCCATTAACACTTTTGCTCAAACTTCAATAAAGCTCTCGTCAACCAACTATCAATTGTAGTACTTACATTGGCGTTACATTTTGATTGGATATAATTTCACTCTGTATGTTGTTAATCCTCCAACAACAGAGCAAACTGAGTCAATTCATTGGATCCGTCAGGATCAACTAATTCGGA
The DNA here is from genome assembly GCA_039513925.1 of Platanthera zijinensis. Lineage (NCBI taxonomy): Eukaryota > Viridiplantae > Streptophyta > Magnoliopsida > Asparagales > Orchidaceae > Platanthera > Platanthera zijinensis. The sequence continues at coordinate 238,852,168 of CM077079.1, read as the reverse complement.
GTGCTCTTATTGCCTCTCTAAGTCCCGAGGTTGCCTCTCTTGTATTGTCCGATGCCACATCTTATGACGTGTGGATCACCCACTATAATCTCTATGCCCAATCATCCCGCTCTCGTCTCATGACATTGAAAGAGACTCTTACTCAAGCAACCAAAGGTACCAAATCCATGTCAGATTATCTCCAACATGTTAAGCAACTTGTTACCACCCTGAACGCATCTGGTGCATCTCTTACAATGGACGATGTTACTCTCTATGTTTTTAATGGATTGCCCTCTGAATATAACGTGATTTCGGCTGCTATACGAAGTCGTGAGTCCTCTATTTCCTTTGATGAGCTCCACGAAAAACTGTGTGACCACAAAAATTTTCTTGCTCGTGCAACCTCTCTTGCCTCCGAGCCAATAACAGCTCATTATACATCTCGCAATAATGGTTCTCACCATCGCTCAAATCAGAATCATCACCGCCAACTTTCATCTTCATCAGGCATGCCAATAACAAACAAAGGGATCTCTATTGTCACTTGTCAATATTGTGATAAACCAGGACATATCGTAAAACAATGCTGGAAGCTTTTTCCCGGGCTCAAACACTCCTCCAATGTTGGATCTGGACGTCTGCACAATGGTCGGACAAAGCCCTTTCCTCAAGCAAATTTCACTCAACAACCAATCGATTCATCTTCAAATTGGTTGGAGGATTTAGGGGCATCTCATCATGTGACCGCAGACCTAAAAAATCTGTCTCTTCACTCAGACTATAATGGAGGGGATGATGTGCTACTGGGTGATGGTAAAACCTTGTCCATCACTCATCATGGTTCTACTTCTTTACCCTCTACATCTCGACCACTACATCTTAATGATGTTCTTTGTGTTCCTCAAATGAAAAGGAACCTTATTTTTGTCTATCAATTATGCATTGTTAATAATGTTATTGTTGAGCTCTCACCTACTTCATTTGTGGTGAAGGATTGTTGCACAGGGAAACGGCTGGTAACCGGAAAGCCTAAAGGTGGAGTCTATAAGTGGCCTCTCCAGAATAAGTCTCTATATTCCCTACCTCCAAGAATCAACTACACTGCTTTATCCAAAGAATCACAATGGCATCACCGTCTTGGCCACCCATCATCTCCTATTTTACGTCGCACATTGCATCTACTTATTATTCCTCTTTCTTCAATTGTTTCAAATTTCTTTTGCAATTCATGTAAGTGCAATAAAATGCACAAAACTCCTTTTCAGAACTCCTCAATAAAATCAACACATCCTTTAGAACTTATTTACTCTGATGTGTGGGGACCCTCTCCAATTGAATCTATTGATGACTACCAATATTATCTAATATTTGTGGATCATTTCACAAAATACATTTGGTTTTATCCTATGAAAAGAAAATCTTAGGTAACTCAAATCTTTCCAAAATTTAAAAATATTGTGGAAAATTTCTTTAATCAACGCATTGTCTCATTCTGTTGGGTATTGTATCCACAATAACCTTGATTTGAAGAAGGGTCAAGTCAAGCTAAGATGAATTGAGTTTGTATTTGATATTGCATTTTAGTTATGAACTTGCAGGTTTACTTTGCTAAGTACACACCAATGTCAGGTTACAGTGGGTCAGTAAACACAGGACTCTATAATATAATCTTTCATTGTGTAGGTCAATGTGTTGACTCACGTGTAATCTCTCTATTGATGTGTACTTCTATCCCAAGTACAAGAGAAGGATCAAGGAAGGCCAAAGTCCAGGATTCAGAAATGAAGAATTTACTTAAGTAAAATTCGGCGAGTATGGTGAGTCATACACGTCGAATTCGTCGAGTATCCCCTTGATACTCGCCGAATTCGTCGTGTATGCTTCCCGATACCCGTCGAATTTGTCGTATATACTTAGGGTAAATTCTCCGGAATTCCAGAATTTGACCAAGGCAAATTCACCGAGTATCACTGGTGATACTCGGCGAATTCGTCGAGTATCACTCGCAATACTCGCCGAATTCGATAAGTACCCCGGGCGATACTCGTCGAGTGTGTCGAGCCGAATGTCGACCACTTTGGAATTCTGTCTAAGGCATATTCAGCATATATCGTCATCATATTCGACGAGTATCAATTCGATATTCGACGAATCTCGCCGAAAATGACTTGTTGTTTTTTTTCGATTTTTTCTCTGGTTCGGATTCCGTCGGCCATGCACAATAATTGCTAGGGTTCGTTCTTGGAAAATCTTTTATGGACGTTATTTTGAATCTTCCTATATATATGATATGGTGAATTTTGAAATCAAGGATCTTACCCTAATTAATTCCTAATTTCAAAAGCTTCAAAAGAAATCGAACCCGTCGGCCGCTCCTCGTGCCGTTTTCGCGATTTCTCTTCCAATCGGCCGCGACTTCGATCGATCGTCTTCTTCAACGGCTTCTTCGACTGGATTGTGTCTTCTCTAGCGATTTATTCTATTCCAGTCCTAGTTGGTTGAAGATCCAAGGTTCAAGATTCAAGATCTAAAAATTTCAAGTTTCCGAGTTCTCCAAGATTTAAGTTCAACCTTTTCAAGAACGTCGGATCAAGACTTGTAATCGTGTTTTGTATTGTAATATTGCTTCAAATTTTGTAGGAGATTTTTCTCCGAGATTTGTAGATCCGTTTGTGGATCGAGAGAGTAGATCCGTTTGTAGATCGAGAGAGTAGATCTGATTGTGGATCGAGGTTGTAGATCCGGTTTGCGGATCGAGTTATAGGAGAGTTTGTTCTCCGAGTTGTAGGAGCATCGTCTCCGATTTGTAGGAGTTGCGGCTCCGAGGTGTAAGATTTGACGAAATCTGAGTTTGGTGAAGTTGCTGAATCTGCCCTTCGTGGGAGATAGGCGAGGCGGGACAGTGGACGTACCCAACTCGGGGAACCACTATAAAATCTCTGCGTTTGTGTGCTTGATTTTTAGATTATTTTTATTCCGTGAAAAGACACAAACATCACCTATTCACCCCCATCTAGGTGATTTAGGTGGACGCTAGATACTTTCAATTGGTATCAGAGGGCGTTTTGGTCGATAAGGTTAACACCTTGATCAAGATCTCTGATCTAGCGTTAAGAGATTCTGCATTGTCACCATAGATAGAAGCAAAGACATGTCATCCATGAAGCTACCGGTGTGCACCAAGGAAAACTTTCTCATGTGGAAAGAACGAGTACGGTTCTTCATGGAAGTTGCTGATCCAAGGATTTTTCAGATAGTGGAAGAAGGACCACACATCCCTACACAGGCTTCAACGATAAATCCAACGATTATGATTCCTAAGAAGATGATGGATCTCACTAAGGATGAGATTGCCTTAGTCACTCTAGACAAGAAAGCAAAGAATATCATAACAAGTGTAGTGGACGATTCAATGCTCTAGAACTTATTCCACTGCAAATCTGCCAAAGGGATGTGAGACTGTCTTGTTGTCCTGATGGAAGGTACTGAAGAAGTGAGAGACGATCGCAGATCGTTGTTGAACCAGGAGTACGAAGCCTTCAACCAAGGTGTCAATGACTCCATTGCTGATAGCTTCGAGAAGTTCTTCAAGGTAGTGAACGATCTAAAAAACTACGGCCGCGTATTCACATATGGTGAACTGAATGACAAGTTCCTTAGATCCCTCACAAAGGACTGGGGCACAAAGGTCACCATCATTAGAGAATTTGGGAACCTGTTTGGAAAGTTGCTCTCCTACGAACTCCAAATGAACACCAGAAAGAAGGAGGAGCAATTCAACTAGACTGCAAGCAAAAAGAAGTCATTAACACTAAAAGCTAAAGGTTCTAGGAAGTCTAAGGTTATGTCACCCATAAGGACACGAGCTCCAGACACTCTTGAAGACTCTGAGCCCAGCACATCAGGCTCCGAGCTATTTGACGGAGAGTTCTCCCTATCTCCAAGCAGTTCAAGAAATAGTTGAGCAAAAGGAGGCAGATGAGAACTCCATCATCCTCCTCTGACTACAGGAGATCAAATCGTGACGGTGATCGTACCAAGAAAGCTACAACAAGGCAGACAGGTATAAGTCCAAACCTAACAAATAGTTTTCCTTAGACGTTGTTTGCTACTGCTGTAATAAATCAAGTCACATGATTGTGGAGTGTCCTTACAAGAAGAAGGATAGCTCCAAGAAGGACGAGAAGAGATCCTTCAAAGGGAAGAAGAAAGAAGAAAGAAGAAAGAAGAAAAGAGCTTCGTCACCAAAAAGTCGAAGACTCTCAGTGACAGTGACTCGAGTGAGTCGAGCTCTGAGAATGAAGAAGCCTACTTCGGGCTCATGGCTCATACAGACAAGGAAGTTGGCGCCTCTGAGTATTGTGGGAAGGTAAACTCGCACACGTTACTCTCTAAATCTGAAATGCCCTCGAATGGTCATGATAGCTACTCTTCTGAAGAGGAAGGTGATTCTGAGTTGATGGCTCAGCAAGAGAACCTTTTAAAGGCTTTTGACAAATGTCATAAGGTAGTCAAAAAGCAATTAAAGGAGATTGCCTCTCTCAAGGCAATGTAAACAAATCTGAAGGAGGAAATTGCAAAATTGCTTCCTCTCAGAGATAAAGTTCACTCCTTGAAAGAGGAACTCAAGGGCTTTGTTGAGACGTTAAGTCTAAAGGAGAAATATCTTGATGAATTGGAAGAAAAGCTTTTGGGAGAGGAAACTCGTTGAGAGCTACTCCAAGCCAAAGACTATCCTCCCTCTCATTGATGAGTTTTCCGCTCCGAAGAAGGGTAGTGGTCTTGGCCACAAGGTTAAAAAAGGTAATGCTGCTAAGAAAGCCTCTGCCAAAGAGAAAGGGAAGGCCCCTCTTGGTAAAACCTCGTTTAAGAAGGTAATCTTCCCAACAAACAAGTTTGATTTTGAGTCGTCCTATGGGCATTATTGTAACAACCCCATCCGTTCAATAACATATGATAGAAGGTCCGGCCAGGGCCTCACGCCATATGTCACAAACAGACGACGAAGTCACAGGTTGATACCAACACATATTCGCATCCTAACTCAAAGCATGCTAGCGGAAGATTTTAACGTCAATACTGAACTCCCAACCATGAATGTCCACTATATATAAACAACCACATTTATATATATACTCTCAAAGGAATGTGCATCAAATACTCAAGAGTTTGGCCTTAAGGACTTACAGTTATGCTTTACAGGTGTGGATTACAAACATCGGCGCGCAGGCCGGCCATACATGAACATAACACAAAGTCTATGATTAGCCTTCGAGGGACACCAGCAGCAGCAGCAGGGGCTTCAGCCCTCTATTTCCCGCTCGGCTCTTCAGCACCTGTACAGGGACAACCCACCAAAATTGTGGCAAACAAGGCAACGGTCAGCATTCAGCTGACCAATTTATAACGACCCTACCCCTTTCCTGGGGCAGTGGTATTCCTTCCCTATAAGCATAGTAATTCACCAGCAGATATATCACATATTGTGCCCTCAGGCACAAATAATATACCACAAATTTCGGCCATGCGGCCCGACGCTCCGTGCACTCAGAGCACATTCTTGGTGTACCAGAGATAACCAGGGTCCCGCCACCGTTCAAGGTCCTAAACCCAACGCTAAAGTTTGAGCATTCAGTCTTAATGGCGTGCAGGCCTAAGACTCTCATTATGCAACTGACGAAAGCTCAATGCCTTGACACTCTCATGTCCATTCGACATAACGCAGGTATAGATCCACCACCCCCGTTGCTCAAGTCGTCATGCCATCGCTGAATACCGAAGTACTCGTGGCCAATCTGCAGGTGCGGGTCAGTTTCACCTTTTCTGTTCGACACTCAGCCTTTTTAAGAGCACATAGCTCACGATAGCTACACTGTCCACCAAGGACTGGCTTCACAATCCAAAAGAGGAGTTCATGCCAGCGTCCTTCGCGATCGCTTGGCGAGTTTAGAAGAACTCTCTTTCTGCACCCAAACTCAACCCAAAACCTACAGCATCCTGCAGTGCCAGAAAACTCGTCTTGCCATAGCACAGAGCACAAGCGTCACGGGAGTATTTTCCTGGAATCCTCATTCCAGTACTTCATGTTACTCTATTTCACAGGCACGACCCACTGACTCCACAAACTACTCATTTAAACGCGGAGTCTTCTCCGGTGCGCAAAATAAAACATCACCAATCCAGACCAACCAGTCCAGATGGGCTTAACACAGCATGTCTATTCCGTACTACATATTTCCGGATCTATATGCAAGACTGGGGATTTCAATAATCAACCCAAGAAAATCCCTCAAAAGCCACCTTTTGGTGGGGGAATCCATGTACATGCCAATAGAAGGACTTCACATGTCCGAGGAAGAAAGATCGTTACCCTTGACGATCTTTTTGGAGCCATGGAAATCTAGCTAGATGGAAAGCACCGCAACGGCCTTGCCTCCACAAATCTGGACTTCGCTCTCGATTTGGAACTCTGAAGCTCCACCGGCGGCTAGATTCCTTCTCCTCCTCCTCCTCCTTGCTCTCACTTCTCTCTATCTCTTTTAGAAAGAGAATGGCCAAGATGAATGAGAGTTATCTCTCAATTCCTGGTCTTAATACAGCAGGGAAAGTCCTGGACCATTAAATCCTAGGTGAAGGAAATGAACGGCCACAAATCGCCCTAAAACTCAATTTCCTGGGCCGAACACGGCTTGTGACACGCCTGTGTCACAGGACGTGTGCCTTAAGCGGTAAAGAAACCGCCTCAGCCAGAACAGGACACGGCCCTATGACACGCCCGTGTCATAGGCCGTGTTCCAGACACGGCTTTGGACATGCCCGTGTTCAGCCTGTGTTCAACAGTCCGCATAGGCCTGGACAGAACCAGAGAAAGACACGACCATTGACACGCTCGTATCACAGGCCGTGTGCCCAACTCGACTTACCTCTCGAGGAGCGTCGAGTGCATTTAGTCAAGTGTATTTCATCGACCTCAGCAGGACACAGCCCTGGACACGCCCGTGTCACAGGCCGTGTGTCACTCTCGACACCGCCCAGCGTCACACTCGAGTACTCAGAGCATGACACGACCTTGGACACGCCCGTTTCTCAGGTCGTGCGCCTCACTCGAGGCCCACTCGAGACCCACTCGAGACTGTCCTGCACCTCACTCGAGTACACAGAGTAGTACACGGCCTTGGACACGCCCGTGTCCTAGGCCGTGTTTCTCACCTTACACAGTCTACTCAAAAACTCGAGATTTGGGGCGTTACAGTCCTCCTCTCCTTACAAGAAATTTCGTCCCAAATTTTGTATACAGGTGTCAGGAAACAGTAATCAAAATGTTTACAACATTTTATACAAAACTTTTATACAAGTTTAGACAAATAGCTCGGGAAATTCAGCACGCACGGTCTGCTCCCGCTCCCATGTTAGCTCCTCACGGCTACAGTTGTCCAATCGGACTTTGATCATCCCGATTGTCTTATTCTGCAACTATTTATCGGCTTTATCCTCGATCCGAATGGGCCTAACCTTCATCGTTAGCCCAAATTCGACCAGTATACTGAGAGAACTAAGTTGTCTACCTAAATCACCTAGTGGGGGGTGAATAGGTGAAGTGCGTGTCAAATGCGGAATAAAAATTAACACAGCAAAGATCAAGCAATCACACAGACGACAAGAGATTTATAGTGGTTCCCCAATCTTGGGTACGTCCACTTTCCTCACCGATCTAGCAAACCACTAGACTCGGCTACTCCACTATCTCGGATTGAAAACAATCCTACACCTCGGAACCACGTTCCTACAAAACTCGATCCAAATCGGATCTACACTCGGAAGATAAAGCCTTCCTACAAAACTCGGAGAAAAACTCCTACAAAGAAATTTATTTGAAAAGAAAATACAAACAATATATTGCACAGATTTGGATCTTTGATAGTCTTCTTCCTTGAGAGCTTTGGCTTGATCAGAATATGTTGAAGATGACTTGAGAGAGATCCACAGATCTGAAAAACAGAATCACCTCGATCGAGAAAATAAATCAGAAATCTTTGAGGCTCGGCGAGATCGAGTGATTATCTTTTGTCTGGATCGCTGGAGAAACAAAGTTGAAAGCAGTGATCGGAGATCGTCGATCCAGACCTTCTTCCGTGAACGACAATGGCGGCGGCGTGAGAAACTAGGGTTCACGAGAACTTTTCTCTTTCTTAAAAATAATAATCTCTGTAAGACTTGTTATTAGTCAAATCTGAAAGGACCTACTTATAGGTGGACTCCAACGGTCAGAAATTTAATTAGAGATGACACGTGGACCAATCAGAAATGATTAATTCGAAATACACAGTGAAATTGTACTTGGAGAATTTCAGGAATATTTGAACAGATATACTCGAGACAGAGAAGGGACCTACTCGAGTATAAGATGTTATATACTCGAGTGGATAGGAGGAGCATACTCGAGTATAAGAAGAGAAGCTACTCGAGTGATTCAGAGATCAACACTCGAGTGATTTAGAACTACTCGAGTATGAGAGTATATACTCAAGTAAAGACACTTAGAGAAAATTTCTCAGATAAAATAGGAAGAACTACTCGAGTAGAAGAGTTGGAGATACTCGAGTGAGGGGAAAGTGAACTAGTCGAGTATCTGGGGAAGATTACTCAGGTAATCACTAAGCTACTCGAGTATGAAAAACTACTACTCGAGTACAGAGTCACTTACTCGAGTATATAGGGAACTACTCGAGTAGGTAGACTTAGAAACTTTCTGAGATGAAAAGTGCAGATCTACTCGAGTATTAACAGAACACTTACTCGAGTAACTAACCAACTACTCAAGTACAAGCTATCACCTACTCGAGTACATTATAGTCTACTCGAGTATGTAATCAAACTTACTCGAGTACAGACTCACTTACTCGAGTGTACAAACGAGGTACTCGAGTATGTGGACTTAGAGAATATTTTGGATCTAAGGACAGAAGGATCTACTCGAGTATAAAGAGTGACCTACTCGAGTGCCTAACTATCTTACTCAAGTAAGCTTACCTACATGAGTATACAAAGTCTTCTCGAGTATGTCTAAGGATTTACTCGAGTACTAAGTCACTTACTCGAGTATATGAAGGAAGCTACTCGAGTATGTGGACTTAGAAAAAAATTCTTCTGAAAAATTATAAACTTCAATACTTTAGTCCACCAATCCAAGTGCATGTAGGAAGTGTATCCCAATAGAGAGGCTATACATGGGCCAACACTTTGGATCACACAATGAGGGATTACATTGTATGGTCCTGTGTTTGGTGACCCATTATAGACTGACATTGGTCTACACTTGGCAATAAAAACCTGCACACATACATCTTAAACACAATATCAAATACACCTTAATTCATCTTAGTTCAAGGTCTGACCTCCTACAAATCTGAGGTATTGTGGAGACAAATCCCAACATACACGATCATTAGCAATCACTTAAGCTGGATCATTTACGGCTTTTTGAAGCACTGATATGTGTAACACATCATGCAATCCACTTAACTCTGCCGAAAGATCTAGCCGATAGACAGCTTCCCCAACTCGCTCCTCCACTTCAAACAAACCAAGATATCTCGGACCTAACTTTTTCAGACGCCTAATCCAGGACACACCTTTGAAGGGCTTGATTTTCAAATATACCCAATCGCCCACTGCAAACTCCACGTTCTGATGCTTAGCGTTGTAGTATTTTGTTTGTCTATCTTGGGCTATCAGTAGCCTCTCTCGAATAGAACGTGTCGTCGAATTAATATCTTCGACTTCCTTATGCCCATATAGTTTAGATTCGCCTGTTTCCGCCCAAGCTAACGGTGTACGGCATTTCCGACCATACAAACTTCAAACGGTGCCATACTTATGCTCGCTTGGTAGCTATTATTGTAGACAAACTCTGCCATATAGAGATGATCTTCCCATCTCTTACCAAAATTCAAGGCGCACATTCAGAGCATGTACTCCATCGTTCTATTGGTCCTCTCAGTTTGACCATCCGTTTAGGCATGAAAGGTTGTACTGAACTTTAACTTTATTCCCAATAACTGATGGATTAGCCTCTAATCATTCGATGTGAAGCACCTGTCACGGTCACTTACGATGCTACGGGGAACACCGTGCAATCGTACGATTTGCTCAACATAAAGCTTCGCCAAGACTTCCACTGAATCGTCCCTCTTGTTTGGTAGGAAGTGAGCCACTTTAGTCAACCGGCCTATGATCACCCAAACTGAATCGTTCCCGCGTTGAGATCTCGACAAATCGTTCACGAAATCCATCGAAATATCATCAAACTTACCATTCCGGAATAGGTAACAACTTCAAGAAACCTCCGGGATTCTGGCATTCAGCTTTTACCAAGGCACATGTTTGACATTTAGCCACGTAATGTGCTATGTCTTTCTTTAACCCTGGCCACCAGAACAGTCTTTTCATGTCCTTGTATATCTTTGTGCTCCCTGGGTGAATTGAGTATTTTGTAAAGTGAGCCTCATACATCAATTCATCTCTTAATTTACCCATACTTGGGACGCACAACCGACCCTCTTTCCGTAAAAGGCTGTCATCCCAGGAGAATTGGTCAATTGACCCATCCACTACATAGCATTGGAGACTTTCATCAAGTTCCATTGCTCGCTGAACCCTGTCTGTAAGGTTATACTGTACCTCCGTCTAGTTCAAGCATGCATCGTCTGTGGAATGCTTGTCAACACAAGAAATCTCTAACGCTTCCAAATCCTGGATCAGACGCTCATCATGCATCTGCAACCAATTTGTCCTTAACGGAGTCCTACGACTTAAGGCATCTGCGACCACATTTCCCTTCCCGGGAGTATAATGAATATCAAAAGTGTAGTCCCCGAGGAACTCCATCCACCTTCGTTGTCGCATATTGAGATCCTTTTGATCCAACAGGTACTTTAAGCTCTTATGATGCGTAAAGATATCCACTTTTACGACATATAAATAGTGTCCGCCACAATTTAAGTGCAAAGATCACCGCCGCCAACTCCAAGTCGTGGACAGGATAATTCCTCCCATACACTTTCAATTGGCGTAAGCCATAAGCAATCACCTTTTCAAATTGCAGAAGAACGCAGCCTAAGCCGCTCCCGAAAGCATCACTATAAATCTCATAACCGTATGTACCACATGACGATGTTAAAATAAGCGTCATGGTCAAACGACCCTTTAGCTCTTCAAAAGCTCGCGCGCACTCCGGCGTCCAAGCGAACTTCTGAACCTTCCTCGTTAATGTGGTAATAGGGAAAGCGATCTGTGAGAAGTTTTCTACAAAACGTCTGTAGTAGCCTGCCAATCCAAGGAAACTCCTAACTTCAGCCACCGAGGACAATACCGGCCACTCCTGTATGGCTCTTATCTTTGACGGATCCGCTTCTATGCCCTCTCCACTTACCACATGGCCAAGAAAAGCCACTGACGACAGCCAAAACTCACACTTTGAGAACTTGGTGTAGATCTTATTTCTTCGCAGAGTATGCAACACCAACCGTAAATGGTTCGCATGATCAGCTTTCGACTGAGAGTACACCAAGATATCATTAATGAATACGATCTCAAACAGATCCAAGTACTCTCGGAACGTTCGGTGCATTAGATCCATGAACATCGATGGCGCATTACATAGCCCAAATGGCATTATAGTGAACTCATAATGACCGTAGCGTGTTCCAAATGCTGTCTTGGGAAGGTCACCTTCCCGAATCCTCAATTGGTAATATCCAGATTTTAAATCCAATTTAGAATAGACGGTTGATCCCACTAGCTGATCGAACAAGTCATCTATCTGTGGAATCAGATACTTGTTTTTCTCTGTCAGCTTATTCAATTCACGATAATCAATACACAACCGCAAACTACCGTCTTTCTTTTTCACAAAAAGAACAGGTGTGCTCCAAGGTGACATACTTGGGTGTATGTATCCCTATTCCAGCAACTCTTGCAATTTAACTTTCAGTTCAGTCATTTCCTTTGGCAGTACGCGATATAGAGAGTGGGCCACATGTTTCGCACTGGCACCAGTTCAATAGTGAAGTCGATCTCCCGCTAGAGAGGTAACCTAGGAAGATCTTTAGGAAACACATCAGCAAACTCTGATACAATCGGAACGACACTCATACTGGCCTTTGACTCAATAGCCTGAATAAGCGTGAAGAATAACTCCGCGCCCTTCCGAACAACATTAACGACTTGGAGAGCAGACACCAAGATCCCGCTCACTCCTCGCATACCAGTGAACTTAGTCTCAAGCTCGGTATTCTGGCCCAGTATGATCTCCTTTGAATTGCAATCAATAAAGGCATGCTGCTCCGAGAGCCAGTCCATACCAAAGATCACATCAAATTCTGATATCGGCAACACAAATGTGTTAGAGCAAAAATCTCAACTTCCTATTTGAACTTCCACATCGCAAGCCCTATCCGCAATCATCACACATCCATTCGGTAATAACACCTTTACACTATCTGTCGTCACATGACTAGGTACTCCAATTCGAGCTACGAAGTCCTTAGACAGAAATGTAATGTGAAGCACCAGTATCAAATAGTGCTCTCGCCGGATTGTTCTGAATCAGGACAAAGCCTAAGACAAACACATCATACACGAGGTATGAAATATGAAAAGTACGCAATCAATATCTTAGATCGTACCTGTGACGACGTCACTTTGCTTTATGGCCTCTTACTGGCCAAGGTTATATACTCAGGGCTGCGCCTGGGATGCAGAGGACTCTACTACTTCCTTTCCCTTATCAGCATAAGAAGCTCCCATTTTCTTTTCCCCTTTTGACGGACCAACCCAACAGTCACGGGCTAGATGTCCCACTTTACCACATGTATGGCAGGTACGAGGCCCTTGCCTCGAAGTTTCCCCCGACGTAATTGTAGAAGGAGCCTATCCAGAAGACTTAGATCTCTTGCCCCATTTCTTTTGGTAGTATGATTTTCCAGGACGGGGCGCTTTGACCTCTGTCTTTGTCACAGCCAAGTCCCTTTTGCCTTGCACCTGTTTCATGTCCTTCTCTAGCACACAAGCAGTATCAACCAACGCCTGAAATCCTTGGTTCACCAAACTCGAGAGCAGGAATCTGAACTCATCCCGCAACCCTTCGTAGAACCTATTGGTCTTACGTTGTTCATCAACGAAGATAGACCCCGCATAGCGTCCCAACCGCATAAACTCATGCAAGTAAGTATCCACACTAATTTCGCCTTGCGTTAAACGCTGGAACTCATTTTCCATGGCGATACGTTGTGCTGCTGGTAGGTGCTTTGCTAAGAATAGTCATGAAAAATCCTCGATCGAGACTTCTGTTAATTGCCTGCCCGCTAAGTGGTGCAACTCTATCTCATCCCACCATAGCCGAGCCTCTCCTTCCAACAAGAAGGTGGCCAAGGTGACCTTCTGATCTTCTTTCGACCTTATCGCCGTCAATATTCGCTTGACGCGCGACAACCAATCCTCTACCTGCGTTGGGGTTCCCACACCCATAAACGTAGGAGGATTGAAGCTCATAAACTGCTTCAACTATCGTTCAGTTGTTCGAGGATCAACAACTTTAATAGGTTCTGGTCTTACACCAACCCGTTCTGGCACCAATGCCGGCTACGCCTTCCCAGTAGGCTATGCATGAATCATTGCAAACAGCGCCTCAGCATCTTAGCGTACTGTTTCCGCAGAAGGAGGTAGTATGGGCACCTCAGCTGGTGTTGCACTCTCATCAGAACACTGGGGCTCAGACTGCCCAGCACCACTACGAGTCACCTATAGGCGAATAAGACACACTTTAGCAATCTTGCACAAGCAATAATAATAATATAGGAACGCGTAGGTTCCTCAAACAGGTGTATTTGCATTCCTTAGTGGACATTCAAGAGTTCATTAATGTTAAAGCGGGTCGCACTTACACGTGGTCGCTACCCCACAAAAAAATTCGACCACAAATTCGAAAAAGGAAGACCGTGACAAGCTGATATCAAATTGTAACGACCCCATCCGTTCAATAATATATGATAGAAGGTCCGACCGGGTACCCACACCATATGTCACAAACAGGTGGCGAGGTCACGGGTTAATACCAAAATATATTCGCATCCTAACTCAAAGCATGCTAGCGGAAGATTTTAACGTTAATATTGAACTCCCAACCATGAATGTCCACTATATATACACAACCAAATTTATATATATACTTTCAAAGGAATGTACATCAAATACTCAAGAGTTTGTCCTTAAGACCCTACAGTTACGCTTTATAAGTGTAGATTACAATCGGCGCGCAGACCGGCCACACATGAACATAACACAAAAGTCTTTGCTTAGCCTTCGAGGGCCAGCAACAATAACAGTAGGGGCTTCATCCCTCTATTTCCTGCTCGGCTCTCCAGCACCTGCACAGGGACAGCCCACCAAAATGGTGGCAAACAAGGCATTGGTCAGCATTTAGCTAACCAATTTATAACGACCATACCCCTTTCCCGGGGCAGTGGTATTCCTTCCCTGCATGCATAGTAATTCACTAGCAAGTATATCACATATTATGCCCTCACGCACAAACAATATACCACAAATGCCGGCCACGCGGGCCGACGCTCCGTGCACTCAGGGCACATTCTTGGTGTACCAGAGATAACCAAGTTCCCACCATCATTCAAGGTCTGAAACCCAACGGTAAAGTTTGAGCATTCAATCTTAATGGTGTGCAGGCCTAAGAGTCTCATTATGCCACTAACGAAAGCTCAATGCCTTGACACTCTCTTGTCCAGTCGACATAACGCAGGTACAGATCCACCACCCTCATTGCTCAAGTCGTTATGCCATCGCCAAATACCAAAGTACTCGTGGCCAATTTGCAGGTACGGGTTGGTTTCACCTTTTCTGTTCGGCACTCAGCCTTTTTAAGAGCACACAGCTCACAATAGCCACACTATCCACCAAGGACTGGCTTCACAATCCAAAAGAGGATTTCATGCCAGCATCCTTCGCGATCGATTGGCAGGTTCAGCAGAACTCTCTTGCTGCACCCAAACTCAACCCAAAACCTGCAGCATCCTGTAGTGCCAAAAAACTGGTCTTGCCATAGCACACAGCACAAGCGTCACGAGAGTATTTTCCTGGAATCTTCATTCCAGTACTTCCTATTACTCCATTTCACAGGCACGACCCACCGACTCCACAAACTACTCGTTTAAACACGGAGTCTTCTACGGTGCGCAAAATGAAACATCACCAATCCAGACCAACCTATACAGATGGGCTTCACACAGCATGCCTATTCTGTACTACACATTTCCAGATCTATATGCAAGACTGGGAATTTCAAGAATCAACCCAAGGAAATCCCTCAAAAGCTACCTTTTGGTGGGGGAATCCATGTATGTGCCAACAGAAGGACTTTACATGTCCGAGGAAGAAAGATCGTTACCCTTGACAATCTCTTTGGAGCCATGGAAATCTAGCTTGATGGAAAGCACCGCAACGGCCTTGCCTCTACAAATCTGGACTCCGCTCTCGATTCGGAACTTTGAAGCTCCACCTACGACCAGATTCCTTCTCCTCCTCCTCCTCCCTACTCTCCCTTCTCTCTATCTCTTTTAGAAAGAGAATGGCCAAGATGAATGAGAGTTATCTCTCAATTCCTAGTCTTAATACAGCAGGGAAAGTCCTGGACAATTGGATCCTAGGTGAAGGAAATGAACGGACATAAATCGCCCTGAAACTCAATTTCCTTGGGCCGAACACGGCTTGTGACACGCCCTTGTCACAGGCCGTGTTCCTTAAGCGGCAAAAAAACCTCCTTAGCCAAAATAGGACATGACCCTATGACACGCCCGCGTCACAGGACATGTGTCAGATACGGATTCGAACATGCCCGTATTTAGCCCGTGTTCAACAGTCCGCACAGGCCTGGCCAGAACCAGAGAAGGACACGACCATTGATACGCCCGTGTCACAGGCCATGTGCCCAACTCGACTTGCCTCTAGAGGAGCGTCGAGTACATTTCGTCGACCTTAGAAGGACACGGCCCTGGACACGCCCGTGTCACAGACCGTGTGCCACTCTCGACACCGCCCAGCGACACACTCGAGTACTCAGAGCAGGACACGGCCTTGGACACGCCCGTGTCCCAGGCCGTGTGCCTCACTCGAGGCCCACTCAAGACCCACTTGAGACCATCTTGCGCCTCACTCGAGTACACAGAGTAGGACACGGCCTTGGACACACCCGTGTCCCAGGCCGTGTTTCTCACCTTACCCAGTCCACTCAAAAACTCGAGATTTGGGGCGTTACAACTATACTCGGCCTACTTATGTAGAGCCTAAGTCGCTATCAAGGATGGACCCGTCCCCGGAACTATGGTGAGAGTGTGTTCAAAGCACCTTACGAAGAAATTTAGTTGAAAAATCATGGTCAATATGTTCATGTTCATAACAATAAGAAGGCACCAAAAGCCAAAACTGATGTTCCTAAGGCTAAAGAGATGGGGAGCTCCTGTGTATGCTGTAACTAGGAGGCCTCCACATCAAAGAATGCTGCCCCTGCTAGACCTCAGCTCCAAAAGGTAAAGCATGAGTACAAAAGGAGGTGCAACAGATTTGACTATTGGTGATGCGGCAAAGTTGGTCACTTTGGCGTAGATTGCTAGTAAAACCCCGCTAACTTTGTAACCCTACAGGTTAGCTATGCGAGACAGACCACTCGTAAAGTTAATGTTCCTAGTTGTGGTAAGCTGGCCAGGAACTAAGAACCCAAATACATTTGGGTTCCTAAGGTAAAATGATCTGTTTTTGTAGGAATGTCCAAAGGCCAATAGAACTCCGATCTGGTATTTGGATAGTGGATGCTCTCGGTACATGATTGGGACAAGAGGCCTTTTGCATGATTATACCCACGGTCAAAGACAGACCAAAAGTCATCTTTGGAGGTTCAGACAGAGGAACAATAAAAGGTTATGGAATAATTTCCAACGGTGTAGTCTCTTTCACAGACGTGGCTTATGTTGAAGGATTACACCATAATCTCATAAGCATAAGTCAACTATGTGACAAAGGCTACATCATTTAGTTTTGCAAGGACAAGTATTTGATAAAGTTGTATGCAAATCTGGAGACGGTTTTAATAGGCACTCAGAGCAGAAATATTTTTTGTTTAAATTTCCTTTGCTTGGACAATTCTAATTCATTATGTTTTATTGCACAAGATAGTGCGTCTCTTTGTGACCAATGACACAAAAGATTAGCACATATTAATTTCAAAACCTTAAATATGCTATTTTCTCACAACTTAGTGCGTGATGCCCCCAGCATTAAGTGACTTAAAGAGAGACCATGTCACTCCTGTCAAATAGGTAAGCAGACACGGGCTACCTTCAAGGATATTGCTGAAAAAGATTCTTCACGAAGCTCATACTTGCTTCATATGGACTTATTCGGTCCTATGCCTATTCACAGTTTAGGAGGTAAGGTCTATACGTTAGTTATTGTTGATGACTACTCGCGTTTTACTTGGGTGTTCTTTCTGAAACACAAGTCAGACACCTTCGATTCTTTCAATAATTTTTTCTGGCAAATTCATAACGAATTGAACTATTCAGTGGTCAAAATCAGAACTGACCACGGAATAGAATTTGAGTCCGGTGCCATAACAGAATTCTGTGGAAGTCAAGGTATCTTTCATGAGTTTTCCTACCCGCACACTCCACAACAAAATGGAGTAGTAAAGAGAAGAAATAGAACCCTAATTGAAGCATGTACAACGATGTTGAATGACGCCTCACTTCCGGAGTACTTCTGGGCTGAAGCAGTCAACACCGCTTGTCACGTGCAAAACAGCGCACTGATCAACAAAAGCTATCGTTAGACCCCCTATGAGCTATTGAAGGGTAGAAAACCGACTGTGTCCTACTTTAGAATCTTTGGAAGTAAATGCTTCGTACTCAATAATGGGAAGTATTACCGCACAAAGTTTAGTGAAAAGTGTTTTGAAGGTATTTTCGTAGGATATAATAGCCATAGTAAGGCATATAGGATTTTCAATAAGAAAAATTTGGCGGTAGAAGAGTCGATAAATGTTGTATTTGATGAGACTAGCATGCTCCATAGCAGCTCGTCTAGTGTTATTAGTTCAGATGCATATACCAGGTTCAAGGATCTAAGCTTGGATGAAGCTTTCAAGGAAGAAGCTCCAAGCTCAGTCAAGATTGTCGATCCAGGCCTGGTGGATGAAGAACCTCTATAGGAAGAATTGCCTCAACCCATAGAGGCTGTAGAGCCTACTAGAGGGAGGGCAAGGAATATAGGGTTCCGACACCTAAGAGATCACCTAGCTGATCAAATCATTGGAGAGTTAGGCAACAGTGTGAGAACCAGAAGAGGTATAGCTAATGAGGTTATGCATCTAAGTTTTCTATCGCAGGTTGAGCCAAAGAAATTTGAAGAGGCAAACAAGGATACTTCTTGGATATTGGCAATGCAAGAGGATCTCAATTAATTTGAATGTTGCAAAGTTTGGGAGCTAGTGCCCAGGCCAAAGGGACAGAATGTGATAGACACCAAATGGATATTCAGAAACAAGCTGGACGAAAATGGAGTAATTATCAAGAATAAAGTCAGGCTTGTTGCTTAAGGATACCGACAAGAAGAGGGGATCGACTTTGACCTGACATTTGCTCCAGTGGCCCGGCTCGAGGCGATCAGGTTGTTTCTTACGTATGTTGCCCTCAAAGGCTTCACTGTCTACCAAATGGATGTGAAATCAGCATTCCTCAATAGGAATCTGAAAGAGGAAGTATACGTAGCGCAACCCCCAGGTTTTGTTAACTCTCAATTCCCTGAACATGTATATTTTTTAAATAAACCTTTATACGGGTTAAAGCAAGCTCCCTGAGCTTGGTATGAGACGTTATCTTGCTTTCTTATTGAGAACATGTTCACAAGGAGAAAGATAGACAAGACATTATTTCTTAGGGAAGTTAAAGGTAAGATTCTGCTAGTGCAAATATATGTCGACGATATCATATTTGGCTCTACGGAAGACAACCTTTGAAAAAAGTTTTCCAAACTTATGCAAGGGAAGTTTAAAATGAGTAGTATGGGAGAGCTGAAGTATTTCTTAGGACTTCAGGTGAAGCAATTTGAAGATGGAATTTCATCTCTCAGACGAAGTTCACCAAAGAGCTTCTTATGAAATTCAGAATGGAGAGCGCATCCTCCATGAGGACTCCAATGAGTTCAACTGTGTCTATGGACAAGGATAAGAAAGGGAAACCTTTCTATGAAACCAAGTACAGAAGCATAATTGTATCCTTGCTCTACCTGACTGCCAGTAGACCAGATATAATATTTTTCAACATGTATTTGCGCTAGATATCAGATGAACACTAAGGAATCTCATTACGTCGCTGCAAAGCAGATTTTTAGATACCTTAAGGGTACACCCAATCTTGGCTAATGGTACCCAAGAAGTAATGATGTCGAGCTAATTGGCTTTTCAGATGCTGATTTTGTAGGAAGCAGGGACGATAGGAAAAGCACTTCCGGGACATGCTAATTCCTCGAAAGACATCTTATTTCTTAGAGCAGTAAGAAGCAGAATT
This sequence comes from Platanthera zijinensis, assembly GCA_039513925.1. Classification (NCBI taxonomy): domain Eukaryota; kingdom Viridiplantae; phylum Streptophyta; class Magnoliopsida; order Asparagales; family Orchidaceae; genus Platanthera; species Platanthera zijinensis. The sequence continues at coordinate 238,832,555 of CM077079.1, read as the reverse complement.
GTGTGGCAACTTCCACTACCGATTCAGAATATATCTCTGTAGGTAGTTGTTGCGCATAGCTTCTTTGGATAAGGAATCAACTCGAAGATTATAACTTGAAGTTTAGAGAGATTTCAATATATTACGACTCCTCCAACGCAATTGCAATCACTAACAATCAAGTTTCCCACAGCCGGACCAAACATATCGAGGTGCGCTACCACTTCATCCGGGAGCATGTGAAGAACAAGGACATAGCCCGCATCTATGTCCCAACAAACAAGCAGGTTGCAGATATTTTTACGAAGCCACTAGATGAAACCAAGTTCTCGTTTTTCAAAACGAAACTAGGTATGCTGAACAAGGACTCATGATGAAGATCAAGCAAGCAAAAATTGTCTCGGGTTCTACTTCAACAAAGTAGAAATTTTGCAAAGTCAAATTCAGTGAATATCGGCCGATTCACCGATTATTCATATCATACACACCGAATCGGACACCTCATCCAGTGAATTTCGCCAAATTCTGCTTAGGGCAAAATTTCAAATGTCTTGATTGGATCCGAAGAATCGATTACCAAATTTGAGGTACGCGCTTTCTTGGTGCAATTTCAATATCATACATATATATATATATATATATATATATATATATATATATATATATTTATAAATAGAAGAGGGAGGGTACACTCACAACATTCGCCGATTCTTCGAATTTCGCAACCCGACCGTTCGGCTTTCGAGTCCACTGATTCGATGAAATACACTGCCCTATTTCCCGCGAACTCCACTTTCTTCCTCCCGTGTCGTTGGTTTCACCCTTCTTAGCCAACAACTGTAGAAGAGATTGCCAGCATGCCCCAACTCCCTATTCGCATTTACTGATTCCGTTCACTGTCGCCGACTCTAGTACAGTGCTTGGATCCAGTCGATGTTACCGATATGAGTTCAGTGCAGTGAAGTGGTTTGAATTTCAGTGAGCTTCAGTTAACAGAGAACTATTTAAACAAGTCCAGATTCAACTTTCTTGTTTTTCAATGGCTCCCAAAAGCACGAGTGGACTGCTTGGAGGAGGAGAACTTGTTCGCACCGAGTTTGCTCATGCCTCTGATGAGTTCAGAAATGTCATTCTTATGCTGGAAACTTCCGGATTGTCCTTTGTCCTAGAACACCCATGCAAGGTTCTAGACAATGAAGTTCTTGAGTTTTTATAGAATGCAAAGCTCAGACGTGAAGATTCAGTGATAAAGAGCAAAGTTCAGATGTACAAGGTCAAAGTGAAAGCTTCTCTTCTGTCCAGGTATTTGCGGCTTCCAGACTGTGAAGAGGCCGATTACCTAGACGAAGAAGATTTCTCCAGAGCCCTGCTATTTTGTGGATTGCCCCGAGGCACCAAGGCCATCAAGCATAAAGGGATGAACGATGAAGGAAAACTCCTATCCAACATCGTTGGCAAAGTACTGATTTGCAAGACTGGATCCCATGCTTACCTTTCTACAGACATGTTCAAATTACTCGTTGTTACTATCTGCAGGAAGAGGTTGTACTGGGGTGCTTTTCTATTTGATAAGATATAAGATAGCCTATGCACTCCTAACTTTGGGAGGATTATCAGCCTATACCTGAATCAATTGGATGGTGATAGGTTCGATATGACCAAAGGAGTTCCTATTCATCATCTAAAGAAGATTGACTCATCAATCTTCTCTAGGTGGGATAGGCGGATCATCAGTCTAGGGGGAACCCTAGGAGTGCTAGTGGAGGAGGAAGAACAAGTACCTGATGACAGGATTCCTACTCCACCCCCCAGTGGGATTCCTACTGGCTTGAGTGCAGAAATTTAGGGGGAGATAGTTGCTATTTCAGTTCTAATTCCAGATACAGTGTCAGTTTCAGTGGCCCTGGATACAGTGCTTCCAGACTCAGAGTCAGTGGATCTTCTAGCATAGGTTGTTGTTATTGGTGTTGTTTCCGCTATTGAGGTTCGGCCAGTTGAGGATACAGAAGTGCGTCCTGAGGAAGAGGATCAAGCTCCTTCAGAGCATGATGAGGATGCTGAGGTATTTGATGATGGTGTTGATGATGATGATCTAATAGCTGTTGATTATGAGTTCGAGAATTCTACTGATGAGAATATGTTGGTTCCTGATAAGTCTGCTGCTGCAGATGTTGCCAGTGATGCCATAGTTGTTTCAGTGCTGTTGTTAGTGGACAATCTGATAGTTCCTCTCCCTAAGATGATCCCTCTGCAGTGTCTGAGGGGGAGACAACTCAGCCCCAAATATCTATTTCCACTCAGGTTGACAAATTGATGCACAACCTGGAGACAAGGATTGGTAAGATGCCAGGTGTCCCTCAAGTTATTGAGGAGGAGGTTATCACCTTATCTGATGAGGAAGGATATGCTGAGGAGCATGCTCCTGTCCCAGCTATTTCTATTCCAATGCTGCCAGATGTTCCAAGCTCAAGTTCAGGTGATCAGATCTTGAAAGTTGTTGAAGCTATGCTAGCAAAGCAACAAGCACTGTTTGATGCCTTGTTGGAGAAAGTGGTAAAAAGAGTTAAACAATCCGAGAAGTTTATGCTAGATGGGCTTGCTGAAGTTAAAGTAAAATTTGATAAGCTAGAGGCCAGGTTTGATGAAAAATATGACCAAGATGATACTGCAGTCACTCTTATGATGAGTGGACTTATGACCAACAAAGATGGTATGGAAACACTTGACAAAAACACTAGCACCATGGTTGCAGAGTACTATAGATCTATGGAACATTATGACTCTTCTTTGCAAACGTATGCCAATGTCATTGCTGCTGAAGCCAAAAAGGGGGAGGAAGCCCTTACAGCTAAGGTTGCCTATTTTGAAAAGTCTATGTTCGATCAATTCAAACAAACCAATAATTTTTGCTATGACAACATCGTATGGTTGCATGAACAGTTATTCCCATCTCAAGTTCCTATTGAGCCTGTTCATGATGATGTTCATCTGGCTCCGGATTACACTCATTATTGGACAGACTCACAAGAATTCTCCTAGGCTTATGTTGCTACTGCTGGTGTTGTGACTCCCGATGTTCATGCTGCTACTGTTACTGCTATTAGTGCGTTCTCAGAGGCTCAGGTTCTCAAGAAAAAGAAATTTGGAGAAGTTACTTCCGAAGTCAGACTAGAACCGTCCAGGCCAGCTCAAGTCAGAGAAGGGCCAAACCGTGAAATGGATAAAGTTTGGAGCCCAACTTCAAAAGGAATTATCTTGGACACCTTTGCCTTGTACTAGCTTGGAGTGGAGAAGCATCAGGATCACTATAGTTCAGAAGAATGGAACAGATACAAAGAAGCCTGCACAAGAAGGAGGATTCATTTCAGGAAGAACAAGGATGCTGATCCTATGCCTCCTCCTCCTCCAAAGTACTATCTGAAGCCCAGAGAATACTTTGAGAGATAACTGTTGAAGAGAAAGAATAGGAAGATCTGAATTCTTATATATACATTTCTTTGTTGTGTGTTGTAGGCTGCCCTCCCAAATTTAAAACATTATATATATATATGATTTATTTATTGTCCTAGAATGCGTGTCATTTCATTTTTATTATCCTTTCAAGTCTTAATTTAATTTTAATTGGTATGTTCAATTCACCTTAGCTTGTACGATTTTGGCTTCTTCAAATAGGGAGAGATTGTTGGGTATTGTATCCACAATAACCCTGATTTGAATAAGGGTCCAGTCAAGCTAAGATGAATTGAGTTTGTATTTTTATTTATGTACTTGCAAGTTTACTTTGCTAAGTATACACCAATGTCAGGATATAGCGGGTCAGTAAACACAGGACTATACAATGTAATCCTTCATTGTGTAGGACAATGTGTTGACTCACGTGTAATCTCTCTATTAGGGTGTACTTCTATCCCAAGTATAGGAGAAGGATCAAGGAAGGCTAAAGTCCAGGATTCAAAAATGAAGAATTTTACCTAACTAAAATTCGGCGAGTATGGTGAGTCATACACGTCAAATTCGTCGAGTATTCCCTTGATACTCGCTGAATTCGTCGTGTATGCTTCCCGTTACCCGTCGAATTCGTCGTATATACATAGGGTAAATTCTCTAGAATTCCAGAATTCGACCAAGGAAAATTCGCCGAGTATCACTGGTGATACTCGCCGAATTCATCGAGTATCACTAGCAATACTCGCCGAATTCGACGAGTATCCCAGGTGATACTTGCCGAGTGTGTCGAGCTGAATGTCGACCACTCTGGAATTCTGTCTAAGGAAAATGTGGCGTATATCGTCATCATATTCGGCGAGTATCAATTCGATATTCGACGAATCTCGCGAAAATGACTTGACGTTTTTTTTTCGATTTTTTCTATGGTTCGGAATCCGTCGGCCATGCACAGTAATTGCTAGGGTTCGTTTTTGGAAAATCTTTTATGGCCATTATTTTGAATCTTCCTATATATATGATAGGGTGAATTTCGAAATCAAGGATCTTGCCCTAATTAATTCCTAATTTCAAAAGCTTCAAAAGAAATTGAACCATTGGCCGCTCCTCACACCGTTTTCGCGATTTCTCTTCTGATCGGCCGCAACTTCGATCGATCGTATTCTTCAACGACTTCTTCGACTAGATCGTGTCTTCTCTAGCGATTTATTCTATTCTAGTCCTAGTTGGTTGAAGATCCAAGGTTCAAGATTCAAAATCTAATGATTTCAAGTTTCCGAGTTCTCTAAGATTCAAGTTCAACCTTTTCAAGAACGTCGGATCAAGACTTATAATCGTGTGTTGTATTGTAATATTGTTTTAAATTTTATAGGAGATTTTTCTCCGAGATTTTTAGATCTGTTTGTGGATCGAGAGAGTAGACCCGTTTGTGGATCGAGAGAGTAGATCCGGTTGTGGATCGAGGTTGTAGATCTAGTTTGCGGATCGAGTTGTAGGAGAGTTTGTTCTCCGAGTTGTAGGAGCGTCGTCTCTGAGTTGTAGGAGTTGAGGCTCCGAGGTGTAAGATCTGACGAAATTTGAGTTTGGTGAAGTAGTTGAATCTGCCCTTCGTGGGAGATAGGCGAGGCGGGACTGTGGACGTACCCAACTTGGGGAAACACTATAAAATCTCTGCATTTGTGTGCTTGATTTTTAGATTGTTTTTATTCTGCGAAAAAACACAAACATCACCTATTCACCTCCCTCTAGGTGATTTAGGTAGACGCTAGATACTTTCACATTCTATTCGGATAATGGTGGTGAATACATACATCTTAAGTATTTTTTTGCATCCATCGAAATCTCTCACCTCTTGACACCACCCTACACACCTGAGCACAATGGTACTGTTGAAAGGCAACATCGCCATATTGTTGAAACTGGAATAACACTTATGCATATTGCAAATCTTCCATTATCCTTTTGGTCTTATGCTTTTCAAACTGCCACCTATCTAATAAATCGGATGCCTACACCTTTAGTAGATCACGAGTCGCCATATTTTCATATTTTGGTTATCTATTTTATCCGTGGTTACGGCCCTGTGCGCAACATAAACTTGAGCCCCGCTCCACTCCTTGTATATTTCTCGGCTATGCCTTAAATCAAAGTGCTTGCAAATACTATGATCCGGTCACCTCCAAATGTTTTATATCCCGACATGTCGAGTTCATTGAACATAAGTTTCCCATCCAAAATCCGAATCTTAATGCTACACGGGTGTGTGAAACAACTCTTCCAAATTGGACACCTCATTATGCTATTCCTTCATTTCAACCATACTCCATAGAACCACCTATACCAAATCCCACTCCACATAGTAACGTCGAACCTACTATTCATAATGGCACTGCCATTAGCTCTCCACCTCCAGCGATGCCACTGGATAGCGAAACTTCCCTCAATGAGGTAGCGAGATTCTCAGCACATGCGGACAACTCCGCACATGCAGACAACTCCTCTCTTGTCTCGGCTAGTGCTCCGTCTTCTTCTCAACTGGATAATATCAATAAGCATACTATGGTTACTCAGGCAAAGAATAATATCACCAAATCAAATCATAAGTTATGCTTATCTCTTGATTCAACTGTTCCACCCATGGATAATCTAGACATGCAACCATCGCAGAATTCTTCTCTCAAGATTAAAGATGAGCCAACAAATGTGAACAAAGCCTTGTCTGATCTGGCTTGGAAATCTACGATGCAAGAGGAATTTCATGCCTTACAACAACAAAATACTTGGGATCTTGTCTCCCCTGTACCAAAATCGCAACATTATTGGATCCAAATGAATCTTTTGGGTAAAATTAAATCCATACGGGTCCTTGAATAAATACAAAGTTCATCTTGTTGCTCAAGGCTTCACTCAACGTCTAGGTATGGATTATATTGAGACATTCTCTCTTGTCGCTAAACACACTACTGTTCGCATCATCTTAACAGTAGATGTTACTCAAGATTGGTCTCTTTGGCAATTAGACATCAATAATGCAATTTTGCATGGACAATTAACTGAAGAAGTCTATATGCATCAACCTAAAGGCTTTGTTGATCCTACCAAGCCGCATCATGTTTGTAGACTTAAGAAAGCAATTTATGGCCTCAAGCAGGCCCCTCGCACTTGGTATTCTGAATTGCCCAAGTATCTTGTCACAATGCATTTTCAAGTCTCTCAATCGGATCACTGTTTATTTATTTATAGTCATGGTGGCATTACACTCTATCTCTTAGTCTATGTGGATGACTTAATTGTTACTGGGAGTCATCATCACACAGTTGATGATTTCATCGTCAAATTGGGCAACCGCTTCTCCATCAAAGATCTTGGCTCTCTTAACTACTTTCTCGGGGTTTAGGTTGTGCGAAACTCTAAAGGAATTTTCTTGACACCGAAGAAATACATCCATGATATTATTGAAAGAGCGCAGATGACGGGTGTAAAGGCCTTCAACACGCCACTCACTATTAATAATTCGCTGAGTTTAGAGGATAGTGCACATCTCTTAGATCCCCACCTGTATCGCACTATTGTTGGATCCTTACAATATTTAGCTTTAACTCGTCCTGACATATCATTTGCAATTAATAAATTGTCTCAATTTTATCATAGACCGGCAGAAAATCATTGGTCAACTGTTAAACGAGTGGTTCATTATCTTAGTGGCACCTCTGACTATGGTCTCTTTCTTTATCGACAATCTACCAATAACATTCATGGTTTCTCTGATGCAGATTGGGTCAGCAATAAAGATGATCGTTCCTCTATAAGTGCATACCTTATCTACCTTAGTAAAAACTTAATCTCGTGGAGCTCAAAGAAACAAAGAAGCATTGCATGATCATCCACTGAGGCAGAGTATCGCTCTCTCGCATCGGCCACGGCTGAAATTAAATGGGTTCAACATTTTCTTCAAGAACTATCAATATCTCTACCACATACACCAGTAGTCTACTGCAATAATTTGGGTGCCACCTATCTTGCAGCGAATCCTATTTTTCACTCACGCATTAAACAATTGGAGGTGGACTATCATTTTGTTCGCACTATGGTATGAATTGGCCAACTTCGCGTCTCACATATTTCTGGAAAAGATCAACTTGCGGATCTACTCACTAAAGTATTGCCAAGTTCTTCCATCCAACATCTTCAAGGCAAGATTGGCGTCCAAGATCGATTACCATCTTGAGGGGGCATATAAGGAAGGAGGTTATGGCTGAATATTCAATTCAACCATAATATGGAAGAAGATTATGGCTGAATATTGAATTCAGCCATAATATTGAAAACTCCCAAAAGAAATGGCAAGCGTTGAAAACCAAAAAAATTTATTATGCCATTATACTTTTTCCATTTTAGTTAGTCCATTATTAGTAATATTATAATTATTTTCAATGACAACACTTGTAATCTCTTCTATATATTTTTGTAAATTTGAATGAAATAAACAAGGAATCCAAACTTATTTCAAGGAGCATTATTTCTACAAGTATGCAACATTAAAACATATACCTAATACCTAAGTTCAGAAGATTCGGAATGTAAGCATTTCAAAAAAAATCTAATACCTATGTTCTGAAAAATTGAAATACTAGCCGGAAAATGTAGAAAAGAAGATCTCGCTAGAAAATGTAGAGAAGGAGAAGGCCTTGCTAAGAAATGCCAAAAACGGTGAGAGAAAGCTAGATCGGGGGGGGGGGGGGGGGGTATTTTCTTTGACAGAGATTAACCGACTGAAGGGGAAGGTTCACCGTTGGCCGAGCACGCAAGCACCGATAGTGGGGGAGCCATTCACTGGCGAAAAAGGAGCAATGGGGCTCAAGCGAGGATGTCAGGAGGGTTTCAGGAGCAGGTATTGCATACAGCGGCAAGAGTATCATAATTTATGGGCTTCCCCCTAAAATTCTCTAGTCAAACCGGGAATATCTTAGCTAAGGGCACGGAGGTAAGCCGACCCGACCAAGTGAGTTGCGCACTCACCTCGGAGGCCAGAAAGCATCCCCAAAGGGGGGGGGGGACGAAGCACGGGCACTCAAGCATCCGCGCAAAAAGTACCACCCCAAAGGAAGTGGCACAGCCAGACGTAAACGTATGAGCACCGCGCGCAAGCCCCTCATGTGCGCGCTCCCTACATGTGTGCGCCCTATGTGTGCGCGTGAGCGCAGTACGCTGGCACGCGCCCCGCACACGCGAACCAGTGGCCTCCAACGTCGTCGGAGGCCTCCGATGCCTCCAGCCGCCACCGTTAGGCAACCTGCCCGGGCCGCCTGAACTGCCCAGGAGCACCTTTGTCATTTCACTAAATTTGGTGATCTGGGTGACCGAAATAGAGCGACTTCATTCGCCAACACAAATTCTGTACTGGCGCAATTACTGACGTATCTCTCCAGAAAACTATAAATATTCTCACAGACCTTCATTTAAGAACAAGCAACTCTAGAGGCTAGAAAGAGCTTTAAGGTTTTTTGATAAGATCGTGGACTTAGGTTAATCCTCCACTCAGAAATTCGTTTCGCTCCTCTTCTAGCACAAAGGCTCCAACAAGCTTCAAGGCTCCGTGGACTTTGAGATTTCTCCCTGCTGGAACACTTCCATCGAGGTTACGTGGACTTAGCCAATTTCTCAGGTCATAGCGCTTATATCAAGGCTCTGAGGACTTAGCTATTTTTCATCACTTTTGTACCCTGCATTTGTAACGGAGAAGTTACTTATCACCCTCCAAGAGATCATTTCATGCACTTATAAACTCTAAGGAAATAGTTAATTTTGGCTCAACACTGATTAGCCCACGTGGTTTTTCACCCTTTCCAAGTTTTCTACGTCAATTTTTTTTTATTTGCTGCTTCTAACACTCTAATTTACCCTATTGAAAAACAACAAAGTGTATCTTTTGGTGCTAATGCTAGTGATAGTGATATTGCTGGCAATAACAATCAAAATGGTGCAGTCGACAAAACGATGTAGACTACAAAATTATGTAGTCAACCAAGCGATGCAGTCAGCAAATCGATATACTAATGCTGGAGATAGTAGTATCGTGTGGCAATAGTATGCCATGTAGTAGACAACCACATGTTAGTTAGTCGTGTAGTAGCAATTGAGCCGTGCTGACTTGGTCAAGCGATCACCTCTACAGATATCAACCGGCGATAGCGATATCGTCGAGTGATAGCTTTTAAATGGAATTCTAAACTTAAATCGAGCCATTCATTCCTTCTAGCTTGCAAATCTTCTGCCTTAAGAGTATTTTATCTTTTTATTCTCTTTCTCTCTCTCTCTCTCTCTTCATGTTGATAAAACAAAGAAGAAGGTGGAATGGAGAAAGGAAAGAGGATGAGCTTTTGCATTTAGAGTCGTGTGCCAACGGTAGATCTTCAGAGAGGAAAGCGTTGTGAGCTATTTCATCTGAATCAACTACGATATCATGCGACCAAAATATTCTTCAAGGGTAACAATACTTCTTCCGAACACTATAACATGATAGTCCTTTTATTTGGCATAATTGCATGAAAGTACCTCCACTAATTTTTGGGAGGTAAGGCTTTCAACGGGTCGATACGGAGTATCCCCGTTAGAAATTGCATATAGAGTCCAGATCGATGTACTGACATAGGCATGCTGTGTAAAACTCATCTGCGACAAGTTGGTTCAAATTGGTGATGTTTGATTTGCATGCCAGAGAAGACTACGTGAAAAAATTGTGTGATATTTTGGGTTATGGGTGTTATAGTGTGTTACAGTGAGTATTGGAGGCCAACCCTAGGAAAACACCCAAGATTGTGGCATATTTGTTATTCTATTGATATCTCCCGACAATAGTAGTTATCGCTGGTGATATCTCCCAATGAGAAATTGTGATGGATATGAAGCCCAGGTCCTGGGGATTAGGTGTGTAATATCAAAAGTTGAAAGGCCTGCTATGTCTAGCTTAGTGGCCTTGTGTTCTGACCTTAAGAGATGAGAACGGGATGAGGGAAAGCTGTCTCGTCTTGTGTTTGTCTAAACATGGGGATTCGAGCAACGAGCACTAGCTGAACCGAACCCACACTATGTCGTTCAGCTTGAGAGCCTAAAGTAACTGGTGGTCACTATTGGCATGAGAGAGCGTCAAGGTTGATAAACTTGACTAGTGAAATGCTCAAAGGGTGTCTGAGTTGGTAATGAATAGAACTCCTATAGAGGCATGAAAACCATGTTGAATGATTCTTCTTTACTAGAGTATTTCTAAGCGGAGGTCGTCAACACTGCTTGCCACGTGCAAAACAGAGCGCTCATAAACAAGAACCACCATAAGACACCTTATGAACTATTAAAGGGCAAGAAACCAACTTTGTTTTATTTTAGAATTTTTGGTAGCAAATGTTATGTACTTAATAATGGGAAATATTACAAAACTAAGTTTAGTGAAAAATATTTTGAAGGAATTTTCATAGGCTATAGTAGCCATAATAAAGCTTATAGAATTTTCAATAAGAAAACTCTGATGGTATAAGAAACTTTTAATATTGTATTTCATGAGACAAGCATGTTTCATAGCATCTCCTTTATTGTATTTGTTGAAGATGTAGGTACAAAGTTAAAAGAGCTAAGCTTAGAAAAAAATAGAAAGGAAGACACTCCAAGCATAATCAAAGTCAACACTCCAAGCTTGGTAGAAGAAGAACTCCAAGTGAAGAGCTCCATCAAATTAAAGAAGATGCACCGGAAGTAGAAAAACCTCCTGGTGGCATAGAGGTTGTAACATCCCCTTCCGTTACATAGCATATAACAGAAGGTCCAGTCAGGGCCCGATGCCATATACTACAACAGTCAAAGGAGTTACTAATTGAAATCATAAACTATGTACATGCATCCTAACACAGAGTGAATTCTTGCGGAAGTAATTTAAAGGTTATAAATAGAACTCATCAACAACATGAATGTCTACTTCCACTACTAGGAATATAAAACAAGAAAACAAATAAGGTCTTGGCCTTAAGTCCTTACATTGTTCAACTCAAATTAAAATGACTTGCATACCTCGGCACGCAGGCTGGCTACAAATGAACAATAAAATAAGCAGGTAATTTGCTTTGGCCTTCAAGGGCCAGCTTAGCAATCCTGGGCTCCAACCCACTATATCCTGCTTGGCTTGGCTGCACCGTCACGAAACATTCCACCGCACAGTGGAAAAAAATAATGAAAGAAAAGGGGATAGATACTACTCTAGAGGGGTGGTGAATAGAGTAATCAAAAATTGCACTAGCAAAGTTGACTGTCTACTCAACTCCCTTGGAGTTAATTGCGGAATGAAGGTTATAGATATTTGAGATTAAACCTTAAAACCTAACACAAGTGATGTGCACAAAAGGCAGCCAACTGTAATTACAGTTAAGGCTAGGAATCCTAAACAGTAACTAGCAAACCTAGTTAAAATCTAATCACAGCCACAATACAAGTAATTAATTAAAGCAATCCAGACGACACAAGGAATTTATAGTGGTTCCCCAAACAACTTGGGTACGTCCACTCTTCTACCAACAAGGTAGGAATCCACTCAGGTTTTTGATCAGGTGCCCTGCCACCAACAAGATCTGCTTCAGGTAGATCCAGAAACCCTTTAGACTTTTGATCAGGTGTCTAAAAACCAACACAGGTTTTTGATCAGGTGCCCTGCCACCAAGGAATACTTTTGAAGGGAGTAATAACTCTTTATAGGAGGGGGAAAGGAGGTTAAGGTGTCTTCTCTATTTTACAATAGATTAGAGAAGCACAATAACTTGCACTGAGCTAGAAAGCTCTAAAAGAATCAAGGCTCCCCCTGGCTAAAAGAATGTCCAGGTGAAGTCTTGCTTCAATGCAGAAACACTTTAGAAAATACTGAAGGAAAAAGCTACAAGAAGATAAATAATATGAAATAAAATTTCTTCTTCAGGCAGCTATCTTCTTCTTCTTCTTCAAAAAGCTCTGAGTGAAGATCTTCCTGTAGGCAGGAGAACTCAGGTTGAAGAAGAGTGAAGAACTAAAGCTTCTTCTCAGTTAGATGTGAATGAGCTGAGAGCAGTTGGAAACTGTAAGTTCTAAGCTTGAATGCTGCTGATAGCTTTTTTTGGTATGTGAGAGATAGCTTCTTTCTTTCTTCAAAGAAGTCTTTATATAGCAGCAGCAGCAACGACTCTTACTTGAGTTTGAATCTTGTCTTCTACTGAACTCTGCAAGCTGGGCTACAAAAGCATAAAGCAAAGCAAAAATACTGCAGACAGATATCTTATAAGAGGATAAAGCTTTCTAAGAAGCTGCAAATAATTCTGATGAAATAATATAAGAGAAAGTCATATCAGAAAAGACTCTTTACAGCCAAGGAAGACTTTTTGAGTCTAACGGCTATAAAGGACAGCCTGACAGATAAAGCAGAAATCATATCTCAGCTAATAAGACAAACGACTTTGTCAGAAAAAAGATTAGCTCATGCATAAGAAATGGAAAAGATATTGCATGGAAATGTTATCACAATTTATTCAAATAATCTTTTATAAAATGTGCCAAAATAAACATGAAATTAATCACATCATAGAAGACGACAAAACTACTTAAAACATACAGCAAAACGTCGAACGACCCTTGGAGATCGTCGACCGAAGCACAGAGATCGTCGACCTATCGGACAGATAGTCGAACGATCCAGATAGTCGAACTATCAAAGAAGATAGTCGAACTACCTCAGCAGATAGTCGACCTATCAGAACAGATAGTCGAGCTATCAGATAGTCGATCTATCCGGACAGATAGTCGAATTACCAATCAAAACAGATAGTCGACCTATCAAGCAGATAGTAGACCTATCACAGAAAACAGATAGTCGACCTATCAACAGATAGTCGACCTATCACAGAAAACAGATAGTCGACCTATCAACAGATAGTCGACCTATCAAAGCAAAACAGATAGTTGACCTATCAACAGATAGTCGAACTATCAGATAGTTGAACTATCCAAGCAGATAGTCGAACTATCAAAGAAGAGCAGATAGTCGACCTATCAACAGATAGTCGAGCTATCACAGAAAGCAGATAGTCAACCTATCAACAGATAGTCGAACTATCAGATAGTTGAACTATCCAAGCAGATAGTCGAACTATTAAAGAAGAGCAGATAGTCGACCTATCAACAGATAGTCGAACTATCAAGGGAAAACAGATAGTCGACCTATCAACAGATAGTCGAACTATCAAACAAAGCAGATAGTCGACCTATCAACAGATAGTCGAACTATCAATGCAGACAGAACGTCGACCAACTGATAGACGATCGTTGATCAGCCGATAGACGATAGTCGAGCGGCGTTCGACCATAGTCGAACGAAAAATTACTTAGCCATATTTTCATCTGGACAGGCAATTCTACACAACTAGAGAATCTATCCTATCAACTAACCTTTGACCATAGATAAATCTTGGGTCAAGAGACAGAAAGAGAAGACTAAACTCAAATCAAAATCTAGGGTACCAACAATCTCCCCCTATTTGAGTTTAGTCTCTCAACAACTAAAACATACAAAATTAATTACTGAAAGTAAATAAAATGCATGAAAACAAATAACTAAGCAGATAACATCAATCAAACAAATAAACAATTAACTGTCAATCAATGAAATATTAAGATGCTTCAGAGTTAGGTTTAGGATCAGAAGAGCTAGAAACAAAAGTAATCTTTCTTGAGGGATCTAGAGCTTCTTTTCTCGATAACTTCAAGTCTTGTTCTCCAATGATTTTCAATTCTGTTTTTCTTGGGACAACTGCCTCAGGATGCTTTTCCATGTACTTTGAAGGATCAAATATCTCAGGTCTAACCTGGAACTTATCGAGCTCCTTCATTCTGAATTTCGACATTGTGGTCAATCCTGCAGTGTCTTTTCCTTCTGCTTTTGCTTTCTTAATTTGAGCAGCTCCAACCAGTTCAAGAAAATGAGCCATCCTAAAATTAGGATCAAGCTTTGGGCTTTCATAAACATTCTCAGAAGATGTGTCAACTGGTTCTTTATCCTGAATAACTAGATAAAAAGGAGGAGCAGACTTAGCAAATGTCTTGCTAGAATTTTCAGATAAAAATAAATTGCTTACCTTTTGGAGCATCCTTCACAGAATGAACTGGCTTAGGAGAGGTTGAGCTTTTGATTTCTTTAGAATGAGGAGGAGAAAATGTTGGTCTTTGATACACTACCTCCTTTACTTGTTCTTTAACAGCATCAGGTCTTTGATAGCCAGTTTGACTTTTACCTTGGTATCCTTGTGAACTTCTCCTTTGAGCTGACTGAAATGGATTTAATCTTTCAGACTGAGCAGCAGGTTTTGAAGATAAGTTTCCTGAGGCTCCTGCACTGGGAGGTGGAGGAGGAGGACCTCTAGGATTCCATCTTGGGACAGGAGAGTCATACCTCTTTGACTTCTTCCTTTGCTTTTGCTGGTTCTTAGAAAATAACATCCAATGTTGAAACTCTTTTGATTTTGGATCAATCCCTTTCAGGATATAATAGGGAGTATCATTATCTGGATTAGGAGGAGGAGGAGCTACAACTTTCCTTTTCTTTTTAGCAATCCTTTTTCTTTTTGACTCAGCAGACTCATTAGAATCAATTTCATCTTCAGAATTAGAAGAAATGGGCAGATCATAAGGGTCAATTGCATCTTTCAAAGCTCTTTCCTTTTCCTTTAGAGCAGCTTTTTCTACTTCTTCTTCCATGGCATCCTGTGCCAGGAGAGCATCTAAATCCAAACCCCGGGAATCATCCCATACAGTAGATTTTTCGATTTGGGCATCTGCAGCTTTTTCTTGAAGATCAGAAACTGTCATGGTGACCAGTTCTGCTTGCACTTCTGGCTGAACAACTTGTTCTGGTTCAAACTGAGCTTCTGTAGCTGGTAGGAGATCAGGCTCTTGAAAAACTTCTTCCATTTTATCTGTAGTATTATAAATAAAATTTTTCTAAATGACATCTAATCATCCCTTCCAGATATTCCCATACAAGCATATCAGTTAACAAGTCTAAAAAGTAAGTAAAGGGAATACCTTCAGAATCGACCACTGCGTGTCCTAACTCCCACAATTCATCTAGAAAGGAAGTGATAATTCCTTCTAGGTACAGGGCGACCAAGGGAGTAGAACATTCTTCTAAGCAAGCTTTGACAATAAATTCAGATTTCAATAATGCATCAGAAATTTCCTTTTCAGATAGAGGAGGAGGAGGAGCTGAATCTTCTATTGCTTTCTCTGCCACTGCATGATGATCTGCTGGAGGGGAGGCCAAAGGCTGCTCAGAGACATCTTCATCAAGCATCTCCCCCTGCCTGATTTCAGTAGATACTGAAACCAGGCCCCTAGAGGAAGAGGGCTCAGCAGACTTTGAGAGTGCCTGAATAGCAGCAGTCAAAGAGGAGATAGAGGAAGCAAGAGGAGCAATTGCCGCTTCAATCATAATTTTGATTGAGGGGGTAATTAACTCCACAATGCTAGAAATAAATGCTGGAGTTATTTCAAAGGATGATGATAAAGATGATGGGGGAATTTCATAGGATGGATGATCAGCAGGGATGGTATGATGGACTAGAGAATGAACTGGAGATGGAGATGGAACTGGAGATGAATGAGTGGATGCAGGGTGATCAATGTGATCAGAAGAAGGGATTGGAGACTGAGGAGGAGTAGAAATCTCAGAAACCAACAAATCAAAACTAGGATGAGATATCCTAGCAAGATGAGACAGGAGAGGAGATGTAGAAGGTCGTACTTCAATTGAAGTTGATGGAACTTCAACTGAAGAAGACGGCAAAATAGATGAAGAAGATGGAAGGGATGGATTTGCTGAGCCAGCTGCTTGTAGGGGGGGAGTGACTGAGACAGTCCTGGTGCTCTCAGATATAGCTGGAGCAACCCCTGCAGGAGCGGGCTTCAGGAAGGTCCTTTTCCATTTGGCGAACAGGGATGGATCCATCTTCTTGCTGGCGTTTATGGAGGTAGCAGCTGAAATTAACAGATGGGGATATTTCTCCTTCAGAAAAATCCCAACTACCCTACCCAGGGTAACTTCTTTCTTGCCATTCTTTTTCCTGATCAAATCAAATAATACTCCTGCCCAATTGATCTGTTTCTTATTCACAATTGCACACATCAGTGCAAACTGCTGTCTTGTAATATTGTCGTGGGCAGAGTGCTTTCCCAGTAGCACTTTTCCAACTATTTCAGCAAGAAACTTAATCTTAAACGGAAAGTTTACTTTCAGCAGCTTAGAGGGAATGCCTTCGGCATGTCCCAGCTCTATCAGCATCCTCCCAAACTCAGGGGCATCTTGCTCGTACTCTTCTTCTCCATTAATCAATCCAAATATTTCAGTTAAAATAGCTGGAGTCAATGTTACCTCTTCTCCGCCAATAGTTCCGGTCATCGAATCATCATTTGAAGACGAAGTGAATGCCCACTCTTTGATCTCTTGAGTGTTTATCTTTATTCTGGAGGACATGAGCTTCTCTAACCCTTGATCTTTGCACCGAGTAAGAATTTCCACTATTCCGGGTTCGCAACAGCTGAAGGAGTCGAAATCTATACTGAATCCTGCATCAAATTTTACTACTGCCAGGAGCGCTGGATAAATCGCCATCGAGAGGGTTGGAGAAGACGAGGGAGAGATGGCGAGGACGGAGCGGCAGAAATCGCAAGACAAAGAGCAAGCGGGAAGACAGAATGCGAAAAGACGCTCTCCGTCGACGATAAAAGCAACTATCTCTTAACCTAGGTCGACCATCGGCTTTATATTAAAACAACGATCGTCGATCTATTTAAAAGATGCTGGAGACGACGGTCGAACGGTCGTTCGACGATCGGTCCTGAAGCAGAGTAGTCGATCAATCGTTCGACTATTTCTGTCTTCACAAACAACAAGCTGTCGTCAACCATCGATCGACGATAAGCTCGACCTGTTCGACTATCTTCGAATGCCGGTCGACGATCTTCAAGCAGATAAACTATCTTCAACCAAGGGTCGACGATAGGCTTAATCCGATCGACTATCTTCGAACGTCGTTCGACTATCTTCGAACAAGTTTCAACAAGGCAGACGTCACACTTAGTCTCTTCCATTAATCATGCCTAGTTGAACTAAAATGAATATATGCTTCTGTTCATCTAAGGGCTTGGTGAATATATCACCTCTCTGAAGGTCTGTGGATATGAACTCAAGGCTGATCTTGTTCTTTTCCACACAATCTCTCAGGAAATGGTGCCGGATCTCAATGTGTTTCGTTCTAGAGTGGTGCACTAGATTTTGTGCAATAGAGATAGCACTGGTACTATCACACATGATTTTTGTGTTCTTGTGTGAGTACCCATAATCCAAAAGTTGATTTTGTATCCACAGGATCTGTGAACAACAACTAGCAGCTGCTATATATTCAGCTTCTGCAGTTGAGGTTGAGACAGAGGCCTGCTTCTTACAGAACCAAGAGACCAATCTCTCTCCCATTAACTGACAAGTCCCTGAGGTACTTTTCCTATCAACTCGACAACCAGCATAATCAGAATTAGAATATCCAATTAATTTAAATTCTGACTCAGCTGGGTACCAAAGTCCTAGATTTGGACATCCCTTCAGGTATCTCAAGATTCTCTTGAGAAGAATCAGATGAGATTCCTTGGGGTTGACCTGGAATCTAGCACAAAAGCATGTAGCAAACATTATGTCTGGCCTACTTGCAGTTAAATACAATAGGGAACCAACAATGGCCCTATAATTCTTTTGATCAACAGGCTTTCCCTGATCATCAGAATCAATAACTACATTAGTATCCATAGGTGTATGCATTGCTGAAGCATCAGCCATCCCAAACTTCTTTACCAATTCATTGGCATATTTGGATTGGGAGATGAAGATGCCATCAGCATCTTGCTTTACTTGGAGACCAAGAAAGTAAGACAGCTCACCCATACTACTCATCTCAAACTTGGAATGCATCAAGTTAGAGAACTTTTTGCATAGTTTGGGATCAGTGGAACCAAAAATAATGTCATCCACATACACTTGAACTATCAGGATTATGTCCTTGTGGTGCTTGACGAAAAGGGTTCTATCAACTACTCCCCTAACAAAGTTGTGCTCTAACAGGAAACTAGCTAGAGTCTCATACCAGGCTCTTGGTGCTTGTTTGAGTCCATAAATAGCTTTTTGCAACTTGAATACATGTGAGGGCTGAGTTGAAGAAACAAACCCAGGTGGTTGTTCAACAAATACCTCTTCCTTTAGCTCACCATTAAGAAAGGCACTTTTGACATCCATCTGAAAAACTTTAAACTTCATATAGGCTGCATAGGCTAAGAAGATCCTTTTTGCCTCTAGCCTTGCAACAGGAGCAAAGGTTTGGTCATAATCTATACCTTCCTCCTGTCTGTAGCCCTGAGCTACAAGCCTAGCTTTGTTCCTTACAATGATTCCATTTGCATCCAACTTGTTTCTATACACCTACTTGGTTTCTATGATCAGTTGGCCTTTAGGTCTTGGAACCAAAGTCCATACTTTACATCTCTCAAACTGATTGAGTTCCTCTTGCATAGCAATGATCTAGTGGGGATCTAGCTCAGCATCTTTAATGGTGAGGGGCTCAATCTGTGAGAGGAAACAAGCATGCATCATATCCTATCTTAACTGATGTCTTGTTTGAACACCAGCTGATATGTCTCCTGTCACTTGAGATGTAGGATGATCTCTAAGTGTGACAACATCAGCAGGTGGGATGTGATCTTCAGCAATAGTTGGGATTAATTCCTCAGGAGGAATTTGATCTACTATTGGTGGAACAACAACAACCTCTGCAAGGTCTTCATCACTGTCTGATTCAGTGATATGAAGAGTTGAAAGATGGAGAATCTCTTGAGTGACATCTTTGGTAGATTCTTGTACCTGCAATGAACTTGAGGAAGGGGAATATCCTATAAGCTTTGCTTATTTGGGAATATCCAAGAAAAATTCCCATTGAAGCTTTTGCTTCAAATTTTCTAAGGTATTCTTTATTATTATTATGAATATAAACTACACAACCAAAAACTCTAAAATAATTTATTTTAGGTTTCTTTCCTTTAAGCAACTCATAAGGAGTTTTACACTTAAGCTTGTGTATCAGACTTCTATTCAAGACATAGTTGGCTGTACTAACAGCTTCTGCCCAATAGGAAAGAGGCATATTAGCATCTGCCAACAATGTGCCAGTAGCTTCAATTAGTGTTCTGTTCTTCCTTTCAACTACCCCATTTTGTTGGGGAGTTCTAAGAGCTGAGAAGCTATGTTTGATACCTTCTCTCTCACAGAATTCTTGCATGTGAAGAGAGTCAAACTCAGTACCATGATCACTTCTGATCAAGGCCACCTGAGTAGAGTACTCATTCTGCACACATAATAGAAAATCTGTAAGGGCTTTGAAGTTATCAGCCTTAGTTCTCAAAAAGAACACCCAAGTGAACCTAGAGAAGTCATCTAAAATGACTAGGGTGTAATACTTCCCTCCTAAACTCTGTACATTTATTGGGCCAAATAGGTCCAAATGTAATAAATATAGGATTCTAGGAGAATCACTTTTATTTACTGATTTAAATGAATTCTTGGTTTGCTTGCCTAATTGAGAAGCCTTGCATAGGCTCTCCTTCTTGTAGGGGCAAGAAGGTAAACCTCTAACAAGGTTGTGTTTAGATAACCTAGATATATTCTTGAGGTTAACATGGCTAAGCCTTTTATGCCATAAAGTATTGTTATTGGTTACTTCATTAAATAAGCAGATTTCAGAATGAGTTGAGTTAAAATCTACTAAATAAATGTTACCTTGTCTAATACCTACTAACACAACATTATTATTTAAAGTAATATTACAAAGGGAGTTAGAAAATGATACCTGGTATCCAGCATCACATAACTGACTTACTGAAATTAGATTATGCTTCAGTCCAGTTACATAAGCAACTCTCTTGAATGTTACAGCTCCAATTGTCATCCTGCCATAGCCTTCAGTTTGACCACAGCTTGAATCTCCAAAGATTACCTTTGGGCCAAGCTTTGCCTTGAACCTTGACAGATGTTCTTTATTTCCTGTCATATGCTTGGAGCAACCACTATCCAAATACCACTTATTTTGAGTGATAGGATAGGTCTTCACCTGCAAATAAATCAATTAAACATTGTGGACCCAGGTAACCTTGAGTCCCTTGTTTTTCACATAAGAAAAACTGGAAATAAATGAATAAGCAGGCTGAGGGTGATAACCTAACGGGTAAGATCTCCTAGGTGGGATTCTCCATGCAGATGATGGGTCAATGAACCTAGGGTTTCTATTTTCATTCTGGTTTCTAAAGTTCTGGGTGAAGTTTTGAAATTCATATTGAAAGCGTCGATCAGCAATC
The DNA here is from genome assembly GCA_039513925.1 of Platanthera zijinensis. Classification (NCBI taxonomy): domain Eukaryota; kingdom Viridiplantae; phylum Streptophyta; class Magnoliopsida; order Asparagales; family Orchidaceae; genus Platanthera; species Platanthera zijinensis. The sequence continues at coordinate 238,811,684 of CM077079.1, read as the reverse complement.
GACGATGGGTGCCCAGATCGTCGATCTCCGTTCGACCATTGGGCCTGCGATCGTCGAGCAGCGTTCGACGCTCTTTGTAATTCCTTAAATTTTTGTTTTCTTTTCTCTCTTTTAGCTTTATTTAAAGCTCTATTAACTTGATTAACTTGCTCAGTGTTTTTTATTCCACTAGATGAAATAAAATTCACTAGAGTTGAAAGTTAGTTTTTAAGAATGATTGGGGGTTCACTAGAAGATGCTCCTAAGCCTAATTTGTTATTGCCTGACCTAGTGTTAGACATGCTGGTTATTTCAAGCAACTTAAGGCTTCTACCATTCAGAGATTCTTCTAACCTTTTTGACTTAGCTAATTCATTCTTAAGGAATTTTATTTCTTCACTAGAAGTAGTGAGTTCTGTTGTTAACCTAATATTTTCATTAGAAATTAATTCAGATTCAGCTAGTTTAATTCTAAGCTCTTTTATTTCCTTTTCAGAGCTAATTAAATCTAAACACAAAGATTTAAAATCTGATTTAAATTCATCAGATGTAAAATCATAAGATGACAATACCTCATCTTCAGTTGGCATTTCATCATCAGAATCTGAACTCTCTGTAGCTGAGTGATTGCTGCAGGCATTAATTGCCATCAGGCAAACTTCCTTTGCCTTCTTTTCTTCTTCATCCTCACTGGAGCTTGAGGAAGAAGATTCCTCATCAGAATCGCTCCAGGTTTCAGCAACAAAGCCTCTCTCCTTCTTTTTGTTCTTGTAGGAGGATGGCTTGGAATGCTTCCTGTGCTGATCCTTGTCTTTCCTTTTATCTTTATTCTTTTCCTCTGGACAATCTGGAAGAATATGTCCAGGCTTCCTACAACCATAACAGATTATTTCTTTAGTAGGAGTGCGATCATACCTTGGTTTTTCTTCATACTTTGAAGACTTCTTTCTGAAGTCTTTCCTTCCCATCTTGAGAAACCTTTTGGCAAATAATGCCATCAGTTCCTCATTGGACTGGCATACTTCAGAAGTGTCAGCAGCTTTGAGAGCAAGGGTTTGCTCTTTTCTTGTAGGAGTTGGGGTCTTTGCTTCAGCTTCAGCTTCTCTGGACTTCAGCACTTGCTCAAAAGACTTGAGCTTACCGAGAAGGGCTTCTGTTGAAATTTCTGTTGTGCTTCTGGCCTCCTTGATAGGCCAGATCCTCAGATCCCATGTGCTAGGGAAGCACATAAGAATCTTATCATTGACCTCTGTCAATGAAATATCCTTATCAAGAGTCCTCAGCTCATTGATGATTGAGCTGAGCCTTGTGTACATAGCTTCAACTGATTCAGCATCAGTTTTCTTGAAATTCTCATACTGTGAGATAAGGTTGGACCTCCTGTCCTTCCTTTCATCAACTGAACCAGCTACAATCTGGTTCAGTGTATCCCACATAGCTTTTGCTGAGGAGCAGTCAGCAACCTTCTGGAATACTTCATCAGACATTGTCTGAGCCAGAATGTTCATTGCCTTGGCATCTGCTATCTTTGCCTTTTTGTATTCATCATTGTAGTCTGGAGGAGGCACTGCACTCATATCAGTTGATGATGAGGTAGTAGCTGCAGCAGGTGCTCTTGGTGGTCCTGTCAAAATAGAAGCAAAAATACTCTCATCAATAGAGTTCATATATAATTTAATCCTTGCTTTCCAGATGCTGAACTTGGCTAAGTTGCATGTTGGAGGTCTGGTGCTAGAGTAATCCTTGAACTGGGCCATGATAGTGAAATTGAATATCTATAAACTTTGGTATCTATCAGGATCTTGTGACTTAGGTGTTAGCCTATTCAGTCAGTCAACCTCCCTCTGATACCAATTGAAAGAAAAGGGGATAGATACTACTCTAGAGGGGGGGGGGGGGGGGGGGTGAATAGAGTAATCAAAAATTGCACTAGCAAAGTTGACTGTCTACTCAACTCCCTTGAAGTTAATTACGGAATGAAGGTTATAGATATTTGAGATTAAACCTTAAAGCCTAACACAAGTGATGTGCACAAAAGGCAGCCAACTGTAATTACAGTTAAGGCTAGGAATCCTAAACAGCAACTAGCAAACCTAGTTAAAATCTAATCACAGCCACAATGCAAGTAATTAATTAAAGCAATCCAGACGACACAAGGAATTTATAGTGGTTCCCCAAACAACTTGGGTACGTCCACTCTTTTACCAACAAGGTAGAAATCCACTCAGGTTTTTGATCAGGTGCCCTGCCACCAACAAGATCTGCTTCAGGTAGATCCAGAAACTCTTTAGACTTTTGATCAGGTGTCTAAAAACCAACACAGGTTTTTGATCAGGTGCCCTGCCACCAAGGGATACTTTTGAAGGGAGTAATAACCCTTTACAGGAGGGGGAAAGGAGGTTAAGGTGTCTTCTCTATTTTACAATAGATTAGAGAAGCATAATAACTTGAACTGAGCTAGAAAGCTCTAAAAGAATCAAGGCTCCCCCTGGCTAAAAGAATGTCCAGGTGAAGTCTTGCTTCAGTGCAGAAACACTTCAGAAAATACTGAAGGAAAAAGCTACAAGAAGATAAATAATATGAAATAAAATTTCTTCTTCAGACAACTATCTTCTTCTTCTTCTTCAAAAAGCTCTGAGTGAAGATCTTCCTGTAGGCAAGAGAACTCAGGTTGAAGAAGAGTGAAGAACTAAAGCTTCTTCTCAGTTAGATGTGAATGAGCTGAGAGCAGTTGGAAACTGTAAGTTCTAAGCTTGAATGCTGCTGATAGCTTTTTTTGGTATGTGAGAGCTAGCTTCTTTCTTTCTTCAAAGAAGTCTTTATATAGCAGCAGCAGTAACGGCTCTTACTTGAGTTTGAATCTTGTCTTCTACTGAACTCTGCAAGCTGGGCTGCAAAAAGCATAAAGCAAAACAAAAATACTGCAGACAGATATCCTATAAGAGGATAAAGCTTTCTAAGAAGCTGCAAATAATTCTGATGAAATAATATAAGAGAAAGTCATATCAGAAAAGACTCTTTACAGCCAAGGAAGACTTTTTGAGTCTAACGGCTATAAAGGACAGCCTGACAGATAAAGCAGAAATCATATCTCAGCTAATAAGACAAACGACTTTGTCAGAAAAAAGATTAGCTCATGCATAAGGAATGGAAAAGATATTGCATGGAAATGTTATCACAATTTATTCAAATAATCTTTTATAAAATGTGCCAAAATAAACATGAAATTAATCACATCATAGAAGACAACAAAACTACTTAAAACATACAGCAAAACGTCGAACGACCCTCGGAGATCGTCGACCGAAGCACAGAGATCGTCGACCTATCGGACAGATAGTCGAACGATCCAGATAGTCGAACTATCAAAGAAGATAGTCGAACTACCTCAGCAGATAGTCGACCTATCAGAACAGATAGTCGAGCTATCAGATAGTCGATCTATCCGGACAGATAGTCGAACTACCAATCAAAACAGATAGTCGACCTATCAAGCAGATAGTGGACCTATCACAGAAAACAGATAGTCGACCTATCAACAGATAGTCGACCTATCATAGAAAACAGATAGTCGACCTATCAACAGATAGTCGACCTATCAAAGCAAAACAGATAGTCGACCTATCAACAGATAGTCAAACTATCAGATAGTTGAACTATCCAAGCAGATAGTCGAACTATCAAAGAAGAGCAGATAGTCGACCTATCAACAGATAGTCGAGCTATCACAGAAAGCAGATAGTCGACCAATCAACAGATAGTCGAACTATCAGATAGTTGAACTATCCAAGCAGATAGTCGAACTATTAAAGAAGAGCAGATAGTCGACCTATCAACAGATAGTCGAACTATCAAGGGAAAACAGATAGTCGACCTATCAACAGATAGTCGAACTATCAAACAAAGTAGATAGTCGAACTATCAACAGATAATCGAACTATCAACGCAGACAGAACGTCGACCAACTGATAGACGATCGTCGATCAGCCGATAGACGATAGTCGAGCAGCGTTTGACCATAGTCGAACGAAAAATTACTTAGCCAGATTTTCATCTGGACAGGCAATTCTACACAACTAGAGAATCTATCCTATCAACTAACCTTTGACCATAGATAAATCTTGGGTCAAGAGACAGAAAGAGAAGACTAAACTCAAATCAAAATCTAGGGTACCAACAAATAACAATGGTAATTATTAGCTGACCAAATTATAATGACCCCACCCCTCACTCGGGGTGGCGGTGCTTCCTCCCTGCAGGCATTAGCATAATTATATATTGGCAATCAAAACGTGTAACTTAAGCACCATTCGCCACAGACGTTGGCACAAATGCCCAATGGTCGGTGCTCTCAGGGTACATTCTTTGTGCAAAGGATCACAAGGATCGCACCACCATTCTCTGTGACGGTCAAGAACGTTTGAGCATTCAGTCTCACAAGGGCCAAGGAAAGAGACATTGCCCCAGTGCTATGACAAGTCATATGATTTACATATTGACCACTCAAAGTCGACCAGCATAGGGGAGGGTACAGTTCAGCCACATCTTGTGCTCAAATCGTCCGGCTCGCAGGCCTAGCGAGGGTCATCATCCCCTTTCCCTTTTATGCATGATCCATAACTCTGTAAGGATCCGAGGATAGCATTCATGGCTACCAAAGCTGAGCAACTTAAGCTCACGCTCCACAAAATGGCCCCCAGGTCTTCGAGAGACAGGCATGCACGGACTTCAGGTTTCATAAGACGGGATTCAACAAACGTCCACAAGGTTTCCAAGAAACAGGCCTCAACAAACAATACAACGCTCACTGGGAGCTATCGCCGATAGTAATGCTGCCTCTGCTCGGTAGGGGAAAGACTATCGATTCTTCTCCGACACGGGTGTTTTCCTGGAGTCTACATCTAGTACTCTCAACGCAGCCATCTGTACACCCCACGACTCCGAAATCTACGCAATAACCACAGAGTCTTCTCTAGCATATAAAAATATACCAACATCACCAATCCAGACTAACCTGTCCGGATGGGCTTCACACAGCATGTCTATTCCATACTTTGATTCCATATCTAAATGCAAAACTAACGGGGATACACAGATCTACCCGTCGGGAGAACCACTTCCACGTGTTCATGGAGTGTCTACCCTCAAATGCCCAAAAAAACTTCACATGTCCAAGGAAGAGGATCGCTACCCTATGAATCCATTTTGGTGCCATAGGATAAAATCTAGATGGTTAGAATCGACCGATATGGCTTTGCCTTCGTAGATCCGAACTTGCCTTGCGAATCCGAGCTCTGAATCTCAAACAGGGGCGAGATCTCCCCTCTCTGGTGCTACTTCTCCTCCTTCAAACGTCCAGCCCAAGTTTCTCAAACTCTAAAAGAATAAAGTGAAAACGGCCAAATCAATACTATAAAAAGAGTTACCACCGCGTGATAAATAGCTACCGTCGCGCAGTACTGCCAATCAATGCCTTGATTCGCATGCCACTGCCAAGGCCCTCCAACCATATGCCGACACGTGGCTGCACCGTTACAGCTTCACTATCGTCGCGCAATAAGAATGCTAATGTTTCACGGTAGCTAGTGATAGTTATGGCATGACCGCTTCAGCTACCCCCGCGTGATAGTTACTACCGCCACGCGGTAGAAACCCGAGAAACTGACAAATAAATTGCCAAGCTACCACCTGCGATATCTCTACCGCTGGGCAATAGCTTCCCAAGAACTCGGCCAAGTAAATGACTAACGCTGCACGATAAGAACCTACCGCCTCGCGGTAGTATAGGCGTTGAGTCACCTCGCCTTACTCAACGATCTCGACTCCAGACGCTACCGCCACGTGGTATCAGCCTACTGTCGAGCGATACCCAATGCGTCGAGTCAACTCGCCTTACTCGGCACTCTCGACGCCTGGCGCTACCACGATGCGGTATTAGCCTACCGTCGTGAGGTACCTTCCTTTCTTGCCTACAGAAAACTCTGGAAGTTACAAATCTCCCTCACTTAAAGAATTTCTCCCCAAAATTACATATTGCAGAAAAAAGAAAGAATATCAATACTATAAAAATATAACTAGCACAAAAAGTTCGGGAAACTCCGCCTTCATGGTTTGTTCACGCTCCTGTGACAGCTCCTCTTGGCCATAGTTGTCCCAACAGACCTTGACACCCCTGATAGACTTATTGTGAAGTTTCTTAACTTCTAAGTCTTCAATTCAAATGGGCTTGACCTTCGTTGTCAACCCACCATCAATCGGTACCTGATCCGCCGTAACCACCTGCGTAAGCTCTTGCACTGCTTTTCGCAACATAGATATGTGGAATACGTCATGCAGACCACTAAGCTCTATTTAAAGCTTTAATCGATAAGTGGCTTCACCAACATGCTCCAAAACCTCAAACGGCCTGAGGTGTCTCGGACTTAGCTTTTTCAGTCGTCGAATCCTTGGCACGCCCTTGAATAGTTTGATCTTCAACTAAACCCAATCGCCCATGATGAACTCAACATTTCTGTGCTTGACATTGTAATATTTAGCCTGTCTATCTTGTGCTATCAACAGCCACTCCCTGATTATCCGAACAATAGAAGGTTCCTCCTCAATATCCTTCCGCTTATACAACTTTGACTCGCCCGTCTCCAACCATGACAACGGAGTACGACACTTTCTACCATATAGGGCCTCGAAGGGCGCCATTTGAATACTTTCTTGGTAGCTATTGTTGTAAGCGAACTCGATTATATATAAGTGATCCTCCAACTTTTTCCCGAAACCTAGGATGCATATACGAAGCATGTCCTCCATCGTCCTATTTACCCTCTCAGTCTAACCATCTATCTACAGATGAAAGGTCGTACTGAACTTCAGTTTGGTACCCAACAGTTGATGTACTACCCTCAAGTCATTAGACATGAAGCGCCCATTTTGGTCACTCACGATGCTATAGGCCACACCATGCAGTCATACAATATTATCTACATATAATTTTGTCAGTTTCTCCACCAAATCGTCCTTCCTATTCGGGATAAAGTGCGACACTTTCGTCAAACGATCAACGGTCACCCAGATGGCGTCGTTTCCCTTCTACGATCTCGGTAAACCATGCACAAAATCCATGGATATGTCATCTAACTTCCATTCCGGTATAGGCAAAGACTTTAAAAATCCACCGGGCTTCTGATATTCGGCCTTCACCAAGGCACAAATTGACATTTTGTTATATATAGTGTTATGTCCTTCTTCAGCCCTGGCCACCAGAATAGCTTTTTCATGTCTTTATACATCTTCGTGCTTCCTGGGTGAATCGAGTACTTGGTATAATGAGCCTCGTGCATTAATTCTTCCCGTATTCTACCCATCTTTGGGATGCACAAACGACTGTTCTTCCACAACAACCCGTTATCAACAGTAAACTAGGTATTTGACCCTTCCAAAGACTCAGATATATCGCGTTTCATACTGTCGTCCAAATCCAAAGCATGTCAAATCTGATTGGCGAGGTCATACTGTACCTTTATCCAGTTCAAACGTGCTTCAACACTCGACCTCCTATCAATACAAGAGTTCTCTAAGGCCTTCAAATCTCGAACGAGATGCTCATCATGCATCAACAACCAATTGGCCTGCACGGGAGCTATGCAACTTAACGCATCTGCAACCGCATTATCTTTGCCAGAGACATAATGTATCTTGAAGGTGTAGTCCCCAAGGAACTCCATCCACAATCATTGATACATATTTAGGTCCTTCTGATCCAACAGATACTTCAAGCTCTTATGATTTGTGTAAATATCGACCTTCATGTCGTACAAGTAGTGCCTCCAGAGCTTCAGCGTGAATATCACGGCCGCCAACTCTAAGTCATGGAATAGATAATTCCTCTCATGCACCTTCAACTAGAGCCAAACATAAGCTATTACTATCACATGTTGTAATAGAATGCATCCTAATCCACTGCCTGAAGCGTCGTTGTAGATCTCAAAGCCTTCTGTCCCACATGGCGAGCATAGAATAAGTGTTGTAGTCAGACGACTTTTCAGTTCTTCGAAAGCTTGTGCGCAGGCTGGTGACCAAACAAACTTATGATCCTTCCTTTTCAGGGTCGTGAGGGGTAAAGCTATCCACGAAAAAGTTCTCCACAAAGCGCTTGTAGTAGCCGGCAAGTCCCAAAAAACTCTAGACTTCCGCCACAGAAGTCAACATAGGCCACTCCCGTATTGCAGCAACCTTTGTCGGATCCACCACGATACCCTCACCATTGAAAATATGACCAAGAAATGCCACAAAAAATAGCCAAAGATCACATTAAGAGAATTTGGCTTACAACTGATTTCTCCTCAAGGTCTCCAGGACAATATGTAAGCGCTCCATGTGATCATCCTCGGACTGGGAGTACACCAGGATATCATCGATGAACACTATCACGATCCGATCCAAATACTCCTTGAACATCCGATTCATTAAGTCCATAAACACGGATGGCGCATTCGTCAGCCCGAAAGGCATGATAGTGAACTCATAATGCCCATAACGTGTACTGAACGACATCTTGGGAATATCACTTTCCCTGATTATCAGCTGATAATATCCAGATTTCAAGTCCAGGTTCGAATACATAGTCGACCCAACTAACTGGTCGAACAAATCATCGATCCTCAAAATCGGGTACTTGTTCTTCACTTTAGTTTATTCAATTCCTGATAATCGATACACAATCGCAGACTTCCATCCTTCTTTTTCACAAACAGGATTGGGGTGCTCCAAGGTGATGAACTTGGACACTTAAACCCCTGCTCTATCAGATCTTGAAGTTGTGCCTTCAATTCTGCCATCTCTCTTGGTTCTAAGCGGTAAGGAGACCGCGACACGGGCTTGGCACCTGACACCAACTCAATGGTGAACTCGATCTCTCTCTGAGGCGGGGATTCAGGGAGATTTTCGAGGAAAACATCGGCAAACTCTGACACCACAAGAATACTGGCTAAGTCAGGCTTGGGATTCTTTTCCTCTAAAAGTGTGAAGAACAGTCATGCACCCTCATGAACTGCTTTAACTACTTGGAGAGCAGACATTAACGTCTTGCTCAATCCCTTCATACTAGAGAAAATAGTTTTTTGGCTTATATTCAACCCCAGTTTAATAGTCATCGAACTACAATCAATGTACGCACACTGCTCCGAGAGACAATCCATGTCAAAGATCACGTCAAACTCTACTATCGGTAGTAGTGACGCTTCCAGGTCAAAAGTTTGACTTCCTATCAGCACTTTAACGTGACAGACTCTATCTGCACGCATCGAACACTCATTAGGTAGTAGAACATCCAATCTATCCTTAGTCACAGAAGAGGGCACTCTGATACGTGACATGAAGTTCTCGGATAGGAAAGAGTGTGAAGCTCCTTGTAACACCCCCATCTATCACATAACATATAACAGAAGGTCCGACCGAGGCCCGATTCCATATACTACGAACAAACCAAGTTACTATAGTGAAACTATAATCCAATATTTCGCATCCTAACACAGAGTGCATTCTAGCGGAAGTAATTTAAAGGTTATAAATAGAACCCAACAACATGAATGTCACCTACCACAAAGGAATGAAAGACAAATACACAAAGAAGGTTTTGGACTTAAGGCCTTACTTTGTTTATCTAAAATTAGAGTATTTTGCAAATATCGACACGTAGGCCGGCCACACATGAGAATAAAATAAACACAATGGGCACTTTGCTTTGGCCTTGAAGGGCCAGCTTAGCTATCCTAGGCTTTAGCCCGCTAAATCCCGCTTTGCTCCCTGTACCTACAAGCACATTCCACCACACGGTGGTAAATTATAGCAACGGTCAGCATTAGCTGACCAAATTATAATGACCCCACCCCTCATTCCGGGTGGCGGAGCTCCTTCCCTGTAGGCATTAGTATAATCACAAAATGGCAATCAAAATGTGCAACTTAAGCACCATTAGCCACAGACATTTGAGCCAATGCCCAACGCCCCATTCTCTCAGACACACTCTTGGTACACAAGACCTCAAGGGTCACACCACTGTCCTTTGACGGTCATCAACATTTGAGCTTTAAGTCTCACAAGGACCTAAGCCAGATACAACACCCCAAGCCTCCAACAAAGTCATAATGATCTGTAGATCCACTGTATGACTCACTCCAAGACGGACGATAAGGGTTGGGTACAGTTCAGCCTTTTCCCGTGCTCAATTCATCAGGCTCGCCATCCACGATGTTGGTTGGCATCCTCTTTCCCATTTCCTTGCTATTCATAAATAGGTTATGACCTTAGGTTAGCTCTCATTGCTACCAAAGCTTAGTAACTTAAGCTCACACTCCACAAACTGGCCCTCAGGACTTCGAGAGACAGCCACCCAAGGTCTCACAAGATAGGCCTTAAAAAATAGCCCTCAAGTCTCCCAGAGACAGGCTTTAGCATACGACCATAAGGTTTCCAAGAAGCAGGTCTTACCACAGCAACACAACGCTCACTGGGAGATATTGCCGGCAGTAACACTACCGCCGCGCGGTAAAGGGACATACTATCGACTCTTCCCCAAAACGGGTGTTTTCCTAGAGTATAAACCCAGTACTCTCAACGCAGCCATCCACACACCCCGCGACTCTGAAATTTACATAATAACCACGGAGTCTTCTCCGGCATACAAAGCATACAAACATCACCAATCCATACCAACCCATCCGGATGGGCTTCAGACAACATGCATATTCCGTACTTCAATTCCGGATCTAAATGCAACACTATGGGGATACACGGATCTACCCATCAGGAAAACCACTTCCACGTGTTTGTGGAGTGTCTACCCTAAAATGCAAAAATGAATGACTTCATATGTCCAAGGAAGATGATCATTACCCTTGTAGTTCTCCTTGGCGCCATGGGAGAAATCTAGACGATTGAAAATGACCGCTCTGGGATTTCCTCTGTAGATTTGAATTCACTTTGTGAATCTAGACTCTGAATCTCTAATGGAGACAAGAACACTCCTTCCCGGGGCTGCTATTCCTCCTCCAGAAAAGCAGGCCAAACTCTCCAACTCCAGAACAATGAAGAGGAAACGGCCGAACCAGGCATATAAATATAAAGCTACCACCTCGTTTCGCGTGTAACCGAGCAGGCCCTCCAATCACAGGTCGACACATGTCCACGCCATTACAGATTCGCTAACGTCGAGCGTTAGGGCCCTAGCACCTCGCGGTAGCTAGCGATCGTTACATCACGAATGCCCCTGCTACCGCCACGCGATAGTTACTACCGTCGCGTGGTAGTAACCTGAGTGCTTTGATAATTAAATTGCCAAGCTACCGTCTGTGGTAACCCTACCGCTGGGTGTTATCTTCCCGAGAACTCGGACAATAAAAAAAACTAATGTCGTGCCCTAGAAATGTACTGCTGTGTGGTAGACTGGGCGTTGATTCAACTCAATGCTCTTAACGCTATCAACGCTATCAATGGAGCTACTGCCGCGCAGTACCTCGCTATCATCGGGCGATAACCTCCAGAACACCATTTCCTGCTTTAAGAAAATTGGGGCGTTACACTCCTGTATCAAATAGCGCTCGAGCTAGATAGTCCATAACCACGACAAAGCCTAGAACACGATATTCATACGACCAAAGCATAAGATGCAAGGTATGCAAAGTATTACGGCTAAACTTTAACACATACCTGTCACCACCTCGCCTTGCTTGGTGGCCTCCTGCTGGCCTAGGTTGTAGACTGTTGGTTGGGATGGATCTTGATGGGATGCGATTGAATCCACCGTCTTCCCTTTTTCAGAATATGTTTCTCCTGCCTTCTGCTCTGATTTGCCACTCTAATAGTTGCGGGCTATATGCCCCAGTTTGCCACCGTTATAACACATATTTGGGCCTCCTATCCCAGAGGATGCTCCAGTAGTAATCGATAAAGTAGTCGGTCCAGATGTTTTGGGCTTCTTAAACCACTTTCGATGCCTACACTTTGACGAACTTGGAACTTTTTCAAAATCTGACCTCTTCACCACTGAGTCCTTCTTACCTTGAACTCTCTTCAGATCCTTCTCCAGAGATCGGCTTGTATTGACCAAGACAAGAAAGACCTACGTCATAGGACCTGAGAGTAGCAACCTCAGATCGTTGCGTAGTCCTTCGTAGAACCAGTTGGTCTTGCGCTCCTCATCAGTAAAAGTGGAGCCAGCATAACGCCACAATCTCGTGAACTCATGAAGGTAGTCGTCCGCGCTACTATTACTTTGAGTCTCTGGAACTGATTCTCCATAGCTATTTTCTGCGCTGATGGGATTAATCGTGCCATAAATAGTCTTGAGAACTCCTCCATAGAGATATCAGAAAGTTGCCTCCCAACGAAGTGATGTAGCTCTATCTCCTCCCACCATAACCTTTCTTCACTATCCAGAAGGAAAGTGGCTATCGTAACCTTCTGCCACTCCCCAGTCTCTGTTGCAGACATGACTCTTTTAACCCTGGAAAGTCAGTCCTCAGCTTTTGTTGGTGTCTCAGTATCCAAAAAAACTGGTGGATTAAAGCTCATCACGTGCTTTAGCTATTTCTCAGTAGCTCTCCTCTGCACTACGGGCTCTACCACTACTTGATCTGCCACTATAGGTTCTGATATGTGATGGTGATTTTCTAGAAGTTAAATTACAACCAAACTAGAATCCCGAATAGGCAAGCGTACCTATCGAAATGTAGTATAGGAAGTGTCGTATTGCGAATCGGGGCCTATTGAGCACTTGTACTCACAAGGAAAGCTATTATCTTATCGACAGAAAACTTGGTTTGATTATGCTAATTAATAAAACTAAAGTTGATGCTAAAGAGAAATCCGAAATTTGAGAAAACTAGCACTTGATCTAGAATCCCCTTGGACTAAAATAAATCTTCTTGAAAATAATGTAATGCGAGTTCTTAATTATACTCACTCGACCGTGGAGGTTCCTAAAATATAGAAGCGTCTCTCTCGAGCTCATGCTTCTAACTAACCTTAGGTTGATCGATTAAGACCTCTCAGCCAGTCGAAACCCCTAAGCTTGCTTTATGCGGTGAACCCCACTATTGGATTTGACTCCAATCCGGAAGATTTACGTCGTCCTCTCTCGAGGAGTGCATTCAACTCCTTTTATCTTTGAGTGATCTCCTCATATCCGCAACCTCTCGGTCATTTAGGATACGGATCTTAGATCGAAGATCATATCCGCGTAATATGAATTCGATGAAATAAAAATCAAAGATAAATCGTAGCGAGAACAATTAAGAACAAGACATTTAATAAGAAGGAGAAAGATCTATTTTATTCTAAGGTTCATCATGATCAAGTGCTAAAAGAAGATTAGTTACTCATCATGATTGGGGAAATACAAAATAAAGTAGGAAAAGACATGATTGAAATGGAAATAACTAAAATTAAAGTTACAACAAAGGTAATCTAGGCTAGGAAATGAAAATTACAGAGAATAAAACAGCAAAGCAGAAAAGTACAACTCCCAAAATTCGACCCCTGAGCATCTGAAGCTGTTTGGAATTTATAGAAAAAATTTCTGTTTGGTCACGCCCTAGGTCACGCCCGTGACCTAGGGCGTGTCAGGCTCGGAACCGTCGTCTTGAAACCCCGGGAACGTTGGAGGAGAAACTGCAAAAGTTGGTTAACTGACGGGTCACGCCCCTAGGTCACACCCGTGACCTAGGGCGTGTCATGGCTGTTTTTGGAAAACGGTGGGAAGCTGAAAACGGCGGGAGTAAAACTAGTCTTCAAGGAGGTTTCACGCCCCTAGTCAAGCCCGTGACTAGGGGCGTGTCAAGCAGGAATGGTTTCTGGCGGCAATGGCTGGAACGGGGGAATAATTGGCTGGAAACGCCCGGGACACGCCCTGGGTCACGCCCGTGACCCAGACGTGTAATTTTAATCCGACGTGGCAGCGGTCAACGGTCTCTTTCTTGCTGTCACGCCCCGTATAAATGGTACACGGGCGTGTCATATTTCGACATGGGCGTGACCTAGTCGGTCGATGAACGTTGGGCGCGGGTCGACGAGATTCAGCAGCAGTCTCAATTATCACGTGTCACGCCCCTGTGTCACGCCCAGGTAGGGCGTGTCACAGGGCGTGTCTAGGCAGAAAACAGGAAAATACTTGTTTTGCTCCAAATAACCTGTAGATCAGCCCTGCAAGATTAAAAATGATTTTATTAGAACAAATAGATATAAATTATAGAAACAAGTTAAAATAAACTTAATATTATAAAATTAATTTTAAATATCTAACTATTAATATAAAATAGTAAAATAAAAAGATAGAAATAATTAGAGTTATCAAATACCCCCATACTTATCTGTTTGCTAGTCCTGAGCAAACAACTTCCTATAGGGAGTAGAAAAATTTTAAATGCTAGAAAAGAAAATTGAACCTAAGGAGTAAAATGCGAAGCCTTATGCCTATGTTTGTAGATATTTTTGTAGAAAGACTTACTCAGCATACAAATTAGGTTTTTATTTTTCTTAAAATGCGTTTTCACTATTATTTTTACTTTTAAGATGAAAATCCGGTAAATCTTAAAATTATCTTTAGGGAGAGTGTAGCGTGCGTACTAAGATAACATTGCACAAACAAAGATTAAGATACCCTCCAAAGAAATCCATCAATGTCGATGGCCATAGGCTTGCCCTTTCACACTCTCGCCACGGCACTAGTCTAACTTATAAACATAAATCAATAGGGCTTAATTAGGTTGAAATATAGGCTTAGGTTTTGGAGAGGGTGATCAAAGATAAACACGATGGCTAGTCACACCAAAACCTAGAGAAGCTTGTACATAAAGATGTGCTATGGCTCTTAAGAACGTAGCCAAATTCCTATTTCTTTTGTTTCATTTCTTATTTTTTAACTCTCTCATCATATTGAAATTTTTTTTTCTACCTCTTCATTTTTTTAATGATAATTTTTTCTTTATTTTGAAGAGGGGAGAAAAATAAATCAACTCCTTTTTTTTATAAGAAAAGAGCCACCAAAAATAAAAGGCTCCTAATCGCTCACAAACCATGTTTGTATATTTATGTTCAAGCTTGGTCTTAGGTGTGCAATTAGGTTGCTTTTTAGGCTTTGGTAAAGTGCTTGGTGGAGCTAAAACAAAGGAATAGGGAAATAGGCTCAAAAATGGCTTAACAAAGATAAAAATTTTAGGTACGGGTACAAAAGCTCAAACTGGCCAAAAGAAGTGCCTAAATTATTTTTATGCTAATGAGTTTAACTTATGCAAAGTCTTGAGAATAGTTAGAGGGCAAGTTCTAGACATCGAAAAAGAATACCTCTCTCTTGGTCCGCGAAATATCTCTCTAGCAAACTTCTACTTACTCACCTAAATTATTTTAAAGTTTTACCGATTTTCATAATTGAAGTAAAATAAGTTGTTTCTACGCATTTAGAAAAACAAACTTTAATTGTATGCTGAATATTTAATTCTACTTAAATTCTACTTACATGTGCATTTAACTAGAAACACAGCATGACCAACAGTTCTACTCCAAAATTCAACATTCAATTAAAATATTAAAATTCTCTAAACACTATAAACAAGTTGAATTACTAGGAATTTTGCATGTGAATAAATATAGAAATAAAGACTTCTCTAATTTAATTTTTGATTTTCTAATTTTTTTCGTTTTTTTTTCTTTTGGAAGAACAAAATTTTAAGACGAAATAAAATTTTTTTGAGTTTTAAATTTGTTTTAAAATTTTTTTGTGGTTTTTGTTTTAATAATTTTTTTGAAAAATTTTTATATGTTTTGCTTGAGAAATATCCCTCCCCCATACTTAAGCAATACATTGTCCCCAATGTAAAAATAAAGAAGAAAAGAGAAGAGAGGAGACTTCCCTGAAAATGCAAGCCAGCATCAAAAGAGACATGTACAAGATGATGAAAGCAAAACATAATATTTTATAGATATTTTTTTTTGGATTTTTTTTCATCAGAATAATAAAAACAGATACAGAAGAAGAAAAATACAGATACAAAGAGGTGACCCTCTACAGATCCAAAGAAATGAAAAGGCAGCTACTCCTGGTCAGAAACGTCCTTGTGCTCCTGATAGAAAGTCCGCATGTTCGCGAACTCGCGAGTAATATGCGCTATGGAGGAAGCATGGTTTCGCTCGAGCACGGTGAAGCGCGCATCAAAAGAAGCGAAGCGACCGTCAAAATGGGTTTGCATCTGGTCTATGCGAGTATGGAGCAACCCAAATTGCCGGTCCCAATAATTTGGAGGATCGGGCGCTGGAGCAGAGTGCAGCGGTGGTGGCGGAATCTGCGGGGAATGATGAGTACCGCTGGGACCGGCACCATGATCAAGATCAAGATCACCGCCACCAACTAACGTGGGAATAGCCTCAAACTCGTCGTCGCGTCGGCGAGCTAAACAAAGCGCCTGAAGGGTCGGGAACTGAAGAGGCTGCGACATTTGCATGCAAGTGAGCCGCGGAAGAGCAGCCCACACGCCGGTCTGCTTGGCGAGGAAAGTGATGAAATTCCCGCCGTGCACCGCTCCCAATCTCACATTTTCGGCCTGGTGCCGAAAGAAAATGGCGAGCATGTAACCAAGGTTGAGTGGGACCCGGTAAAACATACTATACAAGTATAGTAAGTCCGCCCGAGTCACCACGCCGTGGCTATCGCCGCGTCTGGAAAGGGTAAATGTGAGAAGGTTGTGTAGGAGGCGCAAATCGGGGGAAATGAGGTGGCTACCCTTGGATTTCTTTGGGGTGTAGGGGGCGACGCCATTACTAATTTCCGACCAAAAAGTGGGGAGACTGAAGTCGGGAGGGAAATCAGTTTTGAGGTCAGGGTAGGCGGGAGAAGTGGAAAAGGCCTCCGAGCAAAAGCCCATGGCGACATTGAGTTGGCGGATGGTGAGCTGGTGCATCATCCCGCCCAGGCAAAAGACGATGAAATCATCTTGCGCCGCCCAACGGAACTCAAATGAGGCCAAGAACTCAATGGTGAGCTCGAGGAAAGCAGGCTCAGAAATGGAGAAAAGGGGAGCCCACCCTTGGGTAGAGATGAGCTCCCGAACTAGCTCCGCTGCTCCGAATTGGGTGAGGATGGCCCAATCCAAGATCCGGAACACGCCAAAGGGTTTGGCGCTCAGTCTCTCGCTTCGATCTTGCTGGGTGGCATTCTCGAATAGAAGCATGGCCTCCACCGAGGCTGGATCAGCGGGGTGCTCGGAGGAGGAAGCGGTGGATCGAGGGTGGTGGCGAGGCATGGTGAGCAATGTAGAGGAAATTTCAGCCAAAGGGAGGAGAGAAGAGAGGGGTTGAAGGGTGGAGGTGTGAAGAGAAGAGGAGAGGAAAAAGTCCTATTTATAGAGGTTATCGGGTTGGTCATGCCCCTCTATCACGCCCGTGACAGGGGGCGTGACAAGTACGGGTCAAAGCGGGAAGGAATCCGAGGCCGACCGCCTCGGATTCGGGTGTCACGCCTCAGAGTCACGCCCGTGACTCTGAGTGACACGCCTGTGACGTCGGCCGTATAGGGGAATCCAAAGAGCATCTGATGCGAAGGCATCAGATTCTTCAGTCACACCCCAGAGTCACGCCCGTGACTCTGGGCGTGTCAGTCAAATCTGACTCGGTAAGAAGGAATCTGAGGTGTGAGTGATCACCGCCTCGGATACCTGCGACACGGGCTCGACACGCCCGTGACAATAAATGACACGCCCGTGTCATATCCGAATGACGGGCAGGAAAACCGAGGGAGGAGGAACCTCCCGCAGTCTTGGCAAAACACGCCCGGGACACGCCCGTGACCAATGGGTCACGGGCGTGACAGACGCGTGTACAAGAAAATTTTTTTTTTTTAATAAATATTTTTTTTTATTATTTTTGTTTTTTTTATGTATTATCATTATGTTAAATAGCCTAATAAAAATAAATTAAAATTTACCGACTTGAAGAAATACGAAGATTCGACGTTTGTCTCCACCCGATCGTCATGCAGTGATGTCCTTCAAGCCTGTAAAAATAAACTTAAAAATAAAATTAGAAAATAATAAAAAGAAAAGATAACCGTGGGGTGCCTCCCACGAGCGCTTTGTTTATGGTCGGTGAGCTCGACCATAGTGGCGCGCTCTTATTATGGGTTTGACAACATTATGTTGTCTAATTTTTCGTTAATATTATCACCGGCAAAAAATAATTTTAGCCGGTGCCCATTCACTTTAAAGTTGTCTTTTTCCGGGTGTGAAATAAGAACCGTCCCGTAAGGCCAAACCTCCTTTACGACAAAGGGGCCAGACCAACGGGACTTAAGTTTACCCGGAAATAAGCGTAAGCGCGAGTTATATAAAAGGACTTGGTCTCCCGGTTTAAAGTCCTTTGGGTGCTTAATTTTCTTATCATGATAAAATTTGGTGCGCTCCTTATAGAGTTTATTACTCTCATAAGCGAGGGAGCGCCACTCATCGAGCTCGTAAAGTTGGAATTTACGGAGCTCGGAGGACAAATTTTCATCAAGATTTAAAAATTTAAGTGCCCAAAAGGCACGATGTTCAAGCTCAACCGGTAAGTGGCATGCTTTCCCATAGACCAATCGATACAGCGTACAACCGATAGCGGTCTTGTACGCGGTCCGATAAGCCCATAGAGCATCATCAAGCTTGACCGACCAATCTTTCCTATTAGTTGAAACCGTTTTTTCTTGTATACGTTTAATTTCTCGATTAACTACTTCTACCTGGCCACTAGTTTGAGGGTGATAGGGGGTGGCTAACCTATGTGTAACGCCGTATTTAGATAATACTTTAGCAAATTGTGCGTTACAAAAGTGGGTGCCCCTATCACTAACTATTGCCCGCGGTGCTCAAAATCGTGAAAATAGTTGTTTAAGAAATCGGGTCACGACTCGGGCGTCATTGGTGGGGAGAGCTTGCGCTTCCGCCCACCGTGACATGTAGTCAACCGCTACCAGAATATATTTATTTCCAAAGGAGGTTGATAGCGGGCCGACAAAGTCGATTCCCCATAAATCAAAAACTTCAATTTCTAAAAATAAATTTAAGGGCATTTCATCTCGGCGGGAAATATTACCTGAGCGTTGGCATTGTTCACAACGACTTACATGTGCGTGAGCGTCCTTGAAGATGCTCGGCCAATAGAAGCCTGCTTCAAGTACTTTCCGAGCCGTCCGATTAGCTTTATAATGCCCACCGGCGGGTCCCTTGTGACAATGTTTTAAATTTTCTGCGCCCTCCTCATGAGAAACACACCTCCGCACTACTTGGTCCGCGCAAACTCGGAAGAGAAATGGATCCTCCCAAAAATAATTTTTCAAATCTGAAAAGAATTTCTTCTTTTCTTGATAAGAAAAACCATTCGGGAGAAATCGTGCAATAAGAAAGTTTGCAAAATTGGCGAACCAAGGAGTGGGGAGAGTGATTACCTTATGCATAGCGAGGAGGCGCTCCTCAGGAAATGTATCATCGATGTCTTCCTCCTTGAGCTCCTCTGAATTGGGGTTCTCCAACCGAGAAAGATGATCCGCCGCAAGATTTTCCGCTCCTCTTTTATCCCGAATCTCCAAGTCAAATTCTTGGAGAAGCAATACCCACCTAATCAATCGAGGCTTTGCATCTATTTTGGTTAGTAGATAACGCAAGGCCGAATGATCGGTAAAAACAATAACTTTGGATAAAGTAAGGTAAGAACGAAATTTATCAAAGGTAAAAATTACGGCAAGAAGTTCTTTTTCGGTGGTTGTATAATTTTCTTGTGCGGTGGTTAGTGTTTTGCTCGCATAATATATCGGATGAAAATTTTTATTGATGCGTTGTCCTAAGACCGCACCAACGGCAAAACTACTAACATCGCACATAATTTTAAAAGGAAGTTCCCAATTGGGAGCTATCACGATTGGTGCGTTTATCAATTTTTCTTTAATAAGAGAAAAAGCGCGCAAACAATCTTCATCAAAAATAAAAGGCGCGTCTTTTTCTAATAAGTGGGTAAGGGGTTTTGTGATTTTAGAAAAATCTTTAATAAACCGGCGATAGAAACCGACATGCCCCAAAAAACTACGAATGGCCTTAACATTTGAGGGTGGAGGTAATTTTTCTATAATTTCAATTTTTGCTTTATCTACCTCTATACCCTTGCTAGAAATTTTATGGCCTAAGACCAAACCTTCCCACACCATAAAATGGCACTTTTCCAAGTTTAAGACTAGGTTCGTGTCCTCACATCTTTGGAGTACACGGGAAAGATTTGCTAAACATAAATCAAAAGAGTCTCCAAAGACGGAGAAATCGTCCATGAAGACCTCCATGATATCCTCCACTAGTTCATCAAAGATCGCTAGCATACACCTTTGGAAGGTTGCCGGCACATTGCATAAACCAAAAGGCATCCTTCGATAGGCAAAGGTGCCAAACAGACAAGTGAAGGTTGTTTTCTCTTGGTCTTCGAGCGCGATTGGGATTTGGAAATATCCCGAGAGACCGTCAAGAAAATAATAAAACGAGTGCCCGGATAACCGTTCAAGGATTTGGTCAATGAACGACAAAGGAAAATGATCCTTTCGGGTTGCATCATTTAATTTACGGTAGTCGATGCAAACCCGCCATCCGGTAACGGTTCGAGTAGGAATTAATTCATTTTTATCATTAGGAACTACCGTTAATCCTCCTTTCTTGGGCACCACTTGCACCGGGCTTACCCAAGAGCTATCCGAAATCGGATAGATGATGCCCGCATCTAATAATTTAATCACCTCGGCCTTGACTACCTCCTTCATGTTAGGATTTAGCTGGCGTTGAGGTTGAATTGTTTTGTGAGCGTTTTCTTCCAATAAAATTTTATGGGTGCAAAAGGAGGGATTAATTCCTCTCAAATCCGTGATCTTCCACGCAATTGCGCGGCGATGTCGTTTTAAAATATTTGATAATTTAATTTTTTTTCATCATCGGTCAAGTAGGCCAACACAATTACGGGAAGTTTAGAATCCTCCGCTAAAAATAAATATTCTAAATGTTCAGGCAATTGTTTGAGTTCAAGAATGGGAGGTTCATCATAAGATGTTTTCAAACGATCACTACTAATTTCCAAAATTTCAAAAGTAGGTGTGCGAGTGATCGAATCCTTATCACTATTTTCATAAGTAATTAAATCTAAATTTTCAAAATATGCGTTATGATCAATAGACGATAAAGAATGTTCAGAAAAAGGAATGAAGTCTTCTTCGGGAGAAGCCTCTAAATAGTAACATGAGTCATCATTGGAGAGCGAATTTTTCATAGACGTGTCAATAGTAAAGGTAACTTCTTCATCTCCGACTCTAAGGAGAAGTTTACCGTTACTAACGTCTATAACTGCGCGCGAGGTGGCAAGAAATGGACGACCGAGAATGAGTGGTACCTCGGTGTCCTCTTCGATGTCAGAGATGACAAAATCTACTGGAAAGATAAATTTGTCAACTTTGACAAGCATATCCTCAATAATACCCATCGGATATCTTATAGACCGATCCGCCAATTGAATGCTCATTCTTGTGGGTTTAGGTTCTCCTAAACCCAATTTCTTAACTAAAGAATAAGGCATTAAATTTATTGAGGCACCTAAATCGGCTAACGCACGTTTTACCATAAATCGCCAAATGAACAAGGTATAGAGAAACTACCCGGATCAGGTAATTTCTTAGGCAATTTATTAAGTAAAACCGCCGAGCACTCCGTGTTCAATTGAACCGTGCAGATATCCTCAAGTTTTTTTTATTTGATAAAAGATCTTTGAGGTACTTAGCATATTTCGGCGTTTGTGCTATCACTTCGCATAACGGTAAATTTATTTGGATTTGTTTAAACATATCTAAAAATTTACCGTGATGCTCATCTATCCGGTCTTTTTGCATTCTAGATGGATAGGGAAGAGGCGGTTGATAAGCTTGTGGTTTAGTATAAATAGAAGGCTTAGATGGAGGAGAAGATGAAGAAATTGGTACCTCCATGTCAACCGAAATTGGGGAAGTAGTTGTTACCTCCTTCCCGCTCCGTAGAGTGATGGCTTTGGCTTGCTCCCTTGGGTTGGGCTCTGTATTGCCCGGTAGCGCTCCTTGTTGTCGATCGGAGAGCATCTTTGCAATTTGCCCAATTTGAGTCTCCAAACTACGAAGAGATCCGGTGAGATTCCGGATATTAGCATCATTTGTACTCGTATATTTGGCGAACAACTCCTCGAGATTGGGAGCTTTTGGAGCTTGTGGTGGAAAATATCCTGGTGGGATTGTGTTTGGTGGGCGAGCCGCGTTCCCCGGATTACTCTAAGAGAAGTTGGGGTGGTTCCTTATACCCGGGTGATAGGTATTACCATAATTAGTATTACCCGGATTAAAGGGTGGCCGATTCGGATTTCCCATATAATCCACATGCTCGGCCAACGTAGTGGGAGAGGGGGAAGAAGTAGGATCCCAGGTAGGTATAGAAGAGGGAGCAGACATCTCTTCTAATCTTTTGTTTAGCATCTCAACCTGGAGAGATAGATTGGAGACCGTATCAATTTCATACATCCCGGCCAGTTTAGGTGATTTAGACCGTGGTGTACTCCATTGATAGGTATTCAAAGCCATACCTTCTATAAGCTCTTGGGCGGCCGCCGGTGTTTTGTTATTAAGCGTTCCACCGGCGGCGGCATCGATATGTTGCCTAGTTTGAGAATTTAGGCCGTTATAGAAGGTTTGGATTTGTAACCAATCCGGAATTGCATGATGAGGACATCGACGAAGCAATTCCTTAAAATGCTCCCAAGTATCATATAACGTTTCCGAATCAAGTTGGGAGAAATAAGTAATATCATTGCGCAATTTAGCTGTTTTAGCCGGCAGAAAGTATTTCGTAAGAAATCTTTTCGTCATTTCAGCCCATGTTGTGATTGATCCTCTTGGTAGAGAACTCAACCATTGCTTGGCTTTAGTGCGCAATGTAAATGGAAATAACCTTAGCCGGATGGCATCATCGGATACACCATTAATTTTAAAAGTATCGCATATTTCTAAGAAATTAGAAATATGCGCGTTTGGATCTTCATCTTGAAGCCCATCAAATTGTACATATTGTTGTACCATTTGGATGATGCTTGGCTTCAACTCAAAATTATTGGGGGCAATAGCGGGGCGAACAATACTAGATTGAGCCTCGTCCAAGTTTGGACGGGCATAATAGGACATAGTTCGTTGTTCGACCACATTTGGCTCACCCATATTGGAAGAAGAAGAAGAAAGAGATCTAGGAGAATGAGAAGAAGAACTAAATGAAGAAGGAGAAGAAGAAGACGGTGATGGAGAGAGAATTAAAGAAGGATTAGAAGTGTCTCCTAAGGATTCCATATTCGGAACTCGAAATCGTAAGCGGTGCCGAAGGGTTCGCTCGATTTCCGGATCCAAATCAAAAAGAGGTGACGGATTTCCTCGGGTCATACACAAAAACAAAACAAAAGATAAAAGCTTTAAGGTTTAAAAATTTATAAAATAGAATTTCCCGGACTTCCCAAGGGCTACCCAGTGACGGGTTCGCAAGGTACTAGGCGGTATTGCGGGATGAAAACCCGACATGGCCCTTTCGCAAGAAATTTTAAATATAAAAATTTAAAGATAAAACTTTTGAAAGAAAAAGTTTGTTTTTTTTTTGAAATAAAAGAAAAAGAAAATGATAAAACTAATAGATCCTTGCTTTCAAAATATCAACAAAGAAAAGTCCCCGGCAACGGCGCCAAAAACTTGATGGTGATTTTCTAGAAGTTAAATTACAACCAAACTAGAATCCCGAATAGGCAAGCGTACCTATCGAAATGCAGTATAGGAAGTGTCGTATTGCGAATTGGGGCCTGCTGAGCACTTGTACTCACAAGGAAAGCTATTATCTTATCGACAGAAAACTTGGTTTGATTATGCTAATTAATAAAACTAAAGTTGATGCTAAAGAGAAATCCGAAATTTGAGAAAACTAGCACTTGATCTAGAATCCCCTTGGACTAAAATAAATCTTCTTGAAAATAATGTAATGCGAGTTCTTAATTATACTCACTCGACCGTGGAGGTTCCTAAAATATAGAAGCATCTCTCTCGAGCTCATGCTTCTAACTAACCTTAGGTTGATCGATTAAGACCTCTCGGCCAGTCGAAACCCCTAAGCTTGCTTTATGCGGTGAACCCCACTATTGGATTTGACTCCAATCCGGAAGATTTACGCCGTCCTCTCTCGAGGAGTGCATTCAACTCCTTTTATCTTTGAGTGATCTCCTCGTATCCGCAACCTATCGGTCATTTAGGATACGGATCTTAGATCGAAGATCATATCCGCGTAATATGAATTCGATGAAATAAAAATCAAAGATAAATCGTAGCGAGAACAATTAAGAACAAGACATTTAATAAGAAGGAGAAAGATCTATTTTATTCTAAGGTTCATCATGATCAAGTGCTAAAAGAAGATTAGCTACTCATCATGATTGGGGAAATACAAAATAAAGTAGGAAAAGACATGATTGAAATGGAAATAACTAAAATTAAAGTTACAACAAAGGTAATCTAGGCTAAGAAATGAAAATTACAGAAAATAAAACAGCAAAGCAGAAAAGTACAACTCCGAAAATTCGACCCCTGAGCATCTGAAGCTGTCTGGAATTTATAGAAAAAATTTCTGTTTGGTCACGCCCGTGACCTAGGGCGTGTTAGGCTTGGAACCATCGTCTTGAAACCCCGGGAACGTTGGAGGAGAAACCACCAAAATTGGTTAACTGACGGGTCACGCCCCTAGGTCACGCCCGTGACCTTGGGCGTGTCACGGCTATTTCTGGAAAACGGCGGGAAGCTGAAAACGGCGGGAGTAAAACTGGTCTTCAAGGAGGTGTCACGCCCCCTAGTCATGCCCGTGACTAGGGGCGTGTCAAGCAGGAACGGTTTCTGGCGGCAACGGCTGGAACGGGGGAATAATTGGCTGGAAATGCCCGGGACATGCCCTGGGTCACGCCCGTGACCCAGGCGTGTAATTTTAATACGATGTGGCCTCGGTCAACGGTCTCTTGCTTGCTGTCACGCCCTGTGTAAATGGTACATGGGCGTGTCATATTTCGACACGGGCGTGACCTAGTCGGTCGATGAACGTTGGGCGCGGGTCGACGAGATTCAGCAGTAGTCTCAATTATCACGTGTCACTCCCCTGTGTCACGCCCAGGTAGGGCGTGTCACAGGGCGTGTCTAGGCAGAAAATAGGAAAATACTTGTTTTGCTCCAAATAACCTGTAGATCAGCCCTGCAAGATTAAAAATGATTTTATTCGAACAAATAGATATAAATTATAGAAACAAGTTAAAATAAACTTAATATTATAAAATTAATTTAAAATATCTAACTATTAATATAAAATAGTAAAATAAAAAGATAGAAATAATTAGAGTTATCAATATGCCAAGCAGTACATGACCTATTATAGGAGCATGAGGTTGCACTTGCCTCCTTGGTCGGGCGTTGATCATAGAGAACACTACTTCGGCCACCATATGGATGATTTCAGCAGAAGGAGGGGTCGCAGGCGCGTCATAGGGCGCACTACTCTGCACGGAGTGCTGACATTGTGACTGCTCTGCACCACTCCTCGTCACCTATAATCGTGAAATACTCGTTTAGGTGACAAACAAATTGCCAAAAAGCAATTATAAGAACACGTAGGTTACTCAAACATGTGTATTTTCATTCCTAAGTAGACATTCATGGGTTCTTTTATGTTATAACGGTAACACATATACATGTGCTCACCACCCCATAAAAGAATTAAACCACGAATTCAAATAATTAAGACCGGCACCAGAGTATGATACCAACTTTGTAATATCCCCGTCCATCACATAGTATATAACAGAAGGTCCGGCCGGGGCCCAATGCCACAAACTATGAACAGTTGAAGGAGTTACTAATTGAAATCATAAACTATGTATACGCATCCTAACACAGAGTGCATTCTAGTGGAAGTAATTTAAAAGTTTTAAATAGAACTCATCAACAATATGAATGTTCACTACCACAACTAGGAAAGCAAAATAAATACACAAATAAGGTCTTGGCCTTAAGGCCTTACATTGTTCAACTCACATTAAAATGTTTTGCATACAACAACACGCAGGCCGACCACATATGAACAATAAAATAAGCAGGTAATTCTCTTTGGCCTTCAAGGGCCAGCTTAGCAATCCTGGGCTCTAGCCCGCTATATCTCGCTTGGCTCGACTGCACCTGCACGAAACATTCCACCGCACTGTGGAAAATAATAGCAACGACCAGAATTAGTTGACTAAATTATAACAACCCCACCCCTCACTCAGGGTGACAGTGCTCCTTCCCTACATGCATTAACATAATCATAAATTGGCAATCAAAACGTGCAACTTAAGCACCATTCGCCACAGACGTTGGCGCAAATGCCCAATGCCCTGTGCTCTCAGGGCATATTCTTGGTGCACGGGATCACAAGGATCACACCACCATTCTCTATGACGGTCAACAACGTTTGAGCTTTCAGTCTAACAAGGGCCAAGGCCAGAGACAACACCCCAATGCTACGACAAGTCATGTGATTTACACATTGACCACTCCAAGTTGACCGGCATAGGGGAGGGTACAGTTCATCCATTTCCCGTGATCAAATCATCCGGCCCGCAGGCCTGACGCAAGTCAGCATCCCCTTTCCCTTTTCTGCATGACCCATAACTCTGTAAGGATCCTAGGCTAGAACTCATGGTTACCAAAGCTGAGTAACTTAAGCACACCGTCCACAAAATGGCCCCCAAGTCTTCGAGTGATAGGTACTCATGGCCTCCAGGTCTCACAAGATGGGCTTCAGCAAATGGCCACAAGGTTTCCAAGAAATAGGCCTTAACAAACAATACAACGCTCACTGGGAGCTATCTCCGACGGTTACGCTACCGCTGTGCGGTGGGGGAAAGACTATCGATTCTTCCCCCGACACGGGTGTTTTCCTGAAGTCTACATCCAGTACTCTCAACACATCCATCTGCACACCCCGCGACTCCGAAATCTACGCGATAACCACAGAGTCTTCTATGACATACACAAACATCACCAATCTAGACCAACCTGTCCGGATGAGCATCACATAGCATGCCTATTCTGTACTTCAATTCTGGATCTAAATGCAAAACTAAAATGGATACACAGATCGACCCGTCGGGAGAACCACTTCCATATATTATTGGAGTGTCTACCCTCTAATGCCAAAAAAGGACTTCACATGTCCAAGGAAGAGGATCGTTACCCTAGGAATTTGTTTTGACACTATAGGAGAAAATCTAGACGGTTAGAATCGACCACTCCGGCTTTGCCTCCGTAGATCTGAACTCGCCTTGCAAATCTGATCTCCAAATTTCAAATCGGGGTAATATCTTCCCTCTCCGGCGCTGCTTCTCCTCCTCCAAATGTCCAGCCCAAGTTTCTCAAACTCCAAAAGAATGAAGTGAAAACGGCCAAACCAATACTATAAATAGAGTTACCGCTACGCGGTACTGCCAATCAACACCTCAATTCGCGTGCACCGCCCAAGCCCTCCAACCATAGGCCGATATATAGCCACGCCGTTACAGCTTCGCTATCGTCGCGTGAAAAGAATGCTAATGCTTCGTGGTAGCTAGCGACGGTTATGACACGATCGCTTCAGCTACCGCCATGCGAAAGTTACAACCACCGCGCGATAGAAACCCAAGAAACCAACAAATAAATTGCCAAGCTACTGCCAGCGGTATCTCTACCGCTTGACGATAACTTCCTGAGAACTCGGTCAAGTAAATGACTAATGCTGCGCGATAAGAACCTACCGCCGCGGGGTAGTATAGGCATTGAGTCACCTCGCCTCACTCAACGCTCTCGATGCCAGACGCTACCGCCACGCGGTATCAGCCTACCACCACGCGGTACCCAATGCGTCGAGTCAACTCGTCTTACTCGGCGCTCTCGACGACTGGCGCTACCGCGGTGAGGTATTGGCCTACCGCCGCGCGGTACCTTTCTTTCCTACCTATAGAAAACTTGGGGCGTTATAGAGGATGCGAGGAATCTAGTGATCAGACATTCAAGAGATCATCCAGCTGATCAGATCATTAGAGACCCTCGTGATGGAGTAAGAACAAGAAGAGGTACAACTAACAAAATTTTGTACTTAAGTTTTCTCCCACAGATTGAGCCAAAAAATTTGAAGAAGAAAATAGATAGGCTTAATGGATCATTGCAATGCAAGAAGAGCTTAATCAATTCAAAAGATGCAAAGTTTGGGAGCTAGTACCAAGAACTAAAGGACAGAATGTGATCAGGATAAAATGAGTCTTCAGAATCAAGTTGGACGAAGATGGTGTAAACATAATTAATAAAGCCAGACTTGTAGCCCAAGGGTACAGATAAGAAAAAGGGATTGACTTCGATCAAACATTTGCTCTAGTGGCCAGACTCGAAGCGATCAGGTTGTTCCTTGCATACACTACTCATAAAGGGTTCAAGGTTTATCAAATGGATGTTAAATCAGTGTTCCTTAATGATAATTTAAAGAAAGAAGTGTATGTGAAACAAGCCCTAGGTTTTGTTGAGTCATCATTCCCTAATTATGTCTATTTCCTTTGTAAAACTTTATATGGTCTTAAACAAGCTCCTCGAGCTTGTTATGATACGTTATCCAGCTTTCTTCTTGAGAACAAGTTCACAAGGGGAAAGATAGATAAGACATTATTTCTTAGGGAAGTTAAAGGCAAGATTTTGTTAGTGCAAATCTTTGTCGATGACATTATTTTTGGATCTATAAATGACAACCTTTGCAAAAAGTTTTTAACTTGATGCAAGGCAAGTTTGAAATGAGCAGTATGAGAGATCTGAAGTATTTCTTAGGACTTCAAGTGAAGAAATCTGAAGATGGAATTTTCATCTCTCAGCCGAAGTTCACCAAGTAGTTAATTAAGCAATTCGGAATGGAAAACGCAATCTCTATGAGGACTCCAATGGGTTTAACTATGACTCTAAACAAGGATAAGAAAGGGAAACATTTTGATGAAACTAAGTACAAAAGCATAATTAGATCCTTTCTCTACCTTACTGCTAGTAGACCAGACATAATGATGTTTTTAGTTGTCTACCTAAATCACCTAGAGGGGGGTGAATAGGTGAGGTCTGCGTCTTTTTGTTGAATAAAAACTTGAAAGAGCGGAGTGCAAAAAATAAACAAACAAGCCACAGAGAACACAAGATTTATAGTGGTTCCCCAATCTTGGGTACGTCCACTCTCCACCTCACCGATCTAGCAACATGCTAGACTCGGCTACTTCACTATTATCTTGGATTTAAAACCAATCCTATAACTCGGAGCAACGCCCCTACAACTTAATCCTCAAAATGGGATCTACACTCGGAAGAAAAAGAAATTCCTATAAAACTCGGAGACAAAATCTCCTACAAGATTAAAGATGTTGTAAACAAAAATATCCAAACAAAATTATCTCAGATCTGAATCTTCAGCCTTTCTTCTTTCTTGAACTTTGAAGCTTTGTCAGAAATGGATCGAAGAAGACGAGCCAAAATCTCTGGATCTGAAGACTTGTTATTAGCACGATCAAGAGATGGATCTATAGAAATTAAATGCCTTGATCTGTTGATCTCTTCTTGCTCTGAATCACTTGAATCAGAGAAGAGCATCGACGAGAATGTCGATGAGGAGCGGCGGCTTTCCCGATTTAGAATGAATAGAACAATTCAGAATTCTTGATTTCATGTGTTAGGTTTAGTCGAATTTGACAAGACCTTTTATAGGACAAGCCTAACGGTCATAATCATAATTGACTGTACACGTGGACCAATAAGAATCGAGATTAGATTTGAAAAACATATTCGTCTGGACTTAGAGAAAATTCGAAAAAACTTCTGCATTTCTCGAGTGAGGAGAAGCGTACTTGAGAACAATAGCCGGTTCTCGAGAAGAGTATGTAGGGTTCTCGAGAATAATTCCTTAAGAAAAATTCAGGAAATGATTTTTGGCTTCTCAAGAAATAGTTTCTATTACTCGAGAACTATATAATGACTTCTCGAGAACTAACTTCACTTCTCGAGAACTATCTAAATACTTCTCGAGAACTAACTTAACTTCTCGAGAACAAATGGACTTCTCGAAGCTTAACTTCTGATTACTCGAGTACTGATCTTCTGCTTTCTCGAGACAGGGCTTGGCCTTCTCAAGTAATGGCTTATGTTACTCGAGTACAACACTTAGAAAAATTTCTGAAATAACTTTTCAGTAAACTCGGGAATGAGGTGAGTTGCAATCGAGTACTGCATGACTTTCTCGAGTACTAACCAAGGACTTCTCGAGAAGAGTTTCTGCTACTCGAAGACTATACAGAGCTTAACTCGAGAAATCATTTCAGCACTACTCGAGTACAACATGTACTTCTCGAGTAATGGACTTAGAAAAAAAATTCTTTCAGAAAAGTGTTTTTCTTCAAGGTATACAACAACTACTCTTTCTCCAATTACTTTAGTACTTGAAAAGGAAGTGTGTCCTAATAGAGAGTCTACACATGAGTCAACACCATGGATCATACAATGAGGGATTACATTGTATGGTCCTGTGTTTGGTGACTCATTGTAGGCTGACATTGGTACACACTTGGAAATTATAACCTACAAGCACTCAACTTGAAAAGAGTATCAAATACAAACTTAATTCATCTTAGTTCAAGTGGGACTTCATACAAATCTGGGTTATTGTGGATACAATACCCAACACATAATATTTTCAACATGTATATGTGCTAGATTCCAGTGAACTCTAAGGAATCTCATTATGTCGCTGCAAAGAGGATTTTGAGATACCTTAAAGGTACACCCAATCTTGGCTTATGGTACCCAAGAAGTAATGATTGCGAACTAATTAGTTTCTCAGATGTTGAATTTATAGGAAGCAGGCATGATAAAAAAAGCACTTCTGAGATGTGCCAGTTCCTAGGAAGAAGGCTTTTCTCTTAGAGAAGTAAGAAGCAAAATTGTGTTGAATTCTCAACTACTGAGTCAGAGTATATCTCTGTAGGCAGTTATTGCACACAACTTCTATGGATAAGGAATCAGCTTGAAGATTACAACCTGAAGTTGAAATAGATTCCTATGTTTTGTGACTCATCCAGCGAAAGTGATCGTCGCGCGATAGTTACTACCGCCGCGCGGTAGAAACCTGAGAAACCAATAAATAAATTATTAAGCTACCGCTTATGGTATCTCTACTGCTGGGCGATAGCTTCCCGAGAACTCGGCCAAGTAAATGACTAACGCGACGCGATAAGAAACTATCGTCGTGCGATAGTATAGGTGTCGAGTCACCTCGCTTCACTCAACACTCTCGACGCCAAACGCTATTGCCACGCAGTATCAGCCTTCCACCGCATGGTACCCAATGCATCAAGTCAACTCGCCTTACTCAGCGCTCTCGACATCTGGCGCTACCGCGATGCATTATTGGCCTACCGTTGTGTGGTACCTTCCTTTCCTGCCTACAAAAAACTTGGGGAATTATAGAGGATGCGAGGAATCTAGTGATCAGACATTCAAGAGATCATCCAGCTGATCAGATCATTGGAGACCCTCGTGATGGATTAAGAACAAGAAGAGGTACAACTAACGAAATTCTTCACTTAAGTTTTCTCTCGCAGATTGAGCCAAAGTAATTTGAAGAAGCAAATAAAGAGTCTTAATGGATCATTGCAATGGAAGAAGAGCTCAATCAATTCAAAAGGTGCAAAGTTTGGGAGCTAGTACCAAGAACTAAAGGACAGAATGTGATCAGGAAGAAATGAGTCTTCAAAAACAAGTTGGATGAAGATGGTGTAATCATAAAGAAAGAAGTATATGTGGAACAATCCCCAGGTTTTGCAGATTCATCATTCCCTGATTTTGTTTATTTCCTTTGTAAAACTTTATATGGTTTTAAACAAACTCCTCGAGCTTGTTATGAGACGTTATCTAGCTATCTTCTTGAGAACAAGTTCACAAGGGGAAAGATAGATAAGACATTATTTCTTAGGGAAGTTAAAGGTAAGATTTTGTTAGTGCAAATCTATGTTGATGACATTATTTTTGGATCTATGGATGATAACCTTTGAAAAAAGTCTTTTAACTTGATACAAGGGAAGTTTAAAATGAGCAATATAGGAGAGCTGAAGTATTTCTTAGGACTTCAGGTGAAGCAATCTGAAGATGGAATTTTCATCTCTCAGACGAAGTTCACCAAGGAGTTAATTAAGAAATTCAAAATGGAGAACACAACCTCTATGAGGACTCTGATGGGTTTAACTATGACTCTGGACAAGGATGAGAAAGGGAAACCTTTTGATGAAACTAAGTACAGGAGAATAATTGGATCCTTGCTTTACCTTACTGCTAGTACACCATACATAATGTTTTCAACATGTGTATGTGCTTGATTCCAGGTGAACTCTAAGGAATCTCATTATGTCGCTGTAAAGAGGATTTTGAGATACCTTAAAGGTGCACCAAATCTTGGCTTATGGTACCTAAGAAGTAATGACTGTGAACTAATTAGTTTCTCAGATGCTGACTTTATAGGAAGCAGGGATGATAGGAAAAGCACTTCTAGGATGTGTTAGTTCCTAGGAAGAAGGCGTATCTCTTGGAGAAGTAAGAAGCAAAATTGTGTTGAATTCTCAACTACGAAGTTAGAGTATATCTCTATAGGCAGTTGTTGAGCACAACTTCTATGGATAAGGAATCAGTTTGAAGATTACAACCTGAAGTTGAAAGAGATTCCTATGTTTGGTGACTCATCCAGTGCCATAGCAATTACTCACAATATAGACTCTCACAGCCGGACAAAGCACATCGAGATAAGATATCATTTCATCTAGGAGCATGTGGAGAATAGGGACATCAATCTTAGTTATGTCACGATGGATAAGCAAGTTGCAGATATATTCATGAAGTCGCTGGACAATGCCAAGTTCTTCTTTTTAAAAATGGAACTTGGTATGCTCAATAAGGAGTCATGACAGCCCAGTAATCAGTCAAAGTATAGGAATTCTTCATCTCAAGAAATCTAAGGAAAATTCGTCGAGTATACTCGTATGATTTCGACAAATTTGTCGAGACTTCTCGTGAAATCAGAACTTCTTCACGAGTCATTTCGATGAATTAGTCTAGTCTTTACAAGTCATTTCGACGAATTTATCAATATTTCTTGAGTCATTTCGACAAATCTGTGAAGACCTGATTTTTTTTTCTAAGTCACACTTATTGGATCTGAAGAGTCATTTCCAAAAAAAGGTGTGCGCCACTCTTCAAAACTTTAATAATATATATAAATACGACTTACGAGCATTCAAAATTTTCACACACATTCGTAAAGTACTCTCGAGATATTCCGTCAATTCAACTTCTGTCTGAGTAGAAGAGCATCGGCGTCGACTTCGTATCTGACAGTTTTCGTCAATTCATCTCCGGCAGGTCTTTCTAGTTCGTCTCCGATAATTCTCGTCTTCTTCTCTATCAATCTCGATCGTTCTCAACCATGGCACTAAGAGGAAGCAATAATCTCCAAGTTGGTGGCAAACTGGTTCATACAGGGTTTACGATAACCTTTTACGAGTTCAGGAACATCATTTTGATGCTCGAGACAACATGCTTGACATTCCTTCTGGAACATCCATGCTGAGTTCTGAACAGGGTTGTGCAAGAATTCTATCAAAATGCAAAGATTGGGCGTAAAGGCACGATGATCAAGAGTAAATTCATAAATTCCTCTGTCAAGGTGAAGGCCGGTCTTTTGAATCGATATTTGCGGTTGCCATCTGTCGATGAGGAAGAGTTACTTGAAGAGACAGATTTGAGTAGAGCTCTTATCTTCTGTGGTTTGCCAAGAAGAACTACCTCTATTAGAAGGAAGGGGATGAATGAGGAAGGGAAGTTGCTGACTGACATCATTGGAAAGGTTCTACTGTGCAAAGTCGGGTCCCCCGGCTATGTTTCTAGTGAGATGTTCAAACTCCTTGTAGCTATAATTTGCAGAAAGAAAATCAACTGGGGAGTTATTCTCTTTGAGAAGATCAAGGAATGTCTGAATGCTCCCAATTTTAGAAGGATTCTCACTCTATACCTCAATCAAATGGACAGAAATCATTTTGATATGTCATCAAGTATGTACATTCATCACTTGAAGAAAATTGATTCATCCATCTTCAGCAAATGCGAGAGGAGAATTCTCAGGGAAGGTGGAATGAGAGATGTAGTAGGGAAAGAAGAATTCCTTGATGAGGAGAGAATTCCATCTCTTATTCCCAATAAAGCACCTGAGAGCTCTGGTGCAGTTGTTGAGGGGGAGACACTTCCTTCTGTGATTGTTGAAGATGTTCTTATCTCTTCTAAGCTAGTTTAAGAAATTACAGAGACAATGATTACTGGAACAGTTGTTCTTGATGATGATGATGATGTTGATGTTAATGTTGATGTTGATGTTAATGTTGATGTTGATGCTGAGGAATATGTTGATGATCTTAATGATGATGTTGAGGATGAAGATTTAGAGGTACTTCCTCCTGTCCTAGAGATTGTTGATCCTCTTCTTTTGCTAAGGCCCATGTCTCTCTAGTGACATATATCTATAGTGACCATGAGACACTCTTAGAACATCCTTCATCCACTAGACCTTAGGCTGAGGACATTCCTACTTATAGTTCTGATAATCCTCTGCTGAAGTCTATTGAAGCAATGCTTGCCAAGTAAAGAGCACACTTTGATCATTCTTTGAAGAAATTACTTGATAAGGTAGAAGAAGTGGAAAAAGACATGAACAATGGACTTGCTGAAGTCAATGTCAGTATTGATAAGCTTGAATCCAATCTTGACAATTGGTTGAACCAAGGAGGCAAAGCAATTCTGCATACCATGAAAGGAGTTAGTAGTAATCTTGATGAGACAAGGAATGTTCATGCTACTGTTAAGACTATAATCGATGGACAAAACTGAGGCATGCATCATTTTGATGATCAAATAGACAACTCCCAAACTGTAATTATTAATGTTGTTACTGAAGATGTCAGAAAGGGTGAGGATAAACTTAATAAACAGGTGAATGCATTGGAAACTGTTATGCATCAAGAGATCTGTGGTATCAACACTTATTGTTATTAGAATTTCAAGTGGTTGCGCAGAGAGTTATTTGGAACACCTCTAGGTGAAGATAGAATGCCTGATGCTAGAATGCCAGAATCAGCATGTGATGTTGTTCTGCCTCCACATGACTACTCTCAGTGATGGACACATACTCAAGATTGGGCAGAGACTGCTAAAACTACTTTTGTTGAACCTGATGTAGAGATTGTTGATGAGCTATCCCCACCACCTTACAAGAGAAGAAGATATGGAGAAGGCCCCTCTGCTCATAGGTATAGCCCAAATCGAGAACCTGCTAAAGTATGGAACCTAATTTCAAAAGGAATCATACTGGATACATTTATACTAGTAGATTTGGCAAATGAGGATAGGAGGATTCATTACAGTGGAGAAGAGTGGGAGAAGCATGAAGTGGCAAATATAAAGAAAAGATTACATTTCAGGAAGTATAATAAAGATGATTCAAATGCTTCTCCTCCTCCTCCAAAGTACTATCCAAAGCCAAAAGCATACTTTGACAGGCAGAATGAGAAGAACAAAGAAAAAATTTTCCGGGGTTTATATTATTTGGTTGTGAATGTGTGTGAATTCTGAACAAGAGGATTCACTATTGCAGAGAAGAGTGGGAGAAATATGAAGTGACAAATGTAAAGAGAAGGTTACATTTTAGGAAGTATAAGAAGGATGATCAAAATGCTCCTCCTCCTCCAAAGTACTATCCAAAGCCAAAAGCATACTTTGACAGGCGGAATGAGAAGAACAAAGGAAAAACTGTCTAGTGTTCATATTATCTGGTTGTGAATGTGTGTGAATTTTGGACAGGAGGATTCACTAAAGTAGAGAAGAGTGGGAGAAACAAGAAGTGACAAATGTAAAGAGAAGGTTACATTTTAGGAAGTACAAGAAAGATGAACCAAATGCTCCTCCTCCTCCTCCAAAGTACTATCAAAAGCCAAAAGCATACTTTGACAGGCGGAATGAGAAGGATAAAGGAAAAACTATCTAGTGTTAATATTATCTAGTTGTGAATGTGTGTGAATTCTGAAATGCCAAATAGAACTGTTTATATACAACATTATTGTTTTGATAAGTTAGAGATTTATGCTAGTTTTATTTCATTTTCATCTCTTTCTATGCTTATGTTTAAGATTATTCTATGTGCAATTCACCTTAGTATATAAGGTTCTGACTTCTTCAAATAGAGGGAGATTGTTGGGTATTGTTCCCATAATAACCTTGATTTGAAAAAGTCCCCATTGAACTAAGATGAATTGAGTTTGTATTTGACGATGCTTTCAAGTTATGTGCTTGTAGGATTTAATTTTCAAGTACACACCAATGTCAAATTACAATGGGTCATAAAATACAGGACTATGCAATGTAATCCCTCATTGTATAGGACATGGTGTTGACTCATGTGTAATCTCTATATTGGGGTGTACTTCATTTTCAAGTGCATAAGAGATTCAAGGAAGAGTGGTTGCTGATTTGACGAAGAATTAGAAATTTCTTAAGTAAAATTTGTTGAGTATTCACGTGAAGTCTCATATCATTCATCGAGACATCACGCGAACACTCGTAGAATTCGTTGAGTTTACTCGGGAAATTTCTGATGGTTTCTTAAAATCTTCTTCAGAAACGACTAAGTTAAATTCGTCGAGTATTCACGTGAAGTCTTATGTCATTCGTCGAGTTGTCATGTAAACACTTGTGGAATTCGTCGAGTATTCTCAAGAAGTCCAGTGACTGTTAACAGAAAATTTTCTTCTGGTCCCATTTTCGACTAAGTAAAATTCGTCGAGTGCTTTCGTGTAATTCATCGATTGCTCTCGTGGAATTCATCGAGTGACTAAGTAATTCGTCGAGTGTTCTAGTTATGACACGAGTCATCTCGACGAATGGACTTAACGATTTTTCTGGTTCGATTTTCTGACGGGTTCTATTTCAAAATGTCGGTCATGTACAGTACACGTGGAAGCTCATTTTAGAAGATAATTTCTAGCCGTTGTAGATGGATCATATAAATACCAAGGATTCCATTTCAAATAAGAAGTATTATAAGAATCGCAAATTGCTCTTCAACTAATTTTTTAAATCGTGAATGACCGAACAATTTCTTCCCCGATTTACTGTGCCTTGAAACGATCAACCTGATGACATCGAAGTTCACGATTTGTTATTCCTAACAAGATGAGATTTGACAGATCACTGTTTTCAGATTTTATAAAGAGTGTTCTTGATCTAGTCGGATTCCAAAGTTTTCAGATCAAGGTTTTCAAGTTTTCAAGTCTTCTCCTTCATCTTTATTTCAAGATCTACTCTCTGAGAAGGAAAAAGATTGAATCGACTCAGATTTGAAGAAGAAGAAGATTGTTTGCAATCTATAAAGTTGTATAAAAGAAATTTTATTATTGTAAGAAGTGTCTACTTCTGAGTTTACAGATCCGTGTTTATTGGATCAAGTTGTATGAGAGTTTGTTCTCAGAATAAAATGTTGTTACAAGATGGTTTGTTTGGATTACAATAGAAGATAATAAAAGAAGTACACCTTCAGATTTGGTCTTTTGTTGAAATTGAACAGCTGGGATCCGTCCTGGAGTAGGGCTCAAAATATTGTTCTTCAACTTGTGCCCTAGCTCCTTCTTGATCTTTTGTACCCTTATAGAAAGAAGAAGATCAACCACTAATCCCTGATGGACTCAACCTGCTCTCCTTAGTTCTGAGAACAACTTCTAGAAGCACAAGGCTGTTGGCACTCTCAGTACTTCCAACACTTTGCAGCAACACTTAGCAGTAGTAATAATGACTTGGCATAAGCAAGCACACGATTCTTCTTTTTTGCTTTCTTGACCTAGAAGATGATTTATATATGCTCCATCAATATGCACCGACTCTTAGATTGATTTGACATTACAAGGCCAAGAATGGATAAAGCTATTTTTCTTTATTAGCCTTCCGCCAAAAATGGGACGCGCCATCTCAATGGCTATATTTAAAATTATCACAGCGGTTTAGCTGAGACTGGCTTCTATCTCAACGATAGATTAACTGTGTCTCAGTGATTTCGCTGAGACTAGACAGTCTTCTCATTGAATTTCTCCAGAACAGTTGAGACAAATATAACAACATCCAAAACTGTTCGAAAATATGTTTTAGAATAACTCAAACCTTTAAAATGAGTGAAGTAGAAGGTTTATCAAATACATTATACCTAGAAGATGATTTATATATGCTCCATCAATATGCACCAACTCTTAGATTGATTTGACATTACAAGGCCAAGAATGGATAAAGCTATTTTTCTTTATTAGCCTTCTGCCAAAAATGGGACGCGCCATCTCAATTGCTATATTTAAAATTATCACAGCGGTTTAGCTGAGACTGGCTTCTACCTCAACGGTAGATTAACAGTGTCTCAGCGGTTTCGCTGAGACTAGACAGACTTCTCAATGAATTTCTCCAGAACAGTTGAGACAAATATAACAACATCCAGAACTGTTCGAAAATATGTTTTAGAATAACTCAAACATGTAAAATGAGTGAAGTAGAAGGTTTATCAAATACATTATGCACTTAGCATTGAAGGTTTTGCCTCTTCAAATCGAAGGAATATTGAAGGGAAATATTCCCAACAATCATCTCCTATTTGAAGAAGGTAGAACACATAGCAATGCTAAGATGCATTTAACACATAAAATATATCATGATAAATTGGAACAGTTAGATGTTAAATATAAGCTTAACAACCTGATTAATCTAAGGATAACATCATAACAGTTAGATGTTAAATAATTTTAAGCACAGCTTAGTAACATGATTAATCAACACAAAAACATGGCTAATAGGTATACGTGATAACACTTTTCATTCAGCCAATAGAATCAACCTAAACCATCACATGATAGTTTTACATATATATAATTGTTCAAAGTTTTCAGATTTAATATAATAAGCTAACATATGAAGGTTAACATATAATGTTCAACATTAGTTAATTGAGCTTCAACTAAAAAATCAGATTTCCTCTTCTTTGTAGAGTTTGAGCCTTCATCTTGAGCAGCACCTATCAGCTTTGCACTTCGGGCTTTGTTCTTCTGCCTCCTGAAGTAGAGAAAAGGTTTTGGTAAGTATTTGGGAGGCATCTTCTTAGGGTTGCTACTCCTGACCAAATTCTCCTTGAAGATCCTTTCTCTTAAAGAGTTCCTTTCCAGGTGCTTGATCCATTCCTCAGAAGAGTACATGTTATCAATGTTCTTAAGTAGTTGTTCATGGCTTAGCCAAGCATTGATAATTATTGTCTCTGAGGCATCACTAAGATATTCATAGTTTGGATCATATATATTTTCAGCTCTCCTCATTGCCATGAACTCTTCAGCCAACAGAGTTCCTTCTCTCTTTCTCTTGATTGCAAGTTATGCATCCTGCGCAACTCTGGCTTGAGTCAGGAAATCAAAACCTTCTGGCCTATTCTTGTCCAATAGAGGAAGGTGCAGTGTAATCCTTGTACCTTGAATCACTTTGAAGGCATGCTCATTAATGAACTTAGAAATCTTTGCATCGCTCTTCTCCCCCTTTCTTGCTTCTTCAATTAGCCTGTTCTATAACATAAGGGTGTTAGACTTTATCCTGTTGGACAGTGTCTGGAATATGTTTTCACTGTAAGTTAACATTTCATCTTTGATCAAAAAGGCTTCTTCCATGGCTTTTATGGTGGTAGTAGTAATATGATTGTGTGCATGATCTACAACGCCCAGATGTCATCATCTGTCTGACTTATAAGGTTATTTACATACCCAATATCAGTAACAGAGAATTGTAAGCTTTCTTACATTGATCTTAGTATTGAAGATTGCCCTTTGACTGTGTTGGATGCTTTAACAAACCAGCTAATCACCTGTCTATTCAGGTGAACAGTCTCATCTTTCACAGTCTTAATTTCTGTCAACAGCTCAGCTTCTACTTCAGAGATGGACTTATCTATGTAAGCTTTAACTGAAGTGGTTTGATCATCCAATAGAGCTTTGATAGAGCTGAGGAGGGAGGTATTTATAGTTTTGGAAGGTAGAGGATTGATCATAGGAGAATTTTTCCCTTGGTCCTCTTGATCATCACACTCATGGAGTGTGGATGGATTAGCCTTATCCTGATAAAGGATCTTTGAAGGCTGCCCCTCAATATTAGCATCATTAATAGAAATGATATCATCATCATCCATATCTACTTCAACAGCATTATCTGAATCACCATGATCATCTACAGTAGCAATAATTCTTGCAACAATATTATTGATAGCTGGCTCATCTATTAGCACAAGCTCCCCCTCATAAGGTGCATTCACCTCTTCTGGTATATATGATTCTATATCATCTTCAAGATCCTTTGTTGGTTCCATTGGCTCTTCCTTATCAGAAGTATCTGGAGTATTGGGCACATCTTGTGCAACACTTTCTGTAGGAATATGTGTAGAATCAAGAGCAGCATGGATTTCATCAACATGCTCTCCACCAACTAGATTTATAACTGATTAATTATTGTCTTGAACACTTGTAGAGGACTGACCTTGATCAATATCAACCTGAAGACCAATATCGGCTGGGGATGCGGATTTTGAATCATATTTTGAACTAGACTCAGTATTAACAGTCCCCACAACTTTATTTCCTTTGTCCTTGGACTTATTTCCCTTAGAGGGTTGACTCATAGGAAGAACTTTGGAGAATCTTTCAAATGTCTTGATGTCTATCCTTTTCAGGTAGTAAATTTTTACTGCTTGCTCCTTATTGAAGCTGTCTAGATAGGAGTTAATCAGATAAAGGGACAAGATTCTTCCCAAATTTGGAGCCTGCAGACAATCAATTATCCTTTGGAAGATGACATTGGCCCATAAGGTCTTCTTCTGTAGTATAATCACGGTGATTATCTCAAACATGGGCTTGGATATGGTGTCATGTGATCCAGGCTTGCATAGAATGGCTTTCCCAACTATATCTGCAAGTAATTTTCCTCTCAGATTGAAGTTTTTCTTTCTTAGTGAGCCAATCTTGGCATCACTGTACTCACACCATTCCAAAGCACTATCTCTGTCCTTGTTGGAAATGTCCTCTTCTTCATCACTGTCAAGAGAGGGTAACTAGAGGGCCTTAGCCAACTTCCTTGGAGTAATCTTGATCTTCATCCCTCTAATTTTGGATTTCAGTGATGTCTTATATGGGGAAAGCTTTATATTGGAGAAAAGTTCCAATAGCTCATCTCTTAGGATGGGTGAAGGTTCAAAAGGGACATATTCTAAACCTAGGGCATCCAATATCCTGATGAATTCTCTAATCTCCACTAAGGCATGTATGAATCCATTCCTGATACTCTCATAGACTTCCTGCATATCTTTTGAGGGCTTTGGCGCCATTGAAGCAAGAATATTATACGCTGAGATGGGTTTGGTCTCGATGGCTTGAAAAGAGATTATGGCTTAATGATTTTTGATTTATTGAGCCTTTATTTATATGACGTGTTTTGGAGTTGAAAGGACGACCTAAATTATTATATCTACAGATTTGACAATTAAAATGAGTTGATTTAATTTTAATCAGCCCGTCTCAGCGGATGCGCAGAGACAGATTGATAAGCCATTGGGATAGGGTAATTCTTATTCATGTTTGAGCCGCTGAGACTGTCTCAGCGATCCCAGCAGTTCAGCTGAACCTTTCTCAGTTGATTTAGCTAACCTCACTATTTTTCAGTGAACACTGTCAAAATAAATTTGACATATAGTAATAATTAACTGAACCATCTTGTCACATTAATTATGGTAAATGTTGTTAACCTAACATACTACTAAGGGTTTGCTAGCGAATAACAAATTATAACCAAATAACTATTCAAACTAGATAATTAAGGTGATTAACAACTATCAATTTACCAACATAACACAATTGTTTAAGCATGAAGGTAAAGTAGAAATTTAGAGAATTTAATCTACAACTGAACCACTTAATGTACATGAATCATTCAATATTAAGCACTCCTAACTCAATTTTATAGAAATTGAACTTGGCCTTATCCAATGGCTTAGTGAAGATATCAGTAACTTGATTGTCAGTGGAGACAAATTCAAGGCAAATATCTTCACTCTCTACATGTTCTCTAATAAAGTGATCTAATTTTTATATGGTTAGTACTGCTATATGAGACAAGAATCTTAGCAATATAAATTGCATTGGATGAGTCACAATACAAAGGAGAATGACATACCTTGAGGTTATAGTCCTCTAGTTGATGTTGTATCCATAGGAGTTGTGCATAACAACTTATTGCAAAGATGTACTTAGACTCAACATTGGATATAGCCATACTAGTTTGCTTCTTGCAACTTAATGAGATCAGTGTTTTTAAAAATTTGTGATAGCGTAAAATGGGACACCAGGCGCAAGAACACTCAACCACACCAAGCCCAAGCAAACTAAATAGAAAACAAAAGAGCAAGAACTTGTACTCATCAAAAAATCTTTACACGGCGAGGCATACATGACGAGACATGATTGCCAATGTATCCGAAGGAAGCAAGAAAAATACAAGTCGAAAACAAACTGCACAGACTCAAGGAGTAACCGTCGGTTCTACTGCAAACTGCTAAGGAGTCCGCTGAAGCTGCCTGGTCGCAAGACCGATACAAGCCGCGTGGACTGCTCGTTATTCCAGTGTTGAAGAAAGAATCTTGTCCGCTGAACTGCAAGACGCCTGACCATGAGGTCGCCTAGCCTCCAGAACACGCCGACTACTGCCACTGAACTGAACAAGCATCCTAGAGGCAGACTTCTTATTGAACTGGGAAATAAGTTGCAGAAGAGAAACTGCCTAGTCGCAAGTCGTGAACTTAACTCACTGGTTGCTGCCCGCAGAATCCTCACTACCCCTGACCGCAGTCAGAACCAAGTCTCTGGCTTTCCAGTGCTATCCGCACAACCTACACAACACAAACTTGTCAAACTCTTCAAACTGCGTGGATAAAAAACCCTAACCGCAATAATATTCCACGAGTTCACATATTGTTCACTCAGTATCATCTGATGTGATAGGGGTGTCCTATTGATAGG
Organism: Platanthera zijinensis; assembly: GCA_039513925.1. Classification (NCBI taxonomy): domain Eukaryota; kingdom Viridiplantae; phylum Streptophyta; class Magnoliopsida; order Asparagales; family Orchidaceae; genus Platanthera; species Platanthera zijinensis. The sequence continues at coordinate 238,768,394 of CM077079.1, read as the reverse complement.
CGTAGATAGGATTGCGATCACTACCCTAGATGAAAGGAAAACCGCACTATCTAGTACAAACACCAAGTGTATCCGCAAAGGCTGCAGATACACACCAGACCGCCAAAACAAACTGCATAGCTCGCCCAAGCTACCACTTTCACTTCAACAATTTCAACACTCCCCCTTGAAGTGAGAAGTGGAGACCAGCCCTAGTAATCCCCGTAACTGAATAAATGGCCCCTTCGACAACGGTTTCATGAAGATGTCTGTGATGTTGTCCTCGCTCCGCACATGCCCAACTATAAGAGACCCCTCCAACACCTTCTCCTGAATGAAATGGTGCTCAATCTCAATATTATTGGTTCGCACAAGACAAATTGGATTATTAACAAGTTTCAAGGCACTCTCATTGTCACCACGTAGTAGAGTAGGACTGCGCACTTCTTCATGGGCATCCTCTACTAGCCTCCTAAGCCAGATTGCTTATCGAGCTGCCAAGGCCGAAGCCTTGCACTCTACTTCCATAGTAGAGACAGACATCGAATCCTGCTTCTTGTTACACCAAGAAATCCCCATTGATCTACATGTGAAGACATAACTGGATGTTGACTTCCGGTCATCATAATCTCCTCCATAATCAGCATTTGTATACCCGTGTAGGTTGAATCTCGTGTCTCTCCCATAAAGAAGACCGCTATCAGAAGTGGACTTCACGTACTTTAGAATGCTCCTTGCCACCATCATATAAGGCTTCCGAGGTTTCGCCATATACCGACTTACTTGGCCTACAACATATGCAATGTCTGGCCTCGTAATAATCAAATTTATAAGGCTTCCCACCATAGCATGGAACACTAGAGGATCTGGAAGAATCCTCCCCTCATCTCTTCGAAGCTTGATGTCAACATCAATAGGAGTAGAGCTACTCTTCCCTTCCCGCATGCCGAATCGCTGAACGATCCAATCCGCATAGCCTTTATGGGAAACGAATATGCCACTCTCTTTCCTCTCCACCTCGAATCCAAGGAAGTGGTGGAGCTCACCCAAGTCCTTCATCTCGAACCGAACAGCTAGCTCTACCCTAAGCCTAGTCACCTCCTCCTCGGAGTTTCCCGTGAGAATCATATCGTCCACGTACAGCAACACCAAGAACTGAAGCTCCCCCTTCTTCTTGATGAATAGGATCGAATCTGAGTCCGAGGAAAAATAACCGCAGAATTGGAGGTACTATGTGATCTTTTCATACCATGCCCTCGGCGCCTGCTTCAAACTATAAAGGGCCTTCCGGAGTTTACAGACGTATCCTGGATGATCTTCAGACACGTATCCAGGCAGCTGAACCATGAAGATGTCTTTATCGATCTCCCTATAAAGAAAAGCATTCTTTACGTCTAACTGCCACATCTTCCAACCCTGGAAAGTCGTCATGGACATCACTACCTGAACGAAAGTCATCTTTGCCACAGGACTGAACATCTCTTCATAGTTTTCTCTGTACTGCTGAGAAAATCCTCAACTTACAAGGTGAGCCTTGTACTGTTTGATGCTCCCATCCGCCTTCTTCTTCAGCTTGTATACCCACTTTCTTATTATAGGAGTAATGTTATCGACCTTGGGCAAAAGATCCCAAGTCTCATTCTTCCTAAGGGTAGCCATCTCCTCATCCATGACATCTTCCCACTCCTTGACCCCAGTAGCGTCTTCAAATCAAGAAGGCTCTTGCTCATCCAGAGGGCCTGCGAAGAAATAAGAGACCAAGCTCACTGTGTTTCCTTTGTTATAATGAGCTGGTGGTTTGATGGTCCTCTTCGATCTCCGAAGGGTATGACCTTTGCTAACCATCTCTGCTGCTTCTCCTGAATTAGCTCCATTCCCGAGCAAACTTGGAGAATCGCTCCCCCTGCTTCCTGAACCAGAAGCCTCTACCCCAGAGCAAGAAACACCTGGAGCTCCTGGTGAAACATCCAGCTCCACCAGAAGATCCTTAGTAGCCACCTCCTATTCGTCATCCGACCTGCTCTCCTGTAGATCCACAGAGGAGCCACCTCCATATGACGTCAGCTCGTCGAAGACAACATCTCTTGAAACCACAAACTTCTTTGTCACAGGATCCATACACTTCCATCCCTTCTTTCGCTCATTATAGCCCACAAAGACAAGCTTCCTTGCCATTGCATCCAGCTTTGCCCTAAGAGCATCTGGGATGTGTACGTAGCAAGTGGATCCAAACACCTGAAGGTGTCCAACTACAGGTTTCTCCTTGAACATCATCTCATGAGAAGACTTCATGTTGATCAGACTCAGAGGCATCTGATTGATGATATAGGTAGCGCATGTCATTTCCTCAATCCAGAAGGACCTTGGAATGCCTTTAGCATTAAGCCAACACTTGCACGTTAAAAGTCTTTGTTTTCAAGGAGAGCTAAATCACCTAGAGGGGGTGAATAGGTTTCTTAGTCTCTTTTGACTATCTTAATTTTTATTCTTTAAGTGCTTTGGCTATTAGTAATTTACTGCTTTCAGGATACACACAAACTGCAATAAAGAAACTACACAAGAAAGCACACACAGAATATATAATGGTTCCCCAGATAATGGGTACGTCCACTTTCCCTCCCACCTTTCTAACTTCCAGTTAGACAAGACACTTCTCCAATTTTGGCTCCGAAGAGCATATAACACGATCCCACAGGACCACTCGGTCTCTTCCAAGACCTACAACTCAGGCACAAGGTCCAACAACTTAGTGATCAAAATATCACCTACCTCAGGCCCAAAGGCCCTACAACTCAGGTTGGGAGGACAAACCTACCTCAGATCCACAAAGGATCCTACCTTAGACCCCTAAGTCCTACACTCAGAGAGAATGACTCTCCTACCTCAGGCTCAAAAGTCCTACAGCTCAGTGATCAACTGATCACCTACCTAAGATCCAAACTGGATCCTACAGCTCAGATTCACACTTGAATCCTACTACTCAGGCAAAAGCCTTACTCTTAGATTCTCAATAGAATCCTAATTCAGATCAACCAATGATCCTACACTCAGGCTAAATAACCCTACCACTCAGATCCATACTTAGATCCTACACTCAGGCTTTATAAATTCAGGCTTACAATCTTAGATCTAAAAAGATCTTATAAGGTGAAGAGTGGGTTGTTGGGTTAGTTGAAAACAAGAGAAATTTCTCCGTACCAACCCTCCCGGACTGAGATAAACTCACCCCAACTTTGAATTCAGGAATATACTTCCTGGTTCTGCTTCTACCTAAACTGAGAAATACTCAACCCTATCTTCTTCACAGCAACAGGAGTAGATCTTGGCTTGTGTTGGAAGTTACTTGCAGAACAGCTGCTCTGCTTCTTCTTTCCTTCCTAGACTGAATAGATTCTGCCCTACCTTTGGCTCTAGAGAAATAGTCCTCTGAGTCTGCTTTCAGATCACTGCTCCTCAAGCTTTCTTCTTCACAATTCCAGAGAATGTTCTTCAGAAAAGATTGGCTGGATCTGTGAAGTACCTGTAGTAAGGGTCAGCCCTTGCTGCCTCTTTTTTCTCAGAGAATTACTCTGAGCTTACTGGTGCAGATCGAAAAGACACTAGCTATCTTGCTTGAATCTATCAGAAACTTGCTGGTGCAGATGAAGATGGCACCAACTATCTTTGATCGGCTTCAAATCAGTTACAGCTAGGTTAGATCTACTACATCTTCTTCTTCAGAGAAATTGTCTCTGAACTTGCTATTAATGATGGAGATGTCAACAGCTAACTTGAAAACATTTTGGTTTGGTCGATTTGAACTTCATCCTTGACCTCTGCAACAATGATGAGGAGGAGGAAGATGTTTCGCTGCTTTGTGAAAAGACCAAACCCTAAAAGATTCATTTTTCCTTCGTCGATCTCGCCTTTTCTATTTCGCCGATCAACGGCTCTTTGAGCAGTGGGGCCCATCATTTATGGCTGACTTCAATTTCGCCATTTACCACTTTCCTTTTACATTAAAGGACAAACAGCTGGCAGCCGACGCCATTAAAGGTGTACGGCAGCATTCCCGCAACATTTTGAATTTTGTTGACTTGTTGACTTTACTGACGTCACCATCTGTGGACTTAGCCAAAATCAAATATCTTTAGTATAGGCGTTGAGTGACTAAGCTTCACTCAACGCCACAACACTTTGACAGAATTTTGTCACTAAGCGTTAAGTGAGTAAGCTTCACTCAACGCCAAAACACTTAGATACTATTTATGTTATTAGGCATTGAGAGCGTTGAGTCAACTCAATGCTTTTTACCTTAGACTAATTTGTGTCACTAGGCGTTGAGTGAGCCTTCATCACTCAATGCCACACTTATTAGACTGATTGTCACTTGACGTTGATTGAGTAAGCTTCACTCAATGCCATACTACTTAACAGAATTTCTATTATCTGGCGTTGTGTGAGTAAGCTACACTCAACGCTTTTGGACTTGACCAATTTTCTATGTCTGACAACACTTGCTCTGACTGGATGAGAATCATTCAATACTATTGCCCCATGGAATTGAGTGAGTAAGCTACACTCAATGCTATTTCCCCATGGCATTGAGTGAGTAAGCTACACTTAATGCCTGTGGACTTAGTCAAAATTCTACACAGAATTTCTGCGGCTTTGACTGACTGATAAATACTCAACGATTATGAGGTTATGGTGTTGAGTGAATGGACTTCACTCAACGCCTGTGGACTTAGCCACATTTCTGCCTATTTCTCCATAGGCTCTGACAGGTTGAGCATTACTCACAGCTTTTAGCTACATGGCGTTGAGTGAGTTGACTTCACTTAACGCCTGTGGACTTAGCAACTTTTTTGTCTAGCCAATAGTTAGGCTTAGACAATCAAAGCTATACTCAACGCTTTTACTTACCTGGCGTTGAGTGAATAGACTTCACTCAATGCTTGTGGACTTAATTGAATTCCCTAATAACGTTCACGTACAAAAACACAAAGAACTAAAGCTCCCCCTTCTTCTTGATGAACGGGCTCAAATCTAAGTCAGAGGAAAAATAACCATAGAATTGGAGGTACTATGTTATCTTTCCATACCATGCCCTCGACGCATGCTTCAAACCATAAAGGGCCTTCCGGAGTTTGCAGACGCATCCTGGATGATCTTCAGACACGTATCCAGGAAACTGAACCATAAAGATGTCTTTATCAATCTCCTTATAAATAAAAGCATTCTTTATGTCTAACTGCCGCATCTTCTAACCCTAGCAAGCCGCCAAGGCCATCGCTACCTTAACTGAAGTCATCTTTGTCATAGGACTGAACGTCTCTTCATAGTCTTCTCCGTACTGCTGAGAAAATCTTCGAGCTACAAGGCGAGCCTTGTATCGCTTGATGCTCCCATCCGCCATCTTCTTCAGCTTGTAGACCCACTTGTATGTCACAGGAGTAATGCCATCGACCTTGGGCACAATATCCCAAGTCTCATTCTTCCTAAGGGCAGCCATCTCCTCATCCATGACTAAGGAAAAAGAATAAGGGACAGACCCAAGGGCTCGACGTGGAGGTCCCACCACACACTCAGAAGATCTTTAGAGTACTTAACCTCCCTAGCCAAATGCCAAACTAAGGATACCTCAGAGAGCGCAAGAAGACCGGGGGACAAATAAGCATGCCTTCTGAGGTACCCCTTGGGTCTATTTACAGATTTCTAAAAACGGCCTGCAAATAGCCAACCTCTGCTGTTCCAAACAGCTATGTGCAGCCCAATTGGGTCTGCCAATAGCATAAGTCCGATGTTCCAACGGGCTATGGGTAGGACAATGAGGGAAGAATAGTAAAAATACATCACAAGGGACTGTGCTAGTGGCCCTCTGGAACCTCCACTCGCTGGGGGAGGCGAGTGCTCGATGGAGCTGACACTCGCTAGCTCTTCTCAGCCCTGGGCGAGTGCGGGCCCGGCCTGCCCCACTCACCTGCTGCAGGCCGAACCCCCCGGGGTGAGTGCGAGCTGACCCACTCTACTCGCCCGCTGCTCGTGGAGCCCCTGGGGAGAGTACGAGCCGACCCGTTCTACTCACCCCTCAAATGATCCACCCCACTTGGGCGAGTCGGACTGCTAGACTGTGTCCAATCTGGCTCCTATCGACCGCTACTCGCCGGATATGGGGTTGTACACAATCCACGCTCTTTGCGAGGTTGGCCCAAGCTCGGAAAGAAACATCCAACCCCGCAATATGCGGCGAGTGCGGCAGGGGCCAGAGAATCTCTTGGTGGGCTCCACCAACGACTATATATATAGGTCCGCGTACCTGGGTGACCTTTGTCATTCCTTCTTACTTGAGCCTTGCTGAGATACCTCTCTCCAAAGAACTCCAAGAGAAGCACAGCCATGCCTGCAAGCTCAACGCCGCTCACGTTGACGTGTTAGTTTGCCTGCCTCCCATCGATGCATCACGCAAGCCAACGAAATCCAATCCTTATAAGAAGGCCAAGTCCATCCAAAAGGATTTTGAATCCATCTACCGTGATCTGGAGTCCACCTTGACTCCTAGTCTCGCCTCCTCCAAACTAACTGCCGACCTCAAGGGGAAAGTAATCATCAACATTCCCGCCAACCCTGAGGACCATCAGTCCAATGTAGAGAACTCCACACCGCGAGTACACACCCCACACGATAACTTGTGGCCTCAGACTCCCCATAACACTCGCCTGTAGAGCAAATTAGCCCCCTTTAGGACCACGGGGCTGGATTCGCTGAAAATCAGATCGCCAGCTCGCACTCCTTCTCAGCAGCCCACAGATACTCCTGCACTCGCAGGGGAAGGGGTCGGAATCATCCCGATTCCCAGCTTCAACCTCATCTCCTCGGTGGTCGCAGCAAGAAATTAGCCCTGCCTCCTCCGCACACCCTCTAAGAACTGTCGAGCTCATCCCGTTAGACTCGCTTTCTATATAATATTTTGCCTAGGCCTCCTTATTGCTCGCACCCTCTTTCTGCCTGAGTTGATTGTTTTTTTGCAGGGCTCCCTGCTCCTTCTGAAGTTGAGGAATCTTCAAAACAGGCTCTCCACCCCCTGAGCCTGGGGTGGAGAGCTTCCTGGATGACTCGCCGGATCCTGCCGAACTAAGGCAGAGAGTAGTGGAGGTGCTGAAGAAGCAGGACGCCGCCCTCCGCCAACTTCGAGCGGACAATGCATATAGTGAGCAGAGGTTACAGGCACTGGAGCGGGACTATATGCTGCTCGTGGATAAGGTAGAGCACGTCTCTGCGAGCGAGATGATGTCCCCCTACCTCAATTATGGAGAGAATTGATGAAAACCTACAGACCTTCAGCAGGGACCTGGATCTGGTCCGTGAGTTCCTCAACCCACACCAACCTTCGGGGATGGGGGCACGAGGCTGGGGTAGATGGAAATGGCTCCCTAGTTGAGCGTACCGACCCTCTCCCCCAGCACCCTAGCTTGCGCGGGTTGTCCGAACTTTCCTTGCTTGTTATGAACTTCATTCTTGAGGCTGCGAACATCCCTGTCTATAATAACCTAAATAATTCTTTAGAACTGTGCTATTTGAAATAATAGGATGTGCTATCTAGATTCAGCTCGCACTAGGATAGGCAAGATCGTCGGGTGGCGACCTGGAATCAGCGAGTTGGGGCTGGCGAGCTGGACCGACCGGTCAGCTCAGCCATAAATCTAGTTTTCTATAAATAGGCCACCTCACAAACCCCCTGGCTATCGCCTTAATTGCATTCATGCCCGCCCTTTGCTACTATGCTCACTACTCACTCTCGCATTCCAACTCTTTCACAGACATGGTGAAGACGCAACCTGATGCCTACGGCCAGTCCAAGTACGCCCGTCAGTTTGCCGAATACCTTTTCTTCGACGAAAACACCACCGAGCGTGAGCTCACGGCCGTCAAGATCGAGTACCTACCTCCCGACTATGAGGTGCGCCGACCAACAGAGGGCGAGACCATCAACACCTTCTACCAGGACAATCTCGCCTTACCCATCTCGCACTTCGAGGTGGGGTTGTGCCTCCCCATCTGGCTGGAAATCTACCAGATCCTCAAGTACTTTGGGGCAGTTCCGGCCCAGCTAAACCCGAATGTGATCGCCATGATGGTTGCATTCGCCTTCCACCTCTGCCGAGAGCAGGTCGAATTAACCCTCGCCATCTTCGACAAACTCTTCACCTATCGCGCGACTAGCGACGGGGTCACCTTCCTGATGGGCTCACACATCAAGATCTGTGAGACCGCAAACAAAAACCACAACTAGGTCTCCAAGGTCGTCTTTATCAAGAGCGACCTGGGCAACATCCCCTTCTCCCCCCAGCAAAAGAGCGAGGAGGTATACCGACCCCCAATGCTATCTGGCGTCGACGTTGACCTGCACAAGTTCTTCTTGGGGAAGGACTTCGAGGTCGCCTTCCTTCGAAGGGGCCTCGACTCGCTCCTTCATGTTCTTCCCGGCGAAGGTGCAAATATCCCCTACTCTCCTTACCGGCTCACCCATAATCATCGCTTTTCTAACCTAAGTCCTTTTCTACAGGGAGAGATCAATTCCCGAGCATCTGCCCCATGCGGACTCGGGAGCTTACCCGGACCTGATCGCGCGCGAGCGGGCAGCAGTAACGGCCTGCCGAGGCAAGCTGGAGTAGGTGGACCCTCCTCCCGCTGGAAACGATCTGGCCTTGAAGGGTCCATCTCTCCTCGCCCCCCCCCCCACAGTCAAAGAAGATGAAGGCGACGGTGGTCTCTCGGGGGGACTACAACAATAATAAGTTTTGGGGAGACCACCACAACAACAAGTTTACATAAGCTCATTGGACACCACACGAGAATGTTTGCAAGAGAGCCTATTGAAGAGCTCGCCAGAGAAGGACCTGGAGGGTGGCGATCCCTCCGCCTCCCCTACTGTGGTGGCGACTTTGGCCTGTGAGCCGGGCCTACCAAAGAGCCACCACCTTTTTTGCTTTAGGTGAAAGTCAAAGGAGCCGATCGGCAAGCCGATGGTGCGGTGGGATGAGCAGGCACATAGGGTCTCCATCTCATCACTCCATCCCTCCTGGTCGGGGGGTCAACTTGCCTCTGGTCATGCCTACGCGCTGGGCTTCAGCCTGTATGGGAGCGAGGATGTCGAGGCCTACAAGGGCCTAACTCTTCGGTGGCTCTGCCGCGAGGGTCTGCAAGCCCAGATACGGGCTTTGGAGCTGCATCACGCGGCTTCAACCTCAACCATCAGCTGCTGAAAGCCGAGCAAGATCGCGACCTCGCCAAGGATAATGCTGCCTACCTGGCGAGGAGACTACAAGTCGCTGAGAACCTTCTCGCGAAGGCCACCGACGAGTTGGTAAGCGGCGGCCATCCCCTTCCTTTTTTCCCTTAGGATTTTTTTAAGCATGTATATCTTACCTTGCCTTTCTTCCCAGGATGTCAATGCTGCAAGCAAGCTGCGAGCTCATGCTGCAGAGTTGGAGGCTCGCACCACCAAGATAGAGGCTCACTCCGCCGAGCTGGAGAAGGAGAACAACAGTATGACAAAGGGCTCAAGGGCGAGATGATCCGGCAGATAGACATCTTCCTCCCTTAGTCTGGCGGCGAGCCGAGCATCCCTCCCAAATGTTCAAAAGTCTACAGCGAGGCTGAGGTTTCTGAGATGCTGCGGATCAACTCCATCAGCACCGTGGACTACACCCTCTAGATGATTAAAGACATGGAGGTGTTGGTGGAGGGAAGCGAAGAGATCACAGTGAGGGACCTTGTGCCGAACTTGTTCCCGTCGGCCACCCCTCCCAGCGAGAAGGAGGAAAGCTTCGAGTCGCTGTTCAAAGATGTCAAGGTCTACAAAGGCGGCCACACATCAGGAGAGGAGGGCGAGGAGGATCACCCATCCGGAGGGGAGGGCGAGAGCTGGCTCACACCCCTTCCCATTTTTGTTCTTTTTCCTTTGTAATCCTCTCCCCCCTTTTATAACATGTAATATTTATTAATGAAAAAGTACTTAGCTGAATTCTTCCCTCCTCTCTTTCTTTAAATCCACTGTGATATACTCTCCTGCGAGCTGACCTCCTCGTTGGGCGACCTCGCTAGGATAGAGCTTACCGCTAGAATGTATCTGAGTTAGGATTCGTGCTCGCGAAGAGACCTTGGGAGCTCGTCGACCCTAGACAATTAGGAGGCGGACCATTCGCCGAATTAAGCTCGCGAGTACCCAGCTCGCCCGCGAGTTTCCCTTTTCGTCAATCGTCAAGTTGAAGTTGTTAGAGATTCCCAAGTAAAAACCTGAGGGGGTGGGAAGTACTCGCCGAGACTGCCTTGCCTCGCCATCCTCAGTGAATGCAGAGGTCTCTGCTCTTTGCACCCTCATCTTGTCATGGGATGATGCTACCCCCAGGATAGTAGGACCATACGACTTGCTGAGCTAGTCTCGCGAGTACTCAGCTCGCCGGTAACAGTTCCTCCTCTTTGAGGCTGCCCATAGTAGCCTCAGCTAACTCGCCCAAGGATGGTTGGATCCAACCCTTGATCACCTTTATGCCCTGTCTTTGAAGTCCAACTAGATGGTTTCTAAATTTAAATATAGCCATTCCCACCGAGAATCTCAGCCTCGTTAGCTAGGTGAGAGCCTGATGTAGGGTGTGGAGCGTCTCCCGGACTCCACCTCCAAGGTCATAACGACGTCACTCGAGGATCCTGGACCTGCCATCTAGGTGAAAGCCTGGCAGCGTGAGCGTCTCGGGACCTAACCCCAGAGGGAGAACAAAAATCCTTTGACCAACCTCCAGGCTCTACCACCGGCCCAATCAGTTAGGTGAGAGCCTGACGGCGGGTGTTGAGCATCAACCGGTCTCAGCCCTCTAGGGTCATAATGACGTCACTCGAGGATCCCGACCCTGCCAGCTAGGTGGAAGCTTGACAGCAGGAGCATCTCGGGACCTAACCCCAGAGAGAGAAAACTTTGGCCAATTTCCAGCCCCACCAGCTAGGTGAAAGCCTAGCCGTGGGAGCATTTCAGGACTTTGCTTCATAAATACTTGTAGTACGCTTGATCTGCAAAAGAGTTGGAGCATTAAAATATTTCATATTCATTGAAGGAATGGACGTACATATTTTTATTGGTAGAAACGCTTCAAATCATCACCACTCCAGGTGTGACTTAGGGTCTTGCCCTCTATATTTCAGAGACGATACACCCTGACCTTAGAGCATCTTGGATAATATACGGGCCCTCCCAGTTAGGGTTGAGCTTCCCCACTGCCCCTGATATCCCTACTGCATCCACCTTCTTCAGGACCAAGTCCCCTTCCGCAAACTGTTTGACCCTGACATGCTTGTCAAAGTATTTAGCCATTCTTCGCTTTACCTCTTCCTGTCGGATCGCGGAGAGATCACGCAACTCTTCTACCATGTTAAGGGAGAGTCGTAGCTCCTGCTAGTTTTCAGCATGCAGTTCTTCCCTTCCTGCCTCTTCCTCAACCACCCGAGGCGTCCGGACCTTGAACTCTATTGGAAGCACAACCTCGCACCCATGGGAGATATTAAAGGGGGTCTCCCCCATGGCTATGTTGGGAGTGGTTCTAAGGACTCAAAGTACTGAGGGAAGCTGCTCCACCCAGCTACCCTTCAAATTCTCCACCTTCTTGAGGAGGTTGGCAATGATTTTGTTTGTTGCCTCCACCTGCCTGTTGCTCCTGGTATGGTGGATCGACGCGAATCTGAGATCGATTTTGAGCTGCCCACAAAAATTCATGAACTCGGTGATGGATAACTTAGGCCCATTGTCCGTGACAATGGCTTGGGGAAAACCGTGTCTGCAGATGATCTCCCCCCAAACGAAGTTCCTGATCACCTGAGAGGTCACCTTAGCTAGCGCCTTTACTTCCAACCACTTAAAAAAATAGTCGACCATAATAAGCAAGAACCACCTTTACCCGTTGGGGTGGGAAAAAGGTCCTACCAAATCCATTCTGAAAGTTATTACTTTAAGGTTAGCTAGTCACCTAGAGGGGGGGGGTGAATGGGTCTTTTAAATTTCTTAAGACTTTTGTGTTGCTTATAATTTGGTGATCTAGAGCTTGTCCTAATTACCTATAATACAAGAATTAAACAAGCAACACAACAAACACACAAGTATTTATAGTGGTTCCCCAATTGGGTACATCCACTTTCCCTCCCACCTATCCAACTTATTTGTTGGACTAGGCACAAACTCCAGTAATATGCTCATCAGAGCTTACACCTAAGGCCATCAGCCTTACACACAGATTCTTTTCAGAATCCAAACTCAGAACCACAAGGGTTCTTACCTAAGAGCCCTGCAGTGCTCCTACAGTTCAGTGGTCCACTGACAACCTACCTCAGCCTTATTTCTAAGGCCTACAGCTTAGGCTTCTCAGCCCTATAACTTTAGGCACACAGCCCTACTCTCAGAGTGCTGCAACACTCCTACACTCAGTACCTTTCCATGTACCTACCTCAGTTCCCTTCCAGGCACCTACAGCTCAGCCTCCTCCAAGGCCTATAACTCAGTGACACACTTATCACCTACAACTCAGTGACTCACAAGTCACCAACCTCAGGCACTAGGCCCTACACTCAGGCTGGGAGGACAGCCCTACCTCAGATCCACACTTGGATCCTACCTTATAGAGCAGCACTCTCCTACCTTAGGCACTTAAGCCCTATAGCTCAGATCCACACTTGGATCCTACCTCAGTACCCCCAGCAGGGCACCTACCTCAGTGACAAATTTTTCACCTACCACTCAGGCACAAAGTGCCCTACACTTAGATTCAGATAAACTGAATCCTACAGGAAATAATCAAGCAAAATTGAAATACTGACTCAAAGAAAAATCTTTGAGTCTAACTTGATGGACTGAGCAGATATCAGTCCAGCCCACTTGCTGTAGAAGGGATGAGTCTTCTTCTACAACTGCCTGATGTTGAAGGCTTACAGTCCTTCACACAACTACCTCCTTTTGTTGAGTGTATGAATCAGCAAACTTGTTCTCCAAGGAACAATCTTGTTGAACTAGAAGAAGCTTCAGCTATCTTTCTCTCTTAGCCTTTTGGCTTGCCTGCTGGACTTTGCTTTCAAGATTGTCAGAGAAGATGAAGTCTAGCCACCTCTTTTTCTTTTGTTCTTGTTTTTCATTAACCCTATCTTCTTATTTTCTCTTCCTTTTATATCTGTTGATTTGAATCAACGGCACAATTTGAATGTGGGCCCAGTCAAGTATGGTGACGCCGCCTCCCTCAGAAGAAAACAAATAGTAGCTTCCGGTGCTACTGTAGCTTTCCCACAACGACATGAAGTATTTGGACTGTGCTCGACGATCGTCGATCTAAGATCGACGAACTCTATGCTAAGCTCGACGAACTTCAGGATCTTCAGCTTTAACTTGAGCTCGATGAAAGGCGAGCTCAGGTCGATGAACTCTGAATCTTCAACCTTTAACCTGAGCTCGACGATCTATGAGCTGAGCTCGACGAATGTTGAATCTTCAACCTTCAACTTGAGCTCGACGATCAGTAAGCTGAGCTCGATGAACTCTGAATCTTCAACCTTTAACCTGAGCTTGACGATCTGTAAGCTGAGCTCGGCGAACTCCGCTTTCTGGACTTAGAAGATTTCAGCTGGCTTTGTCTCAACGGTTTCTTCTCAACTGTCTCAGTGGTTTTCTTTCTTCATAGCTGAGACTGTCTTCTATCTCAGCGGTTTCCTACTCAACTGTCTTAACTATCTCAGCGGTTAATTTTTCAAAGCTGAGACTGTCTTCTATCTCAGCAGTTTAGCTGAGACCAGCACTTCTCTCAATGATTTGCGTTGAGTTTCTCAGCTATCTAAGCGGTTCTGCTGAGATAATCTTCTCAGCTATCTCAGCGGTTATGCCTTAGTCAAATTTTCTGACTTCCAGCTTCCTTTTCCTGTCTACCTGTCCAATCAAGGACAACTTGCATGCAATAACTCAAGCATACATCAAATATATTATATGTGTATGTCATTGACTAGTTTGACTTCTTTCAAATCTGGAACATTAGGGTCAATGGATCTAACAATCTCCCCTATTTGAAAAAGTCAAAACCTTGATTGATCAATAACACAGGTCATTGATATACACAGTCTTTTTAACATAAAAACTGACACTTGTGTAACATCATTAGAAGTTTGAAAATATGTTACCACACACAATTCTTCATATCAGGAATTTTACTTACTCCATCTAGCATGCTGCTCTCCTGAATGAGCCATCCTTACTATTCTTGTGCTGAAACAACTTCTGCACCACTTGGCTTTGAGCTTCCTGCATCTTGGCTTGGTCAGGTATTGATCAAGTCTATTCTTTCTTCCCCCTAACTCCTCTCCCCTTTTTGACTTCTGCAATAGGGAGGTTTGTTATATGTGGAGTATTTCTCCCCCTATTTGTCTGGGGATGATTCCCCTACTCTGACTTAATTCCATTTCAGCTGCTAGGCTTGCTCCCCCTCAACTGTTGCACACTAGCTTCATTGTCTTGGGGAAGGACTTGTACTTCCTACAAAATAGATAATACAGCATATTGTAGAGGAGAGAATTGAATCTACACAATATTCAACATGCCCAATTCAAATTTAAAGGTGTTGAACTTGGCTTCATCTAGTGGCTTAGTGAAGATATCAGCCACTTGCTTGTTTGTAGAGACAAACTTAAGGCTGATGTCTTGCCTTTCCACATGTTCTTTAATGAAATGATACCTAATTTCTATATGCTTAGTCCTACTATGGAAGATAGGATTACTAGCTATAGAAATTACACTAGTAGAATCACAAAAGAGTGGAGTTCTACTTATCTGAATATTATAGTCCTGAAGTTGATGTTGGATCCACAATAACTGAGCACAGCAGCTCCCAGCTGAAATGTACTCTGACTCAGCAGTGGAGATTACAATACTTATTTGTTTCTTGTTGCTCTAAGAGACCAGCCTTACACTTAGAAATTGACAGGAGCCAGATGTGCTCTTCCTGTCCTCCTTGCAGCCTGCAAAATCTGCATCTGAATTGCCAGTTAGTTCAAACTCCCCATTCTTAGGGTACCATAGGCCAAGATCTGGGGTGCCCTTAAGCTATCTCAAGATTTTTTTCATAGCAGTGTAGTGAGATTCCTTAGGGAAGGCCCGATACCTAGCACAGACACATATTGCATACATAATATCAGGCCTACTTGCAGTAAGGTAGAGAAGGGAGCCAACTATACCTCTATACAAAGTTGGATCAATAGGTTTCCCTGGATCATCTTTGCCTATAGGCATACTTGAGCTCATGGGAGTTCTTATGGTGGAAGAATTCTCCATATCATACTTCTTGATTAGCTCCCTGATGAACTTTGACTGGGATATGGATAGACCATCATCAGTCTGTCTTACTTGGAGTCCCAAGAAAAACTTCAGTTCACCCATACTACTCATCTCAAACTTCCCCTACATAAGTTTTGCAAACTTCCTACTAAGATTGTCATCAGTAGAGCCAAATATTATGTCATCAACATAAATCTGAACTAGGATGAACTTGCCCTTAGATTTCCTTAGGAATAGGGTCTTGTCTATCTTCCCCCTTGAGAATTTGTTCTCAATGAGGAAGATTGACAATATCGCATACCATGCTCTAGGGGCTTGCTTGAGCCCATATAGAGCTTTCATAAGTTTATACACAGGAGTAGGAGAGTTAGAATCTACAAAACCTAGAGGCTGCTCTACATAGACCGCTTCTTTCAAATCTCCATTCAGGAAGGCTAACTTCACATCCATATGGAAGACTTTGAATCCCTGGAAGGCTGCAAATGCAAGGAACAGTCTGATGGTTTCCAACCTTGCAACTGGGGCAAAAGTCTGATCATAATCAATCTCCTCTTCCTGTCTGTATCCCTTGGCCACCAGTCTAGCCTTATTCTTTATGATAATGTCATTTTCATCAAGTTTATTTCTGAAAATCCACTTGACTCCAATACATTATGATCATCTGGTCTGAGAATCAGCTTCTAGACCTTGCATCTTTTGAACTTGTTTAGTTCTTCTTGCATTGCACCAATCCAGAATTGGTCTTGATTTGCCTCTTCAAATTTCTTGGGCTCTTCTTATGATAAGAAGCTAGAGTAAAGAGCTGTGTTGAAACTCCTGCTTATGGTCTGTACACCTTTGCTAGCCTCACCTATTATCTAATTTGGAGGATGATCTCTCAGATATCTGACTGTTGGGGGCAACTGGACTGTTTCTTGCTGAGCAACATTTTCTTTAGCTGGTTGATCTTCATCTCTAGCTAGACTGTCCTGTGCTTCCCCTAGACAGCATCCTTCTTTGTATTCTTCTGGCACAGCAGGTCTTTATTTTTGATGGAGTGCTTTTCCATCATAATTTTTGTACCTGTAGAACTAGGCAAATAGCTAGACAGCTCACTGTAAGTCATGCTTGACTCATCAAACACTACATAGACAGATTTTTCTACAATTTGATTTGTCAAGTTATAGACTCTATATGCCTTACTACTATTATTGTACCCAACAAAGATCCCCTCATGGGATTTGACAGCAAACTTAGTCACTTTTGACTTGCTATTATTCAAGATGAAACACTTGCAACCAAATATCCTAAAATAAGATATGTTTGGTTTTCTGCCCTTCAAGATTTCATAGAGAGTCTTCTTGTGACATTTGGTGATAGAAGCTCTATTGAGAACATGACTTGCAGTGTTAACTACCTAAGCTCGGAAATATTCTGGGAGAGAAGTATCACTCAATAATTTTCTCCCAGCTTCTATAAGAGTCCTATTTTTTCTCTCAACTAACTCATTTTACTGGGGTGTTCATGGAGAGGAGAATTCTTGATGAATCCCTTGCTCTTCACAGAAGATAGTCATGGCAGTAGACTGAAATTCAGTTTTATGGTCACTTCTTATTTTGACAACAGAGCTTGCAAGTTCATTCTGAATCTGCTTGACAAAATTCACGAAGACTTCAAGGGTTTCATCCTTTCTTCTAAAGAAGAACACTGAAACAAACCTGGAATAGTCATCAACCAACACAAGGGTGTATACCTTCCTACCTAGACTCTAAACAGGCATAGGACCAAACAAGTCCATATGCAGGAGATACAAGCATCTCACTGAGTCCTTGGTCCCAATGCTCTTAAAGGAGGTCTTAGTCTGCTTACCATTTTGGCAAGCAACACAGATACCCTCCTTTGAGCATTTTATTTTGGGACCATTCCTAACTAGCTCATTACTAAAGAGCAGACCAATGGTCTTATAAATCAAATGAACCAGTCTCTTGTGCCATTGAACACAATATGAGACTTTATCATTTGCAACTAGGCATATAGAGGAACTACTATCTAATCAAGAAAAGTTTAAGCAATAAACATTCTCACTCCTAGTGCCTGTTAAGATGACACTCTGGTCACTTAACCTCTTGATGTGGCACTTATCCTTGTGGAAGGAAATGTCATAACCAAGGTCACATAGTTATGCTTATAAGGTTGTGTTGCAATCCTTCTACATAAGCTACCTTTGTGATGGTGATTATGTCATTTGAGATCTTACAATAATCTCTGGTTATCCCCTTGTCAGAGCCTCCAAAGATGACCTTAGGTCAATTCTTTACTGGAGTAAACTCTTTCAATAGTTCCTTTGTTCCAGTCATGTGCCTGGATTATCCACTGTCCAAGTACCATTTAGGGGAACTAGTACTTGAACTAACCTGAAAAGCACAATTTATCTCACCTTAGGACCCCAATTTCTATTGGGTCCTAGGTTCATATTAGTCTGAAAATAAACTTGCCTTCCTGCAGAATTCCTGACAGGTTGGCTACCTTTGGACACTGAAGGATTATGTCAGCAATCTACAGCATAATGGCCCACTTTGCCACAGCACCAACACTCATGAACATTATATCTCCTTTTCTGTTTAGGGCCAGCATTTGCCTGGACTAGTCCTTGAACAATGGGTAGATGTGTTGTTGTATGTCTCTGATTCCTTCCAGCAACTATTTGACTGAAAGTAAGTCTTTCAGCTGACTGATTTGGTCTTTTATGAGAGCCACCAACTGCATGTCTCTTTTCAGCTAACATGCATCTTATTGCATCATAAACTGCCATTCCATTCTTGCTAGAAGACTCACCTTAAGTCATTACTTTTGCTGGATGACTTAGATTTCCTGCAGCAGTAATATCCTTGAGTTTTGGGGCTGAGGCACCAAAAACAAATGGTCCAGGATGGGCCATTTGAATTTCCTCATGGGCGGCCTTAAGGGCCCTCACATGGTTGTATCTTCCACCTTGGCTATGGCCACATTGGTCCATACCAGTGGATCTGCCATTCTCCCAGTGACCATAACAGCTTTCATGGTCATACATGTTAGAAGGCAATAAAACTTTCTGAAAAGAAATTGGAGGCAATGAGGCTAGAAGCACAACTGGTGCCTTCCCCTTTCCTATTGGATTGGGAGGTCTAGCAGATCCCTTAAAACCTAACCCTTTCTTATCCTTTTGGGTAAAAAGGGTGTCAATTAAGGGAAGCACAGTGCTTGGCTTAGAAAACTTGGCCTCCAGCAGTTTCTCCCTTAGTAGATAATCTTTAAGTTTATGGATAAGTTTCACATTTGAGACTCTTACCACAAACAGCATATCAATGATCCCCTTGAGCTTAGCTGATTGAGCAGCCATATCATTTAGATCCTTTTCTTGGCCCTCACACTTGCTCCTAAGACAGAGAAGCTCTTTTGCCTATCTCTTGGAGAGGAGCTTGCACTTCTTGAATGCTTCAAGAAGTTCTCCATACTTGTCAATTATAGAATTGACATCATCCTCAGACTCTGAATCCCCTTCATATCTTGATGATTGAGCTTCAGACTCTGAGCTAGCCTCATGACCTGAAATAAAAGGCAGAGATTTAGAATTTACATGAGCCTGTCCAGGCTAATCCTGGCAACTCTCCTCATCTGTCATTTCCATTAATCCATGACATTGAACATCTTCTTCTTCATCTTCATCCACCTCTGAGTCACTTTCTGAATATGACAGAGGGGCCATGATTCCTATCCTACCAGCAAGATATTCTTCAAGTTCTTTTTCTGCAACAACCATTAGCCCAATATAGGCTTCTTCTTCACTGTCTGACCCAAAGGAGGAGTCAGACTAGGTCTTTTCCTTCTTGGCCACAAGAGACTTCTCTTTCTTCTTCCCCTTGTAGTGCTTCTTCTCTCCTTCCTCTTTCCTCTTCAATGGGCAGTCAGCAACTATATGCCCAGGTTTGCTGCAGCAGAAACAAATGACTTTAAAAAAAGTTTGTTTGCTAGAGTTAGGAGCATACCTATACTCCTTAGAGGATCTCCTTCTGTGTTGTGAGGAAGAGGAAGGCCTGCTATTCTTTTTATGCTCCTTCTTCATGAATTTTTGAAACTTCCTGGAGAAGCCAGCAAAGTCCTTATCAGACATATTGTTGTCTGAAGAGCTGGTCTTTAAGCTCTCAAAATCTGACTCGGTAATTCTCCTAGGTGGAGAGTTCTTCCTTCTGTTCCTGGTTGGGGAATCAGCTTTGAAGGCCACAGACTTCTCCTTGGCCTGTATTATACTGCTCTTTTCTTCTTCCTTTCTTACAGCAAGATGCATCTCATATGACAACAACTTTCCAAACAGGATTGGAGGAGGTGTGTCGGCTAACTTGGCCATTTCTATAATGTCACAAATCTTTGTGTTCCAATCCTTTATGAGGGACCTGAGAAATTTGTCATTCAGCTTATAGGTGCTGAAGACCCTTCCATATGTTCTCAGTTCATTTACTATTCTAAAGATCTCTCAAAGTACTCAGCAATGCCATCAGACTTTCCTTGTCTGAAGGCCTCATACTCCTGGTTGAGCATGGATTTTCTGTCATCCCTCACCTCCTCTGAACCCTCCATGAACACAACTAGGGTGTCTCACATCTCCTTGGAGGTCTTGCAGTGCACCATATTTTGGAATGTTGAATCATCTATTATACTGGCAATAATGTTTTGAGCTTTCTTGTCCATGGAGGCAAGTAGGAGCTCATCTTTGTTCATTTCATCATAAGATTTAGGTGTTTGGATGTTAACATCCAGAACTGAGATCTTTATGGGGATGAAGGGTCCTTCTTTGACTGTGATGTAGATCCTAGGGTAAGCAGCTTCCATGAATAGTCTGGCCCTTTCCTTCCATAGGCCAAAACCCTCCTTTCTATAGATTGGTTCCTTGTAGTTTACACCAAACCCCATTCTTATCTTATAGCTAACCTTGGGGGTGTACTCAGATTGTTAAATCCTTTTTGAGTAACCTCCCTCTGATACTACTTGAAAGTTATTACTTCAAGGTTAGCTAGTCACCTAGAGGGGGTGAATAGGTCTTTTAAATTTTGTAAGACTTTTTGTGTTGTTTATAATTTGGTGATCTAGAGCTTGTCCTAATTACCTGCAATACAAGAATTAAACAAGTAACATAACAAACACACAAGTATTTATAGTGGTTCCCCAATTGGGTATATCCATTTTCCCTCCCATCTATCTAACTGATTTGTTAGACTAGGCACAAACTCCACCAATATGCTCCTCAGAGCTTATACCTCAGGCCCTCAGCCTTACACACAGATTCTTTTCAGAATCAAAACTCAGAACCATAAGGGTTCCTACCTAAGAGCCCTGCAGTGCTCCTACAGCTCAGTGGTCCACTGACCACCAACCTCAGCCTTATTTCTAAGGCCTACAGCTCAGGCTTCTCAGCCCTAAAACTTTAGGCACACAACCCTACTCTCAAAGTGCTGCAACACTCCTACAACTCAGTACCTTTCCAGGTACCTACCTCAGTGCCTTTCCAGGTACCTACCTCAGTGCCCTTCCAGGCTGTAACAACCCGACCCGTTAAATAACATATAATAGAAGGTCTGGTCGGGGACCCACATTATATGCCATAAATAAACGGAGAGGTCACAGGTTAATATCAAAATACCACGCATCCTAACTCAGAGCATTCTAGCGGAAGCTTACAAGTTGCACGAACTCAATCCATGAATGTCCACTACTATATAAATACCACATTTATATAAACACCAAGAATGTATACAAGCACACCGCTCACGGCCTTAAGGCCTTACAAGTTTCTCTTTACAAACATATGACTTCATACATCGGCACGCAGGCCGGCCACAAATGAAATCCAAAGCTTCGCACGAACTTCGAGGGCCTAATAGTAGTAACAGCAAGGGCTTCAGCCCGCTTAATCCATTTCAGCCCGAAACACCTGCACATGGACGTCCATCCCAAGGGTGATAAACAAAGCAACGGTCAACATTCAGCTGACCAATTATAACGACCCTGCCCCCTACCCGGGGCAGTGGTTCCTTCCCTGCATGTATAGCAATCACAACATCACAAATGCCGGCCTCAGTGCCAGGCGCTCCATGCACTTAGGGAACGATTATGGTGTACCGAACTCCTTGTTAGGTACTGTATCCACAGTGTACCTGATTTGAATAAGCCCCTGAACAAGCTAAGTTGAATAGATAATGTATTTGATGATTTTCTTCAAGATGTGCTTGCAATTATTCCACGCTAAGTACACACCAATGTCAGGGTGCAGTGGGTCAATATACACGGGTCTGCGCAACGTAATCCCTCGTTGAGGAGATCAGTGTGTTGGCTTACAAGTACTCTATCTATTGGAGTGTACTTATTTTCAAGTACAGGGCTGAGATAGATCAAGAGCAGAAGAGGAGCAAGGATGGGTCAAAAACCAACTCATGGGCAGAAAGACGAAGATTCGTCTAAGTTAAATTTGACGAGAATCACTAAGTGATTCTCGCCGATTCGACGGGAATCACTAGTGATTCTCGCCGAATCGACGGGAATCACTAGTGATTCTCGCCGAATCGTCGAGAATCACTCGCCGATTCCCGCCAACTGCATCCGGCTGACTCAATGCCTTCAACGCCTTCAAGAATTCTGCTAAGTCAGAATCGGCGAGAATCACCCGGCTGACTCAACGCCTTCAAGATTCTGCCAAGTCAGAATCGTCGAGAATGACTCTGCATTCTCGCCGATTCGTCGAGAATGGATTGTGACTCTCGCCAATTCACTCCAGATGGAAAGCCCTTCAGCTAAAATTCTTCTAAGGAGAATTCGACGGGAATCATAAGTGATTCTCGCCGATTCGTCGAGAATCACCAATGATTCCCGCCGAATTTGCCTTAGGAGAATTCCGTTGGCTCGCTGGACCGGACCAAGTGTTCAGGCGCTGTTTGGACCGGGCTTAGGGATTCTCCTTATGGGGCCCACAACGGTCATTTAGGGTTGGTGTATAGTATAAATACTCGCGTATTTCGAACTCCAACAGTAATCATTCACGGAAAATCAAAGCCGCCGAGCGTAACCTAGCTGATCGCGAATCTCGCTCCGTCGCCGTCACCGCTCGCAGATAGTCGCCGCCGCTGATCTTAGAGGTCCTCTTTGATCGTCCGACGACAGGACCGAGGCTAAGCTTAGCGTCTCACGTGTCTATCTTGAGATCCTTTGTCTCTTGATTTGTTGAGCGGGAATATTTCTCCCCTCCGAATCGATTGAGACGATCGATCCAAGTAAGATCATTGGTATACCTTTCTAGCTTCGTAAAGAAGTTTGGATCTACAAAGCATCACTGCCGTAATCCTTTGCCGCCGCCTATCTCGGGAAGATCCTCTCCAAGAGAGTGCTTCGGTCGTGGAATCTTTACCTTCTTCAAGAACGCTTCATCGAACGAAGAGGGACACCGAGCGCTCCAAACGCAGTTTGTATTTTGTATATTCTATTTTTACTTTTGTTGTAAAGGAACTTTGGTTCCTCATTGTAAGGGTTGGGTGCAACCTATGGTGGAGGAGTAGTGACTCCTTTGGGTGGAAGGGTTTCTTCCATAGTGAGAGGATTGGATTTCAATCCTGTTGGTGAAGTGACCGAGTCGTCCCGTGTTGGGAGATAGGTCAAAGGGGGAGAGTGGACGTACCCAAATCGGGAAACCACTATAACTTCCTGTGTGTTTTTGTGTTGTGCTTGTTTTGTTTTCTTGTGCAGGTTTATTTTTAATTCCGCAAAAAGACTGCAAATCACCTATCCCCCCATAGGTGAAGGTAGTTGACACTAGATTGACTTTCAAGTGGTATCAGAGGGAGGTTGCTCATCAAAAAGGTTAACACCTTGAGTAAGTTCCTACCAGTAGTGTCAAGAAGAAGGCAGATATCTACTATGGACGGACTCAAGTACTCAGGCAAGATCCCAGTGTGAACCAGGCTAAACTTTCCTATCTGGAAGGAAAGGATTAGATTTTACATGGAAGCAGTCGACCCCCGACTCTTCATGATCGTGGAGGAGGGACCTTATATTCCCACTAAGGCCTCCACCATTGATCCTACCAAAATGGTGCCTAAAAAGTTTTCTGAAATGGACAAGGACGAGATGGTGCTGGTCGGACTTGACAAGAAGGCACATAATATTCTAGTCAGCGCAGTCGATGACTCCATGATGCAGAACTTCTACAACTACAGGACAGCCAAGGATATCTGGCACTGCCTGATTATTCTGATGGAGGGCACAGATGAAGTGAGGGATGATCGGAGATCCCTCTTGAACCAGAAATATGAGGCCTTCAGGCAAGGGCCCAAGGAAGAGATCGGAGTTACCTTCGAGAATTTCCTAAAGATCGTCAATGCCCTAAAGGGATACGGAAGAGTGTTCACTGATGGTGAACTGAATGATAAATTCCTTAGGTCCCTTACTAAGGAATGGGACACAAAGATCTGCGCCATCCGAGAGTTTGGCAAATTAGCAGAAACTGATCCTCATATACTATTTGGGAAGCTTATGTCCTATGAGCTTCAGCTGAACACGAGGAAAGCAGAAGAAGAATCCGAGAAAGCCACAACAAAATAAAAGACTGTGGCCCTGAAAGCCATTCACTCCAGGAAAGGCAAGGGTGCTGCCTCGTCCCGTTTGTGGAAAAAGGATGAGCAGGAAGACTCCGAGCCATGCTCCTTCGGCTCAGAGCTGTCTGAAGAAGACTTCTCCCTCATCACCCAAGAATTCAAGAAGTTCCTCAAGATGAGGAATCAAAGAAAGAGAGACGACTCCTCCTCCAGAAATTAGAAGAAAAATTATTCTTCTAATAGGTATGAATCAAAACCGAACAAACATCGCTCTAATTACATTATTTGCTTTGGATGCAATAAGCCAGGTCACGTCATCGCTGATTGTCACCAAGGCAAGAGACATAAGGGGAAGGGAGAAGAGCACAAGTCCTCTAGAGATAAGAAGAAGGAGAGGAGCCACATCGCCAAAAAGCTAAAGAAACTGAGTGAGTCTGATTCCTCAGACTTTAGTGATGATGAGGAATCCTATTTCGGGCTAGTGGGTCGCTCTGACTCAGAAGGAGAATGCCCCCCATTTACTGGGAAGGTAAAAGCTCGTACCCCCCTCTCTGACTCTGACTATGAGTCTCCTGATGATGATCTCGAGGATAGCCAATCTGCCCGTGAAGCTGAGCTCCTCGAAAAGTATGAGCTTCTGCTCAACACCTTCGACGAATGCTGCAAGAGATAGAGGGCTCAGAAAAAGGAAGTCAAATTCCTTAAGGTCGAGGGTGTCTCCCTAAGAGAAGAGATCACTAGCTTGATTTCTCTCCGACAGGAGCACCTGGACCTGATCTCTAAGCACTCAGAGTCTCTAAGTCTCCTTGACCTTAAACAGGAAGAAGTCAACAAGTTGGAAGAACAACTTGCGGCAGAAAGGAAGATTGTCAAAAGCTTCTCTATGCCAAAGACTGTTCTTCCACTGGTTGATACCTTCTCTACTCAGGCTAAGGGGGCTGGCTTGGGGCATGTGGGTGTGCCTTGTAAATCATCCAGGAGAAACAGAAAGCAGAGGAAAAATAAGGTTGCTAAGAAGGCATCTGCTGCAGAAAAGGGAAAGGCCCCACTCAACCCTGTTGAATTCAAGAAGCCTGGCTTTCCCTGTAATGAACAGGACTTTGAGTCAACCTATTGCCATTTCTTCCGGCCCTCGGTTGAAAAGCCCAAGAGCCGGTATGATGGTTGGGCCTTCCCCCGCAACTACGGCGAGAGTGTCTTCAAGGCACCTTATGAGGAAATCCAAGTGGAAAATTATGGCCACTTCTCTAGCGGCCATAATAGGAAGCATGCACCAAAAGCCAAGCATGTTATTCTGAAGGAACAGGAGGTGAAGAAATCATGTGACTGATGTCATCATGATGCCTCCACCTCCAGATCCAAGGCCCCGGCTGGACCCACCGTTCCCAGGGTGAAGCAGGAGCCTAGGAACAGGTACAACAAATTTTACTGTTGGTGCTGTAGCAAAGTTGGTCACTTTGTCGTGGATTGTTGGTTTAATCCGAGATATAACGGGACTCCTCATGTTAGCAATGTGAGGCCGACCACTCGTAGGGTTAACCACCTGAGGGGGAGTATGCTAACAAGGAATCTAGGACCCAAGTTCGATTGGGTTCCTAAGGGAAATTAATTCTGTTTTGCAGGAATGTCCAAAGGCCACCAAAACGCCTATCTGATACTTGGACAGTGGATGTTCCCGGCATATGACCGGGACAAGAAGCCTGCTGCGTGATTACTCTCCAGTCGGAAATGGACCCAAAGTCATCTTTGGAGGATCAGATCGAGGAGTCAGCAGAGGTTACGGTATGATTTCCAACGGTATAATCTCCATCACCGACGTGGCCAATGTTGAAGGGTTAAATCATAACCTGATCAGTGTAAGTCAGTTGTGTAATAAAGGTTATGACGTTAAGTTATGCAAGGATAAATGCTTGATAATATCGTGTGCCTCTTCGGAGACGGTATTAACTGGCATTAGGAGCAGAAATATATTTTGTTTAGAT
Source organism: Platanthera zijinensis (assembly GCA_039513925.1). Taxonomy (NCBI): domain Eukaryota; kingdom Viridiplantae; phylum Streptophyta; class Magnoliopsida; order Asparagales; family Orchidaceae; genus Platanthera; species Platanthera zijinensis. The sequence goes on along the minus strand of CM077079.1, from coordinate 238,742,508 downwards.
TTTCTTAGCATAGATTCTTCTACCCCCGTGTGCCAAGTTGCAAAAGGCAGTGCATCTCTTTGTGAACAATGGCACAAGAGATTGGCACATATTAATTTCAAGACGATTAGTATGTTGTTTTCTAAAAATTTAGTAAGGGATGCTCCCATTATTAAGTGCATCAAAGATAGCCCCTGTCCTGCGTACCAGAAGGGCAAACAGACTCGGGCTACCTTTAAGGTCATTGCAGACAAAGACTCTTCCAGATGTCTTTATCTTCTGCAAATGGACTTGTTTGGTCCAGTGCAAGTTCATAGCTTGGGAGGCAAGTCCTATACGCTAGTGATTGTTGATGATCACTCTCGGTTTACATGGGTGTTCTTCTTAAAACGAAAGTCTGATACCTTTGACATCTTCACGAGTTTTGTCAAGCAAATTCAGAACGAACTTAACTGCTCAGTGGTCAAAATCAGAAGTGACCATGGAATAGAATTCGAGTCTGGGGATATGACAGAATTTTGTGAAGAACATGGTATCTTTCATGAGTTTTCCTCCCCGCGTACTCCTCAGCAAAATGGAGTTGCGGAGAGGAGAAATAGAACGCTCATTGAAGCTTGCACGACAATGTTGAATGACGCATCTCTCCCAAAATATTTCTGGGCAGAGGCTGTCAATGCGGCTTGTCATGTACAAAACCGGACATTGATCAACAAAAATCATCGTAAGACGCCTTATGAGCTACTGAAAGGCAGGAAACCAACCATGTCCTACTTAAGGATCTTTGGATGCAGATGCTATGTACTCAATAACGGGAAGTACCCGCGTACTAAGTTTGGTGAAAAATGCTTCGAAGGCATATTCATGGGCAATAGTAGCCATAGTCGGACATATAGGGTTTTTAATAAGAAAACCCTAGTGGTAGAGGAATCCATTAATGTTGTATTTGATGAAGGAAGCTTGCTTAACAGCAATTCTTCCAGTGGCATTATTGAAGATGCAGGTGCAAGACTTGAACAGCTGAGTCTCGATGAGACCGCTAAGGATATAACTCCCAAGTACGTCAAGGTTTCCACCTCAACGCCAACTGGAGAATTTGATAATCAGGATGGAGAAAATCTCCTAGAATAAGGAGGAGCCCGAGAAGATGTCAGAGCTCCAGATGCCAGACTCCTAGAGCTCCGACACGTGAGGGATCATCCTAGAGATCAGATCATCGGAGATCCTCGTGACGGTGTCAGAACTCGAAGAGGTACAATTAACGAGATTTTGCACCTTAGTTTCCTGTCACAGGTTGAGCCAAAGAAGTTCGATGAGGCGAACAAAGATGCAACATGGATATTGGCCATGCAAGATGAACTGCATTAATTTGAAAGATGCAACGTCTGGATGCTTATTCCCAGACCAAAGAACTAGAATGTGATCAGCACCAAGTGGATCTTCAGAAACAAACTGGATGAACACAGTGTCATCGTAAAGAACAAGGCCAGGCTTGTGGCTCAAGGTTACAGACATGAGGAGGGGATTGACTTCGACCAGACTTTTGCGCCAGTGGCAAGGCTCGAGGCGATCAGATTATTCCTGGCGTATGCATCTCACAAAGGATTCACTGTCTATCAGATGGACGTGAAATCTACGTTCCTAAATGGAAATTTGAAAGAGGAAGTATATGTCGCGCAACTCCCAGGTTTTGTTAATCCAACATTCCCTAATCATGTTTACTTTCTTAATAAAGCATTATATGGCTTAAAACAAGCTCCTCGAGCTTGGTATGAGACTCTGTCTAGTTTTCTTCTTGAGAACAAGTTCTCGAGAGGAAAAATAGATAAGACATTTTTTCTTAGAGAAGTAAAAGGCAAGATTTTGCTGGTGCAAATCTATGTCGATGACATAATATTCGGCTCAACGGACAACAATCTGTGCAAGAAGTTTTCTAAACTTATGCAAGGGAAGTTTGCAATGAGCAGCATGGGTGAGCTGAAGTACTTTTTGGGACTTCAAGTGAAACAGGCTGATGATGGAATTTTCATTTCTCAGACGAAGTTCACAAATGAACTCCTTAAGAAATTCGGAATGAAGAATGCAACCTCTATGAGGACTCCAATGGGATCCACTGTGTCTCTGGATAAGGATGAGAAAGGGAAACCTTTTGATGAAACCAAATACAGAAGCATAATTGGATCCTTGCTCTACCTTACTGCTAGTAGACCGGATATTATGTTTTCTACATGCATTTGTGCCAGATATCAGGTGAACACTAAGGAATCTCATTATGTCGCTGCAAAGCGAATTCTTAGATACCTTAAAGGTACACTAAATCTTTGCTTATGGTACCCAAGAAATAATTATGTCGAGCTGATAGGCTTTTCAGATGCTGACTTTGCAGGAAGCAGGGATGATAGGAAAAGCACTTCCGGGACGTGCCAATTCCTCGGAAGAAGGCTTATTTCGTGGAACAGTAAAAAGCAGAACTGTGTCGCAATCTCTACGGCTGAATCTGAGTACATCTCAGCAGGCAGCTGTTGCGCACAACTTCTATGGATCAGAAATGATAGTTTTACTTTCAAGACAACCTAAACACCTAGAGGGGGGGTGAATAGGTTCTAATTGCTTGTTTATACTTTTAGGCAGAATTCAATTACAGAATTAAAACATCCAGCACAGTAATCACAGAAATTTAATCATCACAGATTGCACAATGTTTTATAGTGGTTCCCCAAGGTTTAGGTACATCCACTTTCCCCCTTCACCTATCTAGCAGTATGCTAGATTCTGCCAAACTTCCACTATTCTCAGATCTACAGATCCTACAGCTCAGAACCTGGATAGGTTCCTACAACTCAGGCACAACAACCCTACCTCAGCCTTGCCACAAGGCCTACAACTCAGAGAAGAACATTCTCCTACACTCAGACAAACAGCCCTACCACTCAGAGATCAACTCTCTTACACTCAGCCTTTATATCACAGGCTTACAACTCAGATCTGTGTAAGACAGATCCTACAGAATTTTAGAAAAGAAGTTGTAATGTCTTGCCTTTGTTGAGAGAGAAGAGGACAAGACAATTCTTGATCAGCTGATGGAATCAACTGAAACTTGAGCTTTCTTCAAAGCTTCTTGAATCTGAACTTAGTTGAGTTGATTTCCAAACAGCTTCTTGAGAAACCACTGTTGGCTTCCCTCTTCTTCTTCAAATGGGTGGATCCCTCTCTATCCAACAACTTTGATGATACTTCTGAATTCTTGTTAGAACTCTTCTTAGATCGATCCTGAAATCGTCTGCTTAGATCTTCTGATGAAGATCTTCTTTAGTGCCTAGCACTTTCTTGAATTGATACTTCAATTGGATTGTAATCCTTCTTCACCCTTTTTTATGTATGTCTACTTCTACTTACTTCCTTCTGAATCTGTCTATTTATAGACCTTCTTCATGGTAACCGGCTGATCCGGTTTCTAACTGTTTTCTGACAAGTCTGATAGCATCAGTTAACCGGTGGCAACCCACAGCTGTCAAGTCTTCAAACAAATCCTGTGCCTTAGTCTTGGACAGCAAAGTGTCGAGACAGTCTGTTAGAAAGTGTCGAGACCAACTGTCTATATGTGTCGACACAAGTGACTTTGGTGTCGACACAGTCTTTGAAGATGTCGACAAGTTCGCCATTAAGTTGACACAGCTTCTTCAGAAAATAACTTGGTCTTGACTCTGTAGTGTGTCGACACAAGTCCTGTGTGTCGACACAGTTGTTGTAGATTCAGAACTCAGTATGTGTCGACACTGCCTTCAGGTGTCGACACAGCAATTGTCGACTCTGCCAAAATGTGTCGACTTAGTCTTCTGGTGTCGACACAAGTATTGTCGACTTCTGCCAATGTGTGTCGACTCTGTCTCATTGTGTCGACACAGCCTCCCAGTGTCGATACAAATGTGGTCGACAATCTTTCTGTGAGTCGACGCTGCTTCTCAGTGTCGACACAAATGTGGTCGACTATCTCTTTCTGTGTCGAGGTCGACTATCTTTCTCTGTGTCGACTATCTTTCTCTGTGTCGACACAAATGTGGTCGACTATCTCCTTCTGTGTCGAGGTCGACTATCTTTCTCTGTGTCGACTATCTTTCTCTGTGTCGACACAGCCTTCATCAAGTGTCGACACAAATATTCTGAAGTGTCGACACTTTTTCTTCAGGTGTCGACACATGGACTTAGAATATTTTTCTGCATTCTTTAATACTTCTTCACCTGCACATGTCAACTTAAAACAACATCAAATACACCTTGATGTATATCATTGAGCTAAGTTGGACTTCTTCAAATCAGGAACACATTTTCCAATGTACCCAACAATCTCCCCCTATTTGGAGAAGTCATAACCCTTAAAGCCAATGATATACACCATTTATAAAAAGTATAATATGATGATATATGACATAACAGGAATACTTAATAAAAAACAAAAAAATGAACAATCCATCACAGAGTGAACATAATATGATTCCAAACAATATTTTGTTTAAAACTTAGTAATGTTTGATTACAGATTTTTACATTGAATGATTTAATCAAAACATTACAAAATACTTTTGAAAGAACTTAAAAATTAAGACTGATCAGACTCTCTTATGATAATCCCTTTGCCAGATTGGATGTGAGCCTTCACAGGAGCTTCAGCAACTTCAGCTGGCTTCTTGCCTTTTTGATCAGCCTTCTTCTGTGCTTCTTCCTTGAGCCTTTGCCTTTCAAAGTAATGATATGGCTTTGGAAAGTACTTGCTCGGCTCCTGAGCATCTGGTGGCAGCCTACCCAGCTTGGCTTTTCTTCTGAACTGTACTATTGCCTCTTGCCTAGCTTCATGCTTTTGCCATTCCATTTCATTATACCACTTTCCTCTTTCATGAACTTGGTCTTTTACAGCCTTCCATGCAGTGAGTATAATATTTCTTGAAGTAGGGCTCCACTGCTCAAAATCTGGCTTAAGTTCAGCCTGCTCTCTAAATCTTTTCTTGGATAGTAGAGCATCTTGCTGTTCTTTCAAATTGGCATCAGGCTTATCAACTTTTTCAATAATAACCTTGGTAACCTCCTTTGGAGGACTATACCTATCCTGAATTTGCTGATCAATCATATCAAAATCTAGAGGAGGGTAAATGACTTGGGCAATCTCAGGTTGATTGCCTTCAAGTAGACCTGTTTGAATGCCTGACTCAGCCACCATAGCATCATCACACAAAGGTGGATATCCCAATGTGGCTCGAATACTATTTGTCACCCATTTGGTGTGCTCTGAGCCAGCATGAACTAACAACCTCTCCCCCTTTATGACTTCTCTGGTAATATGATCTCTTAGATCTTCCTTTTGAAATCTGATATGGCCATCCAGATAATTCACACCCTCTTTAAAAAATGGTTTTAAATTTTTAAGTTTGTTAGATATGTCCTTTTGAGAGGTAGTGATAGCAGTTTTAACTGATTCAATAGCATCTTGAAGTTTCTTATCAAATTCTTCCATTTCCTTTCCTCTTGCTGCAGGCAACCCTTCAGTAGTCTTTTTCAACTCAATAAGAATCTCATTGTGAGAGTATTCAAGATTGGCATTCATGTTTATCTGATTTGTAAGAACATAGCCTTGCTTCAGTGCTATATCATCTGCTTTGGTAATAATTGATTGTTGTTGTTGTGCCAAGAATACTACAGCATTACCTCCCTTATGGAAGCAATCTGTCATCTCCTTCTTATGCATATTGGCTTCTAATCTAATGGACTTTATATCTTGAGCCAAGTCAAATTGAAGGGACTTATTGCTCTCATCAACATATTTTTCAACAGCCAATCTATGTTCATCCAACTTAACTTGCAAATCAACCATAAACTTGTTATAATTAAATTCAGAATGGGATTGTTGAGTTGTAGTCTGTAGTGCTTGCTTATAACTTTTGCTCCTTCTTTGGAAGACAACAAGTTTTCTCTTCTTAGCCATTCTGGCTTCTTCAGTCTCAGATTCAGATGAACTATCAATTTGAACTCTTTCTTGAGGAGGAGGAGGAATATCTGTCTCAGTGCCATGTTGTTCAGCCTCAACATGCACAGACTCCCCCTCCACCACTTGCTCCTCCTCAATTTCTTTCTCCTTCTCAATCTCTTGCTCGATCTCAGCTTCTTGCTCTATCTCCATGTCTAGGGCCTTCTCAATATCCTGCCCTCTTCTACTATATCAGTAGCAATGTCAACATTAGGAAATAACTCATCTAGAGTATATTCCTTCTGAGTTTGAACAGAAGATGTGTCATTCAGAATTTCAATATTCAAATCTTTGGAGATATCAATTTGTTCTGCCTCTTGCACTGGGTCAGACATCTTCTCCCCCTGTACTTGTGCAGTATTGGTAATGTCCTGGGCAGATGAGTACACTTGCTCCCCTCTGCACCTGTGCAGAAATAGAAATTTTAGAAATGTCTTTTTGTAGGAAAATACACCAGCTCCCCCTGCAACTGTACCTGGTCAGGAGTAGATACATTCTGGGCAGGAGAATGAGCTTGTTCCCCCTGCATCTGTGCAGGTATAGTTTCTTGCTGGGCTGGAGTAGAGTCAGGCTGATCTTCAACCTGCTTTCTCAGTAGTTCTTCTTAAAGCTGCTCAGTTTTTTGAGCATGAGAAGGGGATTTCACCGGGGTGTCCTGCCTGCTCTCATTAGGCACATCCTTAGACAACACCCTATCCCACCTAGAAAACAATCTCATGTCCATCTTTCTCATGTGATTGATCTTTGTTCCTGGCAGTTGTTGCATTACCTCAGGGATCACTCCAGTCAGATATAAACTCATAATTCTAGCCAGATTTGGCTTCTTGATTCCTTCCTTGATCTTTTCAAAGATTACAGCTGACCAATCAGTTGGAATTGTAAACACAATTCTGGTTATTAGGCAGAACATATAGGCTGAAATCCTATCATGTCCCCCTGGTTTGCACAGAATCACCTTTCCAACTACTTCAGACAAAAATTTCCCTTGCTGATTCATCACTTTCCTGTTGAAAGCAGCTCCAATCTTCAGGGTGGGATCTAATCCGCACCATTGGAGAGCCTCCCTTGATTTAGAAGCAGGGACATCTTCTTCATTCTCAATTATTGGTAATTGGAGAATCTTCCTTAAACTCCTTGGGGTAATCTTCACTGTCGACCCATGAATAGTGGACTTTATCTTGAGAATATCTGAATCCACTGATGCAGAGTTAAAGAATTCATGCACCTCCTTCTTCCATATCTTAGAAGGTTCAGAAACTAAAAACTCTAATCCGGATTCGGAAATAAGAGTGATAACCCGTTGAACATCTGTTGGGGCTTCTACAAAGGCATTCCGGACCAACTCATAGCCTTTGTTGACGTTGTCTTCAATCTTCGGCGCCATTGATCAGTTGAGAAAGCTTGAGAGAAGAGAGAGAGAGAATGTCGACACAGGGTTTTAGTCTTGAAAACCTTGTAAGCGTGTCGACAGATTAAGTTCTTGACCTATTTATACTGTCTATTGAAAGAAGATCAAAAGTCGGTAAAAACAGACTATAAGTGTCGACACAGATGGAATGTGTCGACACAAGCTTCTATTATCTCGACATCAAGTCAGTCTACTATGTGTCGACACCAATTTGTGGATATGTCGACATTTGGGATATATAGTAGAGCATCAGAAATTCTGTGTCGACTCTTAGTATAAGTGTCGACACAAAATCTATAAGTGTCGACACCATTATTCTGGTGAAGTCGACACTACATTCCTGGATAAGTCAACAATATGATTCTTAAGTGTCGACACATATTTCTCTGTGTCGACACAAATATCTCTGACTTGTCGACATTACACCACTGAGTCGACACATTATCACTGAAAGTGTCGACACCATTTTACTTAGCCATTTTCTGTTTTTGTCAATACTACTTGAGACCACTTGATAATCTAATATGTTACTTGTAAGTTTGTTGATAAACTAATCAATGGTCAGCATGCCTAATTCAATTTTAAATTTATTGAATTTTATTTCATCCAGTGGCTTAGTAAATACATCTGCTATTTGATAATCTGTTTTAACAAATTCCAATGTGATGTCTTCTCTTTCAACATGTTCTCTAAGAAAATGGTATTTAATTTCTATATGCTTAGTTCTACTATGAGAAACGGGATTATTAGCAATAGAAATTGCACTCTTAGAATCACACAAAAGAGGTGTTCTACTTACTTGAATACCATAATCTCTAAGCTGATGCTGTATCCATAATAGTTGTGCACAGCAGCTGCCAGCAGCAACATACTCTGACTCAGCTGTGGATATAGCCACACTGGTCTGCTTCTTACTACTCCATGAAATCAGTCTTCCTCCCAGGAATTGACAAGTACCTGTAGTACTCTTCCTATCCTCTCTACAGCCTGCAAAATCTGCATCTGAATAACCTGTTAGTAGAAAATCTCTATTCCTAGGGTACCAAAGGCCTAGATTAGGTGTGCCCTTAAGATATCTCAGAATCCTTTTGACTGCAGTATAATGAGACTCTTTAGGGCAGGCTTGGTACCTAGCACAGACACATGTAGCATACATAATATCTGGTCTACTAGCAGTGAGATATAGTAGAGAACCAACTATTCCTCTATACAAAGTCTCATCAACAGATTTACCTGCATCATCTTTGCATATAGGCATACTTGTTCCCATAGGAGTTCTCATGATGGAGGATGACTCCATACCATACTTCTTAATTAATTCTTTGGTGAACTTTGACTGGGATATGGACAAGCCATCATCAGTCTGTCTTACTTGGAGTCCCAAGAAGAACTTAAGTTCCCCCATACTGCTCATCTCAAACTTCCCTTGCATAAGTTTGGCAAACTTTTTACAAAGGTTGTTTTCAGTAGATCCAAAGATTATGTCATCAACATAGATCTGAACTAAGATGATCTTGCCTTTGGATTCCCTAAGGAATAAAGTTTTTTCTATTTTTCCTCTTGAGAATTTATTCTCAATAAGGAAAGTAGACAGGGTTTCATATCAAGCCCTTGGGGCTTGCTTTAACCCATACAAAGCTTTTCTAAGCTTATAAACATAATCAGGTTTAAGAGGATCTACAAAACCTGATGGCTGCTCTACATATACTTCTTCTTTAAGATCACCATTCAGAAATACTGACTTCACATCCATCTGGTATACTTTGAAGTCTTTATAGGCTGTATAGGCAAGGAACATTCTGATTGCCTCCAGCCTTGCTATTGGGGCAAAGGTTTGATCAAAGTCAATCCCTTCTTCCTGCCTGTATCCTTTAGCAACCAATCTTGCTTTATTTTTCACTATTACTCCACTCTCATCCAACTTGTTCCTATAGATCCATTTTGTCCCAATTATATTGTGGCCTTTTGGTCTAGGAACAAGCTCCCAGACATTGCACCTTCTGAATTGATTCAGCTCCTCTTGCATAGCATCAATCTAGTGCTGGTCTTGGATAGCTTCTTCAAACTTCTTAGGCTCCATTTGTGACAGGAAACTTGAATGCAGAACTGTGCTTTGACTTCTGCTTCTAGTCTGCACTCCCTGTCTTGGATCACCTATTATCTGATCAGCTGGATGATCTCTTAAATGTCTTGTAGCTGGAGGAAGATTCCTTTCTGGTTGAACATCTCCAGCTCCTTCATTATGCTGAATCTCTTGATTTTCTTCATCTTCTATTGTGTCTTGTACTCCCCCTGGACAGTAGTCTTCATTTTCCAATGCTCCATCTTCCCTTGAAGCTTCAGCAATGGAGAGCTTGTCCATACTTTTGCTTATACCTATTGAGTCATTTGATCTACAAGACAACTCACAGTTGATTAATCTTGTTTCATCAAACACAACATGCACAGATTCTTCAACAACTTGAGTAGTCAAGTTAAAGATTCTATAGGCCTTACTATTTATGCTATACCCAACAAATATCCCATCCTGGGATTTGGCAGCAAACTTAGTCAAATATGACTTACCATTGTTAAGTATATAGCATTTGTAACCAAAGATCCTGAAGTAGGATAGATTTGGTTTTCTACCTTTCATAATCTCATAGGGAGTCTTTTTGTGGCTCTTGGTGATAGAAGCCCTATTGATCACATGACAAGCAGTGTTTACTGCCTCAGCCCAGAAATATTCTGGTAGAGAGGTGTCACTCAATAGAGTTCTACCAGCTTCAATTAATGTTCTATTCTTTCTTTCAGCAATTCCATTTTGCTGAGGTGTTCTTGGTGAGGAGAACTCTTGGAAAATCCCAAAGTCTTCACATAACTTTGTCATGCTTTCAGATTGAAACTCAGTACCATGGTCACTTCTGATTTTGACCACTGTACTATTCAGTTCATTCTGAATTTGCTTCACAAAATTAAGTAAGACACTTGGGGTTTCAGATTTCTATCTCAGAAAGAACACCCATGTAAATCTAGAATAGTCATCTACAACCACAAAAGTGTAGACCTTCCTACCTAGATTATGAACTGGCATAGAACCAAAAAGATCCATATGCAAGAGGTATAAGCACCTCACAGAATCCTTGTTTTCAATGCTTTGAAATGAGGATTTTGTCTGCTTGCCCTTTTGACAAGCTGAGCATATCCCTTCCTTTATACACTTAACTTGAGGACCATTCCTCACTAACTCTTTGCTAAAGAGTTGGCCAATTGTCTTGTAGTTAAGATGAGCTAATCTCTTGTGCCACTTAACACAATGAGAAGCATTGTCATCAGCTACAAGACAGATGGGAGAAGCCTTATTCTCACATACAAAATTAAGACAATATACATTTCTCTTCCTATACCCAGTCAAAATGATCTCTTGATCACTTGACCTTTTGATATGACATCCATCCTTAACAAATGAAATGTCATATCCTAAATCACTCAGCTAGCTTATGCTTATTAGATTATGTTTCAACCCTTTTACATAAGCCACTTGGGTGATAGTAATTAGGTTAGAAGAAATGTTACCAAACCCTTTGATGACTCCTTTTTCAGATCCGCCAAAGATCACTTTAGGTCCATCTTTGACAGATGAATACTCCTTCAGCAGCCCCTTTGTTCCAGTCATGTGCCTGGAACAACCACTATCCAAGTACCTTATAGGGGCATGGCTACTTGGATTCACCTGCAACACAGATTTACTTACCCTTAGAACCCAAGCAAGTCTTGGGTCCTTGGTTCAGGTTAGCATAAACAAAGTTACCATTATCTCTTCTAACAGTTAAACTATTGTTCTTTCTAACACTTGTGTTGTACCAGCAGTCTAGTGCAAAATGGCCTCTTTTGCCACATCACCAACATTCAAACCTATTGTATCTAGTTCTAGATACATCCTTGACAAAAGAATTTCTGTCCATTGCTGGTGCTGCAGCAGCTTCACCCACTGATTTTTTATAACCATTGCGTTTATGAACATAGGTAGGCCTGTTGGCATTTACACCCTTGTTTTTCAGAACATTAGTCTTAATATGACCATGAATATTTTAATGATCATATTGGTTAGAAGGCACTTGCACCTTTCTAAACTTAATAGGAACTGAAAAGTTCAGTGGCTTGACATGTGCTTTGCCTTTCCTCTTGAATCGGCCAGCCCTGGAGTTACCTTTGAATCCTAATCCTGCCTTACCCTTTTGATTCACAAATTCATCTATCAAGGGTAAGACAGACTTTGGCTTAGAGTAACTAGCCACTAAATCTTTTTCAATTCTTAGTCTGGCCTCCAGACTCTTCACTTGATCATTGGTATAATTAATTGTGCTCATCTGAATAATAGTTATATTCTTCAGCTTGGCAATTTCATTTAACTTCTGATCAATTACTTTCTCTAACTCAGTTGCAGCTACCCTTAGTTTAGCAATCTCATGAGCCTGAGATTTAACCAGGTTCTTGCTTTTCTTGAGGTCCTGCAACAAGTCCCCATACCTATCTATCAATTGATAGACATCTCCTTCAGAGTCAGATGCATCTACATCACTTGATGCAGATGTAGCTGATTCTGTACTTGTACTACAAACAGATTTCATAGAAGGACATTGTACCTTATTAGGACCAGACTGATTCTGGCATATGTTCTCTTCAGATCCTGCCATCAGTCCTATGCACTAATGATCCTCTTGATCATAGATGGAGTCTAGCAACTGCAGAAACTCCTCTTCTTCAGATGCAGCATATAGTCCAATATATGCTTCTGCTTCAGATTCTGACTCTGAAGTTGACTGATCTGTTAGGCTCTTATCCTTCTTTGCAACAAAAGATTTCTCCTTCTTGCCCTTTTTATGAGTCTTCTTCTTGTCTGAAGACTCCTTTCTTTTATCAGGACAGTCAGCCACTACATGTCCAGGTCTATTGCAACAATAGCAGACAATCTTTGAAGTAGTAGCCTTGCTGGGCTTTGATCTGCTCTTTTCTTTCCTTGATGACTTTTTCTTCTGATAATAGTCATCAACTTGCTGTGAAGTGGAGGGCTTAGAATTCCACTGCTTCTTCTTCAAGAACCTCTGGAATTGCCTTGTGAATGCAGCAAAGTCTGCATCTGAATCACAACTTTCTGAACCCTGATTATCTGAATTTTCAGAACTGACTTCTGCAATTTCCTTAGGAGGGGATGGTGATATCCTCCTATTCTTTCTGATGGCTTCTGCATTGAATGCCACAGTCTTTTCTCTATGCTCTCCTCTTGAATTCTTTTCCTCCTCCTTCCTTACCATAAGTTGCATGTCATAGGATAGCAGCTTTCCAAACAAGGAGGGAGGAGAGATTTCTGCCAATTTAGCCACTTCTCTTATGGCACAGATCTTTGTGTCCCAATCCTTTGTTAAGGATCTTAAGAATTTGTCATTCAGTTCATAGGTACTGAAGACTCTTCCATAGGACATCAACTCATTCACAATTCTATAGAATTTCTTATAGCATTCAGTTATGCTATCAGTTTTTCCTTGTCTAAAACTTTCATATTCCTGGTTGAGCATAGACTTCTTATCTTGTCTTACTTCTTCAGATCCCTCCATGTAGACAATCAAGGTGTCCCACATTTCTTTGGAGGTCTTGCAGTGAATCAGATTCTGAAATGTAGAATCATCAATGGCACTCACAATAATATTCTGAGCTCTCTTGTCCATGGTTGCCAAAATGACTTCATCCTTGGTCATTTCAGAATAACTCTTTGGAGTTTGAATATTAGCATCAAGAACTGATACCTTCATTGGAATGAAGGGTCCTTCCTGAACTGTGATGTATATTCTTGGGTCAGATGCTTCCATGAACAATCTGATTCTTTCTTTCCAAATTCCAAAGATTTCCTTCATGTAGATGGGTAACTTCATTGACCCTAACTCCTTGTGATTTTCTCCAGAACCCATCTTCTTGAATCTTGATTCTGCCTTTCAGATCTACCTCAGACTGTTAAGTCCTTTTTGAGGAACCTCCCTCTGATACCACTTGATAGTTTTACTTTCAAGACAACTTAAACACCTAGAGGGGGGGTGAATAGGTTCTAATTGCTTGTTTATACTTTTAGGCAGAATTCAATTACAGAATTAAAACATCCAGCACAGCAATCACAGAAATTTAATCATCACAGATTGCATAATGTTTTATAGTGGTTCCCCAAGGTTTGGGTACATCTACTTTCCCCCTTCACCTATCTAGCAGTATGCTAGATTCGGCCAAACTTCCACTATTCTCAGATCTACCGATCCTACAGCTCAGAACCTGGATAGGTTCCTACAACTCAGGCACAACAACCCTACCTCAGCCTTGCCACAAGGCCTACAACTCAGAGAAGAACCTTCTCCTACACTCAGGCAAACAGCCCTACCACTCAGAGATCAACTCTCCTACACTCAGCCTTTATATCACAGGCTTACAACTCAGATCTGTGTAAGACAGATCCTACAGAATTTTAGAAAAGAAGTTGTAATGTCTTGCCTTTGTTGAGAGAGAAGAGGACAAGACAATTCTTGATCAGCTGATGGAATCAACTGAAACTTGAGTTTTCTTCAAAGCTTCTTGAATCTGAACTTAGCTGAGTTGATTTCCAAACAGCTTCATGAGAAACCACTGTTGGCTTCCTTCTTCTTCTTCAAATGGGTGGATCCCTCTCTATCCAACACCTTTGATGATACTTCTGAATTCTTGTTAGAACTCTTCTTAGATCGATCCTGAAATCGTCTGCTTAGATCTTCTGATGAAGATCTTCTTTAGTGCCTAGCACTTTCTTGAATTGATACTTCAATTGGATTGTAATCCTTCTTCACCCTTTTTTATGTATGTCTACTTCTACTTACTTCCTTCTGAATCTGTCTATTTATAGACCTTCTTCATGGTAACCGGCTCATCCGGTTTCTAACTGTTTCTGACAAGTCTGACAGCATCAGTTAACCGGTGGCAACCCACAACTGTCAAGTCTTCAAACAAATCCTGTGCCTTAGTCTTGGACAGCAAAGTGTCGAGACAGCCTGTCAAAAAGTGTCGAGACCAACTGTCTATATGTGTCGACACAAGTGACTTTGGTGTCGACACAGTCTTTGAAGATATCGACAAGTTCGCCATTAAGTCGACACAGCTTCTTCAGAAAATAACTTGGTCTTGACTCTGCAGTGTGTCGACACAAGTCCTGTGTGTCGACATAGTTGTTGTAGATTCAGAACTCAGTATGTGTCGACACTGCCTTCAGGTGTCGACACAGCAATTGTCGACTCTGCCAAAATGTGTCGACTTAGTCTTCTGGTGTCGACACAAGTATTGTTGACTTCTGCCAATGTGTGTCGACTCTGTCTCATTGTGTCGACACAGCCTCCCAGTGTCGACACAAATGTGGTCGACTATCTTTCTGTGAGTCGACGCTGCTTCTCAGTGTCGACACAAATGTGGTCGACTATCTCTTTCTGTGTCGAGGCCGACTATCTTTCTCTGTGTCGACTATCTTTCTCTGTGTCGACACAAATGTGGTCGACTATCTCCTTCTGTGTCGAGGTCGACTATCTTTCTCTGTGTCGACTATCTTTCTCTGTGTCGACACAGCCTTCATCAAGTGTCGACACAAATATTCTGAAGTGTCGACACTTTTTCTTCAGGTGTCGACACATGGACTTAGAATATTTTTCTGCATTCTTTAATACTTCTTCACCTGCACATGTCAACTTAAAACAACATCAAATACACCTTGATGTATATCATTGAGCTAAGTTGGACTTCTTCAAATCACGTACACATTTTCCAATGTACCCAACAAGAAATCAATTCGAAGATTATGAGTTGCAGTTTAGCGAAGTTCCTATGTATTACGACTCCTCGAGCGTAATAACAATTGCGAACAATCCAGTGTCGCACAGTAGAACAAAGCATATTGAAGTGCGCTACCACTTCATTCAGGAGCATGTGGAAAACAAAGATATCTCTCTCTACTATGCCCCCACGGATAAGCAGATTGCAGATATCTTCACAAAGCCCCTAGACGAGGACAAGTTCAGTCTCTTCAAAACTGAACTCGGCATGCTGAACTATGAAGATTGAAGACTGAAGGGCTCAAGGCTCGTGGATCAAGGAGAAGCATCAGCGAGGAACTCAAGATCGGGCACATATGCAAGAACTGAGGGAGAGCATTTTGCTCCAAGTAAAATCCCAGATTTGCAAAAGCCGAAAAGGGGGAGATTACCCTCTCGGCTAAGGCTAAGGTGGCTCCAAGTATGCTCTCAGGCTAGTGGTAATGAATTTCACTCTCAACTGAATTTTTAGTTTATGATTTTCATTCCCATATGTTCTATTCACCTTAGCTTGTAGGGTTTAGGCCTCTTCAAATAGGGGAGATTGTTGGGTATTGTATACACAATGTACCTGATTTGAAGAAGCCCCTGAACAAGCTAAGTTGAATAGAAAATGTATTTACTGATTTTCTTCAAGATGTGCTTGCAGTTATTCCACGCTAAGTACACACCAATGTAAGGGTGTAGTGCGTCAATATACACGGGTCTGCGCAACGTAATCCCTCGTTGAGCAGATCAGTGAGTTGGCTTACGTGTACTCTCTCTATTATAGTGTACTTATTTTCAAGTACAGGGCTGAGATAGATCAAGAGCAGAAGAGGAGCAAGGATGGGTCAAAAACCAACTCATGGGCAGAAAGACGAAGATTCGTCTAAGTTAAATTTGACGAGAATCACTAAGTGATTCTCGCCGATTCGACGGGAATCACTAGTGATTCTCGCCGAATCGTCGAGAATCACTCGCCGATTCCCGCCAACTGCATCCGGCTGACTCAACGCCTTCAACGCCTTCAAGAATTCTGCTAAGTCAGAATCGGCGAGAATCACCCGGCTGACTCAACGCCTTCAAGATTCTGCCAAGTCAGAATCGTCGAGAATGACTCTGCATTCTCGCCGATTCGTCGAGAATGGATTGTGACTCTCGCCGATTCACTCCGGATAGCAAGCCCTTTAGCTAAAATTCTTCTAAGGAGAATTCGACGGGAATCATAAGTGATTCTCGCCGATTCGTCGAGAATCACCAATGATTCCTGCCGAATTTGCCTTAGGCGAATTTTGTTGGCTCGCTGGACCGGACCAAGTGTTCAGGCGCTGTTTGGACCGGGCTTAGGGCTTCTCCTTGTGGGGCCCACAACGGTCATTTAGGGTTGGTGTACAGTATAAATACTCGCGTATTTAGAACTCCAACAGTAATCATTCACGGAAAATCAAAGCCGCCGAGCGTAACCTAGCTGATCGCGAATCTCGCTCCGTCGCCGTCGCCGCACGCAGATAGTCGTCGCCGCTGATCTTAGAGGTCCTCTTTGATCGTCCGGCGACAGGACCGAGGCTAAGCTTAGCATCTCACGTGTCTACCTTGAGATCCTTTGTCTCTTGATTTGTTGAGCGGGAATATTTCTCCCCTCCGAATCGATTGAGACGATCGATCCAAGTAAAATCGTTGGTAGACCTTGCTAGCTTCGTCAAGAAGTTTGGATCTACAAAGCATCGCCGCCGCAATCCTTTGCCGTCGCTGATCTCGGGAAGATCCTCTCCAAGAGAGTGCTTCGGCCGTGGAATCTTCATCTTCTTCAAGAACGCTTCATCGAACGAAGAGGGACACCGAGAGCTCCAAACGCAGTTTGTATTTTTTACATTCTATTTTTACTTTTGTTGTAAAGGAACTTTGGTTCCTCATTGTAAGGGTTGGGTGCAACCCGTGGTTGAGGAGTAGTGACTCCTTTGGGTGGAAGGGTTTCTTCCATAGTGAGAGGATTGGATTTCAATCCTGTTGGTGAAGTGACCGAGTCGTCCCGTGTTGGGAGATAGGTCGAAGGGGGAGAGTGGACGTACTCAAATCGGGGAACCACTATAACTGCATGTGTGTTTTTGTGTTGTGCTTGTTTTGTTTTCTTGTGCATGTTTATTTTAAATTCCGCAAAAAGACTGCAAATCACCTATCCCCCCCCATAGGTGAAGGTAGTTGACACTAGATTTACTTTCACTCCTCAAGGTACCATCACCGATTCGAGGTGTTTAGCTTGTTGGTCAGGCATAAGCCTCCGAACACATGTCGGAGACCTCATACACCCGACTCACGCAGAGGCATTCACCTCACGGTAACTGTGAGCACTATCAGTCGACCTACCCAAGTTGTGTAACAAGCCTAGGGAAATCGCCCTTGCTGCATTGCCACCCATCGACCGCTCACCCGATCCTACAATTTAACTTGTTGGACATGGGAATCAGCCTCCAAACGCACGTCGGAGACCTCTCGCGCCCACCCACTCAGAGGTAACCACAATCCATGTAAAAACACCGACACATAGTGCCACTTTCCATTCTAACAATACAGATTGTGATGAGCTTACAATCAAAGGAGCTATACCAAGCCTCCTTACCACATTTCACAAGCGTCCTCACACGCTCTGCAAGCCATTTGATTTATACACGGAGTCTTCTCCGGATCGCACATCACCAATACAGACTATACGTCCAGATGGGCTTCATACAACATGCCTATTCCGTACTACACACTTCCGGATCTAGATGCAGACTCAACCGCTGGAATCACTTACGCTCTTCCATCTTTTGATGGAGGATTCCATAAAGATACATGCTCAAAAAAGGGCTTCACCTGCCCAAGTAAGAAAGATCGTTACCCTTGACGATCGCTTCGGCGCCATGAAAGAACTATCCGGAAGGAAATCACTGTAGCGGCCTTTCCTCCGCAACGTTGAACTCGGCTCTCGATTCGAACCGCTGAAGCTCCACCGGCGGTCGAAAAGCTTCTCCTTCTTCCTTCCTTGCTCTCCTCTCTCTCTCTTCACTTTAGAAAGAGAAAGGCCAAGATGAGAATGAGATATTCATCTCCATTCTCGGCCTTATTTGAGCAGGGATGAACTTGGACCACAGGATCCAAATAGAAGGGAACGAACGGCCTCAATCTGCTTTGAAAATCATCTAAATAGAGCTGACACGGCTTGTGACATGCCCGTGTCACAGGCCATGTCTTTTGAGCGGCTACAGAACCGACTCAATCCAGATCAGAACACGGGCTACGACACGCCCATGTCACTACCTAACACGCCCGTGTCAACTAGTACATGGCTGTGTGACTGGCCGTGTCACTCCATCAACACAAGGCTGAAACACCCGAGAAGGACACGGCTAAGGCACACGCCCGTGTCTTTGGCCGTGTGCCCAACACGCCCTTGTGACACGCCCGTGTCACAGGCCGTGTACCACACTTAACGCCACTCCACTCAATGCCACTCCAATCAACGCCGCTCGAGCAGTACATGCCCTGGGACATGCCCTTGTCCCAGGCTGTGTGCACCAGACACGCCCTAGGACATGCATGTGTCCCAGACCGTGTCACCCAACCTGAATCCATTTTTGGGACTTAGGATTTTCAGGGTGTTACAATCCTCCCCTCCTTATAGAAATTTCATCCCGAAATTTAGCGCAACAACTCCATCAACACAACCATTCCTTTGGTACAAATATCCATAAAATGATCTGGGGTTACTCTCCCCACGTCCTCACACCAACAAAAGTATGTTCACAAACACACATACAATAAACAAAGTACAACCTACCAGCAATAAAGTAAAGTGCACCCTCCACTTTATTTCTGCTCATCCGCGTCTTTAAGCAACTTCTTGACAGCCTCCTGCAACTCCAGGTTAAACACCTGAAGCTGTTGTACTTCATAATGTGAACTTTGTGGCTCCTACACGCCGAGATTGTACACTCGCGGTTGCGCCCGGGATGTAGATGATTCCGCCACTGCCTTACCTTTTTCCTCATAGGACGCGCCTGTCTTTTGCTCACTCTTTGATGGGCCTTTCCAACAATAACGGGCTATATGCCCCGACTTCCCACAAGTGAAACAGGTACGCGACTCAACACGTCCTTGCCCAAACATCGCTCCTGTAGCAACCTCTAAAGACGGTTGTTCAGCAGGCCTGAACCTCTTCTTATCACGCTTACTAAACTCCGACTGTTCGGACTGCGGAACCTTGAACTCCGACTTTTTCGCCGCCAAGTTTTTCTTGTCATGAACTCGTTTCAAATCCTTATCCAGCGCACAAGTTGTATCCACTAAGGCTTGGAAGACTTGGTTCACTGAACTCGGAAGCGCCAATCTCAACTCATCGCGGAGTACCTTATAAAAGCGATTCGTCTTCCGCACTTCCTCCGCAAAAGTCGACCCCGCATAACGCCCAACCTGGTAAATTCATGCAGGTAATAATCCAAAGATTTCTCACTCTGTGCCAGATGTTGAAATTAATTCTCTATAGCAATTCTCCGCGATACTGGCAAATACTTTGCCCAAAACAATCTGGAGAATTCGTCCATCGAAATCTCGCCCAGACCTCTACCCGCCAACTGGTGCAGCTCGACTTCATCCCACCACAATCTCGCCTCTCCTTCCAGTAAGAAAGTGGCAAACGTGACTCTCTGCCCCTCATCAATCCTGAGCGCTGTCAGGATCCTCTTCACTCTTAAAAGCCAATCCTCCGCCTGTGTTGGGGAATGCGCCCCGACAAACGTAGGTGGATGAAAATCCATAAACTGCTTCAGTTTCTTGTCAGTTGCTCGCTCGGCCACCCAAGCTTCCACACGCTCTTGCCTCACACCAACCCGAACTGGTTCCACAACAGGCCTTGCCTGCCCAACATGTTGTGCTTAAATCATGGCAAGGACCGCCTCCACAACTAGACGTACAGTCTTCACAGAAGGAGGAGGTGTGGGCACCTCGGCTGGTACCGCACTCTCATCCGAACGCTAGGGCTCCGACTTCCCAGCACCAGTCCTTGTCACATAGAAGTGAACAAGATATCAATAATCAACCTCCAATCCAAAACGGCAAACATACCGACTACACACACGCACATTCCTAGTGGACATTCTTGAGTTCAATTATGTTAAAGCAGTTCGCACGTACACGTGATCGCCACCCGACAAAAGAATTCGGCCACGAATTCGAAAGCGGAAAACCGAGAGGCCTCTGAACCAAAATGTAACAACCCGACCCGTTAAATAACATATAATAGAAGGTCCGGCCGGGGCCCCACATTATATTCCACAAACAGACCGCGAGGTCACAAGTTAATACCAAAATACCTCACATCCTAACTCAGAGCATTCTAGCGGAAGTTTACAAGTTGCACGAACTCAATCCATGAATGTCCACTACTATATAAATACCACATTTATATAAACACCAGGAATGTATACAGGCACACCGCTCACGGCCTTAAGGACTTACAAGTTTCTCTTTACAAACATATGACTTCATACATCGGCACGCAGGCCGGTCACACATGAAATCCAAAGCTTCGCACGGCCTTCGAGGGCCTAATAGCAGCAACAACAAGAGCTTCAGCCCGCTCAATCCATTTCAGGCCGCAACACCTGCACATGGACGTCCACCCCAAGGTGATAAACAAAGCAACGGTCAGCATTCAGTTGACCAATTATAACGACCCTTCCCCCTACCCGGGGCAGTGGTTCCTTCCCTGCATGTATAACAATCACAACATCACAAACGCCGGCCTCAGCGCCAGGCGCTCCATGCACTCAGGGCACGATTATGGTGTACCGAACTCCTCAAGGTCCCACCACCGATTCGAGGTGTTTAGCTTGTTGGTCGGGCATAAGCCTCTGAACACACGTCGAAGACCTCACGAACCCGACTCACGCAAAGGCATTCACCTCACGGCAACTATAAGCACTATCAGTCGACCTACCCAAGTAGTGTAACAAGTCTAGGGAAATCGCCCCTGTTGCATTGCCACCCATCGACCGCTCACCCGATCCTATAATTTAACTTGTTGGACATGGGCATCAGCCTCCAAACGCACGTCGGAGACCTCTCGCTCCCACCCACTCAGAGGTAACCGCAATCCATCTCATAACACCGGCACACGGTGCCACTTTCCATTCTAACAATACAGCTCGTGCCGAGCTTACAATCAAAAAAGCTATACCAAGCCTCCTTACCACATTTCACAAGCGTCCTCACACGCTCCGCAAGCCATTTGATATATGCACGGAGTCTTCTCCGGATCGCACATCACCAATCCAGACTATACGTCCAGATGGGCTTCACACAGCATGCCTATTCCGTACTACACACTTCCGAATCTAGATGCAGACTCAACTGCTGGAATCACTTACGCTCTTATATCTTTTGATGGAGGATTCCATAAAGATACATGCATAAACAAAAGGCTTCACCTTCCCAAGTAAGAAAGACCGTTACCCTTGACGATCGCTTCGGCGCCATGAAAGAACTAGCCGGAAGGAAATCACCGCAGCGGCCTTGCCTCCGCAACGCTGAACTTGGCTCTCGATTCGGACCGCTGAAGCTCCACCGGCGGTCGAAAAGCTTCTCCTTCTTCCTTCCTTGCTCTTCTCTCTCTCTCCACTTTAGAAAGAGAAAGGCCAAGATGAGAATGAGATATTCATCTCCATTCTCAGCCTTATAAGAGCAGGGATGAACTTGGACCACAGGATCCAAATAGAAGGGAACGAACGGCTTCGATCTACTTTGAAAAGCATCTAAACAGAGCTGACACGGCTTGTGACATACCCATGTCACAGGCCGTGTCCCTTGAGCGGCTACAGAACCGACTCAATCAAGATCAGAACATGGGCTACGACACGCCCGTGTCACTACCTGACACGCCCGTGTCAACCAGTACACGGCCGTGTGACTGGCCGTGTCACTCCATCAACACAAGGCTGAAACACCCGAGAAGGACATGACTAAGGCACATGCCCATGTCTTTGGCCGTGTGCCCAACACGCCCCTGTGACATGCCCATATCATAGGTCGTGTACCACACTCAACGCCACTCAATGCCACTCCACTTAAAGCCACTCAACGCCACTCCACTCAACGCCGCCCGAGCAGGACACGCCATGGGACACGCCCGTGTCCCAGGACGTGTGCACCAGACACGCCCTGGGATGCGCCTGTGTCCCAGGCCGTGTCACCCAACCTGAACTAATTTTGGGGACTTAGGATTTTTGGGGTGTTACACAGGCACCTGCAGCTCAGCCTCCTCTAAGGCCTACAACTCAGTGACACACTTATCACCTACAGCTCAGTGACTCACAAGTCACCTACCTCAGGCACTAGGCCCTACACTCAGGCTGGTAGGATAGCCCTACCTCAGATCCATACTTGGATCCTACCTCAGAGAATAGCACTCTCCTACCTCAGGCACTTAAGCCCTACAGCTCAAATCCACACTTTGATCCTACCTCAGTACCCCAGCAGGGCACCTACCTCAGTGATAAATTTGTCACCTACCACTCAGGCACAAAGTTCCCTACACTTAGATTCAGATAAACTGAATCCTACAGGAAATAATCAAGTAAAATTGAAATACTGACTCAGAGATAAATCTCAGAGTCTAACTTGTTGGACTGAGCAGATATTAGTCTAGCTCACTTGCTGTAGAAGGGATGAGTCTTCTTCTACAGCTGCCTGCTGTTGAAGGCTTACATTCCTTCACACAGCTACCTCCTTTTATTGAGTGTATGAATCAGCTAACTTGTTCTCCAAGGAAAAAATCATGCTGAACTGGAAGAAGCTTCAGCTATCTTTCTCTCTTAGCCTTTTGGCTTGCCTGCTCGACTTTGCTTTCATACTTGTCGGAGAAGATGAAGTCAAGCTGCCTCTTTTTCTTTTGTTCTTGTTTTTTGTTGACCCTAATCTTCTTTTCTTCTCTTCCTTTTATATCTGTTGATTTGAATCAACTTCACAATTTGAATGTAGGCCCAGTCAAGTATGGTGAGTGCCGCCTCCCTCAGAAGAAGACAAACAGTAGCTTCTGGCGCTACTGTAGCTTTCCCGCAACGACATGAAGTTTTTGTACTGGGCTCGACAATCGTCGATCTTAGATCGACGAACTCTGTGCTGAGCTCGACGAACTTCAGAATCATCAACTTTAACTTGAGCTCGACGAAAGGCGAGCTTAGGTTGATGAACTCTGAATCTTCAACCTTTAACTTGAGCATGATGATCTGTGAGCTGAGCTCGATGAACACGGAATCTTCAACCTTTAACTTGAGCTTGACGATCAGTGAGCTGAGCTCGACAAACTCTGAATCTTCAACCTTTAACCTGAGCTCGACAATCTGTGAGTTGAGCTTGACGAACTCTGCTTTCTGGACTTAGAAGATTTTTGCTGGCTTTGTCTCGGCGGTTTCTTCTCAACTGTCTCAATGGTTTTCTTTCTTTACAGCTGAGACTGTCTTCTGTCTCAGCAGTTTCCTACTCAACTGTCTCAGCGGTTAATTTTTCACAGCTGAGACTGTCTTCTGTCTCAGCGGTTTAGCTAAGACCAACACTTCTCTTAATGATTTGTGTTGAGTTTCTCAGCCGTCTCAGCGATTCTGCTGAGATAATCTTCTCAACTGTCTCAGCTATCTTAGCAGTTATGCCTTAGTCAAATTTTCTGACTTCCAGCTTCCTCTTCCTGTCCACCTATCCAATCAAGGACAACATGCATGCAATAACTCAAGCATACATCAAATACATTATATGTGTATGTCATTGACTAGTTTGACTTCTTTCAAATCTAGAACATTGGGGTCAATGGACCCAACACATTCCCAAAATGGAAAAGGGCTAGGGGGCCGTGATACTCCTGAGCCACTAAGCTAGTTAGAGTTGAAGGGGGGAAAACAGCTAGCACTTGTGGAATTTCCTTGTGAACTCCATAGCATCCTGACTTAGGCTCGGCCAGAAGTACCCCTGTCGGAATATCCTCCCTTCCAAGGTTCTGCTTCCCTAATGACTTTCACACTCCCCTGTATGCACCTCCTCTAGAATCCTCTGGACCTCCCTCTCAGCCACGCAATATGCCAACATCCCCGAGAGAGTCTTCCTATACATATGCCCGTCGTGCATGAGATAATATGCCAACTTGTGCTTGAACTTCTTTTTATCCATCCCCTCTGGGAACTACCATGTGGATAGGAATATTGTGAAAGGGTCCATCTAGGAGGGGTGTTGATCCACCTCCATCAGCTCCCCTCCTTGGATGGATGGACGGAACAGGTCAGTGATGGTACCCCCCCCCCCACCCAAGGACCATGCTTGGCTAGTTGATTAACCTGCTCATTCTCTTCCCACGGCACATATCGGATGGAGAAGGTTTGGAACATGTTGATGACCCCTTTCACCTTTGTCAAGTACAACTAGAGAGTTGTTTCCCTTGCCTCAAACTCCTCATTGATCTGGGACGTCACTACCATAGATTCATTGAGGACCTCCATATCATGTACCCCCAGCTCCCTGGCAAGGCACAATCCTGCTATCACGGCCTCATACTCGGCCTGATTATTAGTGATGGGAAAATGCACCACCACCATCTGCTCAATCCTCATTCCCTGGGGGATCTCTAAGATCACCCCAACCCCCAAGGAATGCCTTCCTGAAGCGTCATCCACCATCACCTTCCAAGGGATCGGGGGAGTGAGTTCTGCCTCCGCTACCTCGACCACATAGTCAGCCAAAAAGTCCGTCATCGCCTGGGCCTT
This sequence comes from Platanthera zijinensis, assembly GCA_039513925.1. Classification (NCBI taxonomy): domain Eukaryota; kingdom Viridiplantae; phylum Streptophyta; class Magnoliopsida; order Asparagales; family Orchidaceae; genus Platanthera; species Platanthera zijinensis. The sequence goes on along the minus strand of CM077079.1, from coordinate 238,717,494 downwards.
GATCGAGAGGCACGGGATGAAGGAGATATCAAACTCGCTCAGCTCCACCGACCACTTTGCTAACCTTCCCAAATGCTCCACCCCCTCGAAGATGTTGCAGAGTGGATGGTCAGTCACTACTCAGATGGAGTGTGCCTGGAAATAGGATCTGAGCCTCCAAGTCGAGATGATCAGAGCAAAGGCCAGCTTTTCCAGGATGAGATAACGGAGCTCTGCCTTCCTCAGGACCATGCTCACGTAGTATATGGGCAAATGCTTTTCCCTCTTTTCTCGAACTAGGACGGAGATCATGGCTTCGGCCCCCACCTCGAGATACAAAGATAGGTCCTCCCCATCCTTCGGCCCTTGGAGCAGGGGGCCTGAGTTAACTACTTCTTTAAGGCCTGAAATGCCTCCTCACATTCCTTAGTCCATTCAAACTTCTTGCCTCCCCTCAATGCTTTGAAGAAGGGAGAACACTTCTCCCCAGCCCGAGAAAGGAACCTCCTTAGCCCTGCCAATTTTCCCGTCAATCGCTGGACCTCCTTAGCATTCTGAGGCAACCCCAACTCCATGATCGCTTTAACTTTGTCAGGATTTGGCTCCACCCCTGCGGGGTGAGAAGATGGCTCAAGAACTTGCCCCTGCTAGCCCCAAAGACACACTTCAAGGGTTTTAGCCTCATCTTGTACCTTCATAGGGTGTCGAAGGTCTCCTCCAGATCCCGAAGCTGGGAGTCCACCTCCTGGCTCTTGACTATCATATCTTCTACATACACTTCCAGGTTCCTCCTCTTTTGCTCCTGGAAGGCCCGATCCATCATCTTTTGGTATGTCGCCCCTGCATTTTTCAACCCAGAGGGCATCATCTTGTAGCAGTAGCACACATCCCCGGTGATAAAGGAGACATCTTTTATATCGGGGGGGTGCATCCTGATCTGATGATAACCTGAAAAAGCATCTAAGAAACTCATTATAGGGAAACCGACGGCTGAGTCAACCAGCGTGTCGATTCGAGGCAAGGGGTAACAATCCTTAGGACTTGATTTATTAAGTAAAGAAAAATCAACACACATTCTCCACCGGCCGTTTCCTTTTTTAACCATTACTACATTGGAGACCCAGCCGGGGTATTTAATTTCAGATACAAAGCCAGCCTTCAGGAGTTTGGCCACCTCCTCACTGATGGGCTCGGCCAGCTTGTCCACGATGGACCTCTTCTTCTACTAGATGGGGCGAGCTTCCGGATCTAGATTGAGGCGGTGGCAGGCGACGTCCGCATCAATCCCTGGCATCTCTACTGCGCTCCAAGCGAAGATGTCCACATTCTTCTAGATGCATGTCAGCATCCTCTCTTGGTCCACCAAGGTCAACCCCCCGCTGATGTGCACCTTCTCCACCTTCCCCCCAAGGGTGAGAACTTCCATCTCCACCACCTACTCCACAACATATATACGAGACTATTCTCCCCATTCTCCAACGTCTCCTTCTCCTAGGACAAGGACCTCCTCCTCAGCCTCTTCCATGGTTATTATCTCGATCGGCTCCTCCTGGACTCCCTCCACCACCTCTGTCTGGATGCGACTCTCCTCCACCTCCATCTCCACTCCCCCTACTTCCTGCTCCGCCTCCTCCATCCTTCGCTCCATCTCCTCGGCTCCTCCCTGCCAAGATATGAAGTTCACCGCGGTGACATAGCACTCCCTTGCCACCTTGGGGTCTCATCGGACTCGAACCTAGATCCCCTTGGCGTTGAACTTTAGGCATTGGTGGAAATAAGAGGGGACACAACGGAAGGCGCTGATGAGAGGCTGTCTTAAGATGGCATTGTAACTGTTGGGGGCATCCACAATGACGAACCTACAGTTTTAGGACTGCCCACCCAGAGTGACATGGAGCCCCACTCCTTCCACCTCCTTCATCTCCCCGGAGAACCCAAACAAAGGCCCGTTCGAGGCAAGCACCCTCTTAACATTCACTTTCATCGCATCAAATGCCTTTTTGAAGACGACGTTGACCGAACTCCCGTTGTCAATGAGGTTCCTTGATACAGTAAACCCTTCGACCGTGGTCTAAATGAAAAACGTGTCACAGAAGAGATCCTAATGATCTGGCATGTCGCTCCTAGAGAAGGTGATCTTCTCCTCCGGGGGTGGGGTCTGGGATGTGGAGCCAATGCTCTTCCGGTATATGGTGTGGAGGCTTGCCTTATAGGAAGCCTCGACTCCAACCCCCCTCCCCCCATGTATCACTCTGATCCCGCCTCGGGCCTCAACATCGGCCCGATCCTCACACCTATCCTCCTCTGCTCAAGGCAGGACTTCCTCGATCCGTACCTCCCGATGATCCTGCTGTCGCTACTCCCTATTTCCTCTCACCTCGAGGAACTCCAGAAACTTGGTCGTAGCATGCCCCTCCTCCTGGTGAAAGTCATAGTAGGGTAACTCTACCCTGACCTCCCTTCTTCTCCTTTATTGTCCCCTCCTCTGCATGTCTATTATCATAGCATGATGCTGATCGGGGAGAGGAGGCCTCTGACCCTGCCTCCATCCTAGAGGTTGAAATTGACCTTGGCACCCCTAGCGGTTGTCTCCTCTATGGAAACCTCTCCGCTGGCCCTTATCCTTCCACTCCTGCATCATCTAGCCGAGCCGATTATTTGGCTCCTAACGCTCCCACCTTGCCTGCTACTGCTGTTGTTCCCGCTAGCGGAGTTCATCTCTCCTAACCTCCAAACCTCGGCCTCCTCCAGGCCCTTTCTCCTCCTCTGTGGCCTATCTGGCCAACTTCACGAACTCGAGGTTTGAGGCCTCCCCATCGACTTCCCTTATCACCCTCTCTATCAACTCCTCGTAGGAGAGAGGTGGCACCCTCTTCAGTTACATCCTGAATAAACCATGTTGCAGTCCTAAGGTGAAGGTCATCATCAGGGTGTGCCCTGACATCTCCTGAACCTGGGTGACCTCCTCCTAAAACCGGTCCACATAACTCCCCAAGGTCTCGTTCACCCCCTGCTTGATGTGGAACAAGGACTCCGACTCCTTCCTCTTCTTAGAGGTGGTGAACCTCAACATGAACCCCCGGCACAGGTCCTTAAAGCGGTAGATTGAGTTGGCCAGTAGCTGGGGGAACTGCTCCCTCGTCTTCTCCATGAAGGTGATGGCAAAGAGTCTGCACTTGAAGGCATCTGACATCTGCCTTATCGAAACCACATCCTCGAACCATTCGATGTGCTGGACCGGGTCATCCTTCCCGGTGTAGTAGGACATCTTCGGCTCCCTGAACCAATCCGGAACTGGGGCAGAAGAAACCAACTCGCTGAAGGGGCTGCCTCCCCTGCTGGATGAGCCGGAGGATCTCACACCCCCATCTCGTCAAACCATCGTCCACTCGCCGACCTGGGGAAGATCACTCGCCCGGGGAGATCGTGCTCCCTCCCCACCTCTATAACCTCCTTCTTAGCTCACTGAGCCGGGGCATCCTCGCCTAGAGCCGGGGTGGTAGAAATTAGTACAGTTGGTGTAGAGAACTCGACACGTGCGTCGAGTATGAATTTGAAGAGGTTCAGTACCTCCTATTGTAACTCCTCGAACATCCCCACCGTAGTGAGAGGGGGAGGGGATGGTGAGTCGCCCATGTCCGAACCATGCCCTTCTCCTCCAGTCATTGAGAATGCTGAATATTTTCTATGCTGACCATGCTCCACGCTTAGCGCACCAAAATGTTGAAACTGAAAACTCGGTCTCTATGGAGTTCACCCTTGGGGAAGGGGTGATCACACACTTACTTCTCTCTCGCAAGCCAAATGACTAAGGAAAAAGAATAAGGGACAGACCCAAGGGCTCGGCGTGGAGGTCCCACCGCACTCGGAAGATCTTTAGAGTGCTTCCTCTCCCTAGCCAAATGCCGAGCTAAGGATACCTCAAAGAGCACAAGAAGACCGGGGGGCAAGTAAGCATGTCTTCTGAGGTACCTCCTTGGGTCTATATATAGATATCTGAAAACGGCTTGCAAATAGCCAACCTTTGTTGTTGCAAACAGCTATGTGCAGCCCAACTGGGTCTGCCAATAACGTAACTCCGCTATTCAAACAGGCTATGGATAGGACAACGAGGGCAGAATAGTAAAAACACATCACAAGGGATTGGGCGAGTGGCCCTCTGGAACCTACACTCGCTGGGGGCGGTGAGTGCTCGATGGAGCTGGCACTCGCCACCTCTTCCCAGCCCTAGGCAAGTGCGGGCCTGGCCTGCCCCATTAGCCTGCTGCACGCTGAACCCCCTAGGGCGAGTGCGAGTCGACCCATTCCACTCGCTTGCTGCTCGCGGAGCCCGTGGGGCGAGTGCGAGCCGACCTGCTCGACTTGCCCCTCAAACGATCCACCCCACTTGGGCGAGCCGGACTGCTGGACTTTGGCCTATCTGGCTCCTGTCGACCGCTACTCTCCGGATATGGTGTTGTACGAGGTGCTTTGGCTGTTAGTAATTTATTGATTTCAAGATACCCACAACCTGCAACAAAGAAACAACAAAAGAAGGCATACACAAAATATATAGTGGTTCCCCAGATTATGGGTACATCCACTTTTCCACACGCCTTTCTAACTTCCAGTTAAACAAGGCACTTCTTTAATCTCAGCTCCTAAGTGCTTACAACACGATCCCGTAGGACCACTTGGTCTCCTCAAAGACCTATAACTCAGGCACAAGGCCCTACAACTCAGTGATCCAAAGATCACCTACCTCAGGCCCAAAGTCCCTACAACTCAGGCTAGGAGGATAGCCCTACCTAAGATCCACAAAGGATCCTACCTCGGACCCAAAGGTCCTACACTCAGAGAGAATGACTCTCCTACCTCGGGCTCAAAATCCCTACAGCTCAGTGATCAACTGATCACCTACCTCATATCCAAAATGGATCCTACAGCTCAGATTCACACTTGAATCCTACTGCTCAGGCCAAAGCCCTACTCTCATATTCTTAACAGAATCCTACCTCAGATCAAACAGTGATCATACACTAAGGCTAAATATCCCTACCACTCAAATCCACACTTGGATCTAACACTCAGCCTTTATAAATTCAGGCTTACAATCTCAGATCTAAAAAGATCTTAGAAGGTGAAGAGTGGGTTGTTGGGTTAGTTGAACACAAGAGATATTTCTCTGTGCCAACCCTCCTGGACTGAGATAAACTCAGCCCAACTTTGACTTCAGGAATATATTTCATGAGTCTACTTCTACCTGAACTAAGAAATACTCAGCCCTATCTTCTTCACAGCAATAGGAGTAGATCTTGGCTTATGCTGGAAGTAACTTGCAGAATAACTTCTCTGCTTCTTCTTTCCTTCCTGGACTGAACAGATTCAACCCTACCTTTGACTCCATAAAAATAGTTCTCTGAGCCTGCTTTCAGATCACTGCTCCTCAAGCTTTCTTCTTCACAATTCTAGAGAATGTTCTTCAGAAAAGATTGGCTGGATCTGTAAAGTACCTGCAATAAAGGTCGGCCCCTGCTGCCTCTTCTTTCTCAGAGAATCACTCTGAGCTTGTTGGTGCAGATAAGAAAGACACCAGCTATCTTGCTTGAAGCTATCAGAAACTTGTTGGTGCAGATGAAGATGGCACGAGCTATCTTGGATCGGCTTCAGATCAGTTACAGCTAGGTTAGACCTGCTTCATCTTCTTCTTTAGAGAAAATGTCTCTCTTGTTGATGATGGAGATGTCAACAGCTAACTTGAAAACCTTTTGGATTAGTCGATTTGAACTTTAGCCTTGACCTTTGCAACAATGGCGAGGAGGATGAAGATGTTTCGCCGCTTTGCGAAAAGACCAAACCCTCAAAGATTCATTTATATATCCTTCATCGATCTCGCCTTTTCTATTTCGCCGATCAACGGCTCTTTGAGCAGTGGGCCCCACCATTTATGGCTGGCTTCAATTCTCCATTTACCACTTTCCTGTTACATAAAAGGACAAACAGCTGGCCGCCGACGCCATTAAAGGTGTACAGTAACATTTTGAATTTTGTTGACTTTGTTGACGTCACCGTCTGTGGACTTAGCCAAAATCAAACATCTTTAGTATAGGCAGAAAGTGAAGGGATAGATCACACAAACTCTAGAGGGGGTGAATATAGTATTAAAAACTTTTGATTAATTTTTTATAGTGGATTAATAAAATAAGTGATATCTATATGTAATAGACAGAAATAAAACAAGAAAATCACAGCATAGAAAAATTACAAGTAGAGCAACCAGATGACACAAAGATTTTATAGTAGTTCCCCTAAAACTTGGGTACATCCACTCTTCTACCACCCTGGTAGGAATCCACTACAGGTTTTTGATCAGGTTCCCTGCCACCACAGGTTTTTGCTCAGGTGCCCTGTCATCACAAGATCTATTTTCAAGGGAGATCTGACAACCCTTTGAGCTTTTGACCAGGTGCCCAAAAACCAAACTAAGTCTTTTGATCAGGATACTTAACAACCAAAGGGATAACTTTTGAAGGGAGTTAAACCCTTTTACAGTAAGGAAAAGAAAATGATGATGTCTTCTCTTTCTCAATAAACTGAGAAGGCTAGTGGATTTTCTATTGTTGTCAAAGCTGCCCCTGAGATGTAGAATTGTTCAGCAGAAAGAGAGCTTTGCTCAGGGTGTAGGCCTTCAGACTTCTTGAAGATTTTAAGGGAACTTTCAGACAGAAGTTGATGATTTTGTCTCTTGAAATTCCTGAAGTAAAAGTGTATGCCTGACTGCTTGGTTATCTCTGTGTTATTATTCTCTGTATTACTTCTTCTCTATATATTTGACTAGGAGAAGAAAACCTTATATATTACTTACAGATTTTAGCAATTGAAATTTGAATTCCTTTTTCTTGATTGACTGCAGAAAATATGGGAGTTGAACGGCTAGAAAATGTCTTAAATAAATTTTCTCAACTGTCCCAGTAAATAAGTCAAGTAATAACTCTGTGAAAACCATAATTAATGCTGCCGTGGAAAGGCTATATTCATAAGAATATTAAGCATTAATTACCAGAACATTACAGACATATAATATAATTAGAAAAACTTCTGTCTTAGTCAAACTGAAATCATCAGAGAATAGTCGAACTGAACCTGGGAGGAAATAGTCAAACTCAACAAACTTTCGTCGACCTGAGATCCAAATTCGTCGAACTGAGAATTCTCTTTCATCGAGCTGAGCTCCAAGATCGTCGACCAGAAAAAGTACTTGCCAAACTAAGCTCCAAGTTCTTCGAACTCAGAAGGCACTTTGTCGAGCTGAGAATCTGATATAAGCTCACAGATCATCGATCTCAGCTGGACTTTCGTCGAGCACACCTCAGAGAAGGAACTCTGAGTTTGTCGATTTGAGATCGACGTTCTTCGAGCTGAGTTCAGCTATTGTCGAATGCCTTTTTTGAAATCTTCTAAATTGCATTTCCTTGAATTCTTCTGTCTCTAAAGTCTGGATTCTCTGAAGTCTTCTAAAGGCAGGTTAACCTAATGTGACTAACATTAACCCTAGAACTAACAAATGACCCTAGGCTATACATGTTAGGTCAACAAACCTAATAGTGAACCTAGCCCAAATCCAAACTGGGGTTCCAACAATCTCCCCCTATTTGGGTTAAGTCACTATACAAGACAGAAAACAGAAAATCACAAAGCAATAAAAATATCTGATAGAATTTTAAAATATTCACCAAATATGAACAAATGTGCTTTGGATATAATACAACAATAATAAAGTTAAACAAGCAAAAAGTTAAAGTTCAAAAACAAAAGAGGAGACACTGTCAAACTCTCTTAGAGGTATCTTGTGAAGTTCTAGTAGAAGGTTTGGTAAAGATAATTTCTCTATTGGGACCCATTGCTTACTGTTTTGACATCTTCATATCTTCTGCTCCAAGAATTATCACAGAAGCAGCTGTGGGTACAACTACTTCAGGATGTAAAGACATGTAAGAATCAACATTGAAAAGGTTTTGTACCTGATATTTATCAAGTTATTTATTTCTGTAAGAAGACATGGTTGTAAATTGAGAAATATCTTCTCCTTCTTCCTTGGCTTTTCTGATCTAAGAGAGAGCTATAATTTCCTTGAATCTGGCCATTCTAGAATTGGGGTCCATTTCTGGATCACAAACTGGAGACAATGGCCTTTCAGGGCTTGCTTTATCTTGCTGATATCTTTCAGATGTCTTCTGTTGTCTGCTTTGCTTCTGATACTGTTACTGTTTGCTGCTGCTAGAGCTGTACTGTTGTTTACTATAAGATGGTTTGGAGTGTTTAGAAGTTGAAGACTTTTGAACTTGAGATACACTTCATGTTGATCCTGCTGCAGGAGGAGGAACTCTCTTGAATTGAGGTGGAGGAGAGTATCTCCTGCTCTTCTTCCTTGCTTTCATTTCATTCTTAGAGTATCTCATCCAGTTGGGCATGTCTGGAGTGAGAGGAATGTTATGTAGAATGTAATAGGGAGTATCAACAGTTGGATTTGGCTTTGGATCATCCTTGGGAGGAGCCTTCTTCTTAGCTTTTCTCTTTTTGGAACTAGTATCCCCAGAGTCATGAGAATCTTCATCATCATCATCAGATGCATTTGCAGGATTATCATAAAGAGTATGAATCTGTCTAAGCATATCATCAGAAAGAATTGAATGAGATTGAGGCTGTACTTGAATTTCTGGCTCTATAACATCTGTGTCCATATCTTAAAACATAAGTTCATTAAGATCTGGCATGGGGGACTCAGCCCAGCCAAAAGTTGGAGGAGAAAAAGCCTTTTGCTCTGAGTTTTCTATTTCTATAACATTTTCACTGACTGAGAAACTTGTCCTTAGTTGTTCCAAAACTACAAGACTAATAAGAGTTGTATAGTAGACTATGGCTTTAGAATAATCATAAACCGTATCAACAGCTGGTATATTTCTACTATAAATTGTATCAAAAGAATGAAGCAAAGAAAGAATATCAACTAAGGTATTTATATTGAAATCACCAATAGTATTTATTACTACATCAACTGGCTCTTCTACTAAACAAAACATCTCAAAATCATCATCAAGAATTTAAATTATTTATGGATTATCTGCTGTTGTTACTGCTTGAACTACTGGAGGAGCTTTTTCATAGAACATCTCCCCCTATCTAGTTTCAGAGAGTCCTGAACCCAGGCCCCCAGAATAAGAATGGATAGAGGAGGAAGAAGCAAGTTGAGCAGATAGAAGAGAGATAGAAGCAGCAAGAGGGGCAATAGCCTCATCTATTAGCTTCTTCAGAGAGGGAGTGATGAATTGAAGAAGATCTTTAGTAATGTCAGAGAAATTTAGATAGATGGGTTCAGGAGTAGATGTTGTATAGGTGGATTGGTGACCACAATTTGAACAGATAGAGAATCCTTAAGGGAAGTCTGTTTGTTGGAATTCTGGGAATGTGGATGGAATGTTGGATGGGGGATGACATCAGGTAATTGATCCTGAATAGGTGAATGTTGTGGAGATGGTTGAGGAGATGGAGGTGACAGTAGGTTGAAATTTGGTTGGGTAGAGGTGGATGGAATGTCATCAAGATGAGATGGAAATGGAGATTGAGGAGGTGGAGATGGTGGTGTATCCTCAGAAATATGGATTGGTGATGGTGATTGTGATGGTGAGACTAGAGGAGTGGAGGTAGAGGGTTGTTGAAGTGGAATTGATGAAGGAAATATAGAATGAGTTGGAGATGGAGGAGCAAAAGCTTCTTCTGGGGTTGGAGAAGTGGATGTTTCATCCCTTATGTCCTCTGAAGCAACCCTGGAAGAGGAAGCCCTGGAGGGCTTAGGGATAGTCCTCTCCCATCTTCCAAATAAGGCAGAGGTAAGCCTCTCTTTGAGGCATTAATGAAAATGGTCTGGGAGACCAATAACTCTGGAACCTTTGCCTGGAGAAAAATTCACAGAATCCTTCCAAAACTAGCATCCTTCTTACTGATTTTCTTCTTAATCAAATCAAAATTCTTACCCAGTTCACTGACTTCTTGTTAACTAAGGCACACATCAGATAAAATTGTTGCCTGGAAATATGATCATAAGCAGAGTGTTTTCCTAACAACACTTTGCCAACAACATCTGCCAAGATTCTATATTCTATAGATAGATTTTTCTTAAGGAGGTGGTTAGGGTTTCCTGCAGTATGACCTAACCTTTCTAGCATTTCATCAAATTCACTGCTAGATAAATCTATTTCATCTATACCATTAACAAACTCAAAACTTCAGTCAAAATTTCTGGAGAGAGAGGAACCTGGTTACCAAATATCGAACCGATAAGAACTTGAGTATCTTGAAATTTTGCCGTGAAAACCCATTCTTTTATCTCTATTACTGGAAGTTTGATCCTAGTTGTCATAAGTTTCCGTAACTGCTAAGTCTCAAAAAGCTATAGGATGTTCTGGAATACTTGATCTGAATGGTTGAAGGAATCGATGTCAATATCGAAGCCGGCATCGAATTTAATTCTGAAGAGAGTCGCTGCTGAAATCGCCATTACCTACAATAGCAAAAGATCAAGTGTAAAAGAACTTGAAATCGCGGGATAGAGTTTGATGAAAACCCTATTATTAGTTTTCATAAGGTGAAACAGCATACTCCGTCCTGCGAAAAAGAAAAGCTTCGAACTCAGGTCGACGAAAAAAATTCCATGATGAAATAATAGTGTCGATCTCAGTTTGAAGAGGGGGAAAATTGTTCGTCGTTCTCAGGTTGACGAAATATTTTCTGAAGCAAGATCGTCGATCTCCGTTCGACAAAAATGACTTCACAAAGAGATTTTGTCGATCTCAGGTCGACAAAAATTCTCAAGAAGAGTTCACAGATCGTCAATCTCCGTTCGACAAAATGTGATCAATTCTTCGACCTTGGACAGAAATCAAATTAAACTTCTCTATTTATCATACCTAGTTGATTCAAGAAGAACAGATGTTTCTTTTTATTCAAAGGTTTGGTGAAGATGTATGCTCTTTGTAAATCAGTAGAGATAAAGACAAGATTAATTTTCTGTTTGTCCACACAATCTCTAATAAAATGATGACTAATTTCTATATGCTTTGTCCTACTATGATGCACTGGATTTTGTGCAATGGAAATTGCACTGGTACTATCACAAAATATAGTTGAATTATTTAGATTGAAACCATAATCCAGGATTTGGTTTTGAATCCAAAAAATTTGTCAACAACAACTGTCAGCTGTTATATATTCAGCTTCAGCAGTTGAGGTTGACACAGATGTCTGTTTCTTGCAAAACCAAGACACAAGCCTACCACCAAGGAACCAACATGTTCCTAATGTGCTTTTCCTATCAACTCTATATCCAGCAAAGTTAGCATCTGAGAATCTAGTTAATTCAAATTCTTACTTAGTTGGATACCAGAGTCCTAGATTTGGACAACCCTTTATATATCTCAAAATTCTTTTTAAGAAAATAAGGTGAGATTCTTTAGGGTTCACTTGGAACCTAGCATAAAGACATGTAGCAAACATTATATCTGGTCTACTAGTTATGAGATACAACAAGGACCCAACAATGGCCCTATATGTTTTTTGATCAACTGGCTTGCCCTGTTCATCAGAATCAATCACAACATTAGAAGTCATGGGTGTTTTCACAGCTGAGGCATCAGACATCCAAAATCTCTTAACTAGCTCCTTAGCATATTTAGATTGGGAGATGAAAATTTCATCAGGGGATTGCTTCACTTGAAGACCAAGTAAGTATGAAAGCTCACCCATGCTACTCATTTCAAATTTGGAATGCATCAGGTCAGAAAATCTTTTGTATAGTTTGGAATCAGTAGAGCCAAAATTGATGTCATATATATATATTTGTACTAACAAAATTTTATTTTTATAATGCCTGATAAATAAATTCCTATCTATAATGCCCCTAGAGAACTTATGCTCAAAAAGAAAGCTAGCTAAGGTCTCATACCAATCTCTTGGAGCTTGCTTTAAACCATGAAGAGCTTTATGCAACTTAAAAATAAAAGAGGGATGAGTTGGAGAGATAAAACCTGGTGGTTGCTCCACATAGACTTCCTCTTTGAGTTCACTATTGAGAAAGGCACTCTTAACATCCATTTGGTAGACTTTGAATTTTTTAAATGCTGCATAGGCAAGAAATATCCTGATAGCTTCCAGCCTTGCAACAGGGGGAAAAGGTCTGATCATAATCAATTCCTTCCTCTTGAGAATAGCCTTGAGCTACCAATCTTGCTTTGTTCTTTATAATAGCTCCTTGTGCATCCAATTTGTTCCTGAAAACCCATTTAGTTCCAATGGCTGGGTAATCTTTGGTTCTTGGAACTAAATCCCAAACTCTGCATCTCTCAAATTGATTGAGCTCCTCTTGCATTGCAATAATCCTGAGAGGATCTTGCTCTGCATCTTTTATGGATTGAGGTTCAATCTAAGATATGAAGCAAGCATGCATCAAATCTTGGTTGAGTTGATGCCTTGTTTGCACACCAATTGATATGTCTCCAATCACTTGAGATATGTGATGATCTCTAAGTGTGACAAAATCAGTAGGAGGAGTTGGTTCATCAATAGCTTGGGGAATTAATTCCTCTTGTGGAATTATGTTAGTTGTTGTTGGTTCAACTATCCAATACTTTCTTCTTCACTCTCTTCATTAACCTGTGGAGAAGGATGCAATGTAACCTCTTAGGTGAGGTTTAAGCCATCCAGTTTCTCACACAGAAGGGGTAACTACAAAGTATCTCTGGTAGAAGAATTCTTCTCCTTGTAATACATGTTTGCTTCATCAAAAGTTATATGTACAGATTCTTCCATTTTAAGGTTGATTTATTAAATACCCTACATGCCTTGTGACTTGGGAATATCCAAGAAAAATTCCTTCTGCAGCTTTGGCTTTAAACTTTCTAAGATGTTTCTTGTTATTATTATGAATGTAACATCTACAACCAAATATTCTAAAATAATCAATTTTAGGTTGCTTCCTTTAAGCAATTCATAGGGAGTCTTACCCTTAAGTTTATGTTTTAAACTTTTATTCAGAAAATAATTTGTTGTGCTTATAGCCTCTGCCCAAAAGGATAGGGGCAAGTAAGCATCTGCAAGCAATGTCCCTGCAGCTTCAATAAGGGTTTTATTTTTTCTTTCTGCTACCCCATTTTGTTGAGGAGTTCTAGGAGCAGAGAAGCAATGCCTGATACCATCCTTCTCACAGAATTCTTGCATAAGAAGAGATTCAAACTCAGTGTCATGATCACTTCTGATCAATTCAACTTGAGTAGAGTACTCAATCTTTATGCTCCTAAGAAAGTCTGTAAGAACTTTAAAGTTATCTGACTTATTTCTTAGAAAGAACACTCAAGTGAATCTTGAGAGGTCATCTACAATAACTAAAGTGTAAGATTCCCTCCCAGACTTTGTACAACAATGGGTCCAAAAAGATCCATGTGAAGAAAATACAAGATTCTGGGTGAATCACTCTTATTAATTGATTTAAAACTATTTTTAGTTTGCTTGCCTAACTGACAAGCCCTGCAGAGACTTTCCTTCTTGTAGGGGCCAGAAGGCAATCCTCTAATAAGTTTGTCCCTAGATATTTTAGCAACATTTCTTAAATTTACATGTCCTAGTCTTTTATGTCATAGGTCATTTGTATTACTAATCTGATTAAATAAGCAAATCTCTAAACTAGCTAACTTAAAATTTACTATATATATGTTGCCTATTCTAGTTCCTGTTAAAACAATTTCCTTTGAACTAGAAGAAATAATGCATAAAGACTTGTTAAAGGTTACCTGATAACCTTCATCACATAACTGACTTATGGATATCAGGTTATGCTTGAGACCACTCATATAGGCTACTTTCCTGAAGGTGATAGCTCCAACTTTAACATTTTCATATCCTTTTGTTTGGCCATAGTTGGAGTCTCCAAAGATCACCTTTGGTCCAAGCTTTGATTTGTAGTCTGTTAGATTTCCCTTGCTGCCTGTCATATGCTTCGAACAACCACTATCAAAGTATCATTGTTGCTCTCTGGTAGGATAGTCCATCATCTGCAAGAAAATAGATTAGGTGTTCTTGACCCAAGTAACCTTGGGTCCTTAATTCTTCTCAAATTTATAACTAGAAATATAAGAATAATCAAGTTGGTCTTTATATCCTAAGGGGTGAAACCTTCTAGGTGGAATTATCCACTGGGTAAAGGGATTAAAAAGTTTTGGTTTCTGATATTTAGTTTGATAAAAATTGAAATTTCTATTTTTAAAATTTGAGGTCGATGAATTTAGTTGAGTCCGTCGAGCTGAGGTCGACAAAAAGTATTTATGTCGTCGATCTCGATTCACAGAATGATAATGCTCATTTTCTGCGTTCCACGGTCGTCGATCTCTGTTCGACAAAACATGTTGATTTCGTCGAGCACCCTCTCTTGAGTAATCATACCCAAAATCTGGGTTCAGAGTTTGTCAATCACCATTTGACGCAAAATACTGATTTCGTCGATCTGAGTTCGATGAATTTTGTTGAACATTATTTTTATGAGATTTTTTATGTTTCTTTGATTTGTTCTTTGGTAAAATTTCAGTATTTTTATCTGTAAGTTGTAAAACTTCTTTCCTTTTTCTTTAGCAGAGATGAATTTATGGGGGTTGATAAAATATTTTTCTGAAGAATAGGTGGCTGACTTAATGAAGCTCCTAAGCCTAGTTTACCATTAAGCCTGGCACATTACTGTGCTAGTGATGTCCATTAATTTAATACTTCTTCCATTAAGGGATTCTTCAAATTATTTTGTTTCATTTAATTTAGTTTTTAATGAAATAATTTGTTCTGAAGTTAATTCAAATTCAATTTTTAGTTTGATGTTTTCTGAAAACAGATTATCATATTCAATTTGTTTTCTCTGAGAAGTTTGATTTCCTTCTCATATTTAATTAAATCATTACATAGAAGTTTGAATTCAGCTTTAAAATGATCATAAGTTAAATCAAAACAAGTTATTACATGGTCCTCTTCTGATTCAAATTCTTCCACTTATTCTTCAGCTGTTGAGTGACTCCATGATGCATCAATTGCCATCAAGCAGATTTCTCTGGCTTTTGTCTCTTCTTCATCCTCACTAGAACTGGATGAAGTTTCTTCTTTTGAGTCACTCTAGGTCTCAGCCACAAATCCCTTCTTCTTCTTCTTGTATTTGTTAGAGGAGGGCTTATTGGAGTGCTTCTTATACTCTTTCTCTTTTCTCTTGTCCTTCTTTTGAGCCTCTAGACATTTTGGGAGAATGTGTCCTAGCTTCTTGTATCCATAGCAGATAATTTCCTTGGTAGGAGTCTTATCATACCTTGGCTTGTCCTCATTTCTAGTTGGCCTTCTTCTAAAGTCCTTCTTAAACATTTTGTAGAATCTTTTATCTAATAAACTTATTAGCTCTTCATTGGCAGGTAGAGCTTCTGATTCTTCAGATGCCTTGAAGGCAATACTCTGCTCCTTCCTTCCTGAGGTAGAAGTCTTTGGTTCAGCTGCTTCCCTGGTTTTGATAAGTTGCTCATAAGACTTGAGCTTGCCTAACAATGACTCAGTAGAAATCTCATTTAGGCTTCTGGCTTTCCTTAATTGGCCAGATCCTAGAATCCCATGTGCTGGGGAAGCACATAAGAATCTTATCATTAATCTCTGTTAATGAGATGTTCTTGTCTAGGTTCTTCAGCTCATTGATGATCATGCTGAGTCTGTTGTACATATCTGTAACATATTCTGACTCTTCCTTCTTAAGTTCTCATATTATGAAATGAGAAGGGATCTCCTATCTTTTCTTTCATCAGCAGACCCTACTACCATTTGGTTAAGGGAATCCCAAATGGCTTTTGCTAATGTGCATTCTGCAACCTTCTAAAATATGTCATCAGAAATGGTTTGGGCCAGAATATTCATTGCCTTAGCATCAGCAATCTTAGCTTTCCTTTGTGCATCAGTCCACTCAGGTGGTGGAACTACAATGGTACTTATAGTTGCCACTGGTAGTGGGGGACCTGTCAAAATAGAATGGTAGATGTATTCATCAATGGAATTCATATACAGCCTAATCCTTGCCTTTCAAAGTGCAAACTTGTTAAGATTGCACGCTGGAGGTCTGGTGCTTGAGTACTCCTTATTTTGTGTCATGATATAAAAAGACAATATAGCGAATGGGATCTATCAAAGATCTTTTGGTTAAGGTGTTAGCCCGTGAAACCAAACACTCTTACACCTCTGATATCAATTGAAAGTGAAGGGATAGATCACACTAACTCTGAGGGGGGTGAATAGAGTATTAAAAACTTTTGATTAATTTTTATAGCGGATTAATAAAATAATTGATATCTACATGTAATAGGCAGAAATAAAATAAGAAAATCACAGCACAGAAAAAATAACAAGTAGAGCAACCACACGACACAGATTTTATAGTGGTTCCCCTAAAACTCTGGTACATCCACTCTTCTACCACCCTGGTAGGAATCCACTACAAGTTTTTGATCAGGTGCCCTGCCACCACAAGTTTTTGCTCGGGTACCCTGTAACCACAAGATCTATTTTCATGGGAGATCTAACAATCCTTTGAGCTTTTGACCAGGTGCCCAAAAACCAAACTAAGTCTTTTGATTAGGAGACTTAACAACCAAAGGGATAAATTTTAAAGGGAGTTAAAACCCTTTTACAGTAAGGAAAAGAAAATGATGATGTCTTCTCTTTCTCAATAAACTGAGAAGACTAGTGTATTTTCTATTGTTGTCAAATCTCCCCCTGAGATGTAGAATTGTACAGGAGAAAGAGAGCTTTGCTCAGGGTATAGGCCTTCAGACTGCTTGAAGATTTTCAGGGAACTTTCAGACAGAAGTTGATGATTTTGTCTCTTGAAATTCCTGAAGTAAAAGTATATGCCTGACTGCTTGGTTATCTTTGTGTTATTATTCTTTGTATTACTTCTTCTCTATATATTTGACTAGAAGAAGAAAACCTTATATATTACTTGCAGATTTTAGCAATTGAAATTTGAATTCCTTTTCCTTGATTGACTGTAGAAAATTTGGGAGTTGAATGGCTAGAAAATGTCTTATGAATTTCCTCAACTGTCCCAGTAAATAAGTCAAGTAATAACTCTGTGAAAACCATAATTAATGTTGTCATGGAACGACTATATTCATAAGAATATTGAGCATTAATTACCTGAGCATTACAGACATATAACATAATTAGAAAAACTTCTGTCTTAGTCAAACTGAAATCATCAGAGAATAGTCGAACTGAACCTGGGAGGAAATAATCGAACTTAGCAAACTTTCGTCGACCTAAGATCCAAATTCGTCAAACTGAGAATTCTCTTTCGTCGAGCTGAGCTCCAAGATCGTCGACCAGAAAAAGTGCTTGCCAAACTAAGCTCCAAGTTCGTCGAACTGAGAAGGCACTTCGTCGAGCTGAGAATCTGATATAAGCTCACAGATCGTCGATCTCAGCTGAACTTTCGTCAAGCTCAACTCAGAGAAGGAACTCTAAGTTTGTCGATCTGAGATCGACGATCATCGAGCTGAGTTCAACTATCGTCGAACGCCTTTTCTGAAATCTTCTTAAATGCATTTCCTTAAAGTCTTCTGTCTCTAAAGTCTGGAGTCTCTGAAGTCATCTGAAGGCAGGTTAACCTAATATGACAAACCTTAACCCTAGAACTAACAAATGATCCTAGGCTTTACATATTGGGTCAACAAACCTAATAGTGAACCTAGCTTAAATCCAAACTGGGGTTCCAACATAGGCGTTGAGTGAGTAAGCTTCACTCTACTCCACAACACTTGGACAGAATTCTATTACTAGGCATTGAGTGAGTAAGCTTCACTCAACACCAAAACACTTAGAAATTATTTTTATCATTAGGAGTTGAGAGCATTGAGTCTACTCAATGCTTTTTGCCTTAGACTAATTTCTACCACTAGGCATTGAGTGAGCCTTCATCACTCAATGTCATACTTCTTAGACAGATTGTCACTTGGCGTTGAGTGAGTAAGCTTCACTTAATGCCATACTACTTAACAGAATTTCTGTTATCTGGCCTTGAGTGAGTAAGCTACACTCAACGCTTTTGGATTTTACCAATTTTTTGTGTCTGAAAACACTTGCTCTAACTGTATGAGAATCAGTTAACGCTATTGCCCCCATGGTGTTGATTGAGTAAGCTACACTCAATGTTATTGCCCCATAGCGTTGAGTGAGTAAGCTACACTCAATGCCTGTGGACTTAGTCAAAATTCTACACAGAATTTCTGTGGCTTTGACTGACTGAGCAATACTCAATGATTATAAGGCTATGGCGTTAAGTGAGTGGACTTCACTCAATGTCTGTGGACTTAGCCACATTTCTGCTTGTTTCTCCATAGGCTCTAACAGGTTGAGCATTACTCACAGCTTTTAGTTGTATGGCATTGAGAGAGTTGACTTCACTCAATGCTTGTGGAGTTAGCCACTCTTTTTGTCAAGCCAATAGTTAGTCTTAGACAATCCAAGCTATACTCAACGCTTTTACTTACCTAGCATTGAGTGAATAGACTTCACTCAACGCTTGTGGACTTAACGGAATTTCTACCTTTGTCAGCCGCTCTTCTTGACATCTAGCATTGAGTGAGCTTGCTTCACTCAATGCCTGTGGACTTAAAGTAATTTTTCTATCCAGCTTTCTTCCTTAAGGCATCTAGCGTTGAGTGAGCTTGCTTCACTCAATGCATGTGAACTTAGGCAAATTCTTGCCTTTCCACCAACCTACTTGAGTCCACTTTTCCAATCATTGTGATAAGGACAAACCTGCATGCATGAACTCAAACACACATCAAATGCAACATGTGTGCATGTCATTAGCATGATTGACTTCTTCAAATCTATGATATTGTGAGCAATGGACCCAACACACGTTTCCATTAGATGACGGATCTTCCGCTCTACTACTCTATTTTGTTGTGGAGTATGAGCACATGTGAGCTCCCTTTGAATGTCATACTTCCTGCAGAAGTTTGAGAACTCATTTGAATCAAACTCACCTCTGTTGTCTGTTCTCAACTTCTTGATCTGTAGGCCAAGTCGGCCCTCCACCAGCTCCTTGAACTCTAAAAATAATCGGAAAGCATCTGACTTCTCTTTCATAAAGTATACGCAAGTGTACCTCGTGTAGTCATCAATCAGGACCAGCATATACCGACTGCATCCAAGGCTAGCTGTGACGGTTATCCCCATCAGATCACCATGGATACACTTTAATGGTGCTTTACACCTGGTCAGCGACTTGTCAAATGGAAGGCGATGAGCCTTTCCATATTGACATCCCGCACAAACATGATCGTCGCCGAAGGATGACAACTTAGGCAAGCCTTTCACAAGGCTCTTCACTGCCATAGCTTTCAGCTTGTCCATCCCAACATGTCCCAGCCACTCATTCCAGATTGCTGCACTATCATTGACCCTCATCCGATCAACATAGGAGCTTGTTGATAACACAAACAAGTCCTTCACCCTTCTCCCTACATGAGCAATGCCAGCCTTAACCACTGACATGTTGCAAAGAAACTTCACTTCTGTTGGACCAAACAGAGCGTGATAGCCCACATCCACCGCATTTGTCACAAAGAAGAGGTTTTTTTCATGCCTGGTACATGATAGACACTCCTCAACATGAGTGGACCCTTATCACTACTCAAAGATACTACACCTTCCTTCTCTACTGCATGAACAGTATCATCAGCGGTTATGATAGCTTCGTTACCTGAGAATGCCCATAGAGAGGAAAACTTTGACTCATCCTCGGTGAGGTGGTGACCACACCCTGAGTCCACGATCTAGTCATCTTGGTAGTCGACGGTGTACAAGGCCCGGACATATGTGTCGGTCATGAATGCTACCCCCCATCCGGCTTCCTCAGTATTGGAATCAGCTCCCTCCTTGTTTGCAACATGCCCAGGTTACAGCTTGACCTTGCAGTCCCTCTTGAAGTATCCTGGTTGGTTGCATCTACAGATTTTCAGCCACTCCTTCTAACCTCGCTTAGGAGCAACGCTCAACTCTTGCTGATAAGAAGTTGAAAGACCTTCACCAGCATCAGTCTTCTTCTCCCACCTCTTCTTCTTCCCTAAAAAGATTGCCTCACTACCTCCTTTAGAGACAGTGACTCCAGCCATCTGTGTAGCCAAGCTCTCCTACGAAGCCAGCAGGTTCTCTAGCTCTAATGGAGATGGCTGAGTGGCCCAACCTTGAATAGATCGATGTGACAAAGGCCACATACTCCTTATGCAAACTATGGATTATGTGCCTCTTTAGCTTCGCCTCTGAAATAGGATCTTCAGGGTCCAATGCTAAAATCTCAGCGCACAAGTTCTTTATTTTCAATAAGAACGTAGAGATGGATAGATCACCTTGAGTGTCCCTTACCAACTAATTCTTTAGAAACTGTAGACGTGCTGCATTCTTCCTGTTGAACAACCCATCAAGGGAATTCCAAATCTCAACAGAAAATCGACATCCGATGATGTGGTCAGAGATTTCTAATGAGATAGCCTGCTTGAGAACAAACTTTGCTTTCGTGTTGGTCTTTCTCCAAGCTCTTATTGCTTCAGCAGCAACACTAACCTCCTGCCTTTCGTCTCCACAGATGACCTCCCAAAGGTCCTCGCCCAAAAGATAGCTCTTCATACACGACTTCCACTTCTTGAAGTTAGTCGTTATAAGGAGCTCAATTCCAAGACCTCTTACAAATCCACTTTCCAAACACCTTGGTAAGCTTAGACTCTCAGAAGCAAACAAGGCAAACTGACGGTTGATCACTACTCAGCCTCTAATCCCTCTAATACCATGTAAAAATTTATGATGGTGGAAAATGGGACACTAGGCGCAAGAACACTCAACCACACCGAGCCCAAGCAAACTAAATAGCAAACAGAAGATTAAGAACTTGTACTTATCAAAAAAATCTTTACACAGCGAGGCATACATGGCGAGACATGATTGCCAATGTATCCGAAGGAAGCAGGAAAAATACAAGCCAAAAACAAATCGCGCGGACTAAAGTAGTAACCACCAGTTCTACAGCAAACCGCTAAGGAGTTCGCTGAAGCCGCTTGGTCGCAAGACCGTAATAAGCCGCACGGACTGCCTATTATTCCAGTGCTAAAGAAAGAATCTTGTCCGATGAACTACAAGTCACCAGACCGCGAGGTCTCCTAGCCTCCAGAACACGCAGACTGCTGTCACCGAACTAAACAAGCCGCCCAGAGGCGTACAACTTATTGAACTAGGAAACAAGTTATAGAAAAGAAACCACCTAGTCACAAGCCACGACCTGCTGCTACCCGCTGGTATCTACCTACAGAGTCCGCACTGCCCCTGACTATATTCAGAACTAAGTCTCTGGCTTTCTAGTGCAATCCGTACAACCTGCACAGTACAAAACAGTCAAACTCTTCAAACCGCGCGGATATAAAACCCTAACTGCAGCAACTTTCCGTGAGTTCACTTACTATTCGCTCGGCACCATCTGATGTGAAGGGGGGTCCTATTTATAGGTGCGGAGAGGAGTGTGATCACCGCCCTAGACGATAGGAAAACTGCCCTATCTAGTGCAAACACCAAGTGTATCCGCAAAGGCTGCAGATACACACCAGACTGCCAAAACAGACCGCACAGCCTGCCCGAATAGACCGCCTAGGTTGTCACTCTTCACTTCAACAATTTCAATAGTCTTTTCCCTAGGAATTGACAAGTTCCACTTGTGCTTTTCCTATCTTCCTTGCAACCTGAAAAGTCTGTATCTGAATAGCCAATCAGTTCAAAATCATTGTTTCTAGGGTACTAAAGGTCAAGGTGTTAGTTGCCCTTAAGATATCTCAAAATATTCTTTGCAGCTGAGTAGTGAAATTCCTTAGGGTATGCTTGGTACCTAGCATAAACACATGTTGCATACATGATATCTGACCTACTAGTAGTTAAATACAACAAGGATCTAATGATACATCTGTTCATGGATTCATCAAAGGGCTTACCCTTCTCATCCTAGTCCAGGGAAATGTTCTACCCCATGGGATTTTTCATGGTGGAAGCTGATTCTATCCCAAATTTCTTAATAAGTTCCCTAGTGTACTTGATCTGAGAGATAAAAATCCCTTCATCGGACTATTTCACTTGGAGGCCTAAGAAGTATTTGAGCTCTCCCATACTACTCATCTCAAACTCCCCATATATAAGATTAGCAAGCCTTTTGCAAAGGTTGTCATTAGTAGACCCAAATATTATGTCATCCACATAAATTTGGACTAGGAGACACTTGCAAGTTGTTTCCCTAAAAAATAATGTGTTATCTATCTTTCCCCTCAAGAATTTGTTCTTGATGAGAAAGGTAGACATGGCTTCATACCAATCCCTAGGGGCTTGCTTTAAACCATAAAAAGCTTTCTTTAATTTGTAAACATGATTTACTAATGTGGGATGTACAAAACCTGAGGGTTGCTCTACATATACCTCTTCCTTGAGTTTACCATTCAAGAATGCTGACTTGACATCCATCTGGTAGACTTTGAATCCCTTGTGTGTAGCATAGACAAAGAATATCCTTATTACCTCTAACCCTGCAGCTGGGGCAAAGGTTTGGTCAAAATCTATTCCCTCTTCTTGCCTATAGCCTTTGACTACCAGCCTTGCCTTATTCTTGATGTCTGTCTCATTCTCATCAAGATTATTCATGTAAACCCACTTGGTGCCAATTATGTTATGTCTAAGTGGCTTTGGCACCAACTTCCATACATTGCACCTCTTGAATTGTTATAACTCTTCTTGCATGGCATTGATCCGGAAGTTATCCTTATTTGCTTCTTCAAACCTCTTGGGCTCAATCTGGGACAAGAAGCTCAGGAAAAATGCTTTATTATGAACTCTACTTCTTGTGGTCACACCCTGATGTTCATTCCCAATGACCTGATTTCTTGGGTAATCTCTCAGAAGCCTGATTGCAGTAGGCAATCTATCTTCATCCTTCTAAACTTCATCTACAAAATCTGCTTCTCCTTCAATCTGATCACCTATAGCTTCATCTATGAGTGCTTCAACTTCTGAAGTGACCTTCCTTGAGCTAGGTGTATCTTTAATAGAGAGCTCTTTCATCTTCAGATCATTTCCTGCAATGATAGGTGTGTTGGACTAGCCCTTATAATGTAGGCTAGTCTCATCAAAGACAACATGCATTGATTCTTCAACTATATGAGTCTTCTTGTTAAATACTCTATAGGCTCTACTATGTAAGCCATATCCAACAAGAACACCTACATTACATTTTTCAGCAAATTTTATAAGTTGAGATTTCTCATTATTTAAAATATAGCACTTGCAACCAAAGATTCTAAAATATGAAATAATTGGTTGTTTGCCTTTCAGAATTTCATAGGAGGTTTTCTCATAGGCCTTATTAATGGAGGCTTTATTCAGAACATAACAAGCTGTATTGACTGCCTCAGCCTAGAAGTATTCTGAAAGTGAGGAGTCACTAGGCAGTGTTATGTCTGCCTCTATTAAGGTCTTATTTCTTCTCTCAATCACTACATTTTGTTGGGGAGTTCTGGGAGATGAAAACTCTTGGGCAATACTAAAGTCTTGACTGAACTTTGTCATAGCCCCAAATTAAAACTCTATACCATGGTAAGTTCTAGTTTTGACCACAATACATTGTAACTCATTCTAGATAGCCTTGACATGGTTCATAAAGGCACCTAAGGTATCTTACTTCTTCTTAAGGAAGAATATACATGTATACCTAGAGTGATCATCTACTATCACTGGGGTATACAACTTCTCACCTAGGCTCTGAATGGGCCAAGGACCAAACAAGTCCATATGTAATAAATAGAGACATCTTTTAGTATCCTTGGAGCCAATACTTTTAAAGATGTCCCTTGTTTGTTTGCCCATTTGGCATGCATGACAGAGACCACTTTTAACACATTTTAAATTAGGTTTATTTCTAATTAAATTTTTAGAAAATAATTTATTCATTGTCATGTAGTTAATGTGGGCAAGTCTCCTCTACCATTAAACACAAAGAGTTTCTCTCTCATTAGCTACAAGACACACAATAGATAATGAATTATTGCAAATGAAATCTAAGCAGTACACATTTCCACTCATAGTGCCTGAGAAGATGACCCATAAGTCAACTGACTTCTTGATCAAGCACTTGTCATTGTGGAATTCAATGATATAACCCAAGTCACATAATTCACTTATGATTATAAGATTGTGTTGCAACCCTTCCACATAAGCTACCATTATTATTGAGACTGTCATTGGTAATCATACTATAGCCTCTAGTGATGCCCATGTAAGAGCCACCAAAGATGACTTTAGGTCCATTCTTTATTGGAGTGTAGTCTTAAAGTGGGCTCCTTGTCTTATTCATATGTCTAGAACACTCACTATCCAAGTACCATATCTAATTTAGAAAGGTATTTGAACTAACCTGCAAAATATAGATCATTTATCCTTAGGAGCCCAATTTATAGTGGGTCCTAGGTGCATGTTAGCAGCATAAGTAGTTCTAAAAAAACCTTGTCTAGCTAGAATGCCTTTCTTTATGTTAGGCACATTGGAGTTGTGCCAATAATCTATGGCAAAGTGTTCCACTTTCCCATAACACCACACTCATGGATGTTGTATCTTCTTTTCTGAATAGCTTTTGAAGTAGATACTTCAGTTTTCTATTCATGAAGGAAGATAACAGCATTCTTCTTGTTTCTTTCAGTAATGCCTAGGCATTTTGTCTGCATGTAGTTAGTCTTAACAGTCAATATCTTATTGGTATCGGTAGGTCTCAGTTTAGTGGCTGAGCACAAGTTGATAGCATCAGATATTGCCCTGTGAGATTGAGCTACAGGCTGGACAGCAGCCAACTGTCTAGCTGGAAGGGACTTAGAAGTTGATGCTTCTTTTTCCTTAAGTGAGGGGGCTGGGTCACCAAACACAAATATTCTAGGATGGGTCATCTGTATTTCCTCATATGGGTCCTTAAAGGCACTCAAGCCAATCCCCTTCCTTCCACTATAGTTGTGAACATTTTTATTCACACTATTAGATCTTCCATTCAACCAATGACCATACACACTTTCTTAGTCATATTTGTTGGATGTCAATAGGACTTTCTCAAAAGAGATTACAGACTGCATTGGAGCCTTGCCCTTACTCATATTCCTTCTTCTAGTATTCCTCTCAATGTACCCCAACCCCTTCTTATTAGTTTGGGAGGTGAAGGTTTCAATGAGTGATAATACTGATTCGGGTTTAGAGTATTGAGCCACTAACATCCTCTCTTCTAGGAGCTTATCTTCCAAATCTTTAATTAAAGAATTTTTATTATTTATGGTTGTGACTTGGATAACAGTGATTATCTTAAGTTGGGATATCTCCTTGCTCATTTGATTCAGCTATGAGGCTGACTCAGTGTGCAAGGAGATATCTTCTCTTAAGGAAGTAATCTCTTTGGCTTGTCTTTTGACAAGCAACTTGCTCTTCTTCATAACTTCCAAAATCAAACCATACTTGTCAATCAATTGATTGACATCTTCCTCTAATTATGAGCAACCTTTATCACAAGATGAAGGTGCTTCAGAATCTGGACTTGTTTCATAATCAGATTTAGAGGAGGAAATGGAATGAATCAATACCTTATCAGGATCAGACTGATCCTGACTAGATTCTCCTTTTGTCATGGCCATCAGTCTACAACAGCTACTGGTTTCTTCATCTACCTCATTATCACTATCTGAATGTGATAAAGGGACCTGATCACTATCCTTGTAGCTGGATAGTCCTCATCTTTTTCAGTAGTAGCAGCAAATAGCCCAATGTAGGCTTCATCTTCTTCTTCAGAATCAGAAGATGTTGAGTCAGTTTAACTCAAGCTCTTCTCATTCTTTGTAAGGAAGGTCTTTTCCTTCTTACCCTTGTGGTGGTGGTGCTTCTTCTCACCTTTATTCTCACCTGTCTCTTTTCTCTTGACTAGGAAATTAGCAATGACATGCCCATGCTTGCTACAATAATAATATATCATATTAGTAAAAATATGTTTACTAGGTTTAGAATCATACATGTCTCCCTTGGAGAACTTCTTCCCAGATTTATTGTGATCCTTCTTGTAGTGTGAAGAAGAGGAAGTTTTGCTCTTCTATTATTTTCTCTTCATCATCTTCTAGAATTCTTTTGAGAAGGCAGCAAACTCCTCGTCTGACATGTTGTCAGATGTGCTGGACTCTGTGCTTTCTGAATCAACTGGCCTTCTAAGGGGAGAGGTAAATCTCTCATTGCTCTTCTTAGAGCTTTTATCCTTGAGATCCACTGTCCTCTCCTTGACATGGAACCAGATGGTGGTCTCCTCCTTCCTGGCAAATAGCTGCATCTCATAGGATAGCATCTTTCCAAATAAAATGTGAGGAGGAGTTTCAGTAAGCTTGGCCACTTCCCTGATGACACATATCTTTATGTCATAATCTATGGTTAGAGACCTTAGGAACTTATCATTTAGCTCATAATTGCTGAAGACCCTTCCATAGGTCCTCAGCTCATTTACCATCCTAAAAAACCTTTCATAGCACTCAGATATGTTGTCTTTATTATTCTGTCTAAAGGCCTCATCTCCTGGTTGAGCAGGGATTTACTATTATCTCAAACTATTTCAGTGCCCCTATGTACACTATCAGTGTCTCCCACATCTCCTTGATTGTCTCACAACGCACCAAGTTCTGAAAAGTGGAATCATCAATAACACTTACTATGATATTTTTTGCTCTTTTGTCCATAGTAGCAAGTGTTACTTCATCCCTAGTCATTTTAGTATAGGCCATGGGCACTCTTAGGTTTGGGTCAATGGTGGAGGCCTTTTGGGAGTTAAAAGGTCCCTCCTAAACTCTAATATAAATCCTAGGGTCAGAGTCTTCCATAAATAGCCTGACCCTTTGCTTCCATATGCTAAAAGTCTCTTTTCTGCATATAGGAAACTTCATAGAGCTTATCTCCTTATGAGCCTCTACAGCAGACATCTTGGAATTTTATTTAACTATCCCTTATAAGATCTAGTTAGACTATTAAGTCCTTTTTGACCAACCTCGCTCTGATACCACTTGATAGTTAATTGGGTAGTAGCCTAAATCACATAAAGGGGTGAATGGGTTATTCATATTATTCTTATTTTTACTTAGCTATTTTAGTCTCAATTAACCATTGCAAAAAGCACATAGAAATTTTATAGTGGTTCCCCAAGGTATGGGTACATTCACTTTCCCTCACCACCTTTTTAATGGTGTGTTAGACAGGATAAACTCCTCCAAACTCAGTTTAAAGAGCTTACAACATAGATCCCTAGGGATCTCTCGGGTTTTCTCCAAAACCTACCTCAGGCCACTGCCCTACAATTCAGGGTAAGCTATAATTCTATAGCTTAGTGACCCTCCTGGTCACCTACCTTAGGCCTATCAAGAAACCCTACAACTCAAGCGGGGAGGACAGCCCTACACTTAAGCACACAAGCCCTACAAACTCAGGCTCAACAGCTTTACACTCAGGCACACAGGCCCTACTAACTCATAACAAAATGTTCTTATAAGATGGTTTGTTTAGGTTACAATAGAAGACAATAAAAGATGTATACCTTCCGATTTATTCTTCTGATGAGATTGAATAGCTGAGATCCGGCCTGGAACAGGGCTTGAAATATTGTTCGTCGACTTGTGCCCTAGCTCCTTCTTGATCTTCTTTCTTCTTATAGAAAGAAGAAGATCAACCAATGATCCCTGATGGACTCAACCTATTCTCCTTGGATCTGCGAACAACTTCTGGAAGCACAAGGTTGTTGGCACTCTCAGCACTTTCAGCACTTTACAACATCACTTAACAACAACAATACTCACTTGGCACTAGCAAGCATGTGATTCTTATTTTTGCTTTCTTGACCTAAAAGATGCTTTATATATGTTCCATCAATCTGCAATGGCTCTTGGATTGATTTGACATTACAAGACCAAGAATGGATAAAGCTATTTTGCTTTATTAGCCTTCTGCCAACAATGGGTCGCGTCATCTCAACAGATATACTTAAATTTGTCTCAGCGATTTAGCTGAGACTGGCATCTGCCTCAGCAGTAGATTAACTACGTCTCAGCGGTTCCACTGAGACTAGACAGACTTCTCAATGAATTTCACAAGGATAATTGAGATAAATACAACAGCATCCAAAACTGTTCTAAAACATATTTTAGAACAACTCAAACATGTAAAATGAGTGAAGTAGAAGGTTTATCAAATACATCAATGCACTAAGCATTAAAGGTGATGCCTCTTTAAATCCAAGAAACATTAAAGGGTAATATTCCCAACACACTTCTGGGATGTGTCAATTCCTAGGAAGAAGGCTTATCTCTTGGAGCAGTAAGAAGCAAAATTATATTGCAATCTCAACTGTTGAGTCAGAGTATATCTCTGCAAGTAGTTATTGCGTACAGCTTCTATGGATAAAGAATCAGATTTAAGATTACAACTTGAAGTTGAAGGAGATTTCTATGTTTTATGACTCATCAAGTCCATAATAATTGCTCACAATCCAATCTCTCATAGCCAGATAAAGCACATCTAGATATGGTATCATTTCATCCGGGAGCAGGTGGAGAACAAGGACATCAATTTCAGTTATGTCCCGATGGATAAGCAAGTTGTAGATATATTCATGAAGCTGCTGGACGAGACCGAGTTCTCCTTCTTCAAAATGGAACTTGGTATACTCAACAAGGATTCATGATAGCCCAAAAATCAATCAAAGTACAGGAATTCTTCATCTCAAGAAATTTAAGGAAAATTCGTTGAGTATTCTAATGTGATTTCAATGAATTCGTCGAGGTTTCTTGTGAAATCAGAACTTCTTCATGAGTCATTTCGGCAAATTACTCTAGTGTTCACGAGTCATTTCGATGAATTTATCAAACTTTCTCAAGTCATGTCGATGAATCTGTGAAGACTTGAATTTTTTTATAAGTCACCCTTATTGGATTCGAAGAGTCATTTACGAAAAATAGGTGCGTACCTCTCTTCAAAACTTTAATAATATATATAAATAGGACTTAGGGGCATTCAGAATTTTCATACACATTAGTAAATTACTCTCGAGATATTCCGCCGATTAAACTTCTATCAGAGCAGAAAAGCGGCGTCATCGACTTCGTCTCCGACAGTTCTCGTCAATTCGTCTCTGGCAAATCTTATTCGTTCGTCTCCGGTAATTCTTGTCTTCTTCTCAGTCAGTCTTGATTGTTCTCAATCATGTCTCCAAGAGGAAGCAGCAATCTCCACGTTGGTGGTGAACTGGTTCGTGTAGGGTTTGTGATAGCCTCTAATGAGTTCAGGAACTTCATTTTGATGCTCGGGACAGCATGCTTGACATTTCTTCTAGAACATCCATGCCGAGTTCTAAACAGGGATGTGCAAGAATTCAATCAAAATGCAAAGCTCGGGCATGAAGGCACGGCGATCAAGAGCAAATTCAGAAATTCCCTTGTCAAGGTGAAGGCCAGTCTTTTGAATTAATATTTGCGGCTGTCGTATGTCGATGAGGAAGAGTTACTTGAAGAGACAGATTTGCATAGAGCTCTTCTCATCTGTGGTTTGCCAAGAAGAACTACCTCTATTAGAAGGAAGGGGTGAATGAGGAAGGGAAGTTGCTGACCGATATCATTGGAAAGGTTTTACTGTGCAAAGTCGGGTCCCGTAACTATATTTCTGGTGAGATGTTCAAACTCCTTGCAGTTGTAATTTATAGAAAGAGAATCAACTAGGGAGCGGTTTTCTTTGAGAAGATCAAGGAATGTCTGAATGCTCCAAATTTTGGAAGGATTCTCACTCTATACCTCAATCAAATGGACATAAGCCATTTTAATATATCATCAGGTAAGCCTATTCATCACTTAAAGAAAATTGATTCATCCATCTTCAGCAGATGGGAAGGAGAATTCTCAAGGAAGGTGGAATGAGAGATGTAGTAGAGGAATAAGAATTCCTTGATGAGGAGAGAATTCCATCTCTTATCCCTAATAAAGCAACTGAGAGCTCTGGTGTAGTTGCTGAGGGGGAGACACTTCCTTCTGTGATTGTTGAAGATGTTCCTATCTCTTCTGAGTTAGCTCAAGAAATTCAGAGACAGTGATTATAGAAATTAATGTTCTTGATGATGATGATGTTGATGTTGATGCTGAGGAAAATGTTGATGATGTTGAGGATGAAATTGATGTTGTTGGTTTGGAAGATAATGCCCAGGAAGATCTTCCAGCTTTGGGTGAGGGTGAGTTGGACCAGTCATTTGATCGTCTCCAAGACCAGATTGATAAAGCTATATCGGAACTCCAGGAGAGGATTGCTAACATCCCCGGTGACCCTCAAGCCTAGAATTTGAAGGAGTTATAGGCTTCAAAAAAGTCTGGTGCTCTAGTTGAGGGGGAGAATATTTTTGAGTTTTCTAGTGAGGAAGTAGAAGTAGAGGTACTTCTTCCTGTCAAGAGATTATTGGTCCTCTTCTTCTGCTCAAGGCCCATGTCTCTCCAGCGACACAAATCTCTAGTGACCATGAGACACTCTCAGAACATCCTTCATCCCCTAGACCTCAGGCTTAGGACATTCCTACTTACAGTTCTGA
Organism: Platanthera zijinensis; assembly: GCA_039513925.1. NCBI lineage: Eukaryota > Viridiplantae > Streptophyta > Magnoliopsida > Asparagales > Orchidaceae > Platanthera > Platanthera zijinensis. Next base: position 238,686,773 of record CM077079.1, on the reverse strand, counting down.
TAATCCTCTATTGAAGTATATTGAAACAATGCTTGCCAAGCAGAGAGTGCACTTTGATCATTCTTTGAAGAAAGTACTTGATAAGGTAGAAGAAGTGGAAAAAGACATGAATAATGGACTTGATGAAGTTGAGGTCAGTATTGAGAAGCTTGAATCCAATCTGGACAATTGGTTGAACCAAGGAGGCAAAACAATTCTGCATACCATGAAAGGAGTTAGTAGTAATCTTGATGAGACAAGGAATGTTCATGCTACTGTTAAGATAATAATCGATGCACAAAAGTGCAGCATGCATCATTTTGATTATCAAATGGCCTACTCCCGAATTGTAATTATTAATGTTGTTACTGAAGAAGTCAGAAAGGGGGAGGATAAACTTAAGAACAAGGTGAATGCATTGGAAATTTCTATGCATCAAGAGATCTGTGGTGTCAACACTTATTATTATGTGAATTTCAAGTGGTTGCACAAAGAGTAATTTGGAACACCTCTAGGTGAAGCCAAAATGCCTGAAGCTAGAATGCCAGAATCAGCATGTGATGTTGTTCTGCCTCTACAGGAATACTCTCAGTACTGGATAGATACTCAAGATTAGACAGAGACTGCTGAAACTTCGGTTACTTAACCTGATGTAGAGATTGTTGATGAGCTATTCCAACCACCTTACAAGAGAAGAAGATATGGATAAGGCCCCTCTACTCACAGTTCTAACCCAAACCGGGAACCTGCTAAAGTATGGAGCCCAATTTCAAAAGGAATCATACTGGGCACATTCACACTAGTAGATTTGGCAAATGAGGACATGAGGATTCACTACAGCAGAGAAGAGTGGAAGACGCATGAAGTGGCAAATGTAAACAGAAGGTTATATTTAAGGAAGTACAAGAAAGATGGTCCAAATGCTCCTCCTCTTCCTCCAAAGTACTATCCAAAGCCAAAAGCATATTTGACAAGCAGAATAAGAAGAATAAAGGAAAAATTGTCTAGTGTTCATATTATCTTGTTGTGAATGGGTGTGAATTCTGGACAGGAGGATTCACTATAGCAGAGAAGAGTGGGAGAAGCATAAAGTGGCAAATATAAAGAAAATGTTACATTTTAGGAAGTACAAGAAAGATGATCCAAATGCTCCTCCTCCTCCTCCTCCAAAGTACTATCCAAAGCCCTAAACATACTTTGACAGACAGAATGAGAAGATCAAAGGAAAAACTGTCTATTTTCATATTATTTTGTTGTGAATGTGTGAGAATTCTGAAATACCAATTAGAATTGTTTATATATAACATTATTTGTTTTGCTGAATTAGATATTTATGCTAGTTTTATTTCATTTTCATCTCTTTTTATGTTTATGTTTAAGATTATTCTGTGTGCAATTTACCTTAGTATATAGGGTTCTTAATTTTTCAAATAGGGGAGATTGTTGGGTATTGTTCCCACAATAACACTGATTTGAAGAATTCTCCCTTGAACTAAGATGAACTGAGTTTGTATTTGACGATGCTTTCAAGTTATGTGTTTGCGGAATTTAATTGTCAAGTACACATCAATGTCAGATTACAATGGGTCATAAAACACATGACTATGCAATGTAATCCCTCATTGTGTAGGATATGGTGTTGACTTATGTGTAATCTCTCTATTGGGATGTACTTCATTTTCAAGTGCATAGGAGATTCAAAGAAGAGTGGTTGTTGATTTCAAGAAGAATCAGAAATTTTCCTAAGTAAAATTCGTCGAGTATTTATGTGAAGTTTTGTGTCATTTGTCGAGACATCACGTGAACACTTGAGGAATTCATCGAATTTACTCGAGAAATTTCTGATGGTTTCTTAAAATCCTCTCCAGAAATGGCTAAGTTAAATTCGTCGAGTATTCGCGTGAAGTCTTGTGTTATTCGTTGAGATGTCACGTGAACACTTGCGGAATTTATCAAGTATACTCAAGAAGTCTAGTGACTGTTAACAGGAAATTTTATTCTGGTCCCATTTTCGATTAAGTAAAATTCATCGACTGCTTTCGTGTAATACGTCGATTGCTCTCGTGGAATTCGTCAAGCGAATAAGTAATTCTTCGAGTGTTCTGGTTATGACACGAGTCTCCTCGACAAATGGACTTAACGATTTTTTTGGTTCGATTTTCTGGCGGGTTTTGTTTCAAAATATCGGTCATGTATAGTACACGTGGAAGCTCATTTTAGAAGATAATTTCTAGCCGTTGTAGATGAATCCTATAAATACCAAGGATTCCATTTCAAATGAGAAGTATTATAAAATCGCAAATTGCTCTTGACCTAATTTTTTATATTGTGAACGACCGAACAATTTCTTCCCCAATTTACTGTGCTCGAAAACGGTCAACCTGATGACATCAAAGTTCACGATCGGCGATCCCTAATAAGAGAAGATTTGACAGATCACTATTTTTAGTTTTTTATATATGTTGTTCTTGATCTAGTCGGATTCAAAAGTTTTCAAATCAAGGTTTTCAAGTTTTCAAGTCTTCTCCTTCAACCTTATTTCAAGATCTACTCTCTGAGATGGAAAAAGATTGAATCAACTCAGATCTGAAGAAGAAGATTGTTTGCAATCTATAAAGTTGTACACAACCAATTTTATTATTGTAGGAAGTGAGTACTTCCGATTTTGTAGATCCATGTTTATTGGATCGAGTTGTATAAGAGGTTATTCTCTGAGTTGTAGGAGTGATGTCTCCGAGTTGTAGGAGTTAAGGATCCGAGGTGTAAGATTGTTTGAATCTGAGTTTTGGTGAAGTAGCCGAGTCTAGCCCGAAGTGCTAGATATGCGAGGTGGGATAGTGGATGTACCCATTCCCGAAAATCACTATAAATCCTTGTGTATGTGTTGTGTTTCTGTGTGCTTGTTCGTTATTATTTTTTATTCCGCTAAAAGATACAGAACTCGCCTATTCACCCCCTATAGGTCTTTTAAGTAGACAACTAGATACTTTCAACTAATGATATGCAAGTTTCCAAATTTAGTATAATTTGAAAAAGAACTTTAAAGATCTTCAAATATAGTGGCGTTTGGTTGAAATATTGTCATGAGTATGAGTAAAGGTGCAGATTTTTATACATATAAAATAACTAATATTCACCCTATCATAAAACCTTCCTAGAGAGCAATGCGTCAACATCAGATAGTAGTAGCAGAAACAACAAATAAATAGTCTACTCAAAAAGAAACTATGCTTATGAGCACCAGCAATCTGATACAAACCCCATAGCATCAACAGTACAAGTTTAAGATATACTACAAAGTCAGTAAAATAACAGACTACCTCTTACTGATGAGAGGAAAAAAATCAGCTACAAAAACCAAGAAGAATCAAACTCTGACAGCTCTAACTGCTACTGGTCCGAACCTGGGGCATTTAAAAAGAAAAGAATATCTCATTACAAAAGCACAAAAGGAAAGCTCAAACAGAGTTTAAAAGGTTAATGAGTTAAAGAAGTTACTAACCCAACAAGAGTAGCTGTGAAACAACAACAAACAAAGGTTATATGAACAATAAGCATGAATAATTCAGCACGAATTAACTATATGAGAGAAATACTTGCACCAAGTGCGATAAGTATTTGTATAATTAACCATATATTTATATAATAAAAGAGACAAATCGACTCATAAAAGTGAAACATTAACACAAAGCATAAAACGGTACTGAGGTGGTGTCATTCTTTCAAACACAAACCATCAGACCAAAACATTCAAGGAAAAAGGCACTGTGGTGGCGGTCAACCATTCCAACCCAACCAATAGTCCATAAACAAAACCACTGAGTGTAATGATTCACAAACAGACACTATGGTGGTGGTCATCCATTCCAACCTAACTAACAGTCCATAAACATCATAACCAAAATCTAGCACCACACAAGGCTGGACATCGGATCACCACGACGACACAAATAAAACCCAGAAATTCTAAGTAAAAACAATCCTCATGAAGAATTCGTTGTGACCATCCATTGATTCGGCGTGATCACCGGACGAATCATCATAATAACTCGACGAATCTTACCAGAATACTCGACGAACTTGACGTAACCACTCGACGAATTTGGCTTGACTACTCGACGAATTCGATTTGACTACTCGATAAATTTGGCTTGACTACTCGACAAATTAGTATTGACTACTTGACAAATTCAGCTTGGCTACTCGACGAATTTGGTTTGACTACTCAACGCACTGGACAGAGTCACTTGACGAATTCGACAAACATTACGTAACCACCCGTCAGACTTAATGTAACTACTCGATGAATCTCACGTGACTACTCGACGAATCTCATGTTACTACTCGACGAAATTTACTCAGGCCCAAATCGAAACTGTAAGAACTTTAGAAAGAACAATGCCAAAGAAATACAATATTGACGAGTCTTTAAATCCAAAAGAGAATGGAAGAAGGAACTAAAAGAAAACTAAGCAAGAGTGATAGTCCACCACTTAGCTCAAATCATCCGATTTCTAGGCTCATAAGCACCCCACGTCAAGGATCGGCGGACAGAAAACCACGACAATAAATTTCTAAAAGGATTTGGATGAAAAGGAAGGTTTGGGCTACTCACTCTAACACCAAAAATCCACAAACCGGAAATACTCACCGCACACGTGTAGATCTCGGCGAGGGCTTTTCCAAATCTATACTCCAACAAAGATTCTGTACACTAGAGCTCTCGCGGAGGCCGTTGGAAAGCTCTGGAATGAATCCCGCTTCCTCTCTCTTGCGGCTCTTGTTTGGCGGAACAGGAAGAAAAAGAAAGATAGGAAAACCTAATCCTAAGTTTTGGCAGGCCTTTTATAGAGAAAGTTCATGTATAATTATTTATTTAATATGATATATAAATGGTCTTAACCTTTTATTTGACATTTTGGACTAAGGCCAACTTGGTTTTCGACGAAATTGGCCCCAAAGGTAAATATCGGTCCTACAAATCCAACGACGAAGTCGAAATCAGAGTTCGATGAGCCGATAACGAATTATGATTTATTTCCACAGTTTACGATAATGAAACCTGACAATCACGATTAAAATTAATCACTTTAATTTTCTAAACTCAGAAAAAAATCTACCCTCCAGCAAGCTCGAAATTCAGCCAACTTGACAAACGGTCAAGGAAACACACTAACGATGATGCACTGCTAACCTCGCGTTAATGTAACGCCCTTATATCACCATTATGCCAAAAGAAGAATTAAAATAATTCATCAAAAATTAAGGAGCGTTACACTTGTTGAATCAAATATTTTGTGAAAGAAAAATATATTAAGTTTTTGTGGTCACATGATTACATTAATCTAATCATGAGTTTATCTTAATGCCCAACACCTCTCGCCATTGTTTTGAAAGCAATATAATCATGACTATCACTTTTTCTTTATAAATGTGCTATTACTACATTTTAAGATTATCATTCTATGTATTTCATTAAGTAAATAGAGTTTAAAAAGATTTTTTTTTAAACCCCTTATTCACCCCCCTCTAAGGACTTCTCAATACAATAGTATTGCTACAAGAAAATAACTATGAACTTGTCCATTATAATTTGTGTTATAGGACGTCCTACAAAATGCCTACCCTGCTACTTGAGCCACTGTAACTTTGCCCCCCCCCCCCCAAACACAAACATTGCAAATGATATCTTATGAGTCTGTATTGTATTGATGGCTTCTAATAACTCTTGTACCCATGCGAGCCAATCGTTTGCCTCACTTGGCATACCAATACCTTTAAAGGTAGAGCAATTAAAGCCCCAAAACTATTTAAGATGATGGTTTCTCTGATCAAAATTTTTGATATTTTTTTGGCTCAGTTATCGCTACTTGCTCCACGTCAACCTTTGGCACTCTGTCAGCCATAGGTCTTGTGGATTAAGCAGTCACAACTTCCTTTAGCAATATTTTACAAAAATCTGCCTGGTCCATATTCAAATTAATTAGGCTCGATGTAGTATTATTGCTAGCAGGCGGATCTTCCCAAGTCTGTGATATTCATGCTTTGCCAATAGTACCTTAGAGCATAAAATATTATGATATAAGATCATAAATAAGGAACAATCATCAAGCAAAGGAATGTACAAAGGTTCCAAACACATAATACAATATGTAATTCTATGTGGAGCACTCTCCCTAACGGTCATGAACTCCTAAAACTCCTCTTATCACTCTAGAATCTCTAAGCTTAACTCTGATACAAAATTATAATGGCTCATCCGTAATAAATGTATTATATAGGTCCATCTGGGCTCCACACTATACTAACATCACAAGTTAGACATTCAAGATGGAATACAATTTTAATAAATCGATTTAATCCAGTCAACTAGTATGCAAAATATGAAATACTTACAACGATACTTCTAAACATAAGAGAGTATTCGTCCACAACAAAGTCCTTGGCCGTATAGCCATTAATATATTGAAATACTTCATAATAAAATGAAATAACATCGGCTTGTGGGTCGGTACATCACGTAAACAAGATATATAAATGACAACAATGGAACACACTCCATGGAGCGATCATATCTTTTTTATGCAAGATAAATAACACACAACTATGTGCCACAATCTACAACCAAATATATGTATGAGAGTCCAAATATAGTTCAGCTATGAGTTGGCCACAAACAACATAACTGGTCCTGTCACAACCCGCATTTTCTCCGTATTAAATAATACGTCAGAGTAAGATAAAATATGCGTCGTGATGCCACGCCGTGTAGGGGACAACTGCAGGCGCTCAGGCAAAAACCTAACTCTATTACTTTTCATGAAAATCCATGAATTATAGTTTGAAAACATGATTTAATTAAGTTATTAACCGTGTCCCTCGGTTCAGTGGAACGACCAGTCCACAAGTAAAATGTGGTTATAATTAAGCAGCGGAAAATACTTGTTTTATTCACTTATTGTCCTATATGAACACGATAAACCAATGTTATTACATGATATGCAGACCTATAGGTTTAGTATAAGTACGAGATGAGCTTGTTATGGTCTTCAAAGTAGGGTGACGTTCCTTTTAAAAGATGTTATGCAGTGCTAGTATAAGTCTTTTTATATTCAAAATATCTAACATGCAACTCTAGCATAAAACTTCTTAGAGAGCAAGTAACTACGCAAAAATCAGCAAATGATAAACTAGCAGCTAGCAGAGTGTCTAACACAAGAAAATCTTATGGGTGTCAACAACCTGACACAAACCCACAGACCACAACAGTATGTCTGAACAAAGTGAACAAAATCACAAAAAAACTACCTCACAACGGTGAGGGAGGGAATCTCGGCTGCAACTGCAACTCTACAAATCGCCAACTCAAGCTCTACTACATGCTACTGCTCTGAACTTGAGACATTCCAAATACAGAACACCTCAGCAAGAAGATACAAGTAGTGGCAGAAAACAAGCAAAAGTAAACAAAGGTCAATAGGGGTACCAACCCAAGACCAACAGTACTGAAAGTAAAGCACGAAAAGAATAGCACATAATCAAATAAAACACTTACATGAATCGTCACGTACACCAGACTACACCAAACGCACGAAGCTATAAGGTGGAAACATGAATAAATCATAAGGAAAATTTTAGATAATTTATTAGCCACTTGTGAACACCGGAAACGCCCGGTGACTAAGGGGAAGGTATTTCTGCCAGAGCCCCCAAAGAAATCAAACACTACCCTGAACAAGGGCGAGGTGGTCTCATATCCTGACATACCCCCACAGATAAATATCCGGCAACTGCGGTGGGAGATCACTCCAACAGTACACCGACAGACACCCAAGCCAAAACCCGGGTAGAATTCCACAAGGTACCAATTTAAAGAAAACGGGCACTACGGAGGTGGTCATGTCCACTAACACCCACAACCTAGAAAACCATGACTTATACCTCTAGACTTGGCACATCGGACCCGATTAGACATCACTAGACTTAAGGAGCGAATTTAAACAAGGTAAATGTGTCATGCCAAAAAAATCAACTCGACTCGCCAAACAATCTCAACACACAAGCTTCGCTAACCGGAGGCCCACTTAACAAGTGAACAACCTTTACGATGAATTTACGAACTTAAATACACTTTAGCACGACCTACATAGCGGTTAAGGGATGATCAAAAACCAATGAACGTAAATCGTTCGAGGAAACGCAACACGAATATTATTAGAGACGCTACGTGGTTAGCATAACAAAAATAGTTCTATGAGTGGATTTCAAGTGGAAAAATTAAGGCATACATACTAATCGGAACAAATCGTAATGGCCATCGATATTTACAAAAACAAAGAGCATTCGAAAATGTGATCTAAGCATGGCAACATGTCAAAAACAATTTATTAACAAAAAATAGAAGGTTTTTACCGTGATCAAAAGAGGAGGGAGGAGGGAAAACCACCACTTGCCTTGGTTTTGCCGGAAAAGATCTCTGAATCGCTCCTCGTCGTAGATCGGGTAAGAGAAGGCAGGAGGAGTTGAAATATACACGAAAACCCTATGGGTGTCAACAACCTGACACAAACCCATAGTCCACAACAGTATGTCTGAACTAAGTTGTGTAGTCCTAGTAATAAGCTAGGATTTTAATAAGTCATTTGTTTGTATTTCTAGACATGCCGACAAAACGTCCTATGATGAGGTCGACTCCCCAGTCTGAGGGTGAGTCATTGGGTGCGCAAAGCGATGCGGTGATCAAGAGTCTGAGTTAGAGCAATGAGGCTCTGTCAAGGCAGTTAGTTGTGATGCAATCGTAGATTTAGTCATTATTGTCTGCGCTCCCGTGCAGCATCCCGTGGTGCAAGACCATGTTGTGGGTCAAGTCGTACCCATTACTCTTGCTCCTCTGGTGCCCCCCAGTGTCACTACTGCCAGAGATGAACTTCTTTTCACATTTCCAGGGATTGGGACCTCCCACTTACGATGGGAGAGTTGACTTTATGGCCTTGGATGACTGGATAATCGCCATAGAAGAGATGCTCTTGTATTCGGGAATTGCAGAAGCCCAAAAGGGGATGATTGCTGCCTACCACCTAAAAGGTCTGGCAAAGAGTTGGTGGATCCGGAAGAAGGAGAGCTTGACGGAAGGATGCTCTTGGGAATCCTTCAAGAAGATGTTGCTTAAGAAGTTTCTACCATCGGTAGAACAGGACTACCTGATGAACAATTTCCTGCATCTGAAGCAGAGATAGCTCACTATGAGCGAATATGAGATCGAATTTAGCAAGTTGAGCAGATTTGCTCCTGATATGGTAGCTTTAAAGGCGGGGAGAGTGAAGCATTTCCTCGGAGGAATTCAAAGCAATGTTCAGCTTTAATATGCGCTTATATAGCTGAAAGTTATGCTGAGGCAGTGGAAGCCGCTCTAACAGTTGAGGCGATTGATAATGCCAAGAATCGGGGTGCTGCATTGAGAAAAGAAAATATAAAGGCTGAAGATGATGGAAGTTCTAGGGCATATGACCCTGCTTTCAAGAAGAAAGGTGGATAAGCATGTAGCTTCTATGGTTGTCCTAGCCACCCTTATGAAAAGTGTTATAAGAGGAATGCAGCTCAGAAGCAGCAGCGGGTGCTTGACATCCAAGGCGCACCCAAAGGAGATCTGGTGTGCACGTTCTGCGCAAGAAATGGACATGACGTGTGTCTATGCTGGTTGAAGGAAAAGGCTTGCTTCCAGTGCAGGCAGAAGGGGCATCTGAAGTCTTCATGCCCCCAGACTCAGTCTCCACTATAGCCTGCTCCGCTTCGAGCTTTTCCGCTGACGCAATACCAGGATAAGGGGAAATGAAAGTTGAATGTGGTGACCAGGGAGGAAGCTCAAACCTCCACTCAGGTGATATCAGGTTAGATTCTAGTCTAACTTTTAACCTTCGTTGTTTGCCCTAGTTTCTCGTTCGTTTAGTTACATACTCTACGATTATAGGTGAGTTTAAGGTGAAGAATATGTGGGAGTGCGTTCTCTTCGATTCGAGTGCCCCCCATTCCTTTGTAGCTCGGAGTTTCGTAGATAAACATCATTTGGACGTGGATCAGTTAGAAGATTCTTTTAACGTCAAGGTTCCCTCCGGATATCTGGTGATATCAAATCAGGGTGTTCAGAAATGCCCTATCTATCTAGGTGGTTTCCTAGCTTTTGCGGATCTGAAGGTACTAGATCTGGTGGACTTCGACTTAAGTTTGGGCATGGACTGGTTGTCCAAGTACGATGCGGTCCTCCAGTGTAAGGCAAAGCGACTGGACTTCAAGATGGACAACGGTCAGCCTATGATCGTATATGGTCTTCGGGGCAAGGGTTCCCCTATTATTTTCACGGTACGTGCTCGCCGAGCTATAGAGTCTGCTTATGAGGCATATCTTGTTTCTATTTCTGCTTTGGAAACAGCTTTGGTTACACCATGTGTCGAGGATATCCCGGTGGTACGAGAGTTTCCAGACGTTTTTACTGAGTCTACCAGGACTTCCTCCTGAGAGAGAGGTGCAGTTTGTAATAGACCTCGAGCCAGATACTCGTCCCATTACTAAGGCACCTTACCGCATGGCACAACGTGAGTTAGAAGAATTGCACACCCAGCTAGACGAGTTGCTGAAGTGCGGCTTTATAAGACCAAGTTCTTCGCCTTGGGGTGCTCCAGTTTTATTTGTGAAAAAGAAAGACGCTTTCATGAGGCTCTGCATCGATTATCAAGAGTTAAATAAGGTAACCATCAAGAACAGGTATCCGTTACCTCAGATTGATAATCTGTTTGATCAGTTGTGGGGATGCTTTTTGTTTTCAAAGATTGACATTTGTTCAGGCTACCACCAGTTGAGGGTCCGTGCGTCTGATATACTACGGATGGCCTTTAGTTCCCGGTATGGACATTTTGAATTCTTAGTGATGTCCTTTTGTTTGATGAAAGAACCCTCTGCCTTCATGGACTTGATGAATAGAGTGTTCAAGAACTTCTTGGACCGTTTTGTGGTCGTGTTCATAGACGACGTCCTCGTATATTCCCGCAGTGCTGGGGAATATGCCCAACACGTGCGTTTAGTTTTGTCGACCCTGAGAGAGCACAAGCTCTATGCGAATCTATGTAAGTGCGAGTTCTGGCTACCACATATATCCTTTCTGGGTCATGTTGTGAGCAAGGATGGAATTTTTGTGGACCCAGCCAAGATTTCTTTTGTAATGGATTAGAAGAGGCCTACTACACCTATGGAGATTAGGAGCTTCTTAAGTCTGGCTGAATATTATAGAAGATTCGTGGAAGGGTTCTCTGTGTTGTCTGCTCCGATGACTAGACTTACATAGAAGAACACCGCATTTATTTGGAGTGATAAGTGTGAGGAAGCTTTCCAAGAGTTGAACAGGAGATTGTGCACTACTCCAGTCTTGACCTTGCCTACTAAAGGAGTCGAGTACGTTGTGTATGTGGATGCATCGCACATCGGACTTGGTTGTGTCCTGATGCAAGAAGGAAAGGTGATCGTGTATGGAACGAGGCAATTGAAGATCCATGAAAGAAACTACCCTACGCATGACCTAGAATTTTCGGCTGTAATATATGAGTTGAATCTTTGGAGACATTTATTATATTGCGCGTTGCGCAAGATCTACACTGACCACAAGAGTTTGAAGTACGTCTTTACTCGTAAGGAGCTGAATCTGCGCCAGTGTAGGTGGTTGGAATATGTTGCTGATTATGAAGTAGAGATTCTCTATCATCTGGGCAAGGCTAACGTGGTAGCTGATGCTTTTAGTAGGAAGACCGTCAAAATCTTCAATTTGTATGTGTAGTCCCTGGTATAAGAGTTCTTGATGATGGACATCTCAGTTGAAAGTAGTTCTATGCCTTCTAGCTTGGAAGCAGAAGAGCCCTCCTGGATTACCCTCACCCGGTTACATGAGAGAAGACCCTGATCTTCAGCATATCTGAGGAAGAATGGATCAGGGAGAATTTCCCGATTTCTCTATTGACGAAGAAGGCACCGTGAAGTACCAGGGTAGATTTTGCATCCCAGCTTTTGGTGATATTCGGGCTAAGATTTGCAGTGAAGCGCATGGTTCCAGTGTTGCCTACCACCCTAGTTCCACCAAAATGTATAGAGATCTAAAGCAATTTATCTGGTGGTCAAGTATGAAGAATGATATAGCGAAATTTGTGTCGGAATGTTATACGTGCCAACGTATTAAGGCTGACCATAGAAGGCTTGGTGGTAAATTAACACTGCTAGATATTTCAAGATGGAAGTGGGAGAATATTTCGATGGATTTCATCACCAGTTTGTCGAGATCTCCCTATGGGCACGATTCTATTTGGGTGATCGTTGATAGATTGACGAAGTGTGCTCATTTTGTGCCCTACAAGATTAGTTATTCAATGGAGAAGATATCCAAGCTATATTTGGATGAGGTCATCAGATTGCATGGAGTGCCCGTAAGTATTATGTCAGATCGAGACTCCAGGTTTATGTCGCGATTCTGGCAGAGCTTGTAGGGACCGTTGGGCACTGACCTCAGGTTTTCAACCGCTTATCATCCGCAGACCAATGGTCAAACAGAGAGAGTTAATCAAATTGTGGAGTATATGATAAGATGTTACATCCTAGATCACGGTGGAGTGTGGGATCGGCTTCTCATACTGATGGAGTTTGCTTATAATTACAGTTATCAAGAGAGTTTGCAGATGGCCCCGTTCGAGGCCTTGTATGGGAGGCGTTGTAGGACTCCCCTGTTTTGGGCTGAAGTTGGAGAGAGACCATTGTTAGGTCCGGAAGCCCTAGAAGAAATGAGTATCTCAGTAACGCACATTCGTGAGAAGCTCCGGGTAGCTCAAGAGCGTTATGAGAAGTATGCTAATCAGCGAAGGTCTAATCTGGAGTTTGCTGTTGGGGACAGGTTTTTCTGAAAGTCTCTCCGATGCCAGGTGTTAAAAGGTTTTGAAGGAACCACAAGTTGGATCCCAGGTACGTGGGACCTTTTCAGATTCTTGAGCGCATCGGAGTGTCTGCTTATATGTTAGATCTGTCTGCTAACTTCCATGGTGTCCATAATCTGTTTCTTGTGAGCCAGTTGCGAAAGTGTGTTCGTAGTGATCGTCAGGTCCTTGACTCAGTGCCCCAAATTCAGCCCAACCTTTCATACGTGGAAAAGCATGTCGGTGTCTTGGAGACCCGGGATCGAGTGTTGCGGAAGAAGATAATCCTCATAGTCAAAGTTCTTTGGCGGAATCAAGTTGTCAAGAGCGCGACGTGGAAATTGGAGTCAGCAATGAGGGAATCACATTCACATCTCTTCCCCTAGTTTTCTGGTACGTCTCCAATTTGTTATAATTTGACTATTTCTTTTGGTTTAGTTTTAGAGTTGTGTTAAGTTTCGGTACGAAACTTCTTTTTAGGAGGGTGAATGTAACGCCCCGATTTTTCGGTAATTATCTAATTCAGTAATGATGTATTTATGACGTCAGAGCGTCACTTTTAACGTCAAGTTGACGGCGCGACGTCGTTAGTGCGATTTCATGTCCGTTAAGTCCGACTGACATATTTTGGGATTTTTGTCGAAAACTGAAATTTTTCATGTTGGAAAGTTAAGTTAATTAATTTTGGAATTGCTCGTCAAGTTTCGTCGCGATCCGAGCATTTTTGGAGTCTCGACGCAGCGTTTATAGTTTTGTGTTATTAACGTTTGTCGTAAACTTTAGAAATTAATATCTCGAGAACGGTACGTCAGGATTTTAGTTTTGTCTTCGTCATTATATTCGTAGCGCCGATATTCGCCTTCGGTGCGAATTTTGTTCGAATCGGGGTGCGTTTAGCCCCCCGTATCGTCATTTTATCCCGAAATAAAAGACAAAACTGATTTCTCGCTCGAGAAACCCAATGGATTACTCGCTCGAGAAACCCAATGGATTTCTCGCTCGAGAAACCCAATGGATTTCTCGCTCGAGAAACCCAATGGATTTCTCGCTCGAGAAACCCAATGGATTTCTCGCTCGAGAAACCCAATGGATTTCTCGCTCGAGAAACCCAATGGATTTCTCGAGAAATCCATTAGTCTCGAGAATTTTTTTCAACCTGCACATTTTGCGAGCTTTCGGGCACCGTTTTGAGGGTCAAACTGGCGTCAAATAAAAAAATTGTCAACATGAAAGTTGTTCGTCTCGACGAGATATACAACTTTCATGTTGATCACTTTTCAATTTAAAATCGTCTTAAGCCTTTATTTCTATTTCCCGCGCATCTGCGCTTAAGATAAAAATATATTATGTATAATAATTAATATTTTCTTAATATTATATATATATATGTAAAAAAGGACAAAACTTCTTCTTCTTCATTTGAGCCGAACCAGAGCGGAGAGACCGAGAGCGAGAGAGAGATTTTCGTGGATCTTCCGCTGGCCGCCGACAGAGCTCGATCTGGTGCTCGAAATCTTCGACGGATTATAGATCCGGAAAACTCTCGACGAGAGTTACGCAATCGTGGTAAGCATTTCCCGTTTCGTGAGCTTTTCTCGCTAGAGTTTTTCGTCCGTTTTCGTGTAGATTTCAACTCCTCCCGCCTTCTCTTGCCCCGATTTACGACGAGGAGCGATTCAGAGATCTTTTTCCGGCAAAACCATGGCAAGTGGTTGTTTTTCTCTCCTTCCTCCTCTTTCGATCATGGTAAAAACCTTCTATTTTTCGTTAATAAATTTTTTTGACATGTTGTCATGCTTAAATCGCATTTTTGAACGCTCTTTATTTTTGTAAATATTGATGGTCATTCCGATTCGTTCCGATTAATATGTATGCCTTGATTTTTCCACTTGAAATCCACTCGTAGAACTATTTTTTATGCTAAACTAACCACGTAGCGTCACTAATAATATTTGTGTTGCGTTTCCTCGAACGATTTACGTTCGTTGGATTTTGATTGTCCCTTAACCGCTATGTAGGTCGTGGTAAAGTGTATTTAAGTTCGTAAATTCATCGTAAAAGTTGTTCACTTTCACTTGTTAAGTCGGTCTCCGGTTAGCGAAGCTTGTGTGCCGAGATTGTTCGGCGAGTCGAGTTGATTTTTTTTTGGCATGACATGTTTAGCTTGGTTAAATTTGCTCTTTAAGTCTAGTGATGTCTAGTCGGATCCGTTGTGCCAAGTCTCGAGATATTAATTTCCAAAGTTTACGACAAACGTAAATAATACAAAACTACAAACGCGCGGCGAGACTCTAAACATGCTCGGATCGCGATGAAACTTGACGAGCAAGTCCAAATTAATTAACTTAATTTTCCAATGTGAAAAATTTTAGTTTTCGACGAAAATCCCAAAATATGATCAGTCGGATCTAACAGACGTGAAATCGCACTAACGGCGTCGCGTCGTTAACTTGACGTTAAAAGTAACGTTCTGACGTCATAAATACGTTATAATTGAATTAAATAATTACCAGAAAATTGGGGGCGTTACATGTCCCCTCCTCCTGGCAGACCCTGGGGAACACATCACCATACAAGTTAGCACTTTCTAATAAAACAAATAAAATAACTAAAAGCAACGTGATATTTACAAATAGGCATAATCTACCAAAATGTCTCAATCATCATACATTTTTTTTCTATTTTTTTTGGGATATAAAGCAAGTGCCAACATATGGCAACATGAATGCAATCGGGTATCTCTAATGGATTCACCACAATATCTATCATATCATGTATGAACTTAACACATCATCATATCACAAATCAAGGAATTCTCATTACATATATTTCAAACATCATCATGTGAGTATGGCGGAAAAAGTTTTTTTTATACCCAAAGCAATACCCATTTTTAAGCTAATGTAGTGACAATATACTGATAAGACTTAATGGTTATTTTGCTCAACAATAGGGGTATAAAGACCCACAACCGACGTGTACATATTATACACTAATTGGTTGAATTATATGAAGATCCAAAGCCAATTCAGTGATGACATTATACGTAGACCCATCAACCACAACTTATTTTCAAACATTTGTATAAACAATTCCACTAAATCATAAACACTTTAAATCATCATACCATTTCATACATGCCATATGTACAACTAAACCAACCCAATCCAGTCACTATGCAACCCCCTTAATTAGGGTTTACAAAGATTAGTTAAGACAACAAAGGAAACTATTTCTACCTATAATCACATCCATATTCGCCAACGATTTACCTAACTTCTAATAAACTAAACCCCATAAATATTTCGCAGTGTAATAGCGATATGACAGTTATACCACATGCTAAAATTTAGGTTCTCATGCAATCAAACAAACATCCATCACCGGTTTGTGCTAAAAGTTACAACTAAATTGCACCACCATGACTACTTTGCAATGCTTTTGAAGTTCTAATGCAAGCATGTCGGAGATGCAATCCCACATCTCGGTGGTTCATATTGAACATTGGCTTTTAGAATCCTCTTATTTAGAAAAGCTTGAGGCCATTGTCAAAACAAAAACACAAGTCAAGATCGCAATGACATAGCAAGCTAGCTCGCAACTTCTACAAAGATTCTTATTAAGATATTATGACATAACAAGGAATGTTCATAGTTACAATATCATCAAAACCATCTTGTCAATGTATGGGTCTTACATTATTATTCTGGCCTCATACTGAGCTCTAAAAAAGCGATGATTGTGTATGTTCCATATCTGTCATGATCAAAAATACAAATGGAGAACAAAAATAGCATATCAACTAGGTGACCTCAATAGATCACCTCGGCGACCTTAGTAGATGACCTCAACGACCTCACATTGTAACATCCCATTTCCGACAAGACCCTTAGGAGAGGTTTTGTCATGACCAAGTCATGACAAAACCCTAGGAAGCCCAAGGAGGCCAAGTGACCCAAGCCCAAGGTGAAAATCACCTTAGTCTGCAAATAGTAGGTCAGAAATTTGCTTAAAATAGGATTTAGGCTCGGGCATTGAGTGCGTTGAGTGCACTCAATGGCATAAGCTGAATGGCGTTGAGTGAGCAGAGCTCACTCAACACCATAGCCAGGAAGGCGTTGATTAAGCAGAGCTCACTCAATGCCGTAGACAGGATGGCGTTGAGTGAGCAGAGCTCACTCAACGCCGTATCCAGGATGGCGTTGAGTGAGCAGAGCTCACTCAACGCCGTATCCAGGATGGCGTTGAGTGAGCATAGCTCACTCAACGCCGTATCCTGGATGGCGTTGAGTGAGCAGAGCTCACTCAACGCCGTAGTCTTGATGGCGTTGAGTGAGCAGAGCTCACTCAACCCGTAGCCTGGATGACGTTGAGTGAGCTGAGCTCACTCAACGTCGTAGTCTGGGTGGCGTTGAGTGAGCAGAGCTCACTCAACGCCATTTTACTTAGATTTTTTCTGGCAGTTTTAGCTTGGCTGATGGTTCAGTTGAACCGGGTCGTTCCAGGAAGTGGGCCAGAATGCGCTATTGGGCCGTTACTCTTATTAAGACTCAGTTAAGTTTTATTTTAAAATGTTGACCGGTGAATGCCACGTGGCGTCAGTTTTGAAAATAGCGAGTGAATAGCCACGACCATGGTCGTGAACCAGCTTTCACGGTCATTGATGGCATTTGATGTCATGGCCCCTTCCCCTCCTCCTTAATGGCTGGATTCAACTCCTCTAGGGAAGAGGAGTTTCCAACCATTACTTGGCTGGATTAAGCCGTATTTAGCCCCCTCCACCATGGCCGAAATTGTCTTTATGGACAATTAATGGCCACCATCGGTTAGACCTTCCCCCTCCCCCTTTACTGGTTTAAAAGCTTTCCTAGACCTTAAGCATTCGTTTCCACACCTTGCCCGAAGGAGACGAGAGAATTCTGCGTGCTATTGAAGAGCACCGGCGACACCTCCACCACTAATGGCTTTCCGTTGATCTGCACGCCTCCAACCCGCAAACAAGGTCCTCCTCTACCTATTCTTCTATGGATAGATCTTAGGAATTATTAAGAGAGATATCAGGCTCAAAAGAGCTTGATCGGGCGAGCGTTTCCATAGTTTTTCTGAAATTCATGGTGTTCGGGTTCGTCGGAAACCACCACCTCTGGCGGCCAAACCACCGCCAACCGATAGCCACCACCTCGGCGGAGGTGGCGGTGGCGGTGGCTGGCCAGGGAGGTGGCCACATGGCCGGTGGTGGCTCATGCAAAGCTACAGGTTTTATGCGTTTTTTTTAGGGTTGCTGGTTTCGGGTTTCTGAGAAGATGAACAGTGTCATGCTGTTTTATTATATTTAAATATATTATATAGTGTATTGTTTTCACTAGATATTCTTCTCCTTTTAAATTAAATAAATGAGCCCTTATAGACCGTTTTGGGAAAAATGACCAGTTACAGAAGTTGTAGCCCTTCAAGTCTAGATTATTTTAAAATTAATTTCAACTCGTTTGGGTAAATGGTTTGACCACAGAACCCATTTTGATGGGACCTATACCTAGGGCTATCCTGAGATTCAAATGGATTCCCACCCTTCATATCTTGTCCAAATGATATGAAATTTGGGCAGGGAGTCTACCCTAGTTATACCTAGGTACTGTCCAAAAATGTGAATTTTTGGAGAATATTTTTCTATAGTTTTTAGATAAATTTAATATTCATTATATAAATTAATTAGGTGGCCTAATGACTTCCAAACCATCCATCCCAAATTTTGGTGAGTGGTCCCTGGTTCATCATAAGGCTTTGTATAATTTTTTATCTCATTTGGAGATGTTTTAGATTGGAAATGAATAAACCTAAGCTTTGCCCTATTAATGGTTTTTAGGTCAAAAGTGCACTTTGTGATTTGAGTGGTCAAATCACCTCAACAGAGGCTGAGATTGTGATCACTGACTTGGAATGACCTCTACACCCTCCCATGTGAGATGGTGAGGATTGGGATAGATTTTCCCTAGGACCCAAGACCAAACCCTAAGGATGGTTCTTGGTAGTTTGTGAAGGGCAGGTGGTCGAATGACCTTGATATGATTTGAAACTTGGTGGAGAGGATTCTAGGGTAGCTAGAATCCTCTTGCAGAAATCTAAATGGATTTTTAAGTAAATAAGTCCCTCAAAACCCTAACCCTAGTTTAGGGCACAAACCTTATAGTGATAGAAAATGTCACTAAAACTCACTGAAGAGTGATAAGATTTGGGTAGAATAGTGTTTAAATTTAGTACAAGCTCTGGAGATTTTTTTATGAATTTAGGACTATTATTTTGGATACTTCATTAACAATTTAGTAATTATATTATTTACTTAGAAATTTATTATGGAGTAACTACTTTCTGGAAATTGATGGACTTTAGCCAGAGGATTTTTATTATGTTTTAAAGCTTTTTGAATTTTTATGGGATTTTTGAAAGATTATTTCTAAGGGTTGGTTCATTAAGTATTATTTCCCATGAAAACTTAATTAAATTTATTTTGGTGTCTAGCAAGCCTGTAAAATTATAATTTTTGTACAATGACTGTTTCTGTACCATATTCAAATTCTATAATTTTTATATAATTTTTTGATGAAAAATTTTGGTACTTCCTTCTTTACATATGGTTAATGGAATTATATTGGATAAATTAATTAGAGGCTAAATCAATTAGGTAAAATCATGGAAATTACTATTTATTGATATCTCTCTATTATTTAGTGATTATAATTTTTGGGTGGCCATTACTTGAGAAAATCATGTAGTTCATGTTTAAAATTACTCATGGCCAATCTTTTGGGATAATTAAATAAATATCAGATTAATTAGGAAAATTATAAATTTCTGAATTTAGGCTAATTATGTCATGATAGACCTCCAGTAAATTTTCTATGAGATTTGAAAGACAATTTGGAGTACCTTCCTTTGTATACCTCATATAGCTTAGGATAGTCTGCGTTTAGTAAAAAACTGCTGAAATCATATTAAGATGCAGGATGAACTTAGAGGATTTGGATATTATGATAATAGTTTGGAAATGTGTATGAATGCATCCTCAATAGCCAAGATGAGGATAGGTTGGTAGGTTGTCTAGTTGTAAGAGGTGCTCGGGACCGACGAAAGATCGTCCTCCCCGGTAGGAGAGGAAGAGTCTTAATACATTAGGGTTAGATCCAAAGTAATTAAAAGGGATCGGGTAATGAGTAATAACCAATAAAAGTAAGTGCCTTGCGAAAGGGAACGATGGGCTTCAGCTACCATCATAGTTCCTAGTGCCCTTTGAGAGCCCTTCACGGGGTAACACGGGGGCAGTCCTGGGCTAACTAAACCGTAGGAATAATAAACCAAAAGAGCAACTAGTATAACTAGAGTTTCACATTCACACACCCCGGTAGTTAGGGAGGTTGAGTATGTTGATTTAATTGTCTTTCAGTCGGTAGCTTCTGAAGGTAGATGCAACGGACGTGACAGTTCGGGGAGCCGAGGGCTCGAGGGTTTAAATACAAAATAAGGTGGTGGGTCTTTGGTATTTGACTGTCGTTCACACCGACGTCGGTATGTAGACTCGGCGATGTGGGACACTTAGCCAAAGAAAGTCTGGTGGATACAGCCAACACTAGTACGCGGATACTCTAGGTTGTGTTCTTCTAGGGGCGTACAGAAGGGCTAGGCCCGGTAGTGTGGATACCTGCCTAGGAGTGGGGGGCCCGACCCACTGTCTCCGTTTGCCACTACGGAGGTTCCTGGGAGTGAATCTAGCTGCCCGAACAGGGGGAACTAAAGGTCTGTGCGCATAGAGTCGTGTGCGTGAGTTGCACTTGTATGAATCATGGCATAACATATAACTACACTCGTATTTGCATACAACCGACACCCCACATATAAATCGGTATGGGACTTTTTATACGATGGGAGCCTTGCAGAAGATCCCTTAACTTATAAGTTTGTATGGGCATTCATATAAGTTAAGGTTACATATTTAATTTCTACTTGTCCTTTCATATATATATATTGATTTACTACATGTTTACTTTACTGCTCACTATTTTAGAACTGCTAGATGTACCTTTCATACTTAGCTGCTATCTATATATATATATATTTACTGTTAGACTAGTTCCGCTGTCACCCACCTTGCTTATTCTCCACCATTGTAGCTTCTCTTTCCTCCTCTTCGCTCGGTGCCTAGGAGCCATGGGGGAGGGGTAGGGGATGATAGGGCTTAGTCTTATGACTAATGGTTTTCGAACCACAATATTACAGGAGCTCCGGATGGGAGACAAGGACCAGCAGTCCAGGGACCAGCACCAGCGGAGTACGGTGCACATGGAGGTGGGTCAGTCTAGTTCCGGAGTACCTGTGACAAGCTCCGTGAGTGATTAGTCCTTCTTATAGCTTCCGCGATGAGTGATTTGTATTGAGGACTCTGATGTACCGGGCTTGAGCCCGTTTATATATTTCATCTGTACTGTTCTTTTGCAGTACTTTCTACTTTCTATATATTGATGGACTTGCTGTGATTTTTATTCATATATGATTATGTGGACATGTTGCATTTACTTCTCTCTCTTTGTGATCTAAAAAGGCCGATAGAATTGGCGTTTTGTAGTGGCGGTCTTCCCGAGTGTCGGTGCCACCGCAAAGCGGCGATTCTGGGCATAGACCCCGGTGGTTGAAAAGGAAAAAAAATGGGGTCTTACACACATGATCTCCTTAGCAAACTCTATTGATTCGCTTGCGACCTCACTATTTCACCTCGACAAACTCAGTAGATCAGCTCTGTGACCTCATCAAATCACCTCAACCACTCAACATATCAGGTTGGTGACCTTAGCAAATTAGTTTGGAAAATTCAGTATGTCAGCTCTTTAAGCTCGCATTGACCTCGTATGGAGTAAGATCCACCTTATGATAACAAGATGCCACCCCTTTGTCTATGCTACAAATATGACCCCATTGTAATATATAGAAACTATTTCACAACCTGGGAATTTCGCCTGTTTGTGGATTTGACAATCTCGCTCGCCTTCCCTTGAAGTTGCACAATACATTGTTTGAGAGTGAAGTTATTATACACTTCTTGAGTTTGTCGTTGGACCTCCACCATATAACACAAACACCTCGTCAAGCAATGCAATATTCTGTTATTTTCTTGTTTGCCTTTTGCTTTCATAGTCATTTGCGGACTAGTAGATCTTCAGCCATATTGTAGTCCGAACTTTACAAGTTGAGACATTGTATAATTGTGTGTTGAGTTCTTGGCTGCACTCATATTTTATCACAAAAGTTATGCGCAATGTTATGTGCACACCATGTATAATGATTCAGGACTGGCACACATGGGCAAAGCTCCACCAAGATTATCCAGATTGCAGCCCATGCAACCCCCAACCCCTTTTTGCATCTGTTTCTCAGTCGTGACGGGTTGTTGAGGCCGGGATTTGATCTCGCAACCTCCTTGATAAGAGTGGTTTGAATGCTCCTTATCAAGGAGGTTGCAGGATCGAATCTGGGCCTCAATACCTGCTACGACCGAGAAACATACGTGAAAAGGGGGTTGAGGGTTGCATGGGCTTGCAGTCCGAATGATATCAGTGGAGCTTCGCCCACGTATGCCCATCCTGAAACGTTACACCATGTTTGCTGCGCACACCAAAAATTTAATACTTCTTCATACTTTTTTATTAAAATGAGTGGAAAGCTTGGGGTGGAGGTCAACGAATCTAAGTGGGAGGCAGAGCATTTAGAGATGGCTAGGTGACTCTTAATGGACTCATCAAATGAGAGCTCATTCAGTACGATGAATAAGGACATACGACTCAGTAGGAGGAGGGCATATCTATTCATAGTCCCAACTCGCATGACACCTTCCTTGATCCACCCCCACTTCCTCGCTCGACTCCCAAATGTCGGTTTTTTGGCGGAATGCACCCTGAAAATATGTGATTGGCAGAATGCACCTCAAATTTTAAATTTTAGTGGAACACATCCCAAAATATCTGTTTATTGGCAGATTGCACCCCGGCTAGGGTGTTTTGGTTATTTCCTCTTATTTGGGGGTTTTAGGTCTCCTCATTTTTATACCCTCTCCTGATTTCCTAAAACTCTCAGCTTACGGCGATGCTTCTCCTGAGAGAACTGTTTCTTCTCTGATCGACGCTTTCGCCCCCCCCAACATGCCAGATCGCCAACTTCTTCCCTCCCCAAGGTGTTCGCCTCCCCCGAAACGTCAGATCACCAAAAAACATTTCATAAAGTAATTCTTGCAGGTCCAAACATGATTTTCGATAAAAAAGGTTCCATGAAGTAATTCTCGCAGTCTAACATCAGATTTTTGGCCAAAAAACTCAAAAAATAGCTGGGGTGCATTACGTCAATGAAATCACAATCAGGGGTGCATTCACCATAGTAAATCGGTCAAATGAAGTAAAACATAAGAGCAAGACCAAAATACCCCTAAAAAGAACTAGGGGTGCATTTTGCCCAACAAATATTCAATGTTTGTAATTTAAATATTTAAACCCTCACATGCATTCCGCCAAAATCCAAATCAATCCCCCTCCTTTCCGACTAAAGCCTTTCCTCAATCCAAATCTGCACTAACTTCCACTTGGTCAACTACACCCACTCCTAAACTCAACATTCAAAATCACAAATTCTTCCAATCCAACCCACAACATAATCTCCTCTCACATGACA